>CM042092.1:2752042-3371417 GCA_023512835.1 Taxillus chinensis
ATCTAATAAATGAGGTGTAGTGGATCGAGTTAGTAGCGGGTTTAAACATTCTCACCCGTTAACTGATCCAACATGCCATAAAATAAAAGTTTCAAATGACTTATTCATTTATATAAATTTTATTCGTGGGTAGCAGGTAAGTTTAGGTAGGATCGAGCGGGTAAAACGAGTTAGGTAAGTAGATGCACATCCCTATCTGTACATTCCCACTTAATATGTCATCCGTAGAATCAATATCATTTAATGATAACATGTTATATATCCAATATAACTTTCATGACCCTTTGTCTGGATAATAGAACAACATGTTAAATGTCATTACAAGATTATAATAAAATATTATATTAAATAAAAAAAGATTAACAACCAACTCTTGGGGAAAACTAATCCATTGATACTTGGAAAAGCATATTAACAATGTAGGGGTGAGCATGTATGCTTAGTAAATAACCTATAATTCCATAACACATTATGCCCCATACAAAACTTATAAACTCACATGTTAGTGTATGCTTGTGTCAATATAGTGCTTTACTACCCACATATTCAATAATCAGGTAATCAAACACAACTCAAGACATATATCACAAGGTAGCATCAACAAAAGGGAACTATTCCTCAACTCCATCACAAACCATCATATTTATATTAAATGAAAGAACAAGATATTGAATATTATCGCCAGGATTCATTATTATACCCTTTTCATGTTCCATTGTATTAAACTAATAATAATATATTATTCATCTTTTATCACGTCACAATACCCCACGGTATTATATCATATTGTATCATATCATATCATATTATATCATATCAACTCATAAATGATCATATTACATTATCCTCACACCATATTATATCATATTAAATCACACCATCATATTATATTTTATTATATTTAACAATATCATTTCATATCATTTTAAGAATAATGAGTAACTATTCAAGGTTTAACATCATCAAAATTATTAAAATTCCTTTAGAGGCCTAAGACTCCTAATTAGGCTCAATCACAATTAAAACAACCATGTCAACAACCACATCCTTAATATAATATTCACAATACCAATGATAAACTATTTGATAACCTATCTTAAATACGAGTCTTAACAGACAATCTCAATATATGTTTTCCAAAAATTAAGTATATATTGTAAGATGTATGTGAGATATATATATTAGGGCTGTAAACAAACCAAGTCGAGCCAAGTAGTAAGATGTTCGAACGTGTAAATTACTATTCATTAGCAAACCAAATTGAACCGAACATCAGCCTTAAAATATGATATTCATAAACTATTCACGAACGTTTTACTATTGTTCACGAATGGCTCACTATCGTTTACGAACATGTGTTTACAAACTTATTCATAAATGTTTACATAAACATAGTTACAAAAATGTAAAAAATTGCAAAAAGAGTTTACACCGTAAACTTAACCTAAAAAGTACAATTAATTAACTGTTAAACTATGCTATCATTGTTTAATTTGTTTAAATAATTAATATATTTAGTTTATGAAAATATTAAAATAATAGTAATAAAAAACAAATAAATAAATAACACATATTTTTATTTAATAATAAATATAAATGTATATGCTTATTAAATTATATTTAATAAAAATACATTTATATTTAATAAAATAATTTTTATATATTAATTAATTTATTAATTTTTCGTTCACACATAATTTTTACAAACACGAACAATATTCACGAACTATTCATGAATGTGTTCACGAATATAACAACGGTATTCGCGAATAATACTATTCCTTAACAAACGAATATAAATAATTTTTTACTGAACCGAATGTGAGCTTGTTAATTAACATTTAGTTCATTTATATATATATATATAGTGTGTGTGTGTGTGTGTGTTGAATAGTTAAAGATGTACTTATATTACAAGATACAAATTACCATTTGGAGGAACAATAACATACTACATTATTCAAAGTATTACTTTGGGTCTTCAACTATCATATTTTAAAATGCTTAAAAAGAAATCAGTTGGCTGGCAAATTACTAATAATCAATTAGTTATTAAGCATGAGATTAATAAATTTTGAGCTAGCTCGTAGTTGTTCATTATCTCAAAGTAAAAAAATTAATCTCATAATCTTAAGCTGTAAAGACTCGTATTTGGGTAGTTTTGAGAGATAGTCATTCTATGTGAATGTAACTATCTGGACGGTAGTGTAGTCGTCAATGTGAGCATTTTGACTGTACCTAGGCCTGATTCCGAGTCGGGGGCCCCGTTTGACCCTTTCGTTGACTTTTCGGGGTTTATTAGTTGATTTTACGTTTGGGCGGTCATTTGGGTGTAATAATATCTGCTTAGTGTTGTGCTCGTCATTTCGAACATTTTGACTGTAATTTGACTCAATTTGGAGTTCGGGACCATGGAGGTCGATTATTGACTAGGTCAATGAATGACTAGGTCAGTTATTGATCAATGACTGGCAGAAATATAAATAGCAAGAAAAAAAAGAAGCTTTCACTTTACGTTATCACGTTTGTACATTTGAGAGAGAGAGAGAGAGAGAGAGAGAGAGAGAGAGAGAGAGAGAGAGGAGCTTGGTGCCTTGGCGATTTGCGGCGATTTGGGTTCGTGAAGCTCAAAAAATCACTCCAAGTAGGTGTTCTTGAACTTCTTATATTGATTCTATCCTTGATATGCACAAATTTATCATGATTTATGAAATTAAGCATGAACCCTAAGTTTTGGGGAAATCCAATTTTGGGTTAGATCTAATGGTTTAGCATAAGATCTGTGGTTAAGAACTGTTTTATATCAGTTTTAATATGTGTTTCTGTGATCTGGGGTTGTTTAATTGCATATTCCATGAGGGTTGAGAAGTCAACCATGGAATTTGGATTTAGATCTAGATTTCTGAAAATCTAAAATTTAGTGCATGTTTCTGCTGTTATCTGTGCGATCTAGGGGCGTTCTAGACGCATTTCGAGGTAGATATCATAGTCTGTTGCATAGAATGCGTGTTTGTGCGCGTATGGGGGTTGCTGGGTTGATTCCAGACGAAAAACAGGCAAAACGACAATGAACAGTACCCTGGGCGAATTACTGGGTCGAAATAACGAAGATTCGAAGTTCTAGGTTGAAGGCTCGAAGGTTCGTAGTTCGTAGGGTCATAGTTCGTAGACCTGTAGTTCGTAGCTCGAAGGTTCGTTGTTCGTAGGGTCATAGTTCGTTGACCCGTAGTTCGTAGCTCGAAGGTTCGTAGTTCGTAGATTCGTAGACCCATAGTCCGAAGGTCGAAGTTCGTAGTCTGAAAGTTGAAGATTGAAGACCCGCTTCGAGTTTTCGAGGCGCGCTACACAGCTACGAGTCTCCGAGGCGCGCTGCAGTTCTGCGTTACGAGTCGCAGCTCCAACAATGTAACTGGACACTGGACTACACTAGACTATTTACATTGTAACCCATACCCATTTACACATTTAAGTATTAAGTTACAATGTAAATAACGAAATACCCCCCATTTGGATTCAAAGAAAAATACTAGAAAAATTAATTCCACTCTTTCAAAATGTGAAAATTGAGATTTAGTGTAAAATCTTGGAAAAATCCAGTTTTTCGTAGAGGTGAATTTTTAGAAAGTGGGGTTAGACATCTCAGAAAAATCCCCAAAAATCAGATTATCTTATTTATGATATGGAGACCCAATGTCGGGACTTTTTATTTCAAGGAAACAACTCCTATGGGTATCTCCTTCCTTAGTCAAGGAATGAGGATCGACTTGTAAAGAGTGGCTACAGTTCTAAAGGGAGTGTGGTACATCTTAAGACCATATTGGTGTTGGTATGTTGGTTGTGGATTTGGGACTTGGGTTCCATGACTTGTTGGGTTCTCACCCTGATGCACCGATGGTGCTATGTGGTTAACGTGGCAGGCATATGCGCCGATGGCAGGCCTGTGTGGCGACTGTGGCGGGGCATATTGCGCTGTGGACAGGTTAAGGCCTTAGTGGAGCCGTTGAGCTCGTGGAGCTAGGGCTGAGTACCCTGAGCTGGGATCCCGTGGAGGATCGTGGACAAGCTGTCCTGTGTGGGCAGGCTAGGTCCTGATGTTTGTTTACAGGCTGAGTCCTGATGATTATGCACACTACACAGTGCACGAGTACACAGAGCATGTAGCATAGACTTGTATGTTTGCATGATGTGGAGTATTGGGGTCACCTACTGAGCTTGTCGCTCACGCCTACTTGTTATTTTCCCTTTTCAGGTGTGACCCGAGACTAATGGAGGACGTGCCCACTACTCTAATGTATGAGCACTATATTCTGTATTGTATTATGTGTTGTATCCCGGACATGGGTCCGTGGACAGTTGTATTTGCATACTGTTTCTGATGTGATGTTTGTATGACTGTTTGACTCATTGTATGCATGATGATATATGAGAAAGTACAGGATTACCCTTGATGTATGACTGTACAGGGTTGCATATTTGAGACAGTACCCGCGGTGTAGGCTCTATTGGTGCTAGTCACCAATCCCTTGACCTTTCAGGTGCGGGTAAGGGGAAGTCATGTTCCTAGTTCTGGGTTCCCTGGAATTTGGGGGCGTGACATAAGCAATTAACTTATTGATTCTTTAAAACTAATTTTCTTTATGAGTTTTTTTCTAGGGAAATATAACATCATTCTTTACAAGTAAACACATTACCTAGCTACAAATTGCATTTATTTTAGAATACTATTTAACTTGACAATAGGTTAAATTTTTGCGTGCACATTAGTTTTTAAATTTTTATTGTTGATTTACATATAATAAAAACTAATTTGTTGGCTTATATCCATGCTAAGAGATTTCAAGTACTTTGTGTTTGATATATCATATAATTAGTCAGTTATGAATAGTTTGTTTAACCATTATCCTAAAAAAATGTATATATAAGTATAACTATTTGGATTTTTGGATGTTATATAAAGAGTAGGGGTGCTACCCGTCATAGCGGTGGCGGGGTTTACCTATTACCGTATCCTGCCCCGGCTTAGGCGGGTAATAAAATTTTAAAACCGTACCCCACCCCATGTGTAGGCGGGGCGGGATACCCCGTCCTATGGCGGGGGTTAGCGGGGGGAGGCTTCATCCGCACACTCCCCGCTACTGTCTTTTATTGATCTCTCTGAAGACAATCTTGCCTTTTAGAAGCTCCATGAAGCAGTTGATAAGAATAATTCGGGTCCTATCGATGGCAGAATTAACCTATTACCGCCTCCTATCCTCGCTTAGGCTGTAGATTAAATTTTAAGATTGTATTTTATTTCATATGTAGGCAGGACAGGATATACCATTCTTTAATGTGTTTGCGAATAAGGTTTCATTTGCCCGCATCTTGTTATTGTTTTTTATTGGATCTGTTCATATCAATAATTTTGATTTAAATCAAATTTCTACATTATTTTTAACCAAAAATTATCAAAAATAATTTAATTTTACAATAATAAAAACCATTTAAAAATATCAAAATTTATAAATAATAGTTAAATAATAATATTTAAAAATATTATAAATTTATAAATAAATATTATTAAAATTAGGTGATGCGGGGGTGGGCGGGATACCCCGCTACCTATTACCGCTCCCCGTCCCCACCTGGGACGGGGTGTCAAGTTTACAAATCGTATCCTACTCTTGCCTAGGCGGGGTAACCCGCCCCGCATGGCGGGAGCGGAGTGGATAGCGAGCGGAATAATAGAAGCGGATATCCATTGCTCACCTTTAATAAAAAGCAAAAGAGAGAAAAGTATACCCGGGAGGAGTAATACAAAAAATAAAGTGTTGAATTACTTAACGAAAAATTTTGCTAATTGGAGTAACTGTTAAACGAAATATAAAAGAATCCAAATCAATTAACTTGTCAGAAATACATGTTAATTTTAAATATTTAATTAATCCTATAACTAACCTCTAATTTGAAAATATCAATTTATTTAACCAAAAAAGGGCCGCTTAATCCCCGAGGTACAGTAAAATAAGTTCATATTTGAAATTGTTAATCACATTTTCTTATTTACTAATGAAGACATGTTTTAACTGCACCGGTGGTCTTATATGGTCTTAATTTTGAGCCGACCATCACAACGCATTTTGAATTATTAGTATCTGAATTTGTTACTAATATTTTGTGAGCATTGTTGGATTAGCTATTTTCATATTTGATAAATTTTAAAATAATATAATTATATTAGATTCACTAAAGAAGAAAATTAATAATTATGAGCTATGATAAATTTTGGAAGGTTTTTCAAATTTATAGAATCACTCCACATTCATTAAAATTTTATTTTAATATTTTTTTCTTTTACCTTTCATTCTCTTTTTCATATTAAATTATTATTTTAATAAATCTACTTATAATTTTTATCAAATTTATAAAATAACAATGACTAATTATAGCAATCGCTCTCAATAGATAAATATATATACTAAAAAGTTTACTAAAACATATTAATCACTTAAATTCAGAAATATAATCATATTCACACAAACATATAAAATAGGATACGTGTACCTTAGCGTAAATAAAAATCAAATTATATTAACAAAATAAAATCATACGTAAGAGCATTGACAAAATGAATAATAAAAATATCACACTATAATGACCCAATGTATATAATACCTTTTATTTTGGTTGTTTTTCCTACATTTTGTTTTTGCATGTTTGACCCTATTTAGTTACCTTTTGGTTAATTTTCCCCCGACTTGTGTTTTTTAGTTTTCTCAAGTTTTGTTAACTATTGTTTTCAGTTATCATTTTTAAAATTTTCATTTTTCAGTTTTATTTTACTTCATTTACTTGAACACATGTTTATGTTTATTTTTTGTGTTTATTGATTCACTTTTTAATTAATTTTTTGTCACAATATATGTTTTAAATTAAATTGGGTAATAACATTTCATTAGAATTAATTTTGTTAGTAATAGACCAATGGTACCTTAGGAAATAAAAACATTATTTCCTTTGCTTCTTCTTATTATTTTATAATGATCATAATTACCTGTACCTCTTCCACTCTAAACTCAAAAGGAAAGGGAGACCAACCCTGTGATCAAAAAAAAAACTTAACATGTGAGAAATTAACTAGTTTGGTAAAAGATAATTATTTTTTAAAATCGATTATTTTTAAAATTTTAATCTCAAATAAATTTTCATCACTTATAAATAATTTTAAATTAATTAGACTCAATGTTTTCAAAAATAATTATATTTTTAAAAATATTATTATTATTTGAAACGGGACTCATAACCCTTTTACAGAGTGCTATATTTTTGTTAACTCTATATCATGGGTGTTTATTAAAGTTTTAAAATTTACTTGAAATCAATGGTAAATTCAAGTTTAATTAATATTAATTTTTCGTAACTCCTAAAATTTCCCTTAATTTTTTTTGTTAATTCCTTGGGCCTATCTCATTTACAAAATATAAACAAGAAACAAACACAACACGGATTATTATTTTCATATTTTTAAAAGCCATTAATTAGAATATACTTTTTGTGACATCACGTGTAATGAACAGGAAATGATAGTTTTTTTAGGAAAAATTCATAAAAAATGTAATGGATAAAATAATAAAATTATAAATTGGACCGACACATTAAAAATAATTTGTTTTCTATCAATAGATATTCAATAGAAATAATTTATAACTTCAAAATTTTTAGTTAACATCTTTTTAAGTTTCGAACGCTAGTTAATTGAAAGGGCATAAATTTCCTACTATTTAAACATGACCAAAGGGCAGAAAATTGCAAACCCTCTAGTTAATTACGAATTTATAATTTTATACTGTGTATTGGCGCTAAGCCAGACAATAAATAAATTAATAATCATCCCCAAATTTGGATAATTATTTATGAAGAATAAAACCTTTGGATAAATTTGAAGTTTAATTAACTTCATAAATAAGTAAGTGTATAACATCTAACTACTTAGAAAAAACATCATACATGAGGTAAAATGATTATTCTGCCAAAATAAGAAAAGATTAGGAGAAACCAAATATATTATTAATAATAAGTTTTTGTATTTTCAAAGTTACGAAGTCAATTTACAGGTTGTTATTACATGTGTTATCTTTAAATGTAAGAAATCATTAACTTATGTATTCAAATGGTAACTCGCATAGTAGGAAAATATTGTTAATATTTTATAGCCAGACAATTTTCAATAATAATAATAAATAATATTATATATAAGTTTCTTTTTGTATATAATTTTTAACGTATTTTATTTATTCTGATCGAGTTGATTTGATTAAACTATATATTAAGCTAATGAAATTCAAGAGGTTTACATTTTCTCTCGTTATTTTTAAAAATTATATATTCAAATAAATTTATAGCATTAATAAATAATTTTAATTTATTATTTTTAAAAATAATAATATTTTTAACATAATATCAAAGAAGCCCAAATAATAATAATATTTTTTATTTTTGCTTTTAAAATGTAATAGACTAAAAAAAATTAAAAACTTAAAATAACATAAACTTATTTAGGTCCTAAAAAATAATAATATTTTATTTTTTTTATTTTTTATTTTTTATATTCAAAAATAAAAACGAAAACAAGACATACTCTTGATATTTACCTGCTTTGAAAAGCGGACGCATATCAAATTAGCTGATGTGTGCGCTTGTAAAAACAAGAGGCTTTTTTTTAAAAAAAAAAAAAAACATACACACACACAGAGTTCAGTAGGGTCAACAGTTCTATTTGCTGCGTGCGGCCTAGTCCCGTTTGAGCCTTGTTTGGATTACCGCTAAAGTAATAGTAATAATAAATAAGTAAATAACAATCAGTGCCTGCAGGACACCAAATCTATTATGAGAGAGGAACACGGGCTAGGAAGGAAATATTGCAAGTGTGAAAGAGAAAGCCCTTGCTTGATCCCACGTGTAAATTATTACCTGACCACTGAGATAAAATCAACGGTTGTAAATCTTGGTACAATGCACTTTAAAGTTAAAGACAGCGCTGCTAAGATTCGAAACGGTCAATTGTTGCACTCAATGCAACAACGAAAAAGGACAGCATGAAAAAAATAAATAAATAGTTTATCCCATACCCAGTTACCGCGTCATTTCTTTCATTTTGACCAAAGTTACCGCGGGCTACGGTGGAGCCAAGCCAAACCCACATGGGCATTGCCTACCTACACAATTTTTTTTTTGTTTTTTGTTTAAATATATATTTTTGATACTTAAATGTTCAACGATGTAAATACAGCAGGCAGGGGTTATGCCTGTGGGGTTAAATGTTTAAATAAAAGCCTAAAGAGAGGGGCCAGTTGCTTGCACATCCATCCCTCTCTCTCCTTCACCCTCTCTACCCCTGAAATATATGAAGCTGGGAGATTAATGTCGACCCCCCCGCGTCTAGAATCTCTCTCACTCTCATCGTGAGACCCAGACCCAGACCAGTTTCTGCGCACGCAAGCTAAGGGCCCATTTCCCGTGTCTTGTGCGTTTTGGCTAGAGAAATCAAATACCCAAAAGAGAGAACAGAGTAGTAGGCCTTTCATGGAGTGAGTTTACTGTAAGGCGTTCTTTTGGTTTTCAGGATCTAGTCACCCCACCCGTTGCACCATTGGCTTTCTTTGTTTTATACAGGTGAAGTAAGTAAAATCACCATGAGTAAAGAAGAGTTCCTGAAGATTCAGGTAACGCCATCCCCCCCTCAATTTAGTTTTTTTGTTGTTGAAGATTTTAGACCATTTTGGTGCTTCTTCTTTTTTTTTTTTTTTTTTGGGAATTTTAGTACTTTTTATTAGATTCCTTACTTCATGTCATCATCACCAGACACTATTCACTCACAGCAATTGTGTAGTTTATATCTATTTGTATCCCCCTTTTGGTTGCCTCTTCATTGTTAATTTTAATTTTTTTTTCGTTCATCTGTTTGGGCACCTTGCAGACCTGTGTTCTTAAAGTGAACATACACTGTGATGGATGTAAGCAAAAAGTGAAGAAAATCCTTCAGAAGATTGAGGGTACTTTTTACTGTATATATATATATTTATCATCTGGTTAATAAACGGTCTCTAGATAGAAATTCATGATATCCCAAATTTGGGTTTGAACTCTAGTTTCCTCATCTAGATCTTCCTAGTTCTGTTCGTTATAATTATTATTTAAAAAAAAAACAGTTGTTTCGTATGATACTTCTATATTGAGAATCTTTATTATTTACATTTATTTGCTGTACAGGAGTTTATACTACAAAGATAGATGCAGAACAGGGGAAGGTCACAGTCTCTGGTAATGTAGATGCGTCAATTCTCATCAAGAAGCTAGCCAAATCCGGGAAACACGCAGAGATCTTGGGCGGTGCTCCAAAGCCTTCCAACAACAACGGCAACAACAAAAACAGCGGCAACAATGACAATCAGGCAAAGAATATGCCAAATCAAACAGGGAAGGGCGCCGGAAACAACGGCAACAACAACAACGATGGCAACAAATCTCAGAAAGGCAGCGGAAACAACAACCCACCAAAGGGCGTTGGAGGAGGACAGCCTAATAATCCTCAACAGCAGCAACAGCAGCTACTGCAGCAGCAACAGCAGCTACTGCAGCAGCAACAGCAGCAGCTACTGCAGCAACAACAGCAGCAGCAGCAACTGCAGCAACAACAACAAATGCAGCAGCTACTGCAACAGCAGATGAAGGGTCTTCAAGTTCAGGATCTGAACAAATTGCCCCAATTCCAGAACAACCCCAAATTGCCCCAATTCCAGAACAACCCTAAATTGCCCCAATTCCAGAATCCCAATGCCCCCAAACCGGCCAAGCTCAGCCTCCCGGATGACGAGGAGGGCAGCGATTTTGACGATGAATATGATGAGTTCGAATACGACGATGACTCCGAATACGACGATGAGCTTGACGACATCCCCGTAGGTAAGATGAAGCCCCCCATGGATCAGGGCTCCCAGCAGCAGCGGCCGACTCAGGGGTTTCCCAACAACATGATGATGAATGGGCCACCGCCTCAGCTGTCGCAGCAGCAGCAGCAGCAGCTCAAGAATCTCGCCATGAATAAGCCTGCTGGAGGCGTGCCCATGGCAGGCGACGGAGGTGCAGGCAAGAAACCCGCCGGGGGCAGCGGCGGGGGTGGGGTTCCCGTTAATGGCAATGGGGCTAATAATAAGAAAGCCGGTGGGGGTGGGGGAGGTGGAAACCAAAATCAGGGCGGCGGAGGAGGGGGCAAAAATAGCGGGAAGCAAAGTGGTGGGCCACCGCCGGATGCTAAGAACGGTAAGAACGGTGGCGGCGGCGGGCAGGGTAACGGTGGCGGGGGGAAGAAGGTTGGAGGGAACGGGTCTGGTGAGAACATTGGGGCGGCCAATGGGATGATGGCCCCTTTGGGGAACATGCCGCCGGCGTCCATGGGCCAGATGGGGAGTATGGCCGCAGTTCAGGGACTCCCCGCGGGGATGAATCCAGGCGGCGGCGGGTACTTCAACGGGCCTGGTGCCGGAGCCGCGGGGCCGCCACCGGACGGCATGGCCGGAAACCCCCACCAACAGCAGATGATGGCTGCAATGATGATGAATCAGCAGCGAGCCAACGGCAATGAGCGGTTCCAGCCCCTGATGTACGCCCGCCCCCCGCCGGCAACCAACTACATGGCGCCGCCGTACCCGCACCCGCACCCGTACCAGCAACCGCACCCGTACCCGTATCCCCACCCTTACCCGTATGGGCATCCGCCTCCCCCTAGCGATGGCTACAACACCTTCTTCAGCGATGAGAACACCTCTAGCTGCAGCATAATGTGATTGATTGATATAGTCAGTCAGCAGAAGTGGGCCGGAGATGATGCATGCCCTCACCGCCTGACCCTCATCTGATGACGACGGGTTTAGTTCCGAGTCTTTTAAGTTGTCCCTTTTATTACTATTATTATTCCGTTTCCCTTCCCTTCCCTCCCCCTAATTTTCCTTCTAATCCTAAGTTTGTTTTAGGGTTTAAATTATAATATAATTAATAGGGAGTATTTATACGGTAATCAATCGTATCTCAGTGGGGTTGGAAGGAGGATGAGGCGAGAGCATGAGAGGGAGAGATGCAAATGCAGCGTGGAGGTGAAATGGGTAAGTAGTGGTAGGGGGACGGGTATGATGATTAATGTTCATATCATTTGGGTAATGGGTAATGGGTAATGGGTAATGTGTGGTGCTGTTGATATGTTTAGACATAAAATAAGAGAGGAAGAACAGATTGGGATGGCACAAAACATGCCCCATCCCTCTCTGCCTTCGTTTCTCCCAAAACTCTTCTTTAAGTCTATAGCTACGGGATTGGACCGCCCTCGCCACCCACCTTGCGTTGCTTATTTTCATTTCATAATTGAAACAATTATTACTTTATGGGGTTTTGATGTACGTTCAAGGTCTGTCTTTCTTTTTCTTTTTCTTTTTCTTTTTTTCCCGGATTGCCTTGTGCTGCTTTGACCTTTATTCCTCCTATTCCGTATAATTAATTTACGTAATGATGACCACGCCGATGTGCTATAGCATAGTTTGAGGGCCACGAAATGTCCTTGGGAATGAACGGTGAGTGAGTTCGCAGCTGGCATTGGGCGAGTGCCACTCGGTGACGGGCTCAGTGACGCACACTGCCCAAACCCCCTCCCCCCCAGTGTGTGTCTCCACTGCTGTCCAAAAAGAGAGATGCAGAAGAAACGTGGTGACAGGGACAAGGTAACGAAAGGTCGATCTAACGGCGTTCACGCTTTTTACACGTACTCGGCCTCTCGGCCTGTAAGGGACTCGTCTAATCAAAACGCAACAACATCACATTAAAAAAAACAAACAAACACAAAAAAAACAGGGGAACTGAACCCCCATCAAAACACGAACATACACACTCCCATAAAACCAACAACAATAATAATAACACGCGATTTGGGACTTCTTCAAGCAAGCACATGCACATGCACATGAATGAATGTGATAATTATGACACCGTGATCCACGTCAGCTGTACCTCCACCATCGATTGGTCCAATCACAGACACCGATATTGAAGGAGGAGGGTTCTGGGTCCCAACCCGTCCGGGGAAAGAGCACCGGCATTTAATGCGTTTCTCAAACCAGATCCGAAACCCTGTCTGCGCCTGTTTGGTTGAGAGAGGGAGAGAGAGAGTAGATTTGTCAATTGTCATGGGGCTGGCTGACGAAGGATGGGCATGGGATTCAGTGAACCAGACCCTCTCTGCGTCTTCTGTGTTGATAACCGCTGTAGCGTCGAGCCCTCGCCAAATGGCGAGCATGCAACCGCGAGAGGTGTCCGATTTTGCGGTGGGGGGTGATGCAGTGGGAGGAAGTCGCTTCCACCGAAGGACGCAGCCAACAAGCAAAGCCAGGTAAGGGCCTAAGGGGGGCGTCAGGTGGAAAGTGGCTTCGTTTTTGTCTTGCCATTTTGTTTCATCGGTTTGGATGTTTGTATATATGACCAAATTGCGCCACCATATGTTCTCTCTCTCTCTCTCTCTCTCTCTCTCTCTCTCTCTCTCTCTCTCTCTCGTAATTTTTCACTTTTAAAATTATCTTGTTTGATTTTTTATTATTTTATAGAGCAATGCCGATGCATGAGATGTAGCCCTCGTGCCTTTTAGATTATCCACCTGAACCTTTTTCTGGAGTTTATATGGACTATGTTATATGGTTGATCAAAAATGAAAATGATAAAAAAAACTGTTACTCAAGTGGGATATCATCGGAGGAAGATACATATATATATAGTTACTCTACGGTCCTTACTACTTTAGTACGCCCTTACTTCTTAATCTTTTTCCTTTTATATTCTATAAAATACGTATACATATTCTTTCCAATTTACAGTGGTAATTAAGTAGGCATACGAATTATCATGTCAAAACCAAGGTGGGGAATGTGGGGCTATGAGGACGATGGTTGGTGGCACTTTTGACGTTGGGTCCCGATATTTGACTAAAGACTGACCGATGGGGCATAGATGTGAGCCCAACTGTTGCAGCGCTACATGTAATTGTCGCGGGATTGACCACACCCTATCAATTCCCATGATGTGGTGTAAAAAGTGAGGTTGACATACAGGCCATTCATTCCCTTTTTTTTACTCTTTAAAATAATAAAAATATTATTTTTATTATTTTAACAATTTATATTTTTAAAATTTATTTTTTAGCATCTCTAATTTAACAAGTATAGAATAAATGGTAATAAATTAAATATTTAAAAAAATTAAATAAATAGATAGTAAATAGTAGTGGGTTAAATATAAAGAGAGATTATTTATTTTGTTAATTTTTGTTGTTAAAATAGATAATCTAAAAAGTATAATTTTATTGACAAAGCCATGGTAATTAAAGAAAAATAATTATAAATTTCTAGACCACCTATTTATAAGCTAAATTATACTCAATAAAAATGAAAAATAAATTAAATAAATTTTTAATATGATTCTGTCTTTGCCTACATCATTTTCTTTCACTATAATAGAACTAATCCTCAATTCTAAGTTCTCATCAAGATATAAAGATGTATTGTCAAAAAGAAAAAAGAAATACAAGTCTCTTGCATTGAAAGTTCTTTAAATTGTCAGTCTTGTTAAGATTAATAAGATAATTATTATGGTTAATCTTTTAGACAATCTTATTAGCACCATGCAGCTTATTACAAATACCCATGAACATCATTTCCTTTTTAAGAAAGACTATCACTTGATCTCCCACCTCAAAGAGTTTTTGCTTTCGTCTTGTATTAGCCGCATCTAGGTGACAACTCTACTAAATTTGCCAAGCATGTATTTAATAAGGGGTGAGGCAAAAATGTAAACTGTGGACTTATGGGTTGAAGATATCAGTTGGTAACTTTATGGATGAAGTTTTTCCTAAATAAGTTTTAATGAAATTATTTCTTTTGTATGTTTTAAAAGGTTATTAATTGTTTGTCTATGTGAGCATATCATGTCAGAACAGATGCATGCTTTGTAGCATGCAAGACTATTGTGCAGGTTAGGACAGCACCCGTGCTATAAGTCCTTCTTAAGTGTTTTGCACTAACCCTTGACCCTTCGGGTGTAGGCATGTGCAGTCACAACCCGTTTCCAAGGTAGAAGGAAATCGGGGCATGACAAAAGTACATATAGAAACTGTAATGGTGCTCTTAAATACAATATAATATTTCGTAACTTCTGTTATTTAATCATCTAAATGGAGGTTTCTATAAAATGTTTTAAATTTTATCGGTATGTAAAATTTAATAACCTCAATAATTAAAATTACAACCGGAAGCGAAACTTGTAAAAAATTTAAACTTTAATAAAAGTCGAGATGTTTAGATATTTATCTTAATTTTTAAATATAATTTAAGAAGATTTTTTTCCCACACTCACACCATTTTTAATATAAAACTATCTTTTATTTATTTATTATTATTTTTTAAAACTTTGGAAAGAGCTTGTTTAAAAACATTATAAAAAATATTTGAAAAAAAAAACAGGTATTGTATGGGTAGGATGCAAGCAACTGTGGGAGCTGGGTGGGTTATCGGAACTGGCTGAACTGGGTTCACAAAAGAACAAAATAATGAGCCCGAGCAAGTCATGTTTAGTAATACCTGATACTTCTAACATAAAATGTATACTAAAAAAGTTAAACGAACGAATCGAGTTAAGTAAAAATGATTGAAAATTTTTATGTGTGGATAAATTGTATAGTTAAATTACGTAAAAAAAAGTTTTGGATTGATTTTAATTTTATTTTTAAATGAAATCGAATTTTTAGTAAAAAAAATTATTCTTGTGTGTATATAATTATAGCATTACTTAAAATTATAACCACATCATTACTTTGTATCAGATAATATCCAAATAGATGAGGGCAAAATTGTTATCTTAAATCATAAGATCATAGTATTATCCTACAATTGTTGTATTTTAAATTTTGAATTATAACCATTAGTTTACTCTGTAATTTCTGATTTGGTTTGATTTATTTCCGTGTACTGTAGAATTAATTCCACCATTTTAGGTGATTCTGTTGTATTGTTGCCTATAAATGTATCTTCATCATAAATACAAAGATAGATTTGATAGCACTCTAATTTCCTACATTATATAAGAGCATCACAGGGTTCCTCGTTAAAAAAACAATCTGCAAGTTGTCTCTTCCATTCTCCCCATCTGGTAATCACAACCATTCCTTGTCTCACAATGTCCCCCTCATCACCACCAATCTTTCTGCACAAGCTCCTCTGAAACGCACCTCTACTAACCATCTTTCCTAAAAAATCCAATTTGAAACCCTTTTTGTTGGCTATGATCTCCTTGGGTATATTGATGGTACCTTTCCCTGTCCTCCACATACCCTCACTACCAATGATATTCCTAGCGCAAATCTATCTTATAAACTCTAGATTCACCAAGACCACTTATTGTTCAATGCCCTAATTTACTCTCTCTCTCTCTCTCTCTCCTATTATCATCCTCTTTGTTTCCACTACTCAGATTGCTTGGGAAGCATGGACTATCCTTGCCAACACTTATATTAAGCCCAATAGTGGCATCATTAAGCATATCAAATCTCATCTCAAAAATCCCACCAAGGGTGCTCTTTCCATAACAGAGTATCTTCACTCTATCAAAGCTCGTGTTAATGAATTGGCCATACTTGGTGCCTTGTTAGACCTTGAGGATCACACTGACAAAATCCTCGATGGTCATAGCAGTGATTACAAAGAACTGGTTCATGCTGTTTAAGCATGTAACAACCCAATTCCCTTTGATAAACTTCATGAAAAGATTCTTTCCTTTGAAGCCTTACTCCCTGCCACCGATGGGTCCCTAACCCCTTGCCTATTATAACTAATCCTACATAGAAGGATAATTCCACTTGGCACACCTAAAATCACCAACTCCTGGCACCCCTATCATGCCTCACCTGTCGGTCCCTCTGGCGCTACTTGTCCCCCTCTTCTCTCTACCCCAGCCCCCTGCCTTTCTCATCGTCCCACTCGTTTCATCGTCCCTCTCGCCCTTATCAAGGCTATTACCAAATTTGTGGTATTTAGGGTCGCACGGCTAAAAACTGTCCTTCTTTTCAAATATTTCAGTATCCGTACCTTCTACAAATGCGCCCTCCTTCCCTTTCTAATTTGTGGAAACCTCAAGTTCATTACACCACCACTGATACTGCCCCTCAACCAACCTGGATCCTTGATAGTGGGGCCTCTCATCATGTCACCACTAACTTGAATAATATGTCCTTTCACTCGCTATACACTCTCTCTGATGATGTGATGATTGGTGATGGTACTGGTCTCTCCATCACCCACACTAGTTTCTCTCATCTTTCTTCCTCTACCTCTACTTTCAAATTAACTAATGTTTTATCTGTTTTAACTATGTCCAAAAATTTGATTTCTGTTTCTTAGTTTTGTTGTACAAACTATGCTTTTGTTGAATTTTTATCATTTTCTTATTCCGTGAAGGACCTTCATTCAAGGACAATTCTTTTCTAGGGCTACACTAAAAATGGGGTGTATAAATGGCCAACTTCCTTTCCAAAGACTATCTCCTCCTGTCTTGGCTTTCTCCACTATCAAAACTTCATCTACCAATTGACATCATCACTTAGGCCATCATGCTTTGCCTATTTTACAACGTATTATGTCCAACTATGGCTTAGAATCCTCTTTATCTTTGCCTAGAGATTTTTCCTGTAATGTGTAATAACCCATGTCCCCTGTAGCATGATATTGTCCGGTTCAGAGCCCAAACCCAATTTTTGATTTTGTTTTAGCAGTACCACACAAGCACCCCAAAAAGCCTCGTGCCATGAGAGGTCTCCATGCCCACTTAAGAGGCACGATTCGTTCACCTCCCCAGTCGATGTGGGACTTGCAAAGTCCTCAGACTCTACAATCTACCCCCTTTAGGAGGCCCATGTCCATGTGGGACATTAGCACACCAAATCGATCCCTAGCTTTGATACCAGTAACAGTCCAAGTCTCCCATAACACTATATTATCTGGTTCAGGCCCCAAGCCTAATCTCCGATTTTGTTCTTGGCAATGCCACACAGGCACCCCAGAAGGTCTCGTGCTAGGAGAGGTCTCCATGCTCTCTTAAGAGACATGCTTAAGTCATCCTGCTTTGCCTATTTTACCACATATTATGACCAACTATGGCTTAAAATCTTCTTTATCTTTGCCTAGAGATTTTTCTTGTAATGTCTGTCAATGCAATAAAAGTCATAAATTACCTTTCTCTATTTCTTCCTAACTTCCTTGGTCTCTTCTCATCCTTTACAAATTACTTTCTCTGACGTTCAGACTTCTCCCATTGTCTCCTTTGATGGTTTCAAATATTATGTCATATTTGAGAATCACTTTACCAAATATATATGATTTTCTCCACTCAAACGCAAGTCCGATGTCCTGATTATTTTTTCGCGATTTAAATCACTTGTTAAGTGTTATTTTAATCGCAAAATCATTACTCTCTACACCAAAAATGGAGGGGAATATTTGGACCTCTCCAACTTTCTCTCTCAAAATGGTATTACTCATCTCACCACTCCACGATATACGCCTAAACTTAATGGTTATGTCAAACTTTGACATCACCATAATGTTGAAACTGGTCTCTCCTTGGCTTCTCATGCCTCTCTTCCTTTGGTATTTTGGTCCTATGCCTTTAATACTGCGGTTTACTTTATTAATCGGATGCCTACCCCTACTCTCTATCTCTCCAGCCCCTTTGAATTAATCTTCCACACATCACCCAACTATTCAAAAATTAACATTTTTGGTTGCTTTTGCTATCCTTGGTTGTGTCCTTATTCCACTAATAAACTTAACCCCAAGTCCATTCCATGTGTCTTTCTTGGTTACTCTTTATCCCAAAGTGTCTATCTTTGTTTTGAGACAAACATATCTAAAACATTTTTTTCTTGCCATGTCCAATTTGTTGAATCTATTTTCCCATACACTTCCCTCCTCTCTCCCCTACCTTGTCCCAGTTCCACCATTGCCACAACGTGGCTGCCCTCCACTATTACTATATCAATTCCACCTCCCTCTCCTCTTTCCCATCCGGCTCTCCCTACTCCTTCCGTGCCTCCCCCATCCCTCTCCTCCACATTAGTCTTTTCCCCTCCTCCACTTATCGATCCCCTCCCTTCGTTACCACCTACCTAACCCCCTTGTCATTATATGCTTAACCGCGCTAAGAATCATATTACCAAACCCATTCAGAAGCTTAGTCTTCATACTTACATAACCGTTTCCTCATCACCAGACCCCACCACTGTTACTCAAGCATTGAAGGACCCATGTTGGCGCCAAGCAATATCAAAGGAATATGATGCTCTTGTTCGCAATGGCATGTGGGAACTTTTCTCTCCCACTAGTGTCAGTAATATCGTTGGTTGTAAATGGCATGCTGATGGATCCATTAATCGGTTTAATGCTCGCCTTGGGGCCAAGGGATTTCATCAATGACTAGGTTTGGATTATTTTGAGACCTTCAATCCCATCGTCAAGCCGATGACTGTTTGTTTAGTGCTTGCTTTTGCTATCATTCAGGGTTGGCCACTATGTTAATTGGATGTTAACAATGCCTTTTTGCAAGGCCGTTTATCGGACACAACATACATGGTACAACCTCCTAGTTTTCTCGACTCGACAATCCCACTCATGTGTGCAAGCTCCACAAAGTTATTTATGGTCTTAAACAGGCTCCTCGGGTGTGGTACCATGTACTCCGCGCGGTTTCTCATTGCTTTTGGCTTTGGAATTCTTATTCGACGCGTCTTTGTTCATCCTTTGGCATGGCCTGGCCCTCCTCTATCTCTTGGTCTATGTCGATGATATAGTTCTTACTAGAAATAATCCTACCCTTGTCTCCCATGTTGTTCATTGCCTTGTTCGGCGGTTTTCTCTTAAGGACCTCATCCCTCTCTCTTATTTCTTGGGTGTCAAGGTGGTTCCTTATCCGGGTGGCCCATTGTTTAACTGCCCATTGCTTAACGCCAACCAATTGGATGATCTCTTTACGAAACCTCTGCCTCGTTTTTCATTTCAATCGTTCTGTTCCAAGATTGGAATCTCTTCATAAGCCCTATCTTGAGGAAGCGTATTATCTATTCTTGTATTTTAAATTTTGAATTATAACTATCAAGTATAGTTTGTAATTTTGATTTCGTTTGACTTATTTTACATTATACTTTGTAGAATTACTTCCACCATTTTAGGTGATTCCGTTATATTGTTGTCTATAAATGTATCCTCCATCATAAATGAAAAGATAGATTTGTAAAGATCTATTTCCTGATACCCAGCGTTTGAAATGTAACCATGGAGGTAATAGAATGCAACAACCGTCATGATGTGAGAGATGTATAGTTTGTTTGGTATACTACAACGTATCATTTAAAAAAATAATGAACTCATCTTATTTAAAATTATAAAATTAGTTTAACTATTTTTTTAAGTCTAAACTAACAATTCATATATATATATATATATATATATATATATATATATATATATATTACTTTTTCTAATTTA
Organism: Taxillus chinensis; assembly: GCA_023512835.1. Taxonomy (NCBI): domain Eukaryota; kingdom Viridiplantae; phylum Streptophyta; class Magnoliopsida; order Santalales; family Loranthaceae; genus Taxillus; species Taxillus chinensis. Next base: position 2,772,643 of record CM042092.1, read on the forward strand.
TTATTTGTATCTATGATTTTTTAAAAGTTTTCTGAAATTCAATTTTAAAAAATTATATTATTTTAAAATAGATTAACTCTGCAATAAATTTTTACCAAACAAAAATTATTATTAAATTACAATTAAAATAGAAAATGCCGTGATGCAAAACGCTGCTGCGGAGAAAATGTCGGACAAACGCGATTCGCGCCCCAAATAATAGTCGACTATTCCTCCATCGCCTGCAATTCTATACATGACTCTTCTTTTATGCTTTAAAGCAGTTTGATTGAAAATTTATGAATCTACTGCAACCCAACAACATTGACGATTAATTTGTATAACATTGAAGGCCCACGACAATTATTTATTTTCATTGTTTAAAGGAGAAGAGAAAGGAGGACAAACAATCAGACCAAAATGCGTGCCCAAATCCAACCCTGACACCAAATTCATGAAAACAAATGAAGATTTAAAGCTGACGATCCCTTACTTGCTTCACGTCCCCAGTGTCATCAGAGAGACTCTCCTAAAGGACTGGAACTTTGCAGTTTGTACACTTTATTCTTTCCTTTTTCCAAATTCAATTTAAAGTGGGCACTCCTTATCTTTTCTTTTCCCAACTCAATTAACTCGTACGGTGTTGTGCTTAACGTCAATTATATGACATGGAACCAGCAACAACACATGTGCCTCCTCATGTTCCGTTTCTTCTTTTTCAAAGCTAAGTTGACATTGACGGGCTACTACTTCAACCTCTCACATCTAAATCTCGAGTCAAAGCCTGGAAACGCGGGTGCTTATAACAAGCATTTTTGTACTCTATATGTAATGACCAATGAGCACCAGAAGGATCATTCAAAACAAAATGATTTACTATTAGATAATGAAAAATATTTACGCTGCTTATAAGATAAATGTGCCATTTCAGAAATTATGTCATGTGTGCAGCTAGGGCACTTTTACATTCTGTGACGCTATTCTTCCTTGCACCCAAAACGGGTCATTTAGAGCCTATGACATAAGTTTTTTTTAAATGATAGGTTTGGTATGAATTTATTCTAATTAAATAATAATATAAAATTAAAATTAATTTTTAAAAATAATAAGTTTTATAGTTATTTTTAAAAGCTGTTTTTAACTATTTTTTTAAATCTACAATCAATTCTTTCAGAAAATTTATATAATTTTATTTATTTATTTATTATTTTATTATTTTAACTCATCCATTTTTTTTAGAAAAAATTTGCTGAAATCAACTTTTAGATTTTAAATAATTTTATGGAATCAAAGTTTAAAAAATATACTCTTTTTAAAACACATTCTCCTCAGGGATTAATATAAATTATTTTTAAATTATGATTTAACCACGAACTTTATTTATATAATTTAATAATTATAAAGAATAAATAGTATTTTTTAATATATTGAAAATATTATATAAATTATATAAAAAAAATTAAATATAAGACTTTTTGTGGGATAATTGTATGACTTTTAAAAAAAAATTTCAAAATAAAAAACATACTCTTATAATAAATATGCTACTGGTGACTTTAAACATGACCAGACCAAACTAACGATATGAATAAAAGTTGATAAGTGTGTACACTACGTCACTACAAGGTAAAAATGAAGAGATATAATTAATAAAAGCTTCATTTAAGAAAATCTATAATTCAAAAAATTAATATCATAACGATAAAATGGGCAAGATCTAGATTAGTTTTACTTAGACAAATATTGTTTAAATCAACATTTAAGTATAAAATAGATTTAAAAAAGAAAAAAAAATTAACCTGTCACATATAGAAGTGTTATAGTCGGTAAAAAAGAGAAAGATGTTTGATTGAGGATTGATGAAAACAACAGGAAGGAGTGCAATCGTTACGGGAAGACGTTGGAGCAGGATGACGACAGCAATCGATATAGAAACAATGCTAAACAGTCAACATATATTCTCATACATAGGAAGTGCTGTCGTTCCGAAAGATTGTTGACCCGGCCTGGAATGGACGTGACCGTCGATCTAGAGTTTGGTGGGGGCGAAATGGAGGGGCTGTGGGACCACCATTATGAACCCTCGACGCAGACGCAATCCAGGGGAAGGTAGTAGGGGAACGAAGCGCTAAAAAAGGTCAGCCTTTCTACAGCAGTGCATATGCAGAAAAAAATGCATATGCAGTGACTAAGCCCTTGGATGGAGATCCCAGTTTTGACCCTCCCTAATCATCATCGGTCGGCGTGGAGATCTATTTGGACGTCATGTTGACATTTTCTGAGTGCATGTGTATGTCTACTTCTTCCTCGTCCAATATTCTGATGTGGCACAGAGCTGTGGATTTGGCCGCATGCGCTGATAATTTAAGGCCTACGCAGGAGGGGTATCAGCACCTGTATGTATCTCTATGCTTTCTTTTGTTTTTTGCTTCTTCTTTTTTTCATTATATTTCACTCTCTGGCCTTTCTGTCAAACACCTATATTTGTTTTTTGGTTGAAATGGTACACTTTTTTCATGGTTTTATATATATATATATATATCTTTAGGCAGTATATCAATTATCAAAGATATGCCAGCATTCCAACGAAAATACTGTTGGAATGGAAAGTCATTCACCATCGTCGTGCTACGTTTATAAACTTATGTGCCAGCATTCCAATGAAAATGCTGTTGGACTGGAATGGTTGAAACTTATGCCTTTTTTTAGTTTGGTCAAATTAATGGCCCACCTAATTTATTCGGCATTTATATGGATCATTAATCCCGATGCAATGTCCAGCTAATGATTTTAATCGTATCATATAAGATATTTATTTTGAAATTAATTTTATACAAATTAAATTTAATATTATGTATTAATAAATATGCCTATAAAATATTGAATGATTAATTTATATACAAATTCAACTAAAATAATTAATGATAAATACATAAACTTAATTATTTATTTATTTATTAATTATTTTTTCAGTTAAATTTTCATAGAAACTATACCCCGTATAATTTTATAAACATATTTATTAATAAATAAATATTTAATTTAACAGTTAATTTATAAAACAAAATTGAATAATATTTTATTAGCCATGCCAAGGTGAACCCACACCCATTATATATGAGGCTCATTAAAATTTAATTAGAAAAGTTAATATTATAAAATTGCATGATATATTTGGCTCAATAATTCTTTAGTTATTTTAATAAAATATTAATTTTATTAAAATTTTATATGTTAAAATAATATAAAATAAGGCAATTTAACAATCTAGATACCTCACACTAAACTTTACAATCCCATGTTTTATAATTTATAGGTCAATCGTTGTATGAGACTAGCCGTCCTAAGCATATTAAACAATTTAACGATTGGTAAAATAGATCGAGATGTGACGGAGGCTCTCATGCATTGGTTGGTTTGGATCAAGGCATTGGTAGTAAATAACACCAGTTTGAACGATATACCGTTAAGCATTTCATCCAGTGATCGCCTAATGACTGCTCAATCAGACACTAAAAAGTAGCTATTAAGGTGGACACTAAACCATCCTAATCGGATATATTGTTTTACTTCAAATCAATATTTGAGATTGTTTTAGATCGCCTGGCAACCATCTCAATCACATATTCGCTAAATGAAATTTCAGGACAACAATTCTTCCTGCCTCGCGTCTTTTGCAATAGTTATTTTCATCCTTCAAAATTAATTCACTTAATTACTCAAGTTAGAAGAATTAAGACGCTTTTCCATTCCAAATCAACAAAGCTTTGGCGATAATTTACGCCTCATAATAAAGTCGTTTCACTTATAACCAACTTTGAGATGGTTTTCATCTATCCTTAAATACCTTTGGACACTTGCTTACCAGGGATGGCAAATTCCCCATAGTCGACCGTAGTGGGTGACCCAGCCCGTCCTGATGAGTTCAAGCACAAGTATGGCATTTAGTGCAAAAACGGCATAAAATACCCATAACGTTTAAGCTAAGCGGCGGGTGTCAGTAAGATTTCAGACCCGCCCCATATCCATCGGGGCGGGCGGGCGGGAAAGAGCCCAAAGTCATGTCAAAGGGCGCTGCATCGCCATCCTTTACTACGTTGTTCTTATTAACTTTTGTTTTCTATATGAATTAATGACGGACTATTTTTGTTTATAAATATCATTTGTGATTGTTTAAATTTATTATAGAAAAATCCATCAATTCTAAATGGATTCATATAATATAAAATCAACAACATTGTTATATAAATTTATAAAATAAAATAGATAAAAATTGGTGAATAGTAGTTAACGCGCATTTATTCATTAATTATAAGATGAAATGATTGTAGACTTTTTGTTTAATATCCAAAGGTGATTTTACACTATAATTTATTTGATCGGTTTATTGAGATTAGATATTAAATTATATATTTTTAGTTTATGTTGTTATAATTTAATGTTAGAAATTAGTGATTAAAAGTTAGGCAGAGGGAATGTTAACACCATTTAATCTAATAACTGATCGATAATCATTTAAAAAAATAATGAACTCATCTTATTTAAATTATAAAAATTAGTTTTAATTATTTTTTAAGTCTAAACTAACAATTCACATATATATATATATATATGTTACATCTTTTTCTAATTTATTATTTGTATCTATGATTTTTTAAAAAGTTTTCCCAAATTCAATTTTTAAAAATATATTATTTTAAAATATATTAACTCTGCAATAAATTTTTACAAACAAAAATTATTATTAAATTACAATTAAACTAGAAATGCCGTGATACAAAACGCTGCTGCGGAGAAAATGTCGGACAAACGCGATTCGCGACCCAAATAATAGTCGACTATTCCTCCATCGCCTGCAATTCTATACATGACTCTTCTTTTATGCTTTAAAGCAGTTTGATTGAAAAATTTATGAATCTACTGCAACCCAACAACATTGACGGATTAATTTGTATAACATTGAAGGCCCACGACAATTATTTATTTTCATTGTTTAAAGGAGAAGAGAAAGGAGGACAAACAATCGGACCAAAATGCGTGCCCAACCATCCCTGACACCAAATTCATGAAAACAAATGAAGATTTAAAGCTGACGATCCCTTGCTTGCTTCACGTCCCCAGTGTCATCAGAGAGACTCTCCTAAAGGACTGGAACTTTGCAGTTTGTACACTTTATTCTTTCCTTTTTTCCAAATTCAATTAAAAGTGGGCACTCCCTTATCTTTTCTTTTCCCAACTCAATTAACTCGTGCAGTGTTGTGCTTAACGTCAATTATATGACATGGAACCAGCAACAACACATGTGCCTCCTCATGTTCCGTTTCTTCTTTTTTCAAAGCTAAGTTGACATTGACGGGCTACTACTTCAACCTCTCACATCTAAATCTCGGAGTCCAAAGCCTTGAAACGCGGGTGCTTATACCAAGCATTTTTGTACTCTATATGTAATGACCAATGAGCACAGAAGGATCATTCAAAACAAAATGATTTACTATTAGATAATGAAAAAAATATTTACGCTGCTTATAAGATAAATGTGCCATTTCAGAAATTATGTCATGTGTGCAGCTGGGCATTTTTTTACATTCTGTGACGCTATTCTTCCTTGCACCCAAAACGGGTCATTTAGGAGGCCTATGACATAAGGTTTTTTTTTAAATGATAGGTTTGGTATGAATTTATTCTAATTAAATAATAATATAAAATTAAAATTAATTTTTAAAAATAATAAGTTTTATAGTTATTTTTAAAAGCTGTTTTTAACTATTTTTTTAAATCTACAATCAATTCTTTCAGAAAATTTATATAATTTTTTTTATTTATTTATTATTTTATTATTTTAACTCATCCATTTTTTTTAGAAAAAATTTGCTGAAATCAACTTTTAGATTTTAAATAATTTTATGGAATCAAAGTTTAAAAAATATACTCTTTTTAAAACACATTCTCCCTCGTATTAATATAAATTATTTTTAAATTATGATTTAACACGAACTTTATTATATAATTTAATAATTATAAAGAATAAATAGTATTTTTTAATATATTGAAAAATATTATATAAATTATATAAAAAAAATTAAATATAAGACTTTTTGTGGGATAATTGTATGACTTTTAAAAAAAAATTTCAAAATAAAAAAACATACTCTTATAATAAATATGCTACTGGTGACTTTAAACATGACCCAGACCAAACTAACGATATGAATAAAAGTTGATAAGTGTGTACACTACGTCACTACAAGGTAAAAATGAAGAGATATAATTAATAAAAGCTTCATTTAAGAAAATCTATAATTCAAAAAATTAATATCATAACGATAAAATGGGCAAGATCTAGATTAGTTTTACTTAGACAAATATTGTTTAAATCAACATTTAAGTATAAAATAGATTTAAAAAAGAAAAAAAAATTAATCTGTCACATATAGAAGTGTTATAGTCGGTAAAAGAGAAAGATGTTTGATTGAGGATTGATGAAAACAACAGGAAGGGAGTGCAATCGTTACGGGAAGACGTTGGAGCAGGATGACGACAGCAATCGATATAGAAACAATGCTAAACAGTCAACATATATTCTCATACATAGGAAGTGCTGTCGTTCCGAAAGGTTGTTGACCCCGGCCCTGGAGTGGACGTGACCGTCGATCTAGAGTTTGGTGGGGGCGAAATGGAGGGGCTGTGGGACCACCATTATGAACCCTCGACGCAGACGCAATCCAGGGGAAGGTAGTAGGGGAACGAAGCGCTAAAAAAGGTCAGCCTTTCTACAGCACAGCATATGCAGAAAAAAAATGCATATGCAGATGACCGTTGGATGGAGATCTGAGTTTTGACCCTCCTAATCATCATCGGTCGGTGTGGAGATCTATTTGGACGTCATGTTGACATTTTCATGAGTGCATGTGTATGTCTACTTCTTCCTCGTATAATATTCTGATGTGGCACAGAGCTGTGGATATGGCCGCATGCGCTGATAATTTAAGGCCTACGCAGGAGGGGTATCAGCACTGTATGTATCTCTATGCTTTCTTTTGTTTTTTGCTTCTTTTTTTTTCATTATATTTCATCTCTGGCCTTTCTGTCAAACACCTATATTTGTTTTTGGTTGAAATGGTACACTTTTTTCAATGGTTTTATATATATATATATATATATCTTTAGGCAGTATATCAATTATCAAAGATGTGCCAGCATTCCAACGAAAATACTGTTGGAATGGAAAGTCATTCACCTACGTCGTGCTACGTTTATAAACTTATGTGCCAGCATTCCAATGAAAATGCTGTTGGACTGGAATGGTTGAAACTTATGCCTTGTTTAGTTTGGTCAAATTAATGGCCCACCAAATTTGTTCGGCATTTATATGGAGCATTAATCCGATGCGGGCCGTACCGCTAATGATTTTAATCGTATCATATAAGATATTTATTTTGAAATTAATTTTATACAAATTAAATTTAATATTATGTATTAATAAATATGCCTATAAAATATTGAATGATTAATTTATATACAAATTCAACTGAAAGAAATAATTAATAGATAAATACATAAACTGTAATTATTTATTTATTTATTAATTATTTTTTCAGTTAAATTTTTATAGAAACTAACCCCGTATAATTTTTATAAACATATTTATTAATAAATAAATATTTAATTTAACAGTTAATTTATAAAACAAAATTGAATAATATTTTATTAGCCATGCCAAGGTGAACCCACACCCATTTATATGAGGCTCATTAAAATTTAATTAGAAAAGTTAATATTATAAAATTGCATGATATATTTGGCTCAATAATTCTTTAGTTATTTTAATAAAATATTAATTTTATTAAAATTTTATATATTAAAATAATATAAAAATAAGGTAATTTAACAATCTAGATACTCACACCGGCTTTACAATCTGATGTTTTATAATTTATAGGTCAATGCGTTGTGGAGCCAGCCGTCACATATCTAAACAATTTCAGGATTGGCACAATGGATCGAGATGTGACGGAGGCTCTCATGCGATTGGTTGGTTTGATCGGAGGCATTTGGTAGTAGGCCAACTAGTCTTGAAACGATATGCCGTTAGCGACTCATCAAGTGATCGTCTCTGTCGTTCAATCAGACACTAAAAAGCGGAGCTATTAAGGTGGACACTAAACCATCCCAAACAGGATATATTGTTTTACTTCAAATCAATATTTGAGATTGTTTTAGATCGTCTTATAACCATCTCAATTGCTATGGCCTAAATGAAATTTCTTGAGCCGAAATAATTTTTCTGTCTCAAGTGTCTTTTGCAATAGTTATTTTCATCTCAAAATTAATTCACTTAATTACTAAGTTAGAAGAATTTGGGACGTTTTCTCCATTCCAAATTGTTTGCGACAATTTTATGTCTCATAATAAAGTTGGTTTCCACTTATAACCAACTTTGAGATGGTTTTTATCTATCCTTAAATACCTTTGGACACTTGCTTACGTCGGGGATGGCAACGGGCGGGTCGGGACCGGGTATAGGTGACCCGAGCCTGTCCGGATGAGTTCAGGCGGCGGGCGGGACAAACTGGCGGTGGCGGGGGGGCGGGGGTATTTAAAGGCAAAAAATGTTACAAAAAATGTTAAAATGTCGGGTCGGGGCGGGCGGCCAAGTACCCGTGACCGCCCCGTTATCTCATCCGGGCGGGCAGGGAAAAAGAGTGTGTCGGGCGGGCGAAGGGCTTAATTGCCATCCCTACTTACGTGTTCTTATTAACTTTGTTTTCTATATGAAATTTAATGACGGACTATTTTTTGTTTATAAATATCATTTGTGATTGTTTTAAATTTTATTATAGAAAAAAAATCCATCAATTCTAAAACAATATATCCATATAATATAAAATCCACAATATCATATATAAACTTATAAAATAAAATAGATAAAAATTGGTATAGTAGTTAAATGTTGTACATTTATTCATTAATTATATGGATGAAATGATTGTAGACTTTTTAGGTTTAATCCAAAGGTGATTTTGTTGACGATAATTTATTTGATTTGGTTTATTGAGATTAGATATTAAATTATATATTTTAGTTTATGTTGATGTTGTAATTTAATGTTAGAAATTAGTGATGCTAAAGTTAAGCAGGAAAAATGTTAACACGATTTAATCTAATAAACCGATCGATAAAAATTAAATAAAATAATAAACCGATTTGAAGGGGTGAAGCAATTCTAACAATCCAACCAAAAATTAAAAAATTTAATAACAAAGTGATATAAGTGGTCAAACAAAAACTCGATGATCACCCCTAAGCCACACATCATTGGCACGGTTGAATTGCAACGAAGCACAAACGTCAAGAGTCAAGAGTCGTTGATTCAGGGTCAAGAGTCAAACTCATCAAATGCCCTATTTTTTTGAGATGATTGGGAGGATAACGAACAAGAAAAGTTTGCTCAATGACATGATAGTTTGTTATTGTTTTTAATTGCGAGTTTAGATGGGACAACATTAATTGTCACACACTGGTTATAGAGTAAACTTTGGGCCGAAATCCAGAATAAACATAAAAGTGAAAGATGATCCGATTCCATCTAGAAGTTAGAACTGTTCTTTTCTTTTTCTTTTTCTTTTTTTTTTTTTTTCATTTTCATTTTCTATATATAAATCGGGCCGAGCAACCGATCCTGCGTAAGCCATACGGTTTAATGTAATATGTCCAGCAACACCCATATAGTTCCTCGAGACCAGGGCCACTAGACCAGTCCCGTGAGACATGACTGTCTATTATAATCATATGTTTGCTTGCTTTCCAAAATTTACATCCTTTTTCAAACGCGTTTCAGCCTTGAAAATGTTTTGGGGATGCGTGTTAAGTAACAGGGGGTGACAAAGCATAGTTAAAGAAATAAAGACAGGTCGAGGGACGTACGTGATCTGTTGCTTGTCCTAAAGTTAAAAGGAAAAATCAAACTCCAGATCGAATAATATTATGGACAGACCAGACCATTCACGATGCATGAAACTAATAGCCCCGCCCCGGGGGTCATCGCATGATGATGACACCATTTATTTTATTTTATTTTATTTACCTATCCTCACCCTTCTCTGATCCACGGTGTTGTTGTGTTCTGTTGAGCGAGATTTAAATATTGTATTATATTTTTTTTGAGATTTAAATTTATTTTGTCCTTATGTTTGATATTGTATTATATTTATTTAGATTGAATTTGATTATTTTTAAAAATAATGAATTTATACTATTAATAAATATTTTTAGGCTGTAGCTTTTAAAAAGAACAGTGGAGCCTTTCCGGGTTGACATGAAAGTGTTTGCTGCTGGGCTATCAAATCGGGAATATCCGCGACTCTAACGACTGATGAGATAACGGAACAACTCTTTAACAAATTGTACCAATACATTCATTCAATCGCAGTCGCACTCCCACTGCACATTCATTTCCACATTGCTCGGCTATCAAATCGGGAGCATTACGGAATATTAGTCATAAATTTATTTCAAAACTTATTTGCTAACTAAAAACTTTATTAAATTTTAAAATTTTAAATACCAAATAGTTAAATAAGACATGTCTCTGGCAAATTTAGCGTCACATCATATTGGAGATTTCAGTGTCTTAATTAATTTGGTGATGGATCTTGAGGTTTGTTTTAAAATTAGTCTTCATTACTCCATGCTGCATAATAATACTCATAAATAATATTTTCGGTCAAGGAAAAGAAATCCATGTTTTTGTACTCTCTAGTTGATGTTTGTTTAAGAATCTTGGATTAAATATTCATGTAGTATCTAGTATCTGTTATCCCTGTAAATTCATAAACATAAACAAATTTTAGACCAAAAAGTTATTTATTTTTTAAATAAATAAAAAATAAATTTATTTATTTATTTTCTACAGGCATTATTTTAATTATTAATTTTGCTTACCATGCGGGTTTATTTTTTAAAAATAAATTTATTTATTTTAAAATTTATTTTAATTAAATTTATGTAAAAATTAACCATAAGAATATATCATTCTAAAATTTTATGACAGGAACTATATAAATATCAATCTAATATTTAATTTTTGACACAAATATCCATGATAACACAAAATTCGCACGGAGCGGATGTTTTGGCGAGCTGTAGCCAACTCGCACGCGTCAAGGGAGGAATTATTATATTTCCTTTTAATGTTCAATTTTAATAATGAAATATATACTTAAATTGTATTTGTTAATTACTAAGATTTTAGTAAAATAATAATAATAATAATTTTAAATTTCGTAAGCCATAAATATCTGGGACCGGCCCTGTCCATGATAAAACCAAGATTGTTACGTTTTCAAGGAAACATAAATAAATTCTTGTCGTGCGAATCAACAGCGCAGTTCGCAAATCACAAATATGCCCCCCCCCGCTGTGAAATAAATGAATGAATATGTGTCGGTGACTGGTAGCTGATTGAAGGCCAATAGAGACTGTACATAGTGCAAAATTTGTGGTTACAAAATCCAAACTGTACACGCCATGACAAACACGGAAATGGTCCCTGCAGTTCATCAAACAAAAGCTGCCTATAAGCCTCAGCGATGATGATGCTTTCGAGTATGTTTCATATACATATATAACAGGCGCACCGTACACGTTAAACACAATCAGTTGCTAAAAAACACAAAAAAAAACACTCACACAGCCATGCAGCCTCTAAAGCTTATTCAATAAAACGTAATTAGGTTGTGATGATTACTCGGACACAAAAGCAAGATGCGCATTTTACCTAAAAAAGTCTTCCATCATGCATGTTGCCTTTTAAAAACACTCTCCCACCTGATGTTGCGCTGCGTTGTCTTGTTTTATACATCAAAAGGCGACGAACGTTTTAAAGTTTTAATATATAAAAGATTTAGTGGTGGCTGATTGTCCAACAAAATAGAATGGCCTTTTTCCCGCCACAATCTATTGCAGACTTCTCCTATTGCGCTGGTGTCCTCAAGTCAACACCTATAGCAAAGAAAAGAAAAGCGGGATCAAAAACCACCATCCCACGTGGGGATCACGTATATCAGGAAAAAAATTTCTTAATGGCAGTGAACATCCAACTCGTGAACTTCCAAGAACACCTTGCCGGGCTACGCGCATGGAAACAGACAACCACGCACACTAAATGGGGCCGGGGTCTCTGCTGTAATGGGGGAATATGAAAACGAGAGCGCACGAACCAATTCTAGGCCACAAGCGTAGTACAATCATAGCAAATTGGCAATATTCATTATTTTTCCCAGTCATATATGGTCTCCATTCACACACACTGTGTTTAATAACAGGCTAGTGGCTACTGTTTACTGAAAAAGAGGCTTGGTTTAAATTCCACCAGGTGCGCAGTAACCAAACCAACTGCTGCGTACGCGCTGCAGTCTGCTGCAGAACCATTACGTCTTCTCACACTACTTCTTAAGCCCAAAAATAATTGTTCCCGGGAATTGAAAAAAATGCAATTTGAAGGTAGATGACGAATCCACATTAATTAATGTTCACGTACATATATATATATATATATATATTTAGCTTAGTGTTTTGGGCTTTCAGAAACCCGGCTTGCTTCAATGCTTCTCCCCAAAAGTCAAAAATACAATAAAAACAATAATTAAAAAAAGAGTCAATAAATTGAGAATCCTATTAATAATTTGACGTAAATTAGAGAGAAAGTCAGAAAAGGTAGTGCATGCTGCTTGGGAGTAATTATTTGCACGTTCAACGCGCAACTTCCGAGGAATCTGCAGTGGCGAGATCACATGATGGTCTCTCGGGCGGGGCGGCGCAGGCACAGGCACCGGCACAGGCACCGCCTACCGGTCGTCGGGGCACGCGGGTGGGCAGCCCCTTTTCTTCAGTGTCGGATTTTGTTGTCATCGGATCGGTGTGGTGAAGCAGCCACTAAATTTAATGTTTTTAAAAAAACAAAAACAACTAAAATAATTAAAATGCATATATGCAGAGACACGGGGATGAAGGAAGAATGATGGACATTGGATTGGGGGCGCTTATTACCAACTCCCCCAATTCTCCATGATTAAATTCCCTCTGCCACCATTCCTTCATATTCCCTTGTTTTTTAAAAACCATTTTCACTCCCCTCCCCTGTGCCTCAATTTTATACCTCCTCTTTTATTCTTCTTTCTTCTTCTTCGTCTTCTTCTTCTATTTATTTATTCTTTTAAAAATTAAAGTCAATTTTGTTTGTAATGTTCACAGCTCCTTCCCCACATGACAGGGAAGCCGGCTGGAGACTCAGGGGTGTTTGGGCGGTATTTCATTATTTGAAACTTTGTTGACATTTGACTCTCAGATTATGACCAAACACAAAAAAAGAAGCCAAAAGTAATTCTAATTGAGATGGATCCTCCCACAACGAAAATTTTTGCAGTGGTAAACCATATGTCGTTTGAAAAATCATAAAAGTTGAATAGAAATTAAAAGCTAAAGGAGGTGTAATTCAGTGGCGTCTAACTAGCGCGGTTACCAAGAAAATTGACAAAAGAGTCAATAACAAGAGACTTGCGGTTATAAGAACTAAAATGTTGCTTTTATTTTCTATTAGGTAGGGGTCATGCACCTTCGAATGTTATGTGAGAAATGTAGTTTTAAGCTGCATACAACAAACAATAGATGCCAAAATTAAACTACTGTATCCACTTGTATGTGTTTATATATATATATATATATAAGACCAGGAATATAAGATTTATTATAGAAGTCTTTTTTTTTTATTCTCACAAATCTTATATTTAACTTTTTTAATAAAATGTCCTGGAGATGCTCTTGTAGACTCCGATACGTATGAAACTGTTACACCAGTTTTATCAGCTCAGATCACGGTGGGGCTTGAACGACGCAATAAAATCCCATGAGACGCGGGGTGTCACATGGGAGTTGCAGGGCAATTGTGTCAAAATGTCGGGCATTCCTGATTATTATTGGTGGTGCATGTACGGTTCAAAGTTTTCAACGCTCCCCGTTCCAATAAATATCTTTGATAATACGAAAAAAAGGAGCTCGTCGGTCCACTTGTCTTGTATTTGCATAGATGCTATTATTATTTGATGGATATTGTTTAATATTTGTGTTAATATAATAATAGATTTATTTATTTTAAGTTAAAACGTAATAGATTTCTTAATGGTTATTCTGTTATTTTATTTTTATTTTAAAAAATATAATAGTTATTTTCATGTATAATAATTTTAAAATATACAAGTCATTTTCATTTTAGGAGACTTTTAGAATTAAAATAACTTTTTATTTTTTAAAACTTAAAATAATAATCATATTTTGAAAACGAAAAAAAATACTATAATCATACAAACCCTAAATTATAAATTATTTTTCAAAATGATGGATTGAACGTGGCCTCACCTAATTTAATAATAATATAAATTTAAAATTTATTTAAAAAAATAGTGAGTCTCATAGGAGGGACACAAAATGTTTTTCAGATTATTTTTAAAAATAGTGAGTCCAATGTAGATTTAATTTAATTTAATAATAATATAAACTTTAAAATGATTTTAAAAAATACTGGGTCTCATAGTTATTTTGAAAAATTAATTCTATTTTTAAATCTGAACTTAAATTTTTCATGAGATTCAAATATATTTTTTTTATCATTTCCTCTATTTCGTTACTTAGGCCCATCAAATATTTAGAAATTTTTTTTTCCAATTTTAAATAATACAACTTTTTAAAATATATTTTCTCTAATATTAAATAAAAATTATTTTTGAATTATATTTAACCTAAACTTCAATAGAATTCAGGAAACAAAATACAGTTATTTTTTGAATTATGTTTTCTGGATTCTCTTGACATTCGTGCTAAATTATAATTTGAAAATAATTTTTTATTGATAAGAGAGAGAATATGTTTTAAAAAGAGTATTACTTTTTAAAATTCGATTATTTTAAGAAAATAATATTTAGATTTTTTTAAGAAAATAAAAATGATTTTTAAAAATAGTTGTTAACTTATATTAATTGTATATCATGGTGAGCCCACAATTAAGCCACCATTTCCAAATTTAGTTAGAAATGACAATGGGGTGGGGATGAGACGGAAAATCTTGCTAGGAATCGAACCTAGGATCTATCCCATAATCATTGTGTTTGCCAACCATTAAACTAAATCTTTTTATTATATATGCTTATCTAATTATTATTAATGATAGCGATAATAATATTAATATTAATAAGAGTGTATGATTTATTTTAAAAATAATAATAATTATAAATATATATTTATATTATGATAAAAAGTAAATGTAATATTAATACTTTGATATAAAAATAATTTAATTAAATGCAAAATTATTTTTGAATTTATTAATAGATTTATTTAAGATTGGATTATTCAATCAAATATTATTTGATTGAAAATGCATTAATACTTAAACTAATAATATCATTTACGTAGTTTACTACTTTTAATTCAAAAATTGAATACATACTATTAAATTTCAAAAGACTCAAAACGCACTCTCACGATGCATGACTCATATCATGCATTAAATAATTTATGGATAGTAATATTAATTTGATTCAAATTTAATTTTAAATTTATTAATATATTGATTTAATACTAAATGATCCAAATAAATATTATTTGATCTATAAATGCATTAATATTTGAACTAATAATATCATTTGTATGATTTACTACTTTTAACTTAAATATAAAATGCATACTATCAAAAATCAAACTCACTATCACCAATTATTATAGATGACTCATATCACGAATGAAAAAATTTTTAGTTAGACATTAATTAAATTCAAATTTAGTACATAATATATTAGTCTATACTAATATATTATATAATTATATTACTTGTTTGTACTTTATATATTTGTATTTTATATTAAAACATTATTATTATCTTAAAATATTTTTTAATTAAAATATAAGTATGTATACTTTATAAGTGATATTATTTTTAAAATAAAACATTTACTTATTATTATTATTATTATTATTGCTGCTATTATTGCTATTAATATTATTTATATGTTAGATGTTAAGCATGTACACTAGTTATGTAAACATAGTAAATAATAATCATTTATGATATATAATAGTTATTAACAAACTTTTTGACATCAGTTATTAAACTTTAGATATTTAACAATTATCATATTACTCATGTTATATATGATATATATATATATATATAGTTATATAGTTATCATTATATATGCACGTATAAATTCTAATCAATAAATAATAACCTAAGTAGCAAGTAGTGATAATTTACATAATATAATTGTTATCGATAATAAGTGATAATATGATGAGTGATGACCAGCTTGTAGACATATTCACCAAACCGTTAAATAAATCTAGGTTCAATGAACTTCTGACAAAACTTGGCGTGCTAGATTTAACGACATAAATTTTCTAATTAAATGCTTTGTGTTTCATTTTAACTCTAATACCTACACACACACACACACATGAATATGAACCTAAGAATGGTCAATTTGCCATTCCATGATACTTTGAGGTGCATAAGTGTGATTCATAACTTCTTACCATAGGTGACTGACAAATCACGTGAATGAGACTTGCTACCTTTAAACTTGAGCATAAGACATATGTGGAAGCCTTTCATGAATCTTTACAAGTTGCAATAGTGAAGTGAGTGCAATTCCCTTTGATTGTAATATACTTGATATTCATTCTTGAGTGCATATCTCTTTTGTGACATTGCATTTATTAACTAGCAGAAACTGTTATATCTCATGGTATCGATGGCCGAAAGGAGAGGATCCACAATGATTAAATGCTCTGAGGATGACTGAGACTTTAGTAATAGATAATCAACAATAGCCTAAATCTTACAAAAGAACCAACACCTTAAACTAGAAAAAGACAAGGTCCAAAATGCAATTATGTAAAAAGAAATAAAAAAACAATATATGTGCATCTTAGGGGGAGTCCTCATAATTCCCCTAAAATTTAGTTCTTTCCAAGAGGAAAAAATAGAGTGTTGTATCAATGTAATATCAAAAGAAAGCTATGTTGAGTTCTGTCTATAAGAAAAGACAGAGATCACAAAAGAAAAGACAAGTCAAACAGAAAAGTAAATGATCTTGCTCCAAACTCTATATACTTGTTGTAAATTAGATGATAGAGTGTGTGTTCTGATTCTCTATAGAACCATCTTGTCTCTCAAGTCAACTATGGTGAACAAAAAATCATTGTAGGATTAGGGTTTGTGGTAAGATTTAGATGACCATGAGTATACCTAACAGTATAATCCTAGTTCCTGAATCAAACTCACATGTTGATATGAGTGTGAGAGGGTGAGGCCTCTTTTAAGTGAGATTTATTGATTATTGTGAGATGTGACTTTTGAGCTCATGATTGAACCACTGCATATGTCTGGCAAAGGAATAATGAATGCTATGTTAACACTATGATCAATCTCCTGCATAAAGAATTATGTGATGATACCCCTATGCGCCATTAAGTTGAATGGAAGAATCATTGTCCATGAATTAGGCTTCATAGAAGTAAACCAGGTAATGGAGTTGACAGAATCCATGTGTATGAGTAAATTATAGCTTCTAACACTATTTATCATGCATGATCTTATGTGTTACATCATATTTTTCACATTCATGTTGTTGAGTGTTGTAAAGGTACAGTCAAATCCATGCAAGCAGCTGAACACCAAATTGACCAAAGAATCTATTGCCTCGAAGAACTTCTACTTCGAAGACTACTACCTCGAAGATCCGGAGCTTCAAAGGTCAACGCCTTGTAGATCCGAAGCTTCAAAGAGTCAAAGCCTTAGAGACTTTCAGTTTCGAAAGACCGAAGTCTCGGCGATTTGCAACTTCAAAGAGTCGAAGCCCCGTGGGTCGAAGAATTTGGATGTCAGCGCATCTCCATTAAGTACTCAAGTGTCGAAAACATTTGGACAAGTCACTATGCACTTAAATTCAAAGTCCACTGACATTGTAGTGACTTTACTTCAACCTAGAGCATTCTAACGATTGGATCCGAAAGACAATCAATCGGCTCAGACCAAGGAAAGATACAAACCCTATCACATCATGTGTGGCTTCCTCGGTATTCTATATTCGAATAAGATAAAAGCCATCTCAAGAGACACGCGCTAGGTATGTTCATTATTGCTTTCACATTCGAACCCTAACCCTAGCTCTCTCTCTCTCTCTACGACCCTCGTCTCTCTCTGTCCTCTTACCCCTTCGACCCTACCTTCTCCATCTTCGAGTCTCTCTATCTCTCTCTAACCTCATGGCAGGATCAAGCTTATCAATGGTCGACATACTCAACGGAATCAGCCTCAGATCATTGTCGACTAGGAAGCAGGCGTAGGGGTGTTAAACGGGCGGGCTGGTCCGGGCCGGGCCCAGCCCGTGCGGGCCCGGGCCTAAACGGGCTGAAACTTTCAGGCCCAGCCCAGCCCATGTGCGGGCGGGCTAGCCCGCGGGCTGGCCCGTTTTTTTTTACTATTTTTTTACTGTTTTTTAAAACAAATAAAAAAAATCTATTAATTTTCTTAAAAAATCACAACAAAATAAGACTAAAAATAACATTCAAAAATCAAACAAGAAAAAATCAATCACCAAAGCACCAAAGTTTTCATGAAATAAAAAAATTATACAAGTTTTAAACAAATAATTAACTCCAAACAAACTTCAAAAACCAAAGTAAGGTTATACATAACATAAATAACGATTGAAGTCTTCAAACAATAAATAAAAATTTATCCCACGCTCTCAACATCATTGCTTGAACCTTCTATTGAAGGTAAATCAACTTTTTCAATGTCATCCTCTTCACATACTTCCAAACCTACAAAATAATAAATCATGAATACATTAAACAATATTAAGAGAAACCATTCAATTTATTCAAAATTATGACAAAAATATAAAATAATTACCGGTGGATGTAAATCCATGGAGCCAATTTCGTGTGCAAATCAAGGCTTGAACATTTTTAGGAAGAAGCCGACTTCTATACTTGTTTAGCACATGTCCTCCAATGCTAAATGCTGATTCAGAAGCCACAGTAGTTATAGGCACACTCAATAAATCACAAGCCATATTAGCCAAATTGGGAAATCTAACACTATGATCCTTCCACCACTTCAAGATATCTAAATCTTTATTGGTAATCAAATCAAGCTTTGGCATATCTAAATATATATCCAACTGAGACTTCAATCTTGCATCAATATCATCCTCATCATCGGTTAATTGCATCCACACCTATTTATCAATCTCACATAAACAAACAATTAGTAATTATAACAAGTCAATATTAAAAATATTATAAACTAAATATATAAGATAAAAAAATTTGTACTTAGATGTCCACTTACATTTGAAATAGAACCACTAGCTACAAACGAATTGCATCCTGAAATTTGGCTTTCTTGTCTTTGACTATGTGAAGTAGGAGTAGAGTTCTTTGCATATTCCTCATAAAGCATAACTAACTTATGTTTCACCACATTCAACTTTTGTTCAGCAGTAAGGGGATCAAGTCTGGAGTAACAATGCTTCAACATAGTAAATTTTATTCGTGGATCAAGAACCACCGTCATTGCAAGTAAAACATTATACTCACTCCAATACTTGTCAAATTTTGTCTTCATACGACAAGCTATGTCTTTGAGCACACCATCTTCTCCATTCAAATGCTCCAAAAGAAGTTCGCAGTTGGATAACTAGAACCAGAAATAAACTTTGTCATCATAAAAAGGCTCCAAGAATGCACATATCTTTTCTCCCCTCATCCATTCCTCATTGGATGGACAAAACTTATAAGAACTTTCATTTAAAACAAGCATGCCAAATGCTCGTTTATACGTCAAAGCACTTTGAAGCATCAAATAAGTAGAATTCCATCGAGTGGGCATATCTAATGTCAATGATGCAGCTGAATTAATGTTACACTTTCTCACACAATCTTTAAAACTTCTCATTCTTGCCTCTTAACATATTTAATGCTTTCTCTAATTTTCTCATTAGCTGTAGCAACCACTTTCAATCCTTCTTGCACAATCAAGTTTAATATGTGAGCACAACATCTGATATGGAAAAATTCACCATCACAAATTAAACTTTCTTGCATACACAACTGATCTTTTACATTGGCTTGCATATTGTCATTAGAGGAAGCATTATCCAGTGTCATAGAAAAAATCTTCTTCTCTATCCCCTAATCATGTATAATTCCCATGACCTTTTTAGCTATTTCAATACCCGAATAAGGAGGTGGCATATCACAAAATGCAAGAATTTTACTACACAGTTTCCAATCTAAATCAACATAATGAGCAGTCAAACAAATATACCCCTCGTTTGAACAAGCAGTCCATAGATCAGAAGTGAGACATATCCTACCATGAATTTCTCTCAAGTATTGTTTCAACTTTATCTTGTTCTCATCATAAACATCGAATACAACTGATGAAGCAGTAAGTCGAGAAAACAACTTCACATCATTATTCAAATACTTCCACACATCTCTAACTCCTTCATACTCAACATATGCAAAAGGCAAATCATGCTTTATAATTGACATTGCCACTAATTCCCGAAAATGCTTTTGATTTATCTTTTTATTTTTCAATTTCCCTTGATGATCAATGATTATATCAGAGATATTTTGTTGCCTCAAGGTCATTATCCCCTTACATTTCCCCATATGACGGGTAATGGTTGAAGTGCCATATTTACTACCACCAGCAATATAAACTTCTCCACACCCTTTACATTTAACACGTGGTTTCCCATCACTGCTCCTTTGATTCTCAAAAAAATCCCACACATCTGAAGTTTGTTTTCTATATTTTTTGCTTTGACTTTCACTTATACCACCAATATCACCCCGTTCAATTTCAGATTCTTGAGTGCTTTGACTTTTTTTTCCGTTGATCATGAAGTGATTATTCAACTACATTCTCATCATTATCAGCCCTTAAATCAATAATTTCAAGCTGTCCAGACATCATGCTTTAATCTAAACAACAAAAATTACAATAATAATTAAAATTACAGATTTATATTTTCCAGCAAGCAATATAAAATATAATGCAGAAAAAAACCATAGCACACTGCATCTCAATTAGAAAAAACCATAGCACGTTGCATCTCACTTAAATTTCACAGATCATAGCACGCTGCATCTCAGTTAGAAAAAACCATAGCACGCTGCATCTCACTTAAATTTCACAGATCATAATTAAAATTACATGTAATAATTAATAACTATTTTATTTTTAACAATTAAAAATCATAACATATAATTTCTCACAATTTAAATAATTACAGTAGATGATAGATTGGTACCGTGTGAAAGGAGAACGGACGGTAGAGGGAGTCATGGACGGCGGACGGAGTCACGGGCGATGGACGGACGACTCCGATCGGCAAGAGGATAGTGTCACGGACCGAGGCTTATCCTAGCATACTTAGGCTATTTTGGGGTATTTTGCCTTTTTAAAGTGTTGTACTTAGCTTATAGAGTAAGTTATAGAGATTTTAGATTTCGATCATATATGATGTCTCCTGGCGACATAGCCAAAAAAGTGTTAACATCTATATGTAGGGGAGTGATGTTGTAAAGCTTTCAAGCATTCAATACAATCGTTTGTTGCGTTCGTTTAAATCGATCTTCCGCTAAGCGCTTCCCTACACAATTGCTTTACAACGGATCGATGGGTTCCGATCCAAATGCGACGAGTTAGGCTGACCTAGCGTTCCTTCGTACGAGTTGGAACTAGGTGCCGCACGGGTTAAGCTCGCTATAAAGGCTGACCCCGTGACAAGTGGTATCAGAGCACGGTTGGTGCTAAAGTTCGGTGGAACAATCAAAACTTCGAGACGGTGTAAAAATGACAAACGGAGGATCTGTTGTCATTAGTAGTGGCGACCACGAAGGCCGCGACAAGGAGCACCATGCTAAGGAACGGAGGAGAGATAAGTCCGTTTCGAGGGAAACATGTCCGTTGGAGAGTCGGCTAGCCAAATTGGAGTTGGCGTTAGCCGAACAGATGGAGGTGGTCGAGGAGCACACCGAAAGCATCGAAAGCTTGGACTCAGAGGGTGAGGAAAGCTATGGGAGGATGCAAGGGCTTCTCAACTCCGTCATGGACGACATGAACTCTCGATTTGAGGGCTTGAAGGGTTCTCTCATGTCCCAAATCCTGGCGATGCAAGAGGAAATCAAAGAGATCAAGGCGGATTGGTCTCTTTGTAAGATGGCGGTCACCCAAGGTGGCGTTGGCGGCCATTCCAGCTCTAAAATCGACGTGCCAAAGCCTAAGACCTATGCTGGGTCAAGGAATGCGAGGGAGTTAGACAACTTCCTCTGGACCATGGAGCAGTACTTCGATGCCTTGAACATTGTTGACGAGGCAAAGAAGGTGAAGACCGCTCCACTATACTTAGTCGATTCGGCTATGGTGTGGTGGAGGCGACGATATGCCGACAAGGAGTGCGGCCTATGTATTATTGACAATTGGGCGGATTTCAAGCGGGAGATCAAGGCCCAGTTCTATCCCCAGAACGCGGAGGACGAGTCCCCCGGGCGAAACTTTGGCGCCTTACCCACAAAGGCACGGTGCGGGAGTACGTTCGCGAAGTTTTGAGAGCTTATCTTGGAGATCCCGGACATGTCTGCGAAGGATTCATTATTTTCCTTCATGGACGGATTGCAACAATGGGCGAAGCTGGAGTTGCAGCGGAGGAATGTGCAGGACCTGGCGTCGGCCATGGCGGTGGCCGAATCACTCATCGAATACAAGAAGCCGGAGAAAACCACTAGTTCTTCATCGACTTCCAAGGCGAACAGGTTCCACAAGGAGAAACGTGGGGGAGACAACCGGAGTGAAGGAAAAGGGAGACCCTTCCAACCGTCTAAGGACTTTCGCCCAAAACACTTCGCGAATGGTTCCAAGAACGGGGAGAAGCCAAGGATCTCATGTTTCCTTTGTGAAGGCCCTCACAAGGCGTTCGAGTGCCCGAAGCGCTCCAAGCTCTCCGCGATGATCAACGAAGACGAAGAGAGGAATGCGAGGGATCCACGACTTGGTTCCTTGCAACTCCTCAATGCAATCAAGGCGAAGGTGGAGGTGCCACCATCCGGACGACAGAAGGGCCGCATGTACGTGCTCGCTAAGGCCAACAACCTTGAAACTAAGGCCTTGGTGGACACGGGTGTGACCAACAACTTCATCAAGATCGAAGAAGCTCGTAGGCCTGGGGATAGTCTACAAGGAAGAGAAAGGCGGGCCGAAGGCGGTGAACTCCGGTGCCAGTCCAATCCATGGCGTGGCTCGAGGTGTCGAGCTAAGTATCGGCGAGTGGAGAGGCAAGGTGAATCTCTCCGTAGTGTCAATGGACGACTATCCCATGGTGTTGGGGATGGAGTTCGTTGACCAAGTGCGGGCAATTCCAATTCCAAGCACCAACACGATGTGCATCATGGACGAGGGGAAAACGTGCATGGTGAAGGTAATGCGGGAGGAAGAGCTCAAGGCGAAGTCTCTTTCGGCGCTCCAACTGTCCAAAGGAGTTAGGTGACAGGAGCCAACCTTCATTGCCATGGTAAAGGAAGAATGCCCAAGTGTTGGGGAGGAGCCCCCCAACCGAAGTGAAGACGGTCCTTGAAGAGTTTGGGGACGTTATGCCACCCGAACTCCCCAAACAACTTCCGCCGAAGCGAGAGGTGGACCACAGGATCGAGCTAGAGGCCGGTGCAAGGCCCTCTTCTTGCGGTGCGCCTATCGGATGGCACCACCGGAGTTGGAGGAACTTCGGAGACAATTGAAAGACTTGTTGGATGCCGGGTTCATTCGGCCATCCAAAGCGCCATTTGGAGCACCGGTGTTGTTCCAAAAGAAGCACGACGGGTCGATGCGGCTATGCATTGACTATAGGGCGCTAAACAAGATTACAATGAAGAACGACTACCCCATCCCACTAATATCCGACTTGTTTGATCAACTTGGTGCTGCGAGATGGTTCTTAAAGCTAGACTTGCGGTCGGGATATTGGCAAGTGCGGATAGCCGAAGGTGATGAGGCAAAGACGGCGTGCGTCACAAGATATGGCTCTTACGAGTTCTTGGTGATGCCCTTTGGCCTCACAAACGCCCTGCCACATTCTGTACGTTGATGAACCGGATCTTCCAACCATACTTGGATAGATTCGTCGTAGTGTACCTTGATGACATTGTCGTCTATAGCGAACGTTGGAGGAACACAAGACACACTTACAACGGGTTTTCCAAATCTTAAGGGAGAACCAACTCTTTGTAAAGAAGGAGAAATGTGACTTTGCGAAGAAGGAAGTGCCCTTCTTGGGTCACATTATCGGCGGCGGCAAGTTGAAGATGGATAACAAGAACGTGTTAACCATCAAGGAATGGGAGACGCCCAAGAAAGTCCCCCGAAATGCGTTCCTTCCTTGGCTTGGTTAACTACTATAGAAGATTCATCCGCGGCTATTCCCACATTGCCGCACCCTTGACGGAACTATTAAAGAAGAACATGGCTTGGGTGTGGGATGATGCTTGCCGAGAGGCATTCGAGAAGTTGAAGCAAGCCGTGACAAATGGACCGGTGATGGCACCTGCCGGACCATACCAAGCCTTACGAAGTTCACATGGATGCTTGAGACTTTGCCATCGGTGGAGTTCTAATGCGGGAGGGGCATCCTGTAGCATATGAAAGCCGGAAACTCATTGGCACCGAACGGAGGTACGCGGTGCATGAAAAGGAGATGACGGCGGTTATGCATTGCCTTCGGGTGTGCAGGCATTACTTGCTAGGGTCCAAGTTCGTGGTGAAGACGGACAATATTGCTACGAGTTATTTTCTAACTCAAAGGAACTTAACTCCGAAGCAAGCATGGTGGCAAGGACTCCTAGCGGAATTCGACTTTGTGCTCGAGTACAAACCGGGCACAAATAATGTGGTGGGCGATGCACTAAGTCGGAAGGCGAACTTGCGGCCATTAGCCAACCACAATTCCCCCTGGTGGACAAACTAAAGGAAGGAATGGAGCACGACCCATTAGCCAAGTCCTTAGTGGAATGCGTCAAAGCCGGGAAGACGCGGCGATTTTGGCTAAGGGATGACTTGCTCCATACTCGAGGGGAACGGGTGTACGTTCCTAAATGGGGAAGTTTGAGGAGAGACATCCTCAAAGAATGTCACGACTCACGGTGGGCTGGCCATCCCGGAGTCGATCGTACCTTGGCGTTGGTGGAACGGAGCTACTACGGCCTCAACTTTATGAGGACGTTCAAGTGTACGTGAGGACTTGTCTTGTGTGCCAACAAGACAAGATAGAGAATCGGCAATCGGCGGGACCGTTAGAACCTTTGCCTACTCCGGAAAGACCTTGGGAAAGTGTTTCGATGGACTTCATTGTTTATCTCCCAAGATCCGAAGGATGCAGTACGATCATTGTGGTGGTCAACCGATTCTCTAAGTATGGAGTTTTCATTCCAACTCCGAAGGATCGCACCAGACGACACGGCCCGACTATTCTTCAAGTACGTGGTGAAATCTGGGGCATTCCAAAGACAATCGTGAGCGATCGGGACTCTCGATTCTTGGGCGATTTTGGACCGAACCGTTCCTGGATAATGGGTTCGGACTTAAACTTTTCAACAAGTTTCCACCCACAAACAGACAGTCAAACCGAACGTGTCAATGGCTTATTGGAGTCGTATCCGAGGCACTACGTGAGTGCCAACCAAAGAGATTGGGCCAAGTTGTTGGACATAGCCCAATTCTCATATAACTTGCAGAAGAGCAAGTCCACGAACGAGAGTCCGTTCGAACTCGCAAGCTGGCGGCAACCATTGACGCCCACTTCTATCACTCGGGGTACACTCGAAAAAACTCCCGCGGCATTCATGTTTGCAAAAGGATGGCATGAACAGACGGATCTGGCCAGGGCATACTTGCACAAAGCGGCGAAGAAGATGAAGAAGTGGGCGGATCAACAAAGGAAGGAGGCCCTTGGAATTTCAGGAAGGAGACATGGTGATGCTCAAACTCCTTCCGCGCCAAACCAAAGCACTCGGACAATTGCATAAGGGTTTGGTGCGCCAATATGAGGGGCCTTTCAAAGTACTTAAGAGAGTTGGGAAGGTCTCATACAAATTGGACCTCCCAACTAGCTTACAAAGGCATCCGGTGTTCCATGTTAGTTTGCTCAAGCCTTACCACGAAGACTTGGAAGATACGAGCGGACAACGGGCGGTGCGGACACCAACGGCATCAATGGGAAAGACCTACGATAAAGAGATAGAGAAAATCCACTCTCGTAGAGTCGTGCCAAGAAGGGGCGTAGATCCAAGCCGGGTGGAGTACTACGTCCAATGGAAGAACACAGGTTGAAGAGGCAAGCTGGGAGAAGGAAGAAGATCCTGGGGCAATTCTCCAAAGAGATTGAAGAGTACCAGGAAGAAACCGAACGCTACATCCAGATTCGACGAGTTCGAGGAAGCCAAAGACGCAACGAGGACGCCTCGAAATCGGGTGGGGGAGAATGTCACGAACCGAGGCTTATCCTAGCATACTTAGGCTATTTTGGGGTATTTTCCCTTTGTAAAGTGTTGTACTTAACTTATAGAGTAAGTTGTAGAGATTTTAGATTTCGATCATATATGATGTCTCCTGGCGACATAGCCAAAAAAGTGTTAACATCTATATGTAGGGGAGTGATGTTGTAAAGCTTTCAAGCATTCAATACAATCGTTTGTTGCCTTCGTTTAAATCGATCTTCCGCTAAGCGCTTCCCTACACAATTGCTTTACAACGGATCGATGGGTTCCGATCCAAATGCGACGAGTTAGGCTGACCTAGCGTTCCTTCGTACGGGTTGGAACTAGGTGCCGCACGGGTTAAGCTACTATAAAGGTCGACCCCGT
Source organism: Taxillus chinensis (assembly GCA_023512835.1). NCBI lineage: Eukaryota > Viridiplantae > Streptophyta > Magnoliopsida > Santalales > Loranthaceae > Taxillus > Taxillus chinensis. The sequence goes on from CM042092.1 coordinate 2,799,604, forward strand.
GACAATAGACACAAACGACTTCGCGTTCGCAGGTGACGTGACACACAGACGGAAACGTCTTCGCGCAGGACGACTTCGATCGGACGGCGGACGTGACGCACGGAAACGTCTTCGCGCAGTGGCGCAGGTGGCGTGTCGGGCGACGGCGTGGTCGCGTCTCGCGCAGTCGCGTGGAGAAGAAGAAGAGTTGTGCAGCGGCGGGTTTGGGGATCGTGAGGTGAGAAAGAGTTGAGTGTGAGTCGTATGATATTAGGTATTTAGGTTTAGGTTTTAATTATTTGATAATTGATAGGTTTAAATATTTCTTATTAAGAAAAATTGAATTGGGTTTGGGTTTGCTTGCAACGTTGGCACGTTCTTTGGGGCGATGACCGCCTGGTGGGTCGGGTTAGGCCTGAGCGCTTGGGCCTGGGCCTGCGTTATAATATTATGGGTTTGGCCCGCGGGCCAGCCCGTAACCGTACGGGTTAAACCCGTTTAAACCGCGGCATGCGGGCCGCCGCCCGTTAAGGCCCATTTTTAAATGGGCTCTAATATTACGGCCCGGCCCGGCCCATTTAACGGGCCAGCCCGCACAGCCCCGCGGCCGGCTGGCTCGTTTAACACCCCTAAGAAGCGAGGAATCAAATGTCAACTAGAAGGGTGATTTCCAAACTTGCCTCAATAATGTGGGAATATCATCCCTGTGTTCTGGTATGGATGAGATATTGGTGGAAGACGTGTCGAACTTCTATGATATGTCTAAGACAGTTGGGAGTGAGATGGTGGCTATAATCCAAGGGGTGGGCATTCGTATATCTCCATACACCATTCGAGAAGTATAACAGCTCCCATAAGGTGACTTCTTTCTTTTCCCTTCCTTGTCTAGAAATGCATGTAAGGACGTTCTAGGCTACTCAGACCTAGAGAGGAAAGGACGAGGAGCCCTGAAGATCGGGTTCTCCGGATAAACACTGACTGTTGTCATTCTAACTAGACAATGCCTGATGTGCAAAAAATCAGCTCATGACTTTGTTAGTCATGAGCAAATGAAGTTTTCATACAATATAGTACAAAGAAGAAGACTAGACCGGGGGCAATTACTACACAATATAATCAAGACACGAAAAATGCAGAGGTGTTTTGGGTTTATTCTCACCAAAGTTCTACGGCATCTCCATCCTTCGGTGTTTTACACTCGCCCCGTGATGAAACTACCAACTAAATTTATCTTCAAGAACATGTATGAAGATGGCCGTCTGGAGATCAAGCCTATGAAGATGCCCAGGTACAATGTCCGGAGTCTTAAGGAGGACATTGCCAGTTCCGTCAAGGCCAGGGTCCAGTGTCCAGAGTCTTGAGGAGGCTCAACTGGTGTGTTTTGTAGGGCCTCATGAAGAAAGACCCTGTTGAGGCTGTGACAGCAGTGGTACCATCTCCCATCTTAGCTAATGAACTTGTTCCATCACCCCGCCAAGATGTCGCGATGGATGCCTTGACTAAGGAAGAAGCACTTGTAGTTGGAGATGCAAGTGATGTAGGCCATGATGATGAGGAAGAACCACATGTCTCTACATATGTTGGTTTTATAGTACCTGCAACAGCTGCTCAGCTCACCACCGAATTTCAGGAAGTAGCTACTCAGGTGAGTGAAGACTCAGCAGCCTAGATTCCTATTGACATACCTATCACTACTAAGACTCACTCTCAGTCCCTCTCTGCCCAAGGCCAAGACTTCCTTGCTGACAAGGTGGTGGCCAAACCGATAGCATTGGGATGTCTTGATGTGACCTCCACGATGCAGGAATTCCATGAGAGGATTACTCATTTTGAAGCTGGCAATTGGCATGAATGGGATCCGGATTGAGATAGAGTTGGTTGATTTGGACATGGAGAAAATCAAGGGAGAAATTGAGCCTCTTACCTGGCACTAGCTCCACTGGATTTCAACACCTTGAGGAGCACCGTGAGGAGATCAAGACAACATACAAGACTCGGTATGAAGGCCATCCAGTCGTAATGGGTGTCATTCTGCCCAAGTTTCTCGAGACTTGCCCTTGGAGAAATCAAGCTCAAAGTGAGGCCTTCTCACAAGTCTCCTCGAAGAGGTTTGAACCTAAACCCGTTGAAGAAACTGGGCCTGAATCCTATGACCCTCAACCTCCAGCTCCTCAATGTGAAGCAACATATGCCTGTGTAAAGAAACACACATATATAACCCATATTCCCATGACCTCAGACTCTGATCATGATGTTCCCATTTCCACTTGTATAAAGAAATGTCCTATTGCTCCATCATCATCCACACCTAAACCTGCCTCCCAACCTACTCCACCTACTGCCACCACATACTCCACTTAACAACCCTGGGCCACTGAGGTTGCCAGCCCCGAAATCCTTGATATCTCTTTATGACTGGTGGCACCTCGATGCGGATATGAACTTACCTTTATGAGCATAGAACTCTCCCGCTTGCTCCGAGACAAAGCAAAACTAGGTTTTGTCGATGTTGACCACTTTGTATTGGCTTAGAAAATCATTCTTGCTCGCCTTCGGCCCACCGTCCGCCAAGATTTTTGGATGGAGCTGTGCTTACTCATTACGCAGGATCAACTCCTTGCTGAGGAGATGATGTATGTGTTTATCTAGGGGCAACGTATGATCAACTTCGGCTGTGGAGTGAGGTCGATCATGTGCTCATTCCATTCCTGACCAACTCTCCTCACTGGTTCCTAATTCAAGTTGACCTGCTCCAAAAGCACATCTTCATCTTTGATTCCCTTCCCTCAACCTCACTTCAGATACGGTGAGGTCAGCTTCGTGCCTCTAATACATTGCTCACCCACGTGCTTCAGAATGCCAAGTTCTTTCATGGCGAGCGTCCTCTGACGAAGCCGATAGAAATCTCTAGAGTGACCAGAGGTATCCCAACACAAGATAATGATAACCGTTGTGGCTTCTTTATGTGCCACTTCATCCGTGTTTTGACCATCACCGATTTGTCCGTCTAAGTTGTTAAATTCAAACGTTTATACGCCCGAGCTACCGCTAACCACATGACGCTTGCCCAATTTCTATGCCAATAGACAACTCTATTTATTTATGCTAATAGCGCTGAATATAAATGATCACTCTTCCATGCGCTCTTAATTGTATTTATGTTCACATACTTTGTACTTAATTGAACTCTCTTTACATTCTTTTGTATGTGTATGTCGAACTCTTTTTACATTTGTTTCTTTCTTTGCATTGCTAGCCTTACCTCTTGTACTTGCTACTCTGTGCTCCCAGTTGTTTTGGTGCTTGTTCCTCAACCCAGAAAAGGGGGACTGGTCTCAGGTGGAGCTAGCTTCTAATATGGGGTAAGGCTAATACATGGCATAGGGGAGACTGTTATCAGATTCAACTGTGTAATCCCTAATCCATGGTTAAAGAATGTAAAGACCTACCCAAAACCATACTGTTTAACTCATTCATTAAAGCTCAATCAGGTTAATATTAAATTCAAATGACCAACATGAACCTGACACAACTATCTCAAAGAACAAGACATCAAATTTTAATGAGTTATCAGCTTACGTAAAATAGGGGGAGATTGTTGGAAAAAACATGATTTGGTGAAGCTGTCATGAATTTCTCTTAAGTCTGGCGACTCAAAGATCCAAAGAGTCAAAGAGTCAAAGTCTTAAGGTAACAGAATCGAAGACCAAAGGTTCATAGTGTTAGAGAATCGAAGCTATGCCGGTTGACTTGTGTCATCAACCGGTGTCGTCCGGGCTCGTGACTGGCTTGAGATTACTCCTTTGGATGGAGATTTGGTCATTGAGCCATCATTGCCATAGCTAACACAAAACCAAAAGAGAGATAGAAGAAATAGAATCGCCACCAAACAAAAATAAATGTGCGTTTGGCCACCTAGGAGGGTCTACGGTTTCCAGAGAATAGGTTCGGGAGTCGGTTACGTGTGGGGAAAGAAGAAAAGTTCTTGCACCCCCCACAACGCCCAAAATTGATACCTAGCCTTTGTCTATGGGTGCTTGCTTATTTTAATTTCCCTTTTTCTCATTGTAAAAACTATGGTTGGTTTATTTAAAAAGGAATGTTATTCTTTTGTTCTATCGAGGAAAACAGAAAGAAAACCCATAGCATGAAGAGTACAGCGTGGAGCTCAGGTTCATTGCTACAGTTGATGTTGGCCGGATGACGGAGACATAAGCAATAAGACTTGATCTCGCTGTCACAAGGGCCTGGGTTTGTTTTTAAAGATAATTTGAGGTTTTATGTTAACATGAAAAAGTAGAGTTTGATGTCGTGAAGAGCATACTGTGAAGCTCAGATTCACTTCCAGACTCAATATTGGCCAAGTGGCAAGGATATGAGCACCAAAGGCTCAATCCCACGGCCACCGGGCCTTTGAAAACGTTTTGTAATTTTGGATAAAAGAAAGTGAAATTGGTATATTTTATGATGATGAATGTAAGAGAGAAGGGAGTAAAACCTGAAAATCAAGGTTGATGTTCCTGCTAGCTCTACTCCGTTTTGAATGCTTCGAGGAATGTGGAGGCAAAAACTCAGCAAGGGTGGCGAGAGACGTTCTCTTCAGTTTTCGGAGAACAGCACCCCAATTCCTTCTTGTCAGAAATGAGAACCGACTTCTCTAATTCCTTTTTGGGCTTTTGCGTGCTTAGAGGTTAGTCTCCCTCCCCTCTTCTTCTTCAAATTTTTCTCTCGTGCTAGGCGTTAGTCTCAAAAAGCCAGGATCCCCCCCCCTTTGGAAATGGGTGATGCCTCCCTTTTATAGAGTTTGGAGAGAGGACAACTCCCCACCTTGGAAATTGATATGATTTTTGGAGTTCCTATGCGTCAATAACGAGTTTCAAGACCGACATATGCATTTATGAGGAGAAAAACGAATTCCCAGACGTTAATTAACGCATTTTCGAGAGTCCCAGCATTTAAACTCGTGTTTGGAGCCGTTTAAAATTAATTCCGAGAGACACAGCATTCGCTTTACTGTGCACTTAAAAGAGGATCAAAACGGCATCGTTTTGGAGTTACCAGTTGGAGGTCCAAAGCTTTAGAAGGTTGCAGATTACACAGTCGACGGCTGGAGGCTGCCTCGCAGGGTCGAAGCCGTGTCAAAGGGTCGTAACTGCGTTGAAGGGTCGAAGGGGCGAAGGGGCGAAGCCGCATCGACAGGTCGTAGCCGCGTCGAAGCGTCGAAGGGTCGAAGCTGCGTCGATGGGTCGTAGCCGTGTAGTGTCGCGCCCCGGATTTTGAGTACTCACGAACCCAGGAACGCGACTTCCCCTCGCCCACTCCAGGGGTCGAGGGGTTGGTGATTGATATAACCCCGTATAATACTACAACGGGGTAGCGTAGTACTTACCAATGATCCAAATCAACATGCAATCAACCAATAATTATATCAGTGCAATCAATATTACCGAAACCAATCAACTCCCATAATTACAGAGTGACAAGGTCCAAGTTATCCAAGTTAATACAACCGCCACGGACCCAAGTCTAAAAAATAAAAAAATAAAAAATAAAAAATAAATGACTAAATAGTAAACAAGATCATAGAGATGATCCTACGCCAAGGTTGTTCCGTTCTGCTCCACTATGGCTCCACAGCCTACCCCTACAACCTGGTAGGAAATAGAAAAAAAAGTAGGGTGAGCACGAGTGCCCAGTAGGTGGTCTCCAACTCCATAATCCTATCACCTAAATTCTTAAGTCTATATAGGCGGTGCATGCTTGTGCCAGTGTAGTGTCTCTTTTTTTTTCCTACTACAACAACCACTTAGATACCAAGGATATCACATTTTACATCACATCTAATAAGATTCACACCAGGCAACCCAGACATCCACTAGATCCCCGCTACCAACACCAAGAATCTCAAGCACCACCAGGATAGCCATATGTGGGACCTATGGTGTCCCTCACGACAACCCGCCACATATGGGACCTGGGTTGACCAGCCACATAGGGGACCTGTGGCCTCTTGCCCGACCCTATGTGGGACCCATGGTTAGCCCAACCAATCTCATCACAGTGAATCAATAAATAATAAGTCACCAAACCAAGTATTATAACATACAAAATATTTTACCTGTTTAAGCAACAGTCAACGGGCCACACACGACAATTAAGTCACTAACAAATAATAATAAGCCCAATTCCACCTTTATACTACCCAACTATAAATATCAAATCCAATCGGTATGTACAGGTATTGTAAACTAATGATATCAACCCCAAATATATATATATATATATAGGTATAGACGTAAAGTGATATATATATATATATATATATATATATATATATATTAGTCTATGATATTAACCTATTGATTTATTAGTATTTCCTCCGAAATAAAATTTTAAATCGTTTCCCATAATATATATATATATATATATATATATATATATATATATATATATGTATACTATCATAATAAGCCACGTAAAACCCTGCTACCCGGGTGGTGACCACGATGCATGGAGGGGCGGCTAGGTTACCACCGCCCCCTCCTCCATCACGAACGACGGGCGGGGTCTCGGACCCTGCCGTTGACCTGCACGCCCGAACGACCTCGATGGGCAAGGCCGTGAGACCCTGTCGTTGATCCGCATGCCGAACGACCTCGACGCATGAGCCGTGGGACCACCGGATGGACGGACGTCACCCAACCCTCTCCCCACGATTTGGCACGATAATAACAAATAAAAGTAAAAAGGTAATAGCAAATAAGAAATACGAGCTCTCATGCTACGGAAAGAAAAGGATTTCGTAACGGTGCAGATGATATCAACCTCGGCCTGGTGTACGGCTTCAAAAGGAATGACTGATAGGAACTCCATATCTACATATATATATACACACGCATATGCTAGCAAAGGATCCAAAGAGAACACCTACATTGATCTCGACCCGAGAAATCGAAAGGACGCGCCCGTTTCAAACCTTGTATCCCCTCACCTGGATGTAAATCACACAAAAGATGGAACGTAGGGTTTTTTTTTGTTACTCTACACCTTTCCTTTTATACTATCCTATTATTAGATTTAATAACAATAATAATAGTTTTATAATAATAGGATTAATAATAATAATTATAATTTATTATAATATTCAACCCAAAGCAATTATATGAATAACAATAAAGTCTAATATTAAAAGACTTACATTAATAATCCCATAATAATAATAAACGCTAAATAATAACGGACATCACATCAAATATTATAATAACCCACATACTTAAATAATTTAATTATTTCTAATAATCATAATATTTAGTAATAAACTTAAAATATTAAAATCACTATATTAAATGATAATAATAATAATAACTCAAAACGCTCATGCTAAGGCCACTACCGAAGAAATATTTCAAACCCTATTCGGACCTAGCTTCCAACCTCACTTAGGTACGGGTCTTTACATGTAGAAGGGGTGGAGACTGCGCTTCAAGGCTTCGAGGCAAGGTCGCGCTTCGAGGCTTCAACGCAAGGTTGCGCTTCAAGGCTTCGAGGCAAGGCTTCGCTACGAGGCTTCGAGGTAAGGCTGCACTATGAGGCTATGAGGCTGACTGCGAGGCTTCGAGGCAGGCTGCGCTACGAGGTTGGGCTGACTGCGAGGCTTCGAGGCAAGTCTTCGAGGCTGGCTGGGCTACGAGGCTGGGCTGACTGCGGGGCTTCGAGGCAAGGCTTCGAGGCTGGCTGCGCTACGAGGTTGGGCTGACTGCGGGGCTTCGTGGCTGGCTGCGCTACGAGGTTGGGCTGCGCTACGAGGCTACGATCATGAATTCGCCTGAACAGCTTCTGGAGATTTCCATAATCATATTTTCGGCCAGTTTGACCGAGGGCATTGACCGTCTTTCCGCGAACTTGGCTTTTCATGCCCAAAACTATTTTAGTCATAACTTCTTCGTTTCAAGTCGGATTTGGGCATGGTCAAGTGCGTTGGTTTCCAAATTTCATCCTATATCCTTTAATGTTGACTTTGGGACATTTTAAGATTCCTCAGAAATGACTCTTATTTTTTCGATTTCTTTGGTCGTGATCGGCCCAGCCAAAATGGGGTCCAACAACTTGAAGACCCGAAGGTTTGTAGGGACGGAGAGTTGAAATTGAGATAACGAACGTTCATTGCATGCATTCATGGTAGCGAGTCTCGAAGACCCGAAGGTTCATAGGGATGGAGAGTTGAAGTCGAGAGAACGAAGGTTCAACGTGCGCTAGCATATGAGCCGACTCAAAGACTCGAAGGTCGTAGAGTCAAAGGGTCAAAGACAATGTAACAACGAAAACTAACAGAACACAAAATGAAACTAAGATTCAAAGACTCGAAGAATCGTAGATTTGAAGAGTTGAAAAGTCAAAGATCGTTAATTAGAAGAAATTGTTAGCATATAAATAAAGTTGAGACTTGTTGACTCGAAAGGCGAAAAATCGAAGACTCAGCTCGTAACATACAGTCATTGGCTAAACGAAATACATGAAGAGTTGATAGCTCGAAGAGTCGACGGCTCAAAGAGTTGAAGACTCATCTAACATTCGTTAATTCGAAGAATTAAAGGGTCGTAGAATGATAGTCTTAGCCACGCTAAGCAAACTGAGCGACTCAAAGACTCAAAGGCTCAGAGGAATAGAGTCGAAGACTTGTAATACGAGAGATCGAGTAAAGGTTAAGTAACTCTTCATGACAACTCTAAGAGTCGAAGACTCAAATATCATAAAGTGTATCATATGACTTAACATAAACAAACACATGCTACGTAGACTCAAAAAACCGAAGAGTCAAAGACTCGCAAGATTTAACGTTGTCGAAGCCAGAAGAATCTCTTCATCAAACTATAAGGCTCAACCCAAATTGTCAAGTCACCAAATCTTCGAGTCACCTACCTTTAATTTTAGAGGTAAATTCATAATTAGATTAAACACTTAGCGATATCACCAGGTAGGATTTGTGTGGTTTGACTGCGCTAATTTTAACATTCACGCACATTTATTGTTGTATTAATGACAGCCAACCACCATCAACAGATGAATGGTGAAGATCAAAAAATTCAGTACGGGCATGCAATATGCAGTATAGACAACGAATTTGTGGGATACGAGCAGATCAACCCATCCCATGTACTCCTGTAATTTAATGACAGAAAGTCAATTTGTCGGGATAAAAAGTCACACATACAAGCACTTAAACATTAAATTAATATCTCACATGCAACATTAGCATAACGTAGCTCACAAAAAGCGACAACTTGGAACTCCAAGGAAAACATATAATCAATTCTCACATGCAAAACAAAAAAACTTTTGGAGAATCAACTCAAGAGTTCCAATGCTAGAAACAGAAACTGTAAGAACACTTGCCAAGTGATGTGCGCACGAAGAACATAAAACAAGAACACACTTTGAAGAATCATTCAACTCATCTTGTTTAATGATCCATCACAACCATCTTATTGATCTCTGTGTTCATCGTCCACAATCAACAGTGTCTCCAAAGAATATTTCCAAACGGTGTTTATCTCTTTATATTAACAGTTGTTGGAATATTCCTACACAATCTGAGGTCTTTCATGTCAAGCTCATTAACTTATCTCAGATCTGTCTGTTAGCTTATTATCAGTCATATACTCATTTGTCAACTTCTCATTTATTATCGAACTATAGTCAGTCTCCATAAATATCCTTCTATAATCGTTAGCTTTCACGAAAAATGTCTATTCACCTCCCCCCTTCTAGACTGACTTTGGGACCTACATAGGTTATTATGTTGTTAAAAAAGGTAAACCTAGCTTGTTTGTACCAATTCCATGTGAAATAGCTAATTAAACTGAAAGATAATTGCTAAATTGGTAGTTTGGCGAGTTTGGATAAAAGTCCTAGTTTTTGCTTAATTTTCTATGTAGAAGGCATAATGTGTTGTATTTGATTTTATTTAGGGGTCATTTGATCTGTATAATGTGATATATTGCATAATTTAATGTTTTTGGTTGAGAAATTGAGTTTTATCCGCATAATTATGATATATCAGCATAATGTGTGCCAAATGCTTTGAAGTATATGTTCAGAGCAAATGTTCAAAACATGGAGTTTTAAAGCATATCGTCAGAGCAAATCTTCATAGTAGATCTTCGAAGTAGGGAGCTTCGAAGAAGATCTTCAAAACAAATTTTCAAAGTAGATCTTTGGAGTAAATCTTCAAAGTACATCTTTAGAGAAGATCTACATAGGAGGAAGCTTTAAAGCAAAGGTTTCGAGGTAGGCAAGTGTATTAAGTTAGGGGTAATTTTGTCGTTTAACATGTTTTGGTTGTATGGCCCTGTTTGTGTTGTTTGGGATTATAAAATTGATATTGAAACCCTATTATGATGATTATTTAACTTGAAAATATAATATATGAAGTGTTGTGCCATGTTTGGGCTTATGAATCATAGTTATGTAGATAAGTCTTGCTTATGTCGTGTTTAGCTTTGTGTATGTACTTGACTATGATTGGTCGTCACATTAACTATAAGATTTTTGGGCTTATGTGATAGCTTGACTATAAAGGGTGAGTTTAGATAGGTGACTAAGGCCCCTAAGTTGGGGAAATAGAGGAATAGTTATTGGTTGGTGGTGACCCCTGAGCTTGTGTATTGGAAAGTTGAACTTTCACATGCTAAGGCCTAACCTAGGGATTGGTTATTGATTTTATAAGGCCAATAACCCTAAGCTGGTAAATTTATGTTTGCATAAGTTACTACATATATATATATGAGTTGTTTGTATGAGATTACTAGTTGACAAGCTTAGACCTGAGCTTGATTTAGATTGTGATAGACTAAGGCCTAATTGCTTGTGATGTGGAAAATGATAATTCAATTGTATTGTATGTATGGTTTACCCACCGACTGTTTATTGGTATATATTATTGCAAAATAATGTATATGATGTGGCATGGTGGCATGCTATGACATGACAACAGATAAAGTGAGAATGTTGTTGCTTTGAAAATAAAGATAAAACGGTATAACTGAATAAGTTAGACAACTACATTAGTTAGTATTAAATGTTGTTATATGTTACATTATTCTTAATGATGACGTAAGGATTTAGTGGTTTACAATTGATCTCAGGGATAATCTTCCCATTAATACATGTCGTAATATATGGTTGAATTGTGTTGAATTATAGGATTGATAGTTTTGTGGTAGGTTAGAATACTACCCTGGCATAAGCATACACTTAAACATGTAGTTCTAGGTTTTGGTGTTTGTGAGGTGATGTGGGATTGTAGGTCATCTACCAAGCATATGTGCTTGCTCCTACGTTATTAACATGTTTTTCGGTGCTAATGGATTTGCAAGAGGATGTCCCAGGAGTTGGTTACTAGTTACACCCTAATTGATTGTTGTAATGACATGGTATTATTAATTTATTTGTTATTTGAATAAGGATTCGTGGAAGTTATAATGGATCAACATGTTATATTTGATAATATTAATTTATATCGATAGCATATCACAAGAGAATGTAATATACCATCGCTGTGTGATTATACAAGTTTATTCGAACAACATTCGTTATATAGTCCATATCGGTACTTGTCACCAACCCTTTAACTTTTCGGGTACAGGTAGAGCTGCAAACGAATCGAGCCGAGTAGTAAGATGTTCGAACGTGTTCATTATTATTCATTAACGGACCGAACCGAACCGAACATGAGCTTTAAATTATGATGTTCATGAACTGTTCACGAACGTTACTCTGTTGTTTACGAACGTTCACGAACGTATGTTTACAAACTTGTTCACGAACATTTACGAACACAATTATAAAATCATAAAAAACTGCAAAAAAAATCTATAGCGTAAACTTATTCAAAAAGTACAATTAATTAACCGTTAGGTTATGTTATCTTTGTTTAATATATTTAAACAATTATTATATATAATTCACAAAAAATATAATAATAATAATAATAATAATAATAATAAACAAATAAATCAAAAACATATATTTTTTATTTAATAACAATATAAAAGAATATGCTTATTAAATAAAATAACTTTTATGCATATTTATTGATTTGTTAATTTTAGGTTTACAAATAATTTTCATGAACGCGAACGATACTCACGAACCGTTAGTAAATACTTGTTCACGAATATAACAATGATGTTCATGAACTGTTCATGAACGACACTATTCTTTAACGAACGAACATAAATGATCTTTTATCGAGTGAACGCGAGCTTGTTCATAAACGTTTGGTACATTTACAACCCTAGGTACAGGCATGGAAAAGTTATGTTTCCAATTTTTTGGTATCTTAAAATTTGAAGATGTGACACTTGCAAATTTAACAGGTCACGATAGGGTACATTTAAGCTAGATTGGTTTTAATTTTGAGCTTTTTCATTAGCTTCACAAATGAATTATATTTCAAATGATTCATCTTCAAGTCTTTTTAGATGAATATCGAGTGATTCATGAGTGGTTAGGTTTATTTGCATATATATTATTCAAAATTCAAATTAAAGTTAAGAGCAACTCTAAGGGACTCTTTATTATTTAAAAATAGATAGTGAAATACCAAAAAGGAACTCCAAAGGCTATTTATCTGACTCTTTACATTTATCTGACTCTTTTTTTTCTCTTCTCTCCTCTTTCGTCCCTCCTCGTAACCCTCTCTCCATCATCTCTCTCCTCTCTCCTCTTATTGTCATTGCCCCTTTTTCTTTTTCACAATTTTAAATCCACAAAGTCTTCTTTATCTTCTATCAATAGGTCGCTCCATGATTTTAAATACCCCTTTTTGTTGACCTCAAATCCTTTATCTCATTTCTATCCGTTGAAAATATGAACTCTCCATCATCTCCCTGTTCTCTTATCTTCCTATGGTCGCCACCACCATCTAGTCTCCGTCGTTGCCATGCCTAACCCCTGATCTGCCATTGTCGCCTCCTCCTCCTTCCAATGCCTCATGCCGATCTCTCCTCTCTCCTTTGCTGCCTCCGCTGCCCTCTACTCGTTTCTGCCTCCATCCGATTAGATCTATATGGTTCTGACAAGAAACATGGGATTGTTTGGGGTTTGTGTGGGCTAGGAGAGGAGGCAATATATTGAGAAAATAATTATTATTATTTTAATATAAATAAAGCTAATTTGAAGATTATTGCTAGAATGCAAATTAAAAAATGACTATCTACATGTGAAAAATCCTTCATATGTGAATATAATTTTAAGAGTACGATTAGAATTACTCTAAAATTACTGATTTTGTTTATTTGATTTTTTTAGGCAAATCTTTTATTCTATTTTGTTTAAAATTTGATAAGTTTAACTCATCATCATGAAATTAAAAATTAAATTTACCAATAAAAATTTTTAAAAGAAAAATATTATAGTTAATCTTTAAAACATTCAAATGTGTATTCTATCATAATTATAGTATATTAATAAATATATTTTTTAAATAAAGTTTATATATTTATGTAATATTATATTATATTAAAATAAATTTTAATTTTTAAAAAATATAGATATAAATATAAATATAATAATAATTTGAATGAGGGAATCATTATAAATAAATATTTTATAATAACTCTATTAGAGTATCCACATTTGGATTGATATTTTCATTCCTATTTTGTATCTATTCCTTAAAATTTATTTATTTTTTAAAAACATTAAACATCTCATTTTCTATGCATTTCTATTGAATTTATTTTTTATTATTTTCTCTCTTTATTTCATTTATTATAACTAATCAAAAGTTTACTCGTATAGTAATATATATGAAAATATATAGAATTTTTTTGGAATGAATAGTAAATTTCTAAATTTAAGAATTTACTATTCATTCTCTATTCATATATTATAAATTATAGAAAAATTTTAACTATGTCAAATTATTGTATATGCTTTTAGAAAAAAACATTTATTATAAGTTTTTTTTGTGTAAGTTTATGGGCACAAATGAAATGATTATTTTGTTGGCCAAGTAAATTTGTCTAGGTTCACTCATGATTTGATCAAAGCTAATATACTAATATCATATTGGATGCACATGTGGTAATGTTCTATTATAAATGTTGTCAGATGAGCCCAAAAGATATGATTTTGATGTTCTAATTTATTAAAATAATTAACGTAAAAAACTTTTTTTTTTATCCATTTCTCACTCTTACCTTGGCTTCTCTTTTTATTTGTTGACACTATTATTGATAAGAGACTTGAGTCGCATTATTATCTAATGGTATAGCTTTCATTCATCCTATAATTTTTCTAACCTCTATCTCTTTTTTTTCTAACCTTCTATCTCTTTAACTTTAACCCTGTGATTCTTTGTTGTTGCTTGCCGTACCGGTGAGTGAAAGAAACTAAATTAACCAAAGTCATTTTGTAAACCAATTTAACTTTGCAATTCCCTAGGCCTTCGTTTACAATTGTTTAGACAGAGAAGCTCGTTGAGTGAATATTGTATTTATCGGGGGGCCGTTTATAAATAAAATTGAATAAGTATTGTAAATTTGTAATGAATCGTATGTAATTTGCGTCGAACCACGTGTATCCATTTTTCAACGTGTCGGACTTACTCGATAGTAATGCCATTGCTAGGTAGAGGGGAGAGGGAGGAGGACAGAGTCGCAGAGGCGGATAATATCATCAACGGCGACAGGCCACCGGTGGGCTCCGATCTGGACAAGGAATCTTTCTGACGTACGGTTGTGACGGCAGACGTGCATGTGGGCCCTCAGTACACCCGCCCATGTCCCATCATATCATTATTATTATTATTATTATTATTAACTGTTATTATTATTACTCCCGCTTTCAGCTGCGGCCCCACGCCAACGGACACGGGGGCGTGGCGTGGTAATGCATGCACCCGTAATTCATTCATCTGAGATCTGACTGTTTTTGCGTGACAAAACGGTGACGTCTGACTAACGTCAACACATCGAATGGACTATATATATATGGAGGCCAGAAAGATCGGATTCCGCCGCAGGCAGCGTGGGAAGTCCGGCAGCCGGCGCTACGTGTGGTTGGAAGGCTTGCAAGTTGCAATCATGCATGTCCCTGAGCCTGAGATGGATAAAGGAAGTTGCAGCAGTGGCTGGCGTTCTCTCTCTCTCTCTCTATCTCTATATGTATATCCTTCCAATAAGAGTTGGTCCATGTCTTCCTGCCCAGAACTATAACTCGATCGACGAGAGTTTATAAAATGTTCAATTGAATTTAAGATAGTTTTCAAACTCCCAACAAGTCATTTTCAGTTTCCAACCATTTATTTTAAATTTGAAATGTTATTTTCTACTTTCCCATATAAATTTATTATACGATACATGTCATTAATTACTTCATAAATTATTAACATATTATTTTATATTTTTATTTTTACTTAATAATAATTGTTTTTAATAATTTTATATATAAAAAAATAAAAATTTTGAAATACGTGAAGAGAGAAAAATAAAAATTATAAAAATTAATAATTATAAATAGTAAATATTATTTTTTTAATATATTAAAAAATAAAACAAAAAAAACGTTAAATATATAATTTTTTGAATAATTTTATGACTTCTTCGTTTATTTTAATAAATAAATAAATAGAAACACACTTTTATACGAATTTTACTACTATTGATCTATATAAATATATGTTTACCAAAGGGTAGTAAATATTTGTCTCTAAATAAAGTTCTTTAGCTTCTATATATTATTTAGTTAGGTTCATAAGTCATAAGCTACTTAGTGCTTTGGATGATTGCTCATCAATTATGCTTACTTGTATGAGTTTAAAAATACTTATAATAAGTATAAGTAGAAGATTATATGTATGAGTTATAAAAAAATTAATTCAAAAAAAATGTTATTTTCTTAACATTTAGATTTTTATTGATCATTTCTCATCCCACATATATGTTATATGAGCATCTTCAATTGGTTAGATATTTTCTTAGCTATAGTCAAATATATATAAAAAATTATTCTAATAGGTTAGCTATGTCATTAATAATAGCAATAAATTTATAACTTGTCCTAAGATGACACATCACTCAATTCTTTTTAAATTCAGAAATACTCATCATGCTTTCAAAATGGATGAGTATTTTAGGGGTTTGGAAACAATATAAGATAAAAGTAGATAAAAAAATATAATAGTAAAGCAAAAATATAAATAATATTTTATTAGAGTGTTTTTAGCTAAAATAATACTGTAACAAGTTAAATATAACTTTAGTCAATCGTTTTAGCATGCAACTATTGGAGATACCCTAAGGCCATCTCCAATAGCAGTAGCCATATTTCATCATCTAAAACAATAAATAACTAACTTAAAATAACTTTAGTTAATACCATCTCCATCAATACATTTGAAAATTTATTACTTAATTTCATTTTACCCAATTTATTCTTACCTTTATTTTTTTCAAACCCTAATTACTAAAGGAACAATGTTGCTCTGCGCAGGGTACGCATGGGTGGGGGGAGCTACGATCCGTGTGGATGGGGATGGGGGAGGGTGGCGGCTAGAAGCACAAGGGTGGAGGGTGACAGATCTAGGCGGTGTCACGGGGTCGGTTTCTGCGCCTCTCAACCCATTGGGGCACTTAGCTTCTATCCACGGTCCGCTAAGTTTAGCCTTTGAGGGTTGAAGCGCACGTAAGCGGTTTCGCCCGCCACCTGGGCTCATCAGGAGAACGGCTCCAGTTCCCGACCAGGTTTGTGTAAGGATGGCCAAATCCCTTCTTCAACGTCAAGTCCTTGACTAGCGGCGTGCTCCCCGCATTCAACCGGGTCGGCACGTCGAACTCCGAAGGGGTTCCATCCGTTCTCCTCCACGAACCGCCTGGAACCTTCTCGCTGCGCACCATCTACGCTTAACCAACCCCTCTCCTTTACGTAGCACGAATCCCTTCTGAATCGTGCCACTAAGAAACGTCCCGCCGGCACCACGCTGCTCGGGTCGTGACATTCTCCTCCACTCAATCCTCGCAACGTCCTCGTTGCGCTTGTCGACATCGCTTCCCCGCAGGCGATGGCATCGTTACGTCGACGCCCTCCCACTCGCCCAATGTCGACAGCTTGGACATCGCTTCCCCGCAGGTTGCAACACCTTTACCAAGATGTTCGCCCCACTCGCCCAATGTCCAAAGGATAGGAGGCTTCCAAGATCGCTCCGACGCGCTCCTTCGTACTCCCTTGTCCAACTCGTATCACACTCTAGGATACTCCAACTCATGGACGCGAGACGTGCAAGACACTATCGGTCGACTCACCTCTCGTGAGCTCCCACCTTGGGATCACGCTACTCGCCCAATGTCACGACCCGAGCGGCGTGGTGCCTGGCGGGACGTTTCTTAGTGGCACGATTCGGAAGGGATTCGTGCTACGTAAAGGAGAGGGGTTGGTTGAAGCGTAGATGGTGCGCAGCGAGAAGGTTCCAGGCGGTTCGTGGAGGAGAACGGATGGAACCCCTTCGGAGTTCGGACGTGCCGACCCGGTTGAATGCGGGGAGCACGCCGCTAGTCAAGGACTTGACGTTGAAGAAGGGATTTGGCCATCCTTACACAAACCGGTCGGGAACCCGGAGCCGTTCTCCGATGAGCCCAGTGGCGGGGCGAAACCAGTCTACGTGCGCTTCACCCTCAAAGGCTAAACTTAGCGGACCGTGGATAGAGAAGCTAAGTGCCCCAATGGGTTGAGAGGCGCAGAAACCCGACCCCGTGACAAGTGGTATCGAGCCGAACCGGCCCGTATCCCGAAGACTCGCCGAGCACTCTCGCGAGTAGCGTGATCCCAAGGTGGGAGCTCACAGAGGTGAGTCGACCGATAGTGTCTTGCACGTCTCGCGTCCATAGAGTTGGAGTATCCTAGAGTGTGATACGGAGTTGGACAAGGAGTACGAAGGAGCGCGTCGGAGCGATCTTGGAAGCCTCCTATCCTTTGGACATTGGGCGAGTGGGCGAACATCTTGGTAAAGGTGTTGCAACCTGCGGGAGGCGATGTCCAAGGCTGTCGACATTGGGCGAGTGGGAGGGCGTCGACGTAACGATGCCATCGCCTCGCGGGGAAGCGATGTCGACAAGCGCAACGAGGACGTTGCGAGGATTGAGTGGAGGAGAATGTCACGACCCGAGCGTGGTGCCTGGCGGGACGTTTCTTAGTGGCACGATTCAGGAAGGGATTCGTGCTACGTAAAGGAGAGGGGTTGGTTGAAGCGTAGATGGTGCGCGGCGAGAAGGTTCCAAGCGATTCGTGGAGGAGAACGGATGGAACCCCTTCGGAGTTCGGACGTGCCGACCCGGTTGAATGCGGGGAGCACGCCGCTAGTCAAGGACTTGACGTTGAAGAAGGGATTTGGCCATCCTTACACAACCTGGTCGGGAACCTGGAGCCGTTCTCCCTGATGAGCCCAAGGCGTGGCGAAACCGGTCTACGTGCGCTTCAACCCTCAAAGGCTAAACTTAGCGGACCGTGGATAGAGAAGCTAAGTGCCCCAATGGGTTGAGAGGCGCAGAAACCCGACCCCGTGACAAGTGGTATCGAGCCGAACCGGCCCGTATCCCGAAGACTCGCCGAGCACTCTCGCGAGTAGCGTGATCCCAAGGTGGGAGCTCACAGAGGTGAGTCGACCGATAGTGTCTTGCACGTCTCGCGTCCATAGAGTTGGAGTATCCTAGAGTGTGATACGTAGTTGGACAAGGGAGTACGAAGGAGCGCGTCGGAGCGATCTTGGAAGCCTCCTATCCTTTGGACATTGGGCGAGTGGGGCGAACATCTTGGTAAAGGTGTTGAACCTGCGGGGGAAGCGATGTCCAAGCTGTCGACATTGGGCGAGTGGGAGGGCGTCGACGTAACGATGCCATCGCCTGCGGGGAAGCGATGTCGACAAGCGCAACGAGGACGTTGCGAGGATTGAGTGGAGGAGAATGTCACGACCCGAGCAGCGTGGTCCTGGCGGGACGTTTCTTAGTGGCACGATTCGGGAAGGGATTCGTGCTACGTAAAGGAGAGGGGTTGGTTGAAGCGTAGATGGTGCGCAGCGAGAAGGTTCCAGGCGGTTCGTGGAGGAGAACGGATGGAACCCCTTCGGAGTTCGGACGTGCCGACCCGGTTGAATGCGGGAGCACGCCGCTAGTCAAGGACTTGACGTTGAAGAAGGGATTTGGCCATCCTTACACAAACGGTGGGAACCGGAGCCGTTCTCCGATGAGCCCGGTGCAAAGGGGCGAAACCAGTCTACGTGCGCTTCAACCCTCAAAGGCTAAACTTAGCGGACCAGGTGGATAGAGAAGCTAAGTGCCCCAATGGGTTGAGAGGCGCAGAAACCCGACCCCGTGACACCGGGGAGGGGCCGGGTGGAGGCATAGCTCGTGGGGACGGGCGCAACGCAGCGTGGGGGGAAGGCGACGAGTGGGAGGTGCGACGCAGGCGTGGGGGGAAGGCAACGACGCAGGCGTGGGGGGAAGGCAACGGGTGGGAGGCGGGACACAGGCATGTGGAGAATGCGGCGGGGGGGAGGCGCAACACAAGCGTCGAGGGAAAGCGGTGGGTGGAGGTGCGACACAGGCGTGGGGGAAAAGCAATGGGTGGAGGTGCAACATGGTGTGGGGGGAGGCCGGAGGGTGGGGGAGGCGTGACGCAGGGGTGGGGCGCAATGCAAGGCAGGGAGAGGGGATAGCGCAACGTAGGGGTGGAGGGTGGTGGTTTAAACGGTATATTGGAAATCTTGGAGGAAGGAGAGATGTGTGGCTGATGTGACACAACTATAAATTTATGTATATTTAGATGAAATTATAGATGTAGGTAAATTTGATTAATACAATAATTAATCTATTAGAATAATTTTTTAGTCAAATATAACTTTAATTGTTGATATAACTAAGTCCTTAATTTTAGATGCCCTAAATCATCTAAAATTAAACACTTTTTTTCATATAAAAAATATAAATTATTTGTTTTTAAAAGTGGTAAAACTTTTCCCATGTTAATCATATACCCCCAATGACCTAGCTAGTGGAATATTTTGGTGAGGCCCTTGTTGTTTGCAATAAAATTAAATGGTCTCGATACGAGTCAGGTGAAGCTGTCACGAGGTTGGATATAGGGGATACAGCAACACGTTCGCTGGATTGACTTTGGCTGTTTCCCAATCACATGAAGCTCTATATATAAACAAAATAAAGAGAGAAATAAATTATTCTTATTCCAAATTTTACTTTTTCCTCCAAAACGATTATAATTATACAGTCAACCTCCCCTCCCTCCAAGAACAAATAAAAAATCATCGTTCAATGAGTGAATGGGACAAATGGTTATCTGTAATAAAAACACGAATAAAATTGATATAATACATAAATATAAATATTCTTAATTATGAGATTTTCCCGTAATTAGGGGATAGATCGAAGATTTTTTTTTTTTTTTTTTTGAATATTCCTCGGTGATTCACATGGCTGACCTTAGTTTTTCAAAGTGCTTGGGCTTTTCTTTAGAGCACCAACCGCACATCATATGCATGTTCTCAAATCCTCAACACAGTGTTTAATATTAAAAAAACAAAACGAGCTGTTTACCTCGAAAAGAACAATTACACTGTTTAATTTGCAGTAACAATTACTTTTTTAAAAAAAAAACTTATAGCCCAAACTAAAAATAACAATTACGCGGTATGATCTGAATGCGTTGAGTTTGAGACATCCCAAAGTAAAGGATAAATAGATAAATAAATAATAAAACATTCAAATGCAAAAAAAAAAAAAAACAGAAGAAGAAGAAGAAGAGAGGTACTCCTACATGCAAAGCTGTTTTTGATGCAGGGTATGGCAGCCCACTCCGACTGATGGGCCAACTAAAACGTTTTGTTGTCACATGAAAACACGATCATGGAAACAGTTGACATGTCACATCCCCCTATGATAAGGCCTAAAAGAATTGCATGGTCCCAACGGGTGCGCTACTACACCGAGTGTTTCTAGAGATAGATAGATTTAACAAAAAGTGTAGTAAAAATACGGAATAACATGACAGCTACATCAATATTAAAATATTTGAAGTAATACATATATAAATATTAATACATTAATTAAGGTTTTTTCATTATTCCAATAAATTTGTTAAGCCCTACCGGTGATATAATCAGAGCCAATAGAATATAGGAGCGTAAAAAAACCTTAAAAAAAAGCTTGTATATAACAATTTTTTGTTTTTTTTTCACATCCCCTCAACTCAATCATTAGTAACAGGGTCCACTTTGCTCGTCGACGTATACCCAATCGAGATGGGAAAGAGGCTAAGAAAAAGTCCAAGATTATATTTCTATTCTATTGGACCGACGAATGGGCCGGGCCGTCGGTCAACAACCTGCTCCTTTAGAAAGTTGGTGCCCAGGCAACACGTTAACTAACTTGGGAGGAAAGTGGACTGGACTGGGCTCCAGCCTGCTGCCCAGATTAGTTGGACCCTGTAACTTTTCAGGGTCCGTAATATTGGGCTCCCCTTGGGCCCCTCCCCTCTATATTAAACTAAATATTAGATGTCAAAGGAATATGATAGGCAGGTGTGTCTGTATGATGTGTCCATGCGATGCGATTTACAGAGGTGGTGGACACTGTTCATCATCACTTTTTTAAGGCCTTATTGCAAATGTGACGCCCCGATTCAAATTAGTCCTATTTAAGCATTGATACGGTTTTAAATTAGGGTGTAAAATAGACGGTTCGTAGTTCATGATTGGAGAGGACTGAATCAGAAATATTTTGATTTATTTTAATTGTGGGCCTTAACGGATAGGTTTATCTAGGCTCGATCCGTGTGGATTAAATTCGTGGGAATACGAACCGATTCGTGGATCGATTTTTTTTAAATAACTTTCTTTAAAACTATTATATATTCTACTTAGTATATTATTATCTAGAACCTAAATATATTAATTTTAAAATTAAATTAACTTTTAATAATTTTTAAATATATAAATAAATATGAGTCGGTTCATGAGTGGACCGATCAGTAAAAATTCTAGTCCAATAAAAGTGTAGGCCTAAACGAGCTAGTCTGTTTAGGCCCGCTCTGTCATGGACTAGATCAGACCAGACCATTTTACACCCCTATCTTCAATAAGATTTAAAGGTCACATTTAAATTAATCTTCCATTTAACATAAAGGAAAAAGGTTAAGATTAGGAGTGATCCCTTTGGGGTATCCATCTATTATCGTCTCCTACTCCATGCGTAGGTTGAATGGGATATTTTGTTTTTTAACAAGATTAACATATGAGGTTTTATTCGCTCGCATGCTACTATTGATTTTTTTACATTTTGAAGGAGTGAGAATTTGATTTTGTAGTATTTTTTATTTGAATCCAAAAAAGGAGGTATTTTCTTATTTACATTGTAATTTAAGTAAATTACTTACGTAAAAGTTTACAATGTAAATGGTTTTTCAAAACTATACTTCGGAATTCTTGACTTCCTTCAAAACTCTTATCGAAACTGTACATTCGAAATAACACATTCAAAACAATACATTCGAACAACACATTCGAAACCTTCAATTTCAGAGTCGATTCCATCGAGTGTTCGTTGCCTTGAGGCTCTCTCGAGTCTTCGACCTCACAGTTCGCAAAGGCTACTGTTCATCGTCGTTTCTACCTGTTTCTTGTCTGGAATCAAGCTAGTGACCCCCAAACCCTCACAAACCTTCTGAAACTTCCTAAAACTCATACTCAATACTACATATTTGATTGTTATCATATATTAATATATTATACACTTAAGTCATAAGATTCAACCCAAAATTGGATTTCCCACAAAACCTAGGGTTTATACGAAATCACACAGATCATGCCCTAATCATACATATCAAGACAGAATCAAGGTAAGGAGTTTAGGAACACCTACCGGAAATGGTTCCTTGAGATCTACAAGCTCCACTCGCCTCAAATCACCAAGGTATCAAGCTTTGAAGCTCGCACCAACCCATTAATGTAAAGTAAAAGCTCTCTTTCTTTACCTCCTATTTATATTTGATGCCTTTTTTGTTAATTAATCATTAATTAATCAACATCCAAAATAATAATTGACTTTTGATCTCTCAGGGTCTCGAACTCCAAATTGAGCTTAAATACAGTTGAAATGCTCAAAATGACAAGCACGCCACTATCTAGATGTTTTCTAACTCAACTAACTACTCAAATACAAGGTCAATTAATAAAGACCCAAAAGTCAACCAATGAGCCTTTCAGGCCTCGACCCGAAATCGGGGCCCAGATATAGTCAAAATGCTCACATTGACAAACATAATATCGTCAGGATGTTTCCAGCTGCTTAGAATGGCTATCTCTCAATCCTACTCAAATATAGGTGTTTACAACAACTGACGGCAGCAATAGCAGTCTTCCAAAGCTCGATAAGCTTCATTCAACCTCCCAATTGGTAAGCTATTTAAATTTTAGGATTAATTTACAATTTTTTACGGGTCTTTATCTATTTGTCAATTGAATCTCTTATGGTGCTACTCCATATTATACTATCTAAGCTATCATGTTAATTAAATTGCGAAAAATATGGAGATTTCATGGAAGGATAACTATATTTCTTTTAAAAAATAAAATGATTAAGTTAATAGAAGTCTCTTTCCACCCATGCATAATTTATATTTATTGGTTGAAATTCCTAATGAAAATTTTCCTTTTGAATTGATTGTATATTATATCTGTAGTGATGATAGGAGGTTCAAGGGTGATTCTAATATTACTAGAATCAACCATTAGCAATAGAATCCTTCTTTTGAATAAACCATTAACTAGAAGAATCGACAAATATTATAATAAATCTCTTATCAATATGATCAAGTCTATATCATTAGCAAGACTCAATAACCTTATATTTATTAGTAGGGCTCACCCTGTGTTATCAATAGGATTCAATTTGTACTATCAGCAGGACTCAATCTCCTATATATTTGGCTCAATAATTGTGAGTTATCAAACAAGATATCACAAAATACTAAGAAAAAACCACAGCAAGTCAACTGATAATTCATAATAACATACAAATTTATAATTTTAATTATAACACTCATCAATAGCCAACAATGGGTAAAACCCCCAATTATCAACATATCTCCACATCAATTTCATCCATAAGCCCAAAAGGGGCTAAAGATAAGCACCAACGAAGAACAATAGGCTAGAATTTAATTAAAAAATAAACTAGATAAAATTTCATAACCAAAAACAATTACATGGAGTGGCATGCTCCATCCACAATTTGTGCACGCTTGCCATGCATCACAACCACCCAAGGGCTACATAGAATGGCTTCACAAAGCAAACTTTTCGTGTTGATCTTGTCCACCGTGATGTGCAAGACATGTTACGTACTTTGCCTTTCGATGATATGACTCAAAACTAGCAAATTTCCACACTTTTGAAGTTATGCTTCGCCAAAATAAAACATTTAATATCACCTAAACAACTTGTGTTTCTCAAATTAACAAATCTTCACCTAAATAAAACAATAATGTGTAACAACAATCACACGTAACATCCTAAACACCAATAATAATTGAGTTACAATGTTCTTAGGCGAGTTTAACTGAGTCAACCCTAGCTAAGTCCCCCAACAAACTTTAACAACAATTGTAATGACATTATAGGTTATATGAAATCAAAGAGGCAACACTTTAGTTTATATCTATGATGTCCCATTCAGATAATCAGATATAAATTTGTTTAACAAACTAGAACTATGGTTCTAGGTTCTAACCCTATCAAGCCACGTGTAATGGAGGGGAAGGAAGAGAGAAACAGTAGCACCTACCTTGAATCACCAAGAAACTTATCCTCCTCAATAACAAAATATGACTAACTCCTAACAGTGTCCTAGACACTCCTCCAAACCAAAATGTGATGGAGTCCTAACGTAATTTTCCCTTTATTTACATAAATTCATTTTAGATTTTTATATCCCTATTAGATATTCTAAATCAAAAGTAATTTTTTATTAAGAAATTCTATTTAGTTTTTTAACTTCAAAATGTCATTAAAATTACTAAAATACCCTCAGGGCTCGAATCTTCATTTTAGGTCCAATTGTAGTTAAAACACTCAGAATTCTAGCCAAGTTACCAATAAGATATTAGCAATAACATCTAGTGACTATCTAACACCTTAACTTTGGTACGTAGTTTTACACCAACTCCCTTGACTCTTCAAGTATATTTACCCAATTTTAGGTCTCTTGCAATTTTGGAATGTGACAAGAAACATGAATAGTCGAAAACCCTCAATTCTCAAACTCAACAACATCTCCACATTCCTTGCTCTAATACCAACTTTTGCAGCACGAAAACAAAAAAATAACAATAGATTGATTGCAATGATTAAATCTCGTAAACATGATATATACCAATCCAAGCAAAAACGAAAGATAAAAATGATAAAATCAATGTAGAGTTAATAAAAATTGAATATTGTATGAGATATTTCTAAACCATTAACCCAAACAAGAAAATCCCAAAGAAAAAGGAAACAAAATAAAATAAAATAAATACATATTTTTTTTTGTATATGTTGCATAGTTAGATTGATGCCTAGCTATGGAGGAGGATAGTTGTTATTAAGAGAATTGCATAGCTTATGTTGTGTGTGGTAAAAAATGCAAGGTTGGAAATGACAGTGTGGTTAGTACATGTAGCGATAGAATTGGCCAACAATCTTTGTTCTTCATTTTGTTTTATAGTTTTTAGTGACCTAATTACATTGTTGAGACCGTTTGTAATTTTCGGTAATCTATTTGCAATGTTGATGTCATTTACATTTTTTTGTGATTTATTTGCGATGTTGAAGTCATTTGCAGTTTTTAGTGGTTATTTGCATTATCGAGGTCACTTATAATTTTCAATGACTTATTTGCATTGTTGAAATCATTTGCAATTTTCAATGACCTATTTGTCGTTTTGAGGTTATTTGTAGTTTTTCTAATCATTTTTTTTATTTTCAAATCATTTACAGTTTCATTTTGTAGGTGTTTTACTCTTTTAGCTTCGATGAAGTTTTAATCTCTTGAAAAATGCCCTATGCTTATAAGCATAGTAAGGAATATGAACCTATGCTCGATGCTCGATGCTTATAAGCATCTATAATTATAGCTATCTTAAATTTAAGGGGAGATCCTAAGGAATATATAATATTTTAATTTTTAAGGATAAAATTATCTTTTAGGTAAATATGAGCTTTGCCCATTATTTATTAAGCTAAAAAGCATATATATGTGTGTAATTCCTAGGGAATTCATATACATGAGACCCTTATAGCGTCCATGACCTTTGTTTTGTCCAACATTCCCCTTCTCAATATCCTTGGGATGAAAGAGTAACCAAAACGAAGTTTGGGCATTCATGTCCCACTTTTCCCACTATTTACCGGGATTTCACTCTTCGAATGATCAATCAGCCTGTAATTACTAAGCGACACAAAAATCGGTAGTTGTCAACCATCAACAAATGTGTTTTGGTTTTGGTTTTTGCATTAAGATTTGTTGCATATATCGGGTTGCATTTTTTGGAAAATGTAATGTGGAAATTTATATATATATTCATTCATATTGTAAAATAATTTCAATATTCTTTGTACCTTTGGGAAAAAAAAACTAGCATATGCCCTCACTAATTTGGATTATGTACGATGAATATGCATATATAATTAGACCATATATAGATGAACTAATTTGGATTACATGATTTGTACGATATATATTTATGTGTGTTTAACTGTTATTTTTCGCCAGAGAAACCAATGTTGAATTAATTTCAAGATTTATTTAGTACGTATTTATGAGGACAAGATCATGATCATCAATTATCAGGATGATGCACGGGCAGGAGTTTTTAATATGTTCCCTTTTAAACATTTATGAGTTGATCAGCGGTAGCAGCATAGTCTGAGCCGAAGCTTTGCTGGACTTCATGTGCCAGCTCCTCCACGCTGACTGGACATTCAAGCCCTATCTGCACGCATATATAAACATCACCGTCAAGTACTGAAACTACAAAAACATCAAATTCAATGAAGCTTTCGGTAATGTCAATTATAAGTGTTTATACATCAGTATTTCTGCCCACGTGTATAACACAAATTTTTTTCTTCCGTTTTTAAGGGGAGGCTATTAATGTATAGGCTTTATGACAATACATTTGTTTTATAAATGCTATATATCTGTATATATGATTACCTTGAGGACAAAAGAGTAAAGAACAGTGTCTTCCATGCTGCTGATGTTGAGATGAAGCACCTCAAAGGAGAGCTTCTCCAATGCAGTGATGATCTTGACGATCTGCCCCGGGATGCGCCGAGAAATTGTTCGCACGACAACGTTGGACCCACCCGACATTTTTGCCTCCACATCTGCAATGGAAGAGTTGCAGCAGGCCTCCCCAAACAAAGCCTTCCCTGCACTGCAACTATGATTACTACTATTCTCATGGTCATGCATTATCAGAGCTCCCGATCCCAAGGAGAAGGAGGAGGCCCTATGGTCTGTGGGAGAAGGTACAGGGGAGCTTATTGGCTGCTGCGGCAGCGGCGGCGGCATTGTGGGCGCCATTACGGTCCGAGGGCTCGGGCTCGGGCTTAGGCTCTTCCTTCGTTTGTTGGATTCCAATGATTCCATGACTTGGTGCAGCTCCTTTATGAATTCTATCACCCCCCCTATTATTGATGCTTGGTCTCCCTGTTTAACTCACCCATTTGTCAAATAATTAATCATCTTATTAGTCAGTGTTGTTCATGCAGCTAACTAGTATTTAATTTATAACCCTTTTTCTATGAATGCTTAAAACAAATATATATGAGTGACCGGATAGAGATGAGCAGACCCAGAGACATGACCAGCTAGCAGACGATAGAATTAATAAAAATTACCCTTTTAATGTAGAAGCATGGGGTTAAAGAGCGTAGGACTTTCAGGTGCTCATTCATCTGTCTTCTTCTGTTTCTTTCGACTGTAATGTGAGCCATCTCTCTCTCTCTCTCTCTCTCTCTCTCTCTCTCTCTCGTAAAAAATCCAAGATAAGTGCCTCCTTTGGCGCCACCAACGCAAGAAGCTCTCTCTTTACCTCAGTTATTTATAATTTGACAATACGAGGCAGTCCTCTAGCTAAGCTAACCACTTGCAATTCTGTATTTAATGCGACGTGTTGCAGTCCCGTGATATTACTTTTACTATCACACACACTCTCTCTCTCTATCTCTCTCCCTTGTCTCTCTTTTTTATGGGGCGTGTATATATACTATTACGTCTCTCACGTATAACGGATTGGGACAATTACAGGCTCTCCGCGTGAGTTAAAAGAAGAGGGCTGAGAGCTTTTTCCCCATGTATGTTTTTTCCTTGGATGCTACCTACCTGCCCCGTTTTTACCTCTTTCATGCATGCACGCATGTGCTCGGCTCTTCATCACTATCACACCTCGTCGACCCGTATTGAAATCATTTTCCTGTTTTCCTCGAACAAAATTGCATAAATGTTAATGGCGTGTGTGTTTGTCTATTGATGGATGGATATAACGGAGAGATAAATATCAATCTATATAATATATATATATATATATATATATATGTATGTATATGTATGCCGCAGTAATATCTGTAATAAATACACGAAGGCCGATTAAAACAATTTTAATATCCTCAATCGACTGTGTGGTCTATATATATTTTCTCTTCATCTTTTCTGACAAAGACTCTGATTTATTAATTTGCGCCAAAAGAAGTAGCTGCCTAATTTTTTTCTTTTTCTTTTCTTCATTCACCAAAGTAGCTGCCCAAAATTTGTTTTTAGCACGTGTTTATAAATGCACTTAACATACCTATTTTAATTTTGTTGCTTTGCTTATCATTGCAAAAATAACTAAGTGCACTTGTACCGGCTAAAATTAAAATTTAGCCAAAAAAAAAAACTAAAATCTTAAGTAAAACCCACAGCGCCTAGTCAAATGTAACCAGTTCCAATCAGGAAAAGACTCAAATATATTGATCGTGGGTGATTAATTGGGTTGGGAGAGAGAGAGAGAGTGTGTGTGTGCGTGCGAGTTGCAGTATATGGAACTCATTATTTTCTGATTTAAAATTAAATTAATTATAATTTATAAAAAATAATTATGTAGTTAAATTATAACACAAACTTTATTGAGGCCATTGAGTGCTCTAAACCACTAACATATATAGTTAGGAGAGTAATTTTGTTGATTTTGAATTGTTAACAAATATATCTTAAGTTATAATAAATAAATAAGTACTCCTCAATCCTCACCGTGCCGGTTCAAACATGAAATTTTGATGTTTTTAATGAGTTTTGAGAGCAGTAGTCAGACACTGCATGTTAGTTTCATCACAATAAATTCCTCGCTTAATGCGGTCATTGTCGAGGGGTTTCTTTAAGTGAACCTAACATTGTCTGACTACTATCAAAAACTCATTAACACTATCGCCTAATGTGGTTGTTGTGATACATGGGATAGGAGTAAAAAGGTTTTAGCTAGAGTAAGAAATGCGTCGTATTATATGTATATTTTTTAAAATACAGTTTTGTCGAAAGATGTCAAGAGCCTGTTTGGTTACTGGACTGGTTTTCTGTTTTCTGCATTTTAATACAGAAAACACCTGCTATAATATGTTTGGTGCCAGTTTTTTTTTTTAAATTTTGAAAACAAGTTGTTTTAAATATCAAAATATGAAAACACATTTAACATGTTTTCTAATATGCGTGTTCTGTTTCCATCAGTTTTCCGGTGAGTCCGCCGCCGTCCGCCGCCGCCGCCCGCACGGCTTCCTCCCCTCTCCTCCTGCGCGCGACGCCCCACCCCCCGGCGCGACCTTCCCTCTCCCTCCGCGCCGATCTCCCCCTGCGCGCGACGGCCAACCTCCGGCGCGACCTCCCTTCTCCCCCCCCCCAGCGCCGATCTCCCCCTACGCACGACCCCCCCACCCCCCGCGCGACCTCCCCTCTCCCCCCCGGCGCCGATCTCCGCCCGGCGCGACCTCCCCTCTCCCCTCCGGCGGAAATCTACCCCTGCGCGTGTGCCCCCGCATTTGCGCCGCCGCCGCTGCTCCCTCCCGGCTGCGATCTGCCTCTGCGTTAAAGAACAAAAACGAAAAACAGAGGTTGTCCACCAAACAAAAAATTGTTTTAAATTTTACAGAAAATACGTGTTTTCAAATAATAATTTTGAAAACAGAAAACGTAAAACCTGCACCAAACATGCCCTAACCAATCATAAGAAAATTAAAAAAAGAAAAAAAACTCTTTGGACAAGACATCATACTATAATATTAGAAGAAATCGAATCAAACTTGAGCAGGACAAAAAGTTGATATGAACGAATTTGATATGGTATAAAAAATGGTCGTGGTTTGAGACATTTGTGAGAAATTTATATAAGCATATGTATTGATGGGACTTGAATTTGTTGGTGAGCAAACTGACCTATTTCAAATTTTGTTAATATTTATTTTAAAAATCAATCGTTGAATTAAATTTTCATATAACATGTATCATGTCTGTACAATTTTAAAACGATCTAACGATTATTTTTTATACAAATTTAATTACAAAAAATTTAAAAATAAATAAATAAATTTTAATTTATTAAAATTTAATTTTTTTCTAATTGAATTTGTACAAAAATTAACCGTTAAATCATTTTAAAATTTTATAGACATGATACATACTACATGAATATTCAATCTAACGGTTAATTTTTACAATAAATATCAACAAAGTCTAAAATAAGTCAGCCTACTACGATAATGAGCTGAAGTTGCTCACCAGCGCTCACCCGGGCTGTCCCACCCGTGTGCGTTTTCTTTTATCCCAAAGTAACCGACCCCTGGTAAACCAAAAACGGGGGTTCTCAACAGGGGTACTCAACCACAAACCAAAAAGAACACTTCATCTAGATAGAGAATAACGGTTCATTTCAGGAGACCACTCTCAAAAGTCATCTGAGGTTTGATAGAATATACAAAAACACGCATTAAAGTCATCTGAGGTTTGATTCTCTTCAACAGAAAACTGTGATCTATGTTCTGGTAAGGACCCAACTCCCATGTTTCCTGATCTATGTTTGCTCTGCGGACATTCCAGCTCCAGCTGTTACATTCCATGAAAGAGGGCAGAGAGCGGTTCATTTTCTATCATCTGATAATTAATAGAGCCTAAAATCAAGATGTAATGCCTCTATCGTCATTATTTTTTTTAATCAAATGGGTGGGCAGAATGATAACATACATTGAAGATGAAGGTCAAGCTGCCTCAGTTGAGTGGTGAAACCACTATTAGGAGATGCCTGGGGCCGGCTGCTCCTTACGTGTGTCAAAGCTTGAGGTAAGCTCATATGACGCTCTTTCATCAAATAGGCAATGACAATGGTTGCACTGCAACACAGGTAGGTGAGTACGGTTTATTGGAAGCATGTCTATATTCAGAGTGTAAAAGCACTAAAACAACCAAACACAGATTTGTAGCATTATGCTATAATGATAAAAATGTGTGTCAATACACCTTATGCCGAGACCTAGACCTAGTGATTATGAAGAAATCAATGCCTCGTGTAAATAAAGGAAAAAAAAAAGAGCGTTAAAATTACAGAAAATTGGAAACATTATATCTGGCTGAAAAGATTTTTATAATCCACTTATTTACACGAAGGACATAGCATAAAAAAAGTCTAGGGATAGGATCATTAGGATATTCAGCTCAATTCACTACAAACTATATCATAACATAATACCATGAACAACCTACATTCAAGGCATAAAAGGAAAAATTCATGACAAGAAAAGAGCAAATGGTGGCTACAGAAAATCACCTTCTGGATATCCCCCCAAAGCAATGAACCAAGACACCACCACCCAAGCGCTTAGCTTCATTAATAAAGTCAAAACACTCATCGAAGTGCTGTGATATCTTTGTGTCTACTTCGTCCCAAACTACATTATAAAGAGCAGAGAACGACTACTAAAGCTTGGTCACTCTTGATGATTTGTAGGGTTTTAAACAGGCAGGAAAGTTCAAACATATTTGGATATCAGAAGTATATAGTTATGGGATAGGGATATTCTAGCAATAATCAGATGTAGAAGATATGCTTGAAATGCATTGCTACCATTATCACATAGATTTCTTTTCTAAATATTTCAAATTAAACAGCATAAGGTACATTTCCACAAAAAAAAAGCTTTCCAAAGTCATAGTAAGTAGATGCTTTCATTTCAATCGATCTCAATACTAGTCATCTTTACATGCGTGCAATAATTAAGAAGTGAGAAAAGCCTGCACAACAAATTGTCAGAGAAAAAAGATGGAGCAAGAATCATATGTAAGCACAGGTGGTATACATGTAAGCATGTTCATTCCGGTTGAAAGAAGGCAGAACATCCAACCTTTAATAATTTTATATGTAAAATCATTTGGGTGTGCAGCTTCCAATGAATGAGCTACAGTTAATATGTGAGTGACATTCAAACTTTTCAAGGCACTTTTGTTATTGGCAGCACCAACAGAACCCAAGAAAAGACCCTAAAAAATTTCCCAAGAAAAATAACAGGACATTAGTTTCAACAAAAACGACATATACAGGCAATATAACTAAGAAACGGTAGAAACCAGAATAAAAATTGCATACATTTGAAAAAACGCAAGGAACAAAGTTTTAAATATAGATACAATTTACCTCTTCAATTTCGCATGGAACGTTGTCTTCCTTAATAAATTTAATTGCAGACCCAGCTTTCAATAATGAAGCAACTCTACACTCAAGAACTTCATCAACTGGATCCATTGCCTGTAAATGTGTCGTTGTTGTTGGATTTTTTCCCCCATAAATACTACTATATCAATTCCAGATCTCTAACAATTATAAGAAGTGAGAAACCGGATACAGATTCAAAGAACAATAAACAATATTGCAACAAGAATTGAAGCGACTAATTAGTAATTATATCAGACAAACATTGGGTCAACAGAGAATGGTCAGCGATTAACATTTGATCCCAGATGCACCTCTACAATTAAACAATTAAACTGAATGGTTGGAAACACTGAATATGGATATGGGTGGGTAGTACATAGATAACAAATCAAAGTACGCTTTCAAAAACATGCCGGAGATTAAAACCTCCAGTATTCCTTAAAATCCCTAAAGAGTGACATGATCAATATAACCAAAAAAAAAAACACAATTGAAAACCAACAGGTGTTTTGCAGAGACCAAATTCGATTGATTAATCCAAGAATGTTGCAGAGGAGACGAAACACCGACCCGCAATCGGCGATGGGCGATTAGCGATGAACAACGAAGGACGAAAATTGGGAGTCCTCTCAAAGCCTCGGGACGAGTAATGATAATAAATTGCAAAAATGACAAAGTGAATTCGGACACAGCGCCAACTACTCTAAATCTAATCACGTCTCCCCCTCCTTCCAAAAAGCATTTTTCCAAACATTTTACTTGCTTTCATAATTGTTTCCCAAATTCCGACCTCTGCTCATGCACATACTCGTAGATTCGAAGACAAGATCCTCATTATGTTACCTATTCTATCAGGTATTTAGGTAACCAACAAATAAAATTACCCGTTTGTTTTTTTTTAAAAAGAATAAATTAAATTATAACTTTTAAAAAATCACAACAATGACTTGTTTTTAAAATTAATAATATAATTAACACGTTAATTAGATTAAAATTTATTACAATTTATCTTTAAAACACATTTAAGAAAGAATAAATGATTTATAATTATATATGATATTTATAATCGAGGATGAATAGGATAATATTCGTACGCATGTTCATGTTTGGTTACAAATAAAGGGTAAACAGATAAAAAACTATTCGTGTACGTCAACTTAGTATATATATGGGGAGAATCAATATATTACCATATTAATATATTTGAGAATATAATATTATCATATTAATATTTAACAAAAAATTGGAATTTACCTCATTAATGACTTTTTAGTATTTTTTAATGGCTTAAAAAAGTCGTTTTAGTATAATTAGGAAAACCAAAGGGTTACTTATTGGGCAATAAATCAAATTTAAATAGAAATTGAACTCCTAGAAAGGGATGGGACACCCCTACAAA
Organism: Taxillus chinensis; assembly: GCA_023512835.1. Classification (NCBI taxonomy): domain Eukaryota; kingdom Viridiplantae; phylum Streptophyta; class Magnoliopsida; order Santalales; family Loranthaceae; genus Taxillus; species Taxillus chinensis. The sequence goes on from CM042092.1 coordinate 2,833,763, forward strand.
TAGGAAGGTCGGAGTGTTGGCTGTTGATTTTTCACGTGTTGGGATCCCTAGCCATTTTTGGTGAGAATTGAGGTCAAAGTTTAGAGTTTTAAGGCATTCTTAGGCATTTCGACAAGTGTAACAAATTCTTTCATGTTTGAGATATGTGTTTCTAGCCTTCTACATCCCTCATAGAATTCTAAAACATCTAAATTCTTAGGGATTGAACTAAAAACAATAAGTCTTGCATGTAACTGAGATAAGGTTAGAGAATAGTGGGCTTAAGTGTGTTGACCGTGTTAGGATCTGGAAGATTATGGTTATAGGTATTGTGTGATGGAGGAAATGGGCACGTCCTCCTGGAAGAAAGTCCTCCACTAGTCTCGGGTCACACCTGAAAAAGGTAAACAACAAGTAGGGGTGAGCGACAAGCTCAGTAGGTGACCCCAACACTCCACATCATGCAGACATACAAGTCTATACTATATGCTCTGTGTACTCGTGTCTTGTGTAGTGTGCACAATCATCGAGGACTCAGCCTGCAAACAAACATCGGGACCTAGCTTTGCCCACACAGGACGGCTTGTCCGCGATCCTCAACAGGATCCCGACTCAGGGCACTCAGCCCTACCACGAGCTTATATGCCCAGGACACGATCGCCACATGGGCCTGCCATCGGCGCATATACTGCCACGGCACAGCGCAATATGCCCGGCCACGGTCACCACACGAGCCTGCCATCGGCGCATATGCCCGCCACGTCAACCACATAGCACCATCGGTGCATCACGGTGAGAACCCAAACAAGTCACGAAGTCCATGCCCCAATACCTCACACCAACATACTAACATTAGTATGGCATGTCATTCTCACTATTTCCTTTGAACTATAGCCAGGTCTTCACAAGTAAATCCTCAATCCTTGATTTATGAAGGAAGTACTCATAAGCTATTTTCTTGAAATCAAAAGTCCTGGCATTGGCTCCCCATAGCATAACTAAGATAATTTGATTTTTTGGGGATTTTTTTGAGGGGTTTAACCCCACTTTCCAAAAAGTCACCATTACGAACTTTTGAAGATTTCGGGATTTTACACTAAATCCAATTTTTCACATTTTGAAGGAGTGAAAATTAATTTTTCTAGTATTTTTCTTTGAATCCAAATGGGGGGTATTTCCTTATTTACATTGTAACTTAAGTATAATACATAAATGTGGAGAGGCATAAAGGTTTACAATGTAAATGGTTCAGTCCAGTCAAACTGTATTTCGAATCTGCCAGTGAAACTATATTTTCGAATATGTATTTTCGAATCTCTTTTCGGACTGCCGACCCTCGAACCTACACTCGAACTACCTTCGAAGTACCTACGAACTGCCTTCGAAACTCCCTTCGAAGTACCTACGAACTGCTTTCGAAGTACCTTTGAACCTTCGAAACGATACTCAAAACTGCACATTCGACACTTGAAATTACACCACATCGAACCTACCTTTGAACCTTCGAAACTACACATTCGAAATTTTCAATTTCCAGGTCGATCTCATCGGTCGTTCCTTTCGTTCACGACGATTCTTGTTAATCATCGTTTTTCACTGTTTCCCGCCTGGATTCAACCCGAAACCTCCAGACCTTTCGAAATCTCATAAAACTCATACCTAATAATATATATTAGGTTTTAAATCACGTTTTACCACTCAAAACACATTATGCATGCAAATAACAAGATTCAACCCAAAATTGGTTTTTCCCCAAAACTTAGGGTTCATCCAAATTCCATGAATTTGTGGTTAATTCGCATGGTTTAGCTACTCTAGCAAGTAGAATCAACAAATAAGAGTGAGAATAACGAATCCCTACCTCGAATTTGGGCTATTTGAGTCTGGATCGTCCAAAAGCTCTTGGTTCTCCTCCAACGTGCTCTCTCTCTCTTTCTCTCTCTTCATGTCTCATGCACCACAAAAGCAAATTAAGGGTTTCTCCCCTCTTTTCTCTATTTATACTTCATTCATTTCTTAAAATACCAACTTTACCCTCATAAGGCCCAAACTCCAAATTGAACTCCGAATTGAGCCCAATTACTGTCAAAACGCTCGAAATGACGAGCACAACACTATTCAGATATTATCACACTTGAATGACCACCCAAACACAAAGTCAACCAATAAACCCCGAAAAGTCAACAATCGGGTCAAACGGGGTCCCGACTCGGAATCGGGTGTTGGACCCCATTTTATCCGGATTGGACATACATATTCATTTTAGCTTTATATTATTCCATATTTATCATTTACTTTGTACAGATAAATAAAAAGGTGTGACTGTTAATTTAAAGGGTGTGATGTTAATTATATATATAAAACACAAAAACAAAAAAACAAAATATATAAAAAAAAGCATAAAATAAGAAAATAAGAAAATTCCAAAAAAAAAAAAACATTCTTAGAGTCGGTTGTATGTCTACATTTTTATTTTTCAATCAGCATTTTCTACAAAAAAAAACGGTCACGGCACTGTTCCAACGGTCATGGCACTGTTCCAACGGTCACGACACTATTTCCAACGGCTATATTCTCCACCAACGGCCACTTTTTCACCCTATAAATACACCCCCATTCCTCTTCTTCACTCACACAATTTCTACTCTACCACTCTTCAAACTCTTTTCTTCAATTCTCCACGTTTTTTGCCTCCTCTTCTGCGAAAATGGCTGATTGAGCGAAGTGCGTGCTGACGGTGCTAGTACTGGCGTGTACTATTGTGTATCCTATGCTGGGCGGTGCTTTCATACCCCTCCTTGCTTTCATCATCCTCTTGTATGTAATGACAATGGCCACAGAATATATTTTAGGTTGAATCATGTAATATCTCCACCATGAAGTCCTAAATAAATTGCGGTTTGCATGAGTGTTATCTGTGGATATATATATATATATATATAGGTTAAATAAATAAATAAATAAAACCATCCCAATGACCAGTCGCGACCGACATAGGTAAAAAAAAACATATACGTGAACAGTGCCCAGGGTACAATTTGCATCACTATTCACGAGCGATCTGCGTGATTCTTGTTTCATGAACAGTATCCATTACTATTCATGTACAATGCCGTCACACTTATTTGACTTTTATTATATATATATATATATATATAATAATAATAATAATAATAAAGACTAAAAAACAAAAACAAACAAAAAAAATTAAAAAAAAAGACTCATGGGGTTATAAAAAAGAGTAAAGTGTAAACTTAACTGCGGTTCTAAAAAAGAATTGCGGTTATAGTCAAATTAATTTTCTTTTCCCTTCTTTTGGAGAAAAAAGAGGCATTCGGGAGAAGGGCGCCTCGGTCCATATATTCTAGGTTTTTATTCCTTTCCTTCTTTAATTTTTATTATTATTTTGTGTAGTAAATTAGTAGTTAGTTTATAATTAAATTAGCATAATTAGTTAGTTAGTTTTTTTTAAATTTAGCATAATTAGCATAATTTTAATTAGTTAATTTTAGCATATTTAGTTAATTAGTTAGTTTTTAATTAGTATAATTTAGTATAATTAAATTAGCATAATTAGTTAGTTAATTTTTAATAAGTTTGTAATTAACTTTTCAAATTTAGGCATGTCAATAGTAAGTAAGCCTGGTAATTAATTAATTAGCGCGTAACGAATTAAATAACATTAGTAATTAGATAAATTAGTAATTAACTTTTGTAATTAATTTTCATATTTAAAATTTAGTAAATAATTAGACTAATTTAAATAATTTGTACTTAGATTATGATAATTAAATTTAACCTTTAACTTTTAAATTTAATAATTAGCTTGTGAGTAGTAATTAAGCCTATTAATTAATTAGCATGTGACGGATTAAAATAAAATTTTGAGAATTAGATTTAGATTAAATGTGATTTAAAAATAAATAAAAAATAAAAAATAAAAGCAAAAAAAATAAAAACAAATAGAAACCTCCTCTACCTAAGACAAGTACCGAAAGGGCGTTGTAGGGGTGCTAAAACCTTCCCAACACGTAACCAACTCCCGAACCTATCTCTGATAACACAGACCACATCTTAACTACTCAAGGTAGAGCGTATCCAACTGTACCCCAAAACCAGTATATTTTATCATTTGGGTTCAGCCCGGACGAAAACAAGTGATAACATCGGGCCCAAGTACAGTCAAAACGCTCACATCAATGACTACACTACCGTCTAGATAGTTGCATGCCCATAAAATGGCTATCTCTTAACACTACCCAAATACGAGTCGTTACGGGGGGGGGAGAGAGAGAGAGAGAGAGAGAGAGAGAGGAATATGATTTTAGGACTTAGTGGTGCTCGTAGCGGTGCCGGTGGCATCCTACCACGACTAAAGCTAATTGTCACACCCCGAACAACGTGGTGTTGGTGGACGTCTCCCCAAGTGGAGTAGTGCGCTACTTGCGGAGGGGCAAGGCGGAAAGCGTAGCTGGTGCGGATGGGATAGGCTCCACGGCAATTCGTGCGGGAGATCGATGGAGCCCCTTCGGAGTTCAGACGTACCGACCCGGTTCAATGCGGGGAGTACGCCGCTAGTCTCGGACTTGACGATGAAGAGGGGACTTGGCCATCCCTACACAAACTGGTCGAAAACTAGAGTCGTTCTCTTGATGAGCCCAAGGTAGGGCGAAACAAGTCTACGTGTGCCCCGATCGGTATGGCTTACTCGGAGCATCCACCAGGGTGACCGAGTACCGCACGGGTGAAAACCCTGACCCTGTGACAAAGTGGTATCAGAGCGGTTGCGGTTCGTTTCCAGGAAGCTCACTGAAGCACTTTTGTGAGAGAGATGCGTGGTCCCTGATCCCAAGTTGGGAGGGAGCCCCTAACAGATGGGGTCAACCAGACGAGGTCTTGCACGCATCGCCTCCACCAACATTGTTGGCCGCCGAGCTAAGGTGGAGTACTCGAGGATGGGACAGAGTGGCGCTGCGGGAGTCGAAAGGAGCACGCCGAACGATCTTGGTTCCTCCGAACTCGCTGACACAACGAGGACATTGCGAAATCAAGTGGGGGAGGATGTCACGTCCCAAACAGCATGGTGTTGGTGGGCGTCTCCCAAGTGGCGCAGCGCGCGCTACTTGCGGAGGGGCAAGTGGAAAGCGTAGTTGGTGCAGATGGGATAGGCTCCACGGCAGTTCGTGCGGGAGATCGATGGAGCCCCTTCGAAGTTCAGACGTACCGACCCGGTTCAATGCGGAGAGTACACCGCTAGTCTCGGACCTGACGATGAATAGGGGATTTGGCCATCCTTACACAAACTGGTCGGGAACTGGAGCCGTTTTCCTGATGAGCTCAAGTCACGACGAAACTAGTTTACGTGTGCCCCGATCGGTATGACTTATTCAGAGCATCTACCAAGATGACCGAGTGTCGCACGAGTGGAAACTCTGATCCCATAATATTTGGCTGTTAAAATAAAAAAATAATTTTAATTATATTAAAGAGTAACTTTAAAAAATTAAAAGGCCGATGCTCTGTTGGTCATATCGAAAGTGTTTGTGTTGGTTATCAGCTTCTCGCCTAATTCCGAAGCCCTATTTGGAGGTACCACCGCTCACTCAGTCTAATCTTATCCGCTGCTTTTGTTCAGTCCAAGGCAGCGACTAATCGATTCAAGTTCTTGCAGTGAACATGTACTCTCTCTCTCTCTCTCTCTCTCTCTCTCTCTCTCACACACACACACACACACACACAAACCCGCACATTTTCATTTCCTTTGCCGGGGTTTCTGCTGAACATTCATTTTTGTATGTTTAACTTGTCTGGATTGAGTTATTGTAACCAGCATCCTTTGGTTTGAAGAATTTTAATACTTTATGCAGCATCCCACCCCCAGATCTTCGACGAAGATTGCCAATACGCCCTTTCTTTCTGGTGGTTGCCGGTCTTCTTCAAGATGTCGTTGTCAGCATTAACTTCTTTGAATTTTGATGCAAAAACTGCCTTGGGGATGGGGAATATCTTTCAGTTAAAGGGGTTAGTTATATTTCGACAAATTTATTGAAGTATTTCGGTTTTTTTTTTTTACTAAAATTGGCTATCTCGTCGGGTCTTGTTTGTGAATTTTATGCTTGCAGCATTATGTTTTTCTGATTTTAAGGACCTGCCCATATCCTTATTAGAAACATGAAATATGATTATTGGCCTCGGCAACCCTTATGTTGGTTTGCATGTTTGTCACTTTTTTTTGTTCAATATGTCAGTAGGATCATGCCGTTGAAACTGATAAATTTAAATGGGTGCGGATTATGTGGTTGTGTTCATTTTCACAGTCTCAGTTGATTGTGGCATTTCTGTTTCATTATGGCATATAAGAAGTTTAAGTGCAAGTGACAGATGAAATATTATGTTGCAGAGAGAAAGCAGGACGTCTGAACATGGCAGTGAAAATTCGTTTTGCAAGATTTGGACGTAAAAAGAAGCCTTTCTATAGGATCATGGCAACTGATAGCAAAGCTCGTAGAGATGGCAGCCATCTCGAAATTCTGGGGTATTACGATCCCTTGGCAGGTCTATCTCTCTATCTGTTTTGCAAGCTTGTTTGGTAATTTCCTTTTAGGTATCTTGCTTCATTGACTCATGACTGGGTTATTTTCAATATGTTTATATAGGAGACGAGGACAACGAAAAACGTTTGGGCCTCAATCGTGAACGAGTGAAGTAAGTCTCTTTTAAAGGACAATTTCTTCTCGGCTTTAATTTCTTGCTGAAATGCTTAGGCCATTTACAAATATTCATGAGCTGTGCCTGTTTGACTTCTCTTGCTGTTGAGGCCGTCCGTAGGCAAAGCCTTTGATGGGCTAAGAATTAAGGCCATACAATTCTAACTCTCTTCATAAAGTAATGAAATTGGTAATCTCCAGTCTGTATGTGTACTTATCTCTCAATAAGAAAATTTTAATTTATAAAGGGATATTATGGAACATGAGGGAAATTTAAAACAAACTATTTTATGACTTGAGCGTGTGCCTATCTGTTGCTGACGTAGACACATACCTCTCTTGTCTTATGCTACATTCCATAGCTTTCTGTTTACATAAATCTCTGTCAGGTTTTCCATGTAGCGAGTTACTTCATTAGCTACTCCTGTGGTTTAGGAGTTCTTTCCACAATATTACTGCCTCGCCGCAAGTAAAAAACTGCGTACAAGTATGAAATCGGTTGAGCAACCTAATGATGCCTGTCTTTCTTGATTAGCTGTTATGTTCTTTCTCTTTTCCTGTAGGTACTGGCTTTCAGTTGGTGCTCAGCCTTCGGAGCCTGTTGAACGCATTCTTCGCAGAATAGGGGTATTACCTCCTTGGGAACAAAAAGGCACATTACAAGGAACCCGTCCAGCACGCACTCCTGCCACTTCCGACCAGTTAAAAGACTCAGAGACCGCAGGAGACGATGAAGACAGAACAAGCAGTGCGTGAGCCTCAAAGTTGCCGTCTCCACAGCAGAGCAAATGCAATTAGTGCTTACATATTGTGTTTTAATTTTGGGATTGAGCTTTATCTCCTTTGTTTTGGGAATGCTTGTGTTCATTTTGGTTGCTCTAGAATATTGTTCTTGTAACTGTCATACCTGTTTAATCCCAAAAATGCGTCAATGAAAGTGGCTATGCTCTGGACTGGCTGTCGGGCAGGATAGTGGATCAATCTCGAGGCAATGTCATCTACAATCCAAGTACGGTTGCATTTTCCCTCGACACGGCACGAACTGTGAGTTCAGATTTCAGGAAAGGGTGTTCTACTCACCATTTTGGTTGCGACAATGACGTGCTGCAATTGGCGTGAAAATAGCTGTCAGTTTATTATTTTTTTTCCACCGACAGAAATAAGTTGTCCAAAAAAAAAAAAACTTTAGGTTGAGATGAAGAAATTCACTTCTAAGATTACATCTCAAAATAATTCATGAGCGTGTCTCATATAACTTTGAGATGAGTGTTTGAAATATTGATGTCTCATATCTTAAAATATTTTTTTTATTTTAAAGTAATTTCAATGCACATCAAAATGAGAGCAATTTATGAATTTAATACTTTAAAGTTTCATATCTTGAAATATCATTTCATCTTGCAGTAATTTTAGTGCGTATCAAAATGAGAGCATCCTAGAGGACTTTGAGACAAGGATTTGATATTTCAAAATCTCATATCTCGAAGCATTTTTTATTTCGAAATAATTATAGCGCATTGTAGAGACTTATGTTTGGATTCATTTATGAGATAGTCTTTATTTAGTAATAAAGATATCATTTTGGTATCGTCTTCAGTGATACGAGCATTTTGGCCGTAGCTAGATTCCAGTTTAGAATTTGGGACTCGAAAGGCTAGTTGTGTAATTTTGAATGTTTATTAATTAAAGAATTAGCATAAAATATAAATAGGGGAGAAAGAGAAAGAGAGACTCCCAACAGGTTGTCATTTTGTATTTCACGACTTTGGTGAAAGAAAGAGAGAGCTTAGAGGTGAAGCTTGCCAAATCGAAGCTTGGAGCTTGGGTTTTGGGGTTGATTTATTTATGAATCCTTACCAAGTAGGTGTTTCGAACTTTTTATTTCGATTCTGTTCTTGATATACACGACTTTGACATGATTTATGAGATTTAGCATGAATCCTAGATTTTGGGGAAAATACAATTTTGGGTTGAATTTGGGGTTTAATATATAATTTGTGGTTAAGCTCTAATATGGATAGTTTTGGGTATATGTTTTTGTGATCTTGAGGTTTTATAATCGTGTATCTCATGAGGGTTGTGAGGGCAACAATGTGAATTTGTATCTAGATCTAGATGGATATAATTTATAAATATATGCGTATCTATTGTTATCGTGCGATTTAGAGGCGTTTAGGACACATTTTGAGGTGTATATTGTAGTTTATTGAGTAAAAGTATGTTTGTAAGAGTTTGGGGGGTCGTTGGGTTGATTCTAGATGAAGAATATGCTAAAACGATGATAAACATTACCCTTGGTGAATTATTAGGTTGGCGATGCGTTAAGGGTTGAGGGTCAAAGGGTGAAGGTTTGGGTTGATGATTCGAAGGGTCGAAGGTTTAGTTCGAAGGTTCGAAGGGTCAAAGGATCGAAGGTTTGAGCAACTTCAAACCAGTAACTTCGAGTCAGCAGCTTTGAGTCAGTGCTTCAGGTCAGGACCTTCAACGCCGAGCTTTGAGCTTCGAGGCAGGGCTTCGAGCTTCGAAGCAGAGTTTCTAGAAAGCTTTGAAGGACTATTTATATTGTAAACCTTTCAACTATCTACTTAAGTTACAATGAAAATAAGAAAATACCCCTCTTTTGGATTCAAAGAAAAATACTAGAAAATTAAATTTCACTCATTCAAAATATGAAAAATGAAATTTAATACACAATCTCGAAAAAATTTAGTTTTTAGTTAGAGATGACTACTTGGAAAGTAGGGTTGGACCTCTTAGAAAAATCCTCAAAAAATCAAATTATCTTAATTATGATATGAGGAATCATTTGTGGCACTTTTTATTTCAAGAAAACACTTATACAAAAATCCTCTCGCTTGGTCAATACATGAGGATAGATTTATGGAGATTGTCCATATTACAGAGGAAATATGATGAAACCCTAATGCCATACTCCGTAGGTGCCATACTTGTGTTGATTTCATTAGCTAGTCAACTGAGGTCCCATATAGGGTTAGCTAAGAGTTGAGGTCCCCTACATGGATGGTTGAAAGCGAAAGGTCCCACGGGTGGCTGCTTTTCATGTTACATTCCCACTGTGGCGGGTAGGTTGTAAAAGTCTTGCCTTGTGCTGATCAGCTAAGTTGTAAACTGTTTGTGTGATGTGATTGTATAGACCTTGTGTGTTTATATTTTCATTGGTATCGCATAGGATACTCTATATATTAATGTGTGGTTGTGTATTCACTGTCACATGTATACATAGGTAGTATGTTGTAGGTCACCTACTGAGCCATTATGCTCATCCTATGTTGCTATCTTGACTTTTAGGTTCAGGAAAGAGGTAGTCACAGGGTTTGCAGTCGAGCAGATCGAGCAGACTGGACCTCATTAATGTATGAGACTCTACATCCATTTTGATTGTTTTGTATTATTACTATATTTTGTTCTCGAATATGGGTCCGTGAATGTTGTCCGGTACTCTTGATATGTATGTTATTTTATAATGATATTTTATTTGACATTTCATTCAGTTTTATGGTTTTGAGAGTGTCCTGGTGTAAAGACTTGTATGTGGGTAGTCTAAGAGATAGCCATTCTAGGAGGCTGAAAACATCTGGACGATATTGGGCTAGTTTAGCATTGCTGTTGAGAGACTGCTTCTGGAAAAGCTATTTGGTAAATTTAAAAAAAGTTCTTATAAAATAAGTTTTTGCTTTTTTTGCCCAAAAGTATTAGCAGTTTAAAGGTTGCTTCTATAAGCTGCTTTTTCATAAAAGAGTTTGAAAATTTTAAAATACCAATTTAACCCTTTAGCCACATCATATAGTTTATGGGCATATAAGTATTATTTGCATTTAGAAAATACTAAAAAAATTTATCCAAGTATTTGGCATGACATAAAATAAAAATTTAAAAACCTAAAATAAACGAAGTGTTTAATAGTGAGAAATCGCCGTCGCAATAAATCCCATCTCCTCGTCCTGGTCTCGAACCAGCCTCTACTATGTTTCTTGCACTACCATATCGGCTTTGGTTGGCACCGGGGGAGCACGGGGATGGGGGGCCAGCAGGGGGTGGGGATGGAGGGGGGTTGGGGCTGGCGGGGGTGGGGAGCAAAAGGGTCGGGGGGGGGGGGGTGAGGGAGATAGACGGATGGAGGTGGTGTAAAACCTGCGAACTTTAATAATATTTACTATGATTGTACCTTATAAATAAATAAATAAGAGAAAACAGTTAACTAACCGATAAAATAGTAATTAGCCGTTAAAAAGAAATAGGCTGTAGAAATAGTTCCATGAGATAAATATCAAATGAATGGTGTGATGAAGTTTATAGAAAGGAAGAGGATTATAAGTATAGAAAGTAGAGAGAATATAAGATTTAGCTATAGGGCAAACATACAACCCGAAACGGTTACTATATGAGACGAAAGTTATGTTAAATAGTATTGATTAATTATTTTAAATAGATTAGTTTATGAATATATACCGTTTTAGTAAAAATACGTCATCTATTTAAATTTAGCATGTCAAATAAAAATAGTAAAAATATTTTTATTTAATACTTCATAACAATAGTTATGCTTAAAAAAGGATAGACTAGCATAGTTCTGGAAGTCATCTTTAAAAATTTATAAATTTGTTTTTCTAGCTCCAAACGACTTGATATTTTTATAAAATGTTTTAAACTTCGTTATATACCTTTGGTTAAAATTTCAGACTCATTGGATCAGCCCATTAGTAGAAACAATTTAAACAGTACACAAAGGTCTAGTAGCACGCCCAAAACTTCTAGTCTCACTTCAAAACCCAATAACATTTGATATACAAGTCCAATAGGTTGAAATTGGTCTCAAAATGTAGATAATTAATTTAGAAATCCATCCCAATTAGCCTTATTTAATTTAATGAAGAATGTAGAAAGTTTTAGTCAAAATAGTAAACTATGCACCCATGTGACTTTTGTGACCAAAAGAACCTTCAAAGTCAAACAAATCCAAAAAAAATTCAAAAATGGGGAAACAAAGGGGCCACGTGGTAGATAATAATAGGATAAGAATCAAATGATTTGAAAAGAAATTAGGGAAGAAAATAAGATATTAAGGACAAAAGTTTTACCTACCACCTACCACCTACCACCATCTTTGCCCTATATAAGGAGTGTTTTGCCTCCCCTCTTATTGTACAAGTCCCTCAAGCCATACCATGAAATTTTCCTCTAAAAAACTCTCTTAAGCCCCTTAACACCCCAAATACTCTACTTAAACCCTCTTTTGTTTTTGGTACTTACCATGCGTTGAAGTTCTACGAAAAGTTAATACTCAAGATTTTGAAAATTTGAAGTTACTTATTATTTATAATGTAAATCTATATAGTTGGTTTTACCACCTCATATATACTATATTCATGGTTGGTTTTACCACCTTATATATATATATATTATTTACATGGTTGATTTTACCACCTTATATACATTATTTACATGGTTGGTTTTACCACCTCTTATAGATTATTTACATGGTTGGTTTTACCACCTTACATATGTTATTAATAAGATTGGTTATACCACCTCATATATATTTATTACTATACGGTTGCCATTGTCACCTATAAATATATACACACATAATCATTTTAGTTATAGTATTAGAATGGAAAGACAAAAATATTAATTTAATGTTTTGATTTTCAAGGTTTAGGACGTGGAGAACGACAAGCGAATTGTAAGGGTTTTTCTTTTCTTTATTTTCACTTTTCTCTTCCTCTTTATCTTGTTTTATTTGAAATTATTATTGTAAGAGTTTTATGTTTCTTATTCTTCTATTTCCATTTTATTGTTGAGAACATTATTTCCATTTATGCTATTGATTGGGGTATATAACCATTTTGATATTCGTGGTTATTCTTGTTAACATTGAATGTTTTATTGGAATTCTATGATATGCCTCATGTTATATATGTTAAAGTTGTTATAACCTCTTATGTTTGGACAAAGTAAGTTTATGATGGGTGGTTCTTGAAAGACCTCCAATGCATTGGGTAAATAACATCACCTGGAGAGTGTCAATCCATCCGATAATATGTTGTGTTATGATATGGTATCTGGATAGTTAACCTAGATCATGTTGTTATGATACGATGTCCAAACATAATCTCCTATGTTATGATTCCCCTGTGAAATGTAGATCATGTATGATGTGCAAATGTTATATGGTATTTCATATGTTCGATATCTTCATGATTTTCCTTACCCACTTATGTTTACCCATCTGGCTATTTGAGCTCATCCTTTTTATGATTTTTTTTTCAACCCCAGGTAATTAAAGGAATGGAGAAACTAGGATAAGGAGTCAAGAAGTGCTTGGAAATAAAGTTGTGTGAAATTTTAAAGATTTATTAAGTTTGTTTGCTCGTGTGCTTTGTTATGTAATAATGGGTTATGGACACTTAGTCTCTAAAACCCTAAACCTTAAAGATCTTGGATTAAAATTTGTAATAATGAATGGTTTGTTTGATGAAATAAGTAATAGTTTGAAATTTATATCAAACTTGTATATTTAAATTACGCACCCAATTTGGAGGTCCCAAATTTGGGGGCGTTATAGGTGGGGGGCTGGCGGAGGGTGAGGCTAGGAGCAGGGGGGATGGGAGGGATGGAGGGGTATAGGGGCTGGGAGCATAGGGGGGCGGTAGGAGGTGGAGAGGGGGGAGTAGAGGGGTGCGGCGGGGGGTGGGGATGGGGGAAGGAGGGAGAGTTATTTTTTTTAAAAAAAAATATAATAAAATAAAAAGGATATTTTTGTTTTTTTATATCTTTATAGTACTTTCATTTTTAATTTACCAAATACTTATTAATTGCTTTTAAAAATTAAAGCACTTTTAAAATTATATTTTATCAAACACTCACTTGCTTATTTTCTAAGCATCTTATTTTTCCAAGACAACTAAAAGTATCTTCTTCTCAAAGCATAATATTACCAAACTAGGTCATTCTATTCGTTAATATGAGCATTTTGATAGTATTTGGGCTCGATTCTAGGTTGAGACCCGAAAGGCTCATTGGTTGACTTTTGAGGATTTATTAGTTGACCTTACATTTGAGTAGTCGTTTGAGTTGGAAAACATCAAGATAATGATGTACTCGTCATTTCGAGTGTTTTGACTATATTTGAGCTTAATTTAGAGCTCGTGACCTCGGGAGGTAATTAATGATTAATTAACAAGAAAGGCAGTAAATATAAATATGAGAGAAAAGAAATAGAGCTTCCGCATCATGCTATCGCGTTGGTGCATTTGAGAGAGAGAAAGAGAGAGAGACTGGGAAGCTTGAAGCATTGGTGATTTGAGGCGAGTGGAGCTCGTGGATCTCAAGGAACCATTCCAGGTAGGTGTTCTTAGCACTCTATCCTCGATTATCTCCTTGGATATGCATGATTTGAGCATGATTTCATGAGGTTAGTATAAACCCTAGAAAATTAGGGGAAAACTGGAATTTAGGCATGAAACCTTGAATAATTAGGTTATTTGGTAGCCTAATGTAGCTAGAGAATGTTAGAAACCCATGATAGGGATGAATTGATGCTTATAAATGAGGATTTAATTGGTATAACTAGGTTTTGAGATGAAACCATGATGAACTTAGTCGACGGATCGTGTTTGGAGAGCTACTCGACATCGCTCGAGGCTCAAGAGTTGAGCTAGCCTTGAGCAGAGCGTTAAGAGGGGTGCTTTGAGCGGGGAGCTTTGAGCAGATTATAAGTGTCGAGTAAGCTCGAGTTAAGCCTCGAGCAGAGGGTTTGTGTGTTGCCCGAGCCTAATAGCGTCGAGCATGGGGCTCGAGTAGTTGGACAATGTTATTCCTGGTGCGGTTGCCAGGTGGGCTTGAAGTACGGTTTCAAAAGACTATTACATTGTAAACCTTTATGTATATCTCCACATTTAAGTCTCTACTTAAGTTATAATGTAAATTAGGAAATACCCCTTTTTTTGGATTCAAAGAAAAATACTAGGAAATCAAATTCCTACTCCTTTAAAATATGTAAAATGGATTTTAGTATAGAATCTCTGAAAAATATAGTTTTTAGTTATAGATGACTACTTGGAAAGTAGGGTTGGATCCCTCAGGAAAATTTTCAAAAATTAGGTTCTCTTAGTTATGATATGATGAATCATTTGTGACACTTTTTATTTCAAGAACACACTTTCTACGAAAATTTCCTTCCTTGGTCAAGACATGAGGATAGATTTGTGGAGACTAACATCTATTATAGAGGGAGTGTTGTGAAACCCTAATGGCATACTCCGTAGGTGCCACACTTGTGTTGATTTGTTGATATGAGGATTTGGGTCTTGGGCTCCATGACTTGTTTGTGTATTTTCACCATGATGACTGGTTGTCTTATGCGGTTGACGTGAAGCTAAGGCATGAGTTGAGCTATTGAGCTCGTGGTGATAGGCTATGGCCTGAGTTAAGTTGTTGAACTCGTGGTGCTAGGGCTTAGTGTCCTGAGCTGGGATCCTATTAAGGATCGTGGACAAGCTTTCTTGTTGTGGATAGGTTGGGTCCTAATGTTGGTTTGCAGGTTAAGTTTTGATGATTGTGCATATTACACGGTGCACGAGTACACTGAGCATGTAGTATATATTTATCTGTTTTGCCTAGTAGAGTAATGTGGAGTTAATGGATCACCTACTGAGCTTGCAGTTCACCCCTACCTTGTTTATTCTTTTCAGGTACGGCCCGAGACTAGTAGATGACTTTCTTCCAAGAAGACGTGCTCACTACTTTAATGTATGATACAATGTTATATTCTATATTGATTCGTGTGGTATCTCAAACATGAGTTTGTAGATTGTTGTATTTACATTGTTTGTGATATGATGTGTGTATGACTGTTTGACATATTGTATGCATGATGATATATGAGAAAGTACAAGATTTCCCTTGATGTATAACTGTACAGATTTGCATGATTGAGAGAGCACCCGCGATGTAGTCTCTATTGGTTCTTGTTATCAACCCTTTAAGCCTTTGGGTGCAGGCAAGGTGAAGTCACATTCCTGATTCCGGGTTCCTTGGAATTCGGGGGCGTGACAACAGAAATACCCTTGTATGATTGTACAGGTGCATTTGAGCAGCACTTGCAGTGTGCCCCTTTTGGTACTAGTCACCAACCCCTTGCCTTCGGGTACGGGTAGGGGGGTAGTCACGTGCCCAGATCTGGGTCTCCTAGAGTTGGGGACGTGACATATGAGAGCGTCCTATAGGATTTCGAGTGAGGGTTTAACATATCAAAGTCTTATATCTTGAAGTAATTTCAGCGTGCACCAAAATGAGAGCGTTTCATAAGACTTCGAGATGAGGGTTCGAAATCTTTAAGTTTCATATTTCGAAGTATCCTTTCATTTCGATGTAATTCTAGTGCACATCAAAATGAGAGCGTCCTAAAGGACTTCGAGACGAGGGTTCAACATTTTGAAGTCTAAATCGCGAAGCATCCTTTCATCTCAAAGTAATTTTAGTGCATAATAAAATGAGAGTGACCTATAGAGGAGTTCGAGATGAGAGTTTAACATCGTGAAATCTTATAACCTTTTATCTTACGACAACATCTCTCGACGTGACTCACCACATTAACCTTATTGATCGGCCGACACATCCTTACCGCAACTACAACCAAAAGTAGTATTTTCGTTTTCCTAAGAGCATTCACACTAGCTCCTTTAAAATATACTTTTTTTTAATTTAGAAAAAAAAAATTAACTTTTGAATAAAAAGTATATTACATCAGGTCCTTCAAATTGTAAAATTAGAGATTATTCATCCTCCTGGTTTCTTTTATATATTTATTGATATATGTGTAATTTTGATTGGTTGTAATAAATAAAATGAATAAAAAATAGTAAATATAAAATAAAAATTCTAATTTTAAAAAATAAATATAAAAATGAAAAATAAAATGTGAAAGATAAACAAAATATATCAAATAGTATAATATTTTCTTTAAAAAATATAAATAAAAATTGTGAAACTGATATAAATGTTCTAGTAGCAATAATTCACTTAGGTAGTATAGCTAGAAGCAAAGTAAATTATTTGAACATAATTATTATTATTATTATTATTATTATTATTATTTAACAAAAGTCATTTTGATTAATATAAATTTATGTAAATCGGGACACAAGATCGGAAAAATGATTGCCAAACCCAACCGGAAGGCCGAGTCCAGCAAAACAATGGAGGGAGAGGCCGCCGCAACTCAGACGCTTCCCGGCCTACCTCACGAGATCGAACTGCAGATTCTACTGAGACTCCCAGTGGAGTCGCTGCTTCGATTCAAATCCGTGAGCAAGCAATGGCTTTCCTCCATTTCCGACCCCGAGTTCATCAAATCTCACCGCCACCGAGCCAAACCAAGGTACGACACCATCCTATGCAAGCACTCCGATCGCTCTCTCTATTCCCTCGCCCACGACGGCTCTGTCGAAACATTTGATAGGTTTGTTCCGACAGCCTCCGATGATGGTCCTATGTACATGAAGCACCCTGACATTTTGGGTTCCTGCAATGGCCTGGTATTTGGGTTCACCGACTATGACGAGGCCTATTGCTGGAACACTGGCACCGGCAAGTACGTCAGAGTGGGATGCCCTGAAGCCCTGCACTACAGGGATGATCGCTATTACATATCTGGACTCGGCTGCGATTCCTCGACTGGCGATTACAAGGCTGTTGTGGCCATGAACTACGTAAGCCCTCCTGGTTCCCCACCTTCCGACGGCTACACCTATGGTCAGCTGGTTGCCTATATATTGAGCTTCAAAACCAGGACCTGGACACAAGATGACCATCGAGGTGGCTGCCCTTATTCATTCTTCTCCAATGGCGTGGGAACTGTATTGGGTGGAAACCCTCATTGGGCAGTGAGATCTTCAGCTTCTCGGCAGGACAACAGCAGTTTTGTGATCTTTTTTGATGTCGTCGACGACCGCTTCAAGGAGTTGCCAGCCCCACCAACAGCGACTGATTCGATGATATCAGGATTGGGGGTTCTGGGAGGGAAAGAACTCTGTGTTTTCAATAGGACCCCTGACAGCTCCACCTTGGAGGTCTGGGCAATGAAGGAGTATGGTGTGCAGGAATCCTGGGTTCCATTGTTTGACATTCCGCTGTTCTCGGGCTACTTGATGCCACTGTGTTTCACCAGTAGCGATAAGGTTCTACTGGCCGTGTTCAGAATCCTTCAATTTGCTGACCCAGATTTGGGCGAGGATGGTGACTTGTTCCTGTATGACCCTAAAGCAGATGCAACTAGGAAGATTATGGTCCCAACAAATTCAGACTGCTCATCCCGCTGTTATCGACAGGGCTACACTGCGTTTGCACTTGAAGATAGTTTTGAGTGGATTGGAGATCCCACTACCGCTGCATCGACTGTGTGGTACTACAAATCCCTCTACTCTGATGTGCTTCATAAGTTGGATTAATATGTATCAAGCAGTCTTATATGATTGTATGCTCTAGAACGGACATAACTGTGGAGATTTTGGTCTCCAAAAATTTAGACCGCTCCACCTGCTGTGATCGACTCTTTGTTTGTGTTATGTTGTCCAAGTCTGACACCTTGATCCTCTTATGATTTTATCCAGTGTTTTGTAGTTATCTAATGAATTATCTTTATTTTCTTGTCATCATTAATTAGTTACTGCATTATTTGTTCATCTTCAATGACGTGCCTTCCTGAAGCTATCTTCAAAATAGCTGCTGTGCAAGTTCGATCAGCATGGTTTTGCAAAAGGTTGTGGCTTGCCCCTTCCTACTTTCTCGACATGAAGACAGTGATATGGGGATTGAAATTTTAGATTCATTCTATTTGTGAATAGCATTATCATTTGGTCGTTTGGTTACCCCTGCTAGCTTTCTTTGTCATGGCAGACTTGGCAGTTCCGGTAAGGCTTTTGATGGCATGTCCCTCTTCACGACTTTTTTTTTGGTCTTATAAACTTGTGTTATTTATATCTCGTGCATGTATTACAGTTTTAAAGTAGCTGTGGATCTTTTATGGCTTGCATGCTTGAGTTTATCATATGTTAGAATTATATAATGTTAGATGTTAGAATTAACAGTACCTAAACCATCCTTTATTGATAAATGACCAGGCACAATTCAGCTCCATTAAGAGTTGATTCTTGAATCTTGACCGAGTATTTGGGGATAGGAAAATGGGAAATTGGCAATGCAATCCTTGTCTATTTCTAACCTTTCCAAGCACAGTTTAGTAGGCCTAATGGGGTGAGATGATATAACATGTGCTCATGATCTGGAGTAGACAATTGGGAAATAATCATTTGCCAGTGAAATTGTTGATCTATTATACTTGCGCCCTAACATTTGCCAGCATGCAAGGTTGTGAAAGACGAGAGACGGTCCAAGATGGTTGAGGGACCATCTAGTGTCCAGACAGTCTGAACGGTTAAAAGGTGGTCTAGACAGTTAAAAACTGTTCTAGATATTTTCAGTTATTCTCAATAAATATAACCATGAATACTTAAAAGTTAAAAATATTAGGAACTGCAATAAAAATAAGCATATCACATTCATATTTATATCCATTCACTAGTAAAAAAAATATATGCTTGTTATATTTAGTGTGAATTAATTTTCCATAATGCATTTACAAAATTACAGGACTAAAAAACCATACAGAACAGAAGAAGAAAACGCCCCAGCAGCAGCCAATCTGCTTGCCGGAATCCTTTATTCACCAATCTGCTTGCAAGTTCAGTTGCCGTGATAACATTTTTGGCAATTTGTCCTTTATTCACAAGAACCTCACACAAGTTCAGTTGCAACTTCACACTACTTACGTTTTCTGAAAAAAAATGGTTAACAATGAAAACACGAGAGATGAAAATGGTTGCAGTGACCATTGTGATATCAAACTGCGAAGGACGAGATATCAGATGAGTATTATACGAACTCTATTTGTCAACTGATTAAGTAAGGCTCTATAAATACTTTGATTGAGGATTAATTAGAGTTCTCTAATTAATATTTAGTTATGGCAACTTACATGCACGAAGTTGTCACCGGCATTTGATACATGTGATCCTTTGGTGAACTCAAGCCCAAAAAAGAGGAAAAGGCTATCATTGAACATTTTGTTACATTAATTCTTAGATTTGTTAAGGCAAATTTTGCTAGAGTTATGGTCTTGTAATCAGGTTGGATTGGAATCTTTAATAAACCTCTTGTAATTAAATTAATTATAAAAAAAAATTATATTCATAATGAATTGTATGGTTCGACATCTTTAAGATTCCGCCACACACATGAGCTTTGTGAATCTGATTTGTATTTTTAACTCTTTAGACCTCTCAGCGATGGGAGATCCAAAAAGTACAATCCGAGGTGTATGTCTAATTCAGGAAAAGACTCTTGACCTCCTGGAATTGGTAGTTCATCTAGGCTCCATCCCATGATACAATCAAGACTTTGTAGAATGCTAGTCCTAAAAAAGACCAGTAAACATGGTGAATCTGCAACAAAGAAAGATCTGCGATGAACTGGATGACTGCCTTAATGAGTATAGCCAATAATAATAATAATAATTCCACCAAGTATAATATGTCAATTGCCTCAAAAAAATAGGGGTATTTGCCATGGCCCATTGATGGTGTTGGGATGACACTGTAGGATTGTCCGCACGTGCAATAAAAACTTTTGGTTAAGATTTGAGATTAAGCACTATGCTTGATTGATGCAGAAAAAAAGGTGAAAAACGGGTGGGTATATGGAAAAAGGGTTGAAAATAATTTTTTTCCTGTGGTATGAAATTTAAATAGTAAATATATAAAAACTCATGGGAAAGAGTGTAAAGTTTTCCATAGCAAATTATGAGGAAATCGGATGGAAAACTGATACGATATCAAAATGTCAATATTATCCTTAAAAATTATACAAATTAATCACATTGAAGAATAAAATTATAAAATTGATAATAAACTTTTAATTATTGTTTTTTCATATTTCTTTTCCATCCTTTTTCTACTCCAACCAACCACCCTATGGAAATAATATTTTTCACCCTTTTTCTTTTCCATCCTTTTTCTTTTCACATCTTTTCCATCTATTTTTCTTCCTTACATTTTTCATGTTTTGCCAAGCACAGCCTATATTTTGCGAAAAGATTTATGGACAAAAATGGTTCACATATTTTTAATTATAAAATAAAACCCCAAAACTTAAGCATGGAAGTCAAATTGATGAATAACCCTACAAAATTGTACATAATAGAAAAGATGAAACAAAAAAAATTGTTACGGGGATCCAGTAAAATTATCCTTCACAAAGATATCATTAATTAGGAGTGTGTTTGGTATACAATAGGTTTATTATGGGTCCATCTTAATTTAATATTATTATAAATTAAAATTAATTTTTAAAAATAAAAGATTTTCAAGCTAGTTTTAAATGATTTTTTTGCTTTTAATATAAACTCTTGTTGAAAAAGTTAAATAATTTTTTTTATTTTTATTTTTTTACTTTTCTTCTATTTTATTTCTTGAATCTATCAAATTTATCTTTTTAAATTTTTATGAAATTCAATTTAAAAAATACATACACTTTTTAAAATACATTATCTCCTTTATCGAAAAGAAATTATTTTCAAATTATAATTCAATAGAATTCAGAAATTAAAACTTATATCAATAGACCCTAGAATCTTACGGAACCCTAATCAAAATTACCAAGCCGAAGATATAAAGAAATAAAGGAACTTTAAAAAAAACATTTGAACATTTGAAAAAATCACAAGTTCTCTGAAATTTGAGAAACCGGCATAAGCTGGTGATTAGAGTTATTACTTAAAATGTTTATTTGTTTGAGGTTTCCTCTTAAATAGATCCCATTTGACACTGTAAATATCAATCCACGCAATAATCTCTTCTAAGTGTAACTGTAATGTCATAACATTTTGGAACCATGATTTTCCTAGTGGTACCTTTTCTAGAGGATTCTACAAATCAACCTATATTCCGATAGGACCTCATCGCTGCTGGTAAAAACCCAATGGCCTCGCTTTAGATCGAGAACAGGATACGGAGCAGAGTCCAAGATTCCCGGACAACATACTCCTTCGTAGCCCAAACCCGGACAGTGCGGCCGTCAGGGAACATACAAACCTCGGAGCTCTCTTCCTCCAAACTGGATTAGGAACAATTAAGGATGCCGGATAAACTATATTGTACCTTTGATGTAACAAATGTAAGCAATAATAATAATAATAATAATAATAATAATAATAATAATAATAATAATAATAATATAACAATTACTATAATACAGTATCTGCCTCTCATCTAAACTGGGATGTAGGGGCAATAATAAGCATATAACCAAATGCATTACAGAAATAGCCAATAAAGAGCACTTACAAACTGTTATATGTTTCTATTCCTCTGTAGTAACAAATGTCAGCAAAAAGATGATAATATTACTAACAAGTACAATAGGAATCTGCCTCCCGTAGAATCTAGGATTGTGGTGGAGCAATACCAAGCATATAACTATTACAACTAACTTTAGGAAACTGAGTTGATACAATACCATCCTCCCGGGATAGATTGAAGTAACATCCAAACCAAAAGCATTACAGAAATAGCCAATAAAGAGCACATACAACAATGCTAATATCTTTCTATTCCAGTTACTCTCATCCAGTCTCTCAAGAATCAGTAGGTGGTTGTGGTTGTTGTTGCTGAGGCCACATCGGCTGGGGGACATAAGGGCGGGGCTGTTGGCCATAAAGAGCTTGATCCATCGCAGGCTTACCCACAATCATGCCAGGAGCTCCAACCTGGGGAGCATGGTGAGGCGGCATATAATAATATGGCAGACCCTCAGCTGGGCCTCCAACAGGAAGTGTTCCTCCCCTAGGGATTGATGCGAGTACCTCATCTTTCAGATCCTCCCTAGGGACAATGTCAACCAAGAAATCAAATATATCAGTCCTTGTTATAGCTGCTGCAATGTCATTCTTCTGCAGTGTCCTCCTTTTGTTCTCTTCTGTGTGATTCCAAGACCGTAACGTCAGCTCTAAAATGAACATCTCACATGCTCTAGCAAATATGACTGGAGCCTCAGCTGATATCATCCTCACATCTTCATCTGCTTTCATAATCTTCTTAATCCGAGCCAGTGGCAAGCTGTGGTTTTTAAAGTCCATCGTCTGTTCAATTTCCTGGTACTGATTTTGCCAGAAGTTATGGAGTTGTTGCTGCAACTGCAGTTGCTGTTGCTGGTGAATGTGCTGATAAGCGAGTTGATGTTGTGCAAGCTGAGCTGGAGAGGCAGATAGACCTACTGTCTGGGTAGGAGATTGTATTGATCCAGGAGAAGAGGAGCCCATCATCTGGTTAGGTTGATATGGGTTCACACCATATGGCATTTGAGGGCCACTACTAACAACCCCAATCACAGGTGGCGGTTGCCCATGTCCCCCCCTGCTGATCCATTAAGGTCGTATAGGCTAGGAACAAATTGTCAAGAGACAAATTTTAAGCAAAAAGCATAAAGAACCAATATTGAAGGAGCAAAAGAAACCCAGCCAATAAATAAAATAAAATAAAATGCAACCGAAGATATTAGAAGATTGCATTAAGATTTCTTCACAAATTGGAAAATTAATGTCAAAAGAAAATTTAGAAGATGGAATAGGCTTCCAAGCCAATGGTTCAGTGTGACGAGAGTTCTTCAAAGGATGATAAACCAAATTCTAAAGCTGCATGAACTTGAGATGTGTAACACATAATATGAAGCTACCGGGAATTACACAATTTATTAAAAGAAGCTAATTTAGGATTTCACTCCACGTTTAATATTTTAAAATACAAGGATTAAAAGAGCATGAAAATTCTATAAATGCCTACAAAAAATCAATTTATATGGTTAATTAAATATTTGTTTGCTGTCAAAACTTGACTGCATGTTATTCTCCTATGTAAATTTCATGCCCTATAGATCATCAGACATAAGAAAATTGGTAGGTAACATATTTTTTCACATTATTTCAATCCATGTATTTGATTTGAACTTGTCAAACTTAGAGTTGTGAATCAACAAAACAGTTCCTACAATCAAGATCGAGATAACCGAGTAATGTTTTTATGAAAGAAACTACAGGGAAAAAAAATGCCCAAGAATCATTGATGAAATTCCATCTACTGGACACACAGGCCTTTGAAAATGTCTACCTTCTGAGAGAGCATAAAATATATTATTTGAAAGGAAATAAACTTGCTACCGGGGTGTTAAATAGTAGAATACAATAATATAAAGTAACAGTCATCCATGTAATAGAAAGCGTGCATAACAGTGGTTATATACCGAAAAATGAGTGTAATGGTAGTGATATTCTTTTAGTTTCATACAACTTAATTAATTATATATTTATGGTTATAATACATAATAAATGTGTGCACCAATCTGAGCTGTTAGATTTTGCATCCAACAATACGGATCTAGGTTTCATTAAATCGTAGCGATTCACTGTAAAAAAAAAATAGATCTAAAACGTTGGATACATATCAAACGGTCCAAATTAACTGTGCACACCATTCACATGTTTACATGTTATATAAATTCTATATATATATGTGTGTGTATTGTACTATTATATAAAAAATAACATTTATCAATTAGGAAAAAATTAAATTTATAAGGAATGCTAAACAATAAAATCACATTATCAATTTTTTTAATTGTGCAAGTAAAATACAAAATTTTTGAATAACTCACAGTATACACTTTCCTATTTAAAAACACTAAATCCTTTATTTCCTCGACAATTACATATATCTATAATAAAATTAATTGAAGATCCTATCTTTAACCTCACCCACTTTCCTATTTGTAAAAAGTCAAGCCTCTAATTAAACACTGTTACTCCCCTATGCTCATCCTTCACTATGGCAGAAATGCAACTGCAACTTTTTTTTCCAGTGCCCCAGATCTCTGCAGGTTTATGATCTAGTTTTTCGGATTTCCATATGCGAGTCTTTATTCCTCTCCAACCTCCCTTGATTTCCTTTTGTTCATTACATAGTTGTTAAGGCGCACCGAGGCACATGCCCCTCACTTTGGAAAAGCCCAACACAAAAGGCTAGGTGTTCGCTTTGGTGCACTTTTGTTTGCGCTTTTGAGTGCCTGATCTAATTAAAGTTGGGTTTATTTGTCCTAATTTTTAAAAGTAAAACAATAACGTTTTGGTATTTTTGAGTGAGAAAAAATTAAAATATGCAATAAATTAACACTAATCTCAATAATATAAAATGTTGTACATCATGTGCTTGATTTCAATAAAACACGTACTTTTGCATTGCACCTTGTGCTTAAACCCCAAGGTCTTTAGATGTGCTTGTACTTTTAACAACTACGGTTCAGTATTCAGCCACTAACCAGTATAGCGGAAAAATAGAAGTTGATATAGCCTATAAGGGTGTTTAGCTATTTAAAACCCTGCTTGTAATAAATTCAATAGAAATGAGTGCAATGAATAAAAGATTTAAAAAACGGTAAATTTTCAACTAATCAAGAATTTCTACTTTTGATAACCACTATTGAGTACTGACATTCTTGAATCAATGCGATCTATAAATATCCATTTGAACGCACTACCTAGCAACCCACAGGCACATGGATAACAGATATAATAACGGTCAGCCGCACAACAATAGTTGCAAATTGTAAAGAATAGACCATGAGCTATTTTTTAAAACATAACTATGTTACCCCAAAAAATAAAAAACATGAAACTGAAAATTTGGTCATGCAAGTCTACAGTTACGAGTATCCCAGATTCCTAAATCATACCAGCAATAGCAACTACGGCAATAGCAACTAAAACCACACAAGCAAGCAGAGGCATACAAACATACGCTGCAATTAAACACTAGAAACAAAAGCGATACCCTTCGGTGCGGGCCTCTGGTTGCCTCTTTTTTTTCTTTTTCAGAATGAAACCCTAAACAAGAGAAAGTATCGATTAACCTGCGGTGGGAAACATAGGGTTAAGAAAACCAAAAAAATACAAGATTAAGGAAACAGAAGTAATCATTAGAAGTAATCGGATCTTAACTATGTCTGGGGGGGGGGGGGGGGGGGGGGGGGGGGGGGGGGGGGGCTGGGGCGGTGGAGAGAGAGAGAGAGAGAGAGAGAGAGAGAGAGAGAGAGAGAGAGCGTGAGCGTGAGACAAGTCGAGGCTTCGAATTGACGAATTGGTATGAAATGTCGTTTGATTTTGTTTTACATGCTTCCATGGGACCAATTTATTCTAATAGACGGTTTAGCCCTTCATACCCACACTTCGGGCCCGTTTAGTTGGAGATTTTATTTTGTGTACGGTTTCTATTTTATACCGTTTTGGCTAGGAATGAGCAGAAAAAAATCGTCAAACTTATCGATTAAAAATCGATATTTATTTAAGGGTCGACTAATTTTTCAATTCGATCAAAAATTCGAATAAATTGACTAGATAAATAGAGTAATCCACTTAAATCGATCAGCGAATACTTTTAGATGATAAATTTTTGCTAATAGGGTAATAAATATAAAGATTTTATGAATTAGAAGTGAAAGTTTATTGATTGCGAATTTACTAAGTTTAATCTAAAGGTATTTTTGATGACGATAATTTATTTGATTTGGTTTATTGAAATTATATATTAGATTTTGTATTTTAGTTTGTATTGATGTTGTGAATTTAAGTTGAGAAATTGGTGATGCTAAGATTGAGCGAGAAAAACGGTTAACCCGATTTAATCCGACAAATCGATTAACCAAAAATCAAATAAACCGAAAACCGAATAAACCGATTTGGGTGGGTTAAACAATCCTATCAATCCAACCGAAAACCAAAAAATTCGGTTTAGCAAAAATGATGTAACCTGCCCAAACCGACCGACGATCACTCCTAGTTTTGTTGTACCAATACCTAAATTATCGTAACTCATCACCCATCCGCCATAACAAAAGATATAGTAAATTTTAACTTAATTATTCTTTAACATTTTAATTAAATCATTAGCAAAAATAATACAAAAAATTAAATATAATTTTAAAATTTTCTTCTCAAGTTCCCCCCCCCCCCCCCCCCTTTTCATTGTTGTGCCTCCCTCCCCATTACCCTCTCCCTAGGGTTTAAGGTTTGAGGCTCATAAAATTTATAGAGGAGTCCGTCGCAGTTAACAGCGAGTATATATGCATGAAACTAATAGCTTGTTAAGTGCCCGAGAATAAATTTAGAGAGAATGTAATAAGTAAAGGAATGAGATTGACATGAGAATCAGAATGAAGTTTTTCATTACTCGTTGTGTTGGATATACAAGAGTAAGAAAGGTACTAAATTAAGACGATTACTAAAATATCTTCATGATTATTAAAATTTATTAAATAAAATCTTTTATTTCTTCTTTCTCTCCCGATTTAGATCTTTTCCCTAGACACACGCCATCCCTAAGAAGAAGAAAAGTGCCTTCATGCCGTCATCTGCCCCCTCCATGCTGTCTACCTGCAATGGACCCATAGTGCCTCAAAGCAAGAAAGGGCCATCGTCAAAGAAAAATACCCTCAAGGACGGGATATAGAAGGTGATGAGTTTCGTAGAGGAGGAAATTGTTTAGGTCGATCTCCGGAGATCCGGGGTTGATAAACGCTTTGGGTCGATTTCTATAATTGCGAACCCTAAAATACACACACTCCAACGGCTCTTAATATACTGTAAAGACCTGTAGCTGTGTGAGATTAAAGCTAACCCCTAAATAGAGTGAGGAATATCTATTCGACACATGACCTTAGCGTGAGCATTTTGAGTTATTATTAATATTATTTTAATATTTTGAGTTGATTGCTATGTGTCATATATTATTATTATAATTATTTTAATATTTTGGGTTCACTATTATTATGACATTAATAATATTAATATAATTATTTAAATATTTGAATTATGACTATAATAATTAGTAATATAATTGGAAATATCTATTCGAGTTTATTATTATTATGAGATTATTATTATTGATGCAAGTATTTTAATATTGAGACCTTATTAATATTATAATGTTATTATTATTATTATTATTATTATTATTATCTTTATTAATTATTATAATGAATTATTATTATTACAATTATTAAGGTCATTATTATTAATATTATTACTAATATTATTATTATTATTATTATTATTATTATTATTAAATCTGATAATTAAATGGTAGTATAAAAGGAGAGAACCTAGGGTTGGAATCCTACATTACATTCATTGTGTGATACGTGGGACTTGGTGAGGAAGGAGCAGTAGATTCGAAGCCTTCGTGCCTTACCAATCTCTCGATACTGGACCCAGGTAGGTGATTCCTAATGCCTGATTAGCTTATTCCATAAACGCAAATAGAATAATCAATATGGGTTGAAGTTATATATATATATATATATATATATATATATATATATATATATATATGATTTTATGTGTCGTTGTCGTTGGTGCAAACATGATTAGAGCACCCCACTGGCATAGAGGTGGAAGAAGGGCGGCGGCAAGAACCGGCCGTGTGGTGGGGATGGAAGAGGGGGTGGCGACAACTGCCGCCCGTGCGGTGGAGAGGAGGGACGACCGCATGGGGGTTGAGAACGCACACTCGCGTGGAGGACATGAGGGACGCCTGTCGTGGGTCATCTCTGTGCGCCGCGTGCGGTTGTGAGGAAAGAAGGGGGCAACGGCATCAGTGCCGCCCCTGTGCAATGTCTCTGTGCGCACGCCAGCGCCTGGCGTGGGAGAGGGAGGGGATGGCGACTGTAGAGCCGTCCTTGAGTCTGCCAAACCTAACAGGTTGGCGTGTTGGGCCAACCCATTTTGGGCTGGTCTTTTCCCCCCTTGGAGCCCAAAATTTTTTAAGAAAAAAGTAAATATATATAATAATAATAACAACAATAAAAAAATTGGGCTTGATTATACAGTTTAATATATAAATATTATGTGTATCTCAATATTAGTAATTTGACATTTAAATGTTACTTGTATTTTAATTAATCATTTAGGGTGTTGAATGATATATATATATATATATATATATATATATATATATATATGCATATTATTTGTGATTATTGATGGATTGGTGAATTAAATATTTTATAAGGCTGTTGCATTGAATACTAACTGTTAGAATATTTTGTTTATTGATTGTATGTGTGAAATTGGTGGCAGTGCTGATTGGGTTAACCACGGGTCCCATATAGGGCTAACAAGAGGTCGTGGGTCCCCTATGTGGCTGGTTAACCTAGGCCCCATATGTGGCGGATTGTCATTAGGGGCACCATGGGTCCCACATATGGCTGTCTAGTAGTATCTGTAATTCTTTAGGTTGGTAGTGGAAATTCCTGTGGATGGATGTATGGCCAGTGTGAACATTTAATGATTGAAAAGTGATATGATGTTTTATCTTGTGATTTAATGTAATCTAAATGTGTTAGATTATAACACTACATTAACACAAGCGTACACCGTTCATGTAAACTCAGGATCTCATGTTATAGGATAGTGGAGTTGGAGATCATCTATTGGGCAATCGTGCTCACCCTACCTTATTTTTATTTTTTACAGGTTGTAGGGAGTAGCTGGTAGAGCCATAGCAGAGCTGGTCAGGACATTTTTGGTGTAGGATTCCTTCTTCGGACTTGTTTATTAATTTGATTATTTCTTATTCCAGACTTGGTCCGTGACAGTTGTATGAACCTTTTTAGTGGAATTTATTTATGAGTTATTTTGTGTCCTGGACATTTATAAGACTTGATTGCAGTGTTATATCCCCTTTTTTATAAAATATGAATTTAATTCATTAGAAAGTACAATTCTACCCCTGTTATAGTATTGTACAGGTTTGGATCGATTACCAACCCCTTGACCCCTGGAATGTGGGCGTGGGGAAGTCGCGTTCCTAGTTCTGTTGTTTTTAGAATTTGGAGGCGTGACATATACTTCTTCGTCTCCCTCTCAATCTTCATTTCAGTGTCATTGTCTCTATAAAGTACCAAAGCTCGAAGAAGAAGAAGAAGAAGAAGGACCCACTCTCCAAGGGAGCGAGAAAGGGGGCAAACCTCCATCAACAAAAACCCTTTCTTCAGTCATGGCTTTCCAACAACAAGAAGTGGAGTATCCACGAAGACGCCACTGTCATCGACGGTAGTGAGTTTGGGGAGGATGACAATGTAAAGACTCGTATTTGGGTAGTTTTGAGAGATAGTCATTCTATGGGAATGTAACTATCTGGACGGTAGTGTAGCCGTCGATGCGAGCATTTTGACTGTACTTGGTCCCGATTTCGAGTCGGGGCCCCGTTTGACCCGATTGTTGACTTTTTGGGGTTTATTGGTTGACTTTGCGTTTGAGCAGTCATTTGAGTGTGATAATATCTAAACAGGTGTTGTGCTCGTTATTTCGAGCGTTTTGACAATAATTTGACTCAATTTGGAGTTCGTGACCTCGGGAGGTCAATTATTGCATTCGGGTCAATTATTCTTTGGGAGGCCAATTATTGGCAACGGTATATATATAATTAAGAACTGCCTTATCTCTTTAATTTCCAATTATTGGTGCGTGCGTGTTTGAGCAAGAGAGAGAGAGAGAGAGAAGGTGAAGAGCGTAGAGCTTTCTTGGCGATTTTGGGGCGATTGGAGCTCGTGGATCGCAAAGAATCTTCCAGGTAGGTGATTCTAACTCCTTATATGATTCATAGTAGGCTTAGCATGCTTAATTTGGGTGAAATCATGGAATTTGGGGGTGAACCTTAAGATTTGGGGGAAACCCAATTTTTGGTTGAATCTTCGATTTAAATGCATAAAAGAGGTATTTCGTTGATTACATGAAATTTAGAGTTATTTAAGACGTGTAATGGGGTGTATATCAAAATAAATGTGTTTATGAGTGTTTGGGGTTCTTTGGGTTGCCGTTCTAGCTGAGAAAATTGGCAAAAACGACGATGAACAGTGCTTTTCTGGGACTAAGTGAATAGTATTTCGGGACTAAGTGAACAAGTGTTTTTCAGGGACTAAGTGAATAGTGTTTCGGGACTAAGTGAATAGTGTTTCCGGGACTAAGTGAACAGTGTTTTTCCGGGACTAAGTGAATAGTGTTTCGGGACTAAGTGAACAGTGTTTCGGGACTAAGTGAATAGTGTTTCGGGACTAAGTGAACAGTGTTTTTCCGGGACTAAGTGAACAGTGTTTCCGGGATCGAGTGAAACAGTGTTTTTCCGGGACTAAGTGAATAGTGTTTCCGGGACTAAAGTGAACAGTGTTTTTCCGGGACTAAGTGAACGGTGTTTTTCCGGAACTTTTAATTTCAAGGAAATAAATTGCTTTGAGTACTTCCTTCATAAATCAAGGGTTGAGGATTTACTTGTGAAGACCGGCTACAATTCTAAAGGAAATGTTGAGAATGACATGCCATACTAATGTTAGTATGTTGATGTGAGGTATTGGGGCATGGACTCCGTGACTTGTTTGGGTTCTCACCGTGATGCACCGATGGTGCTATGTGGTTGACATCCAGGCATATGCACCGATGGCAGGCCGGTGTGGCGACCGTGTCCTGGGCATATAAGCGCCGTGGTAGGCTGAGTGCCCTGAGCTGGGATCCTAGTGAGGATCGTGGACAAGGCGTCTGTGTGGGCAAAGCTAGGTCCTGATGTTTGTTTGCAGCCGAGTCCTGATGATTGTGCGACACTACACGGTGCACGAGTACACAGAGCATGTAGTATAGACTTGTATGTTTGCATGATGTGGAGTGTCGGGGTCACTCTACCGAGCTTGTCGCTCACCCCTACTTGTTGTTTACCTTTTTCAGGTGTGACCCGAGACTAGTGGAGGACTTTCTTCCAAGAGGACGTGCCCACTACTCGATGTATGATGCGATCGTATTCGTATTCGTATTGTGTATTGTATTATGTTTGTATCCCGGACATGGGTCCGTGGACAGTTGTATTTGCATATTTGGGACAGACCCCATGTGTAGTCTCTTTTGGTGCTAGTCACCAACCCCTTGACCTTTCGGGTGCGGGCAAGGGAAGTCATGTACCCGGTTCCGGGTTCCCTGGAATTCGGGGACGTGATGGACAATGACTTCTTTGATTCTTGCCATCACAAGTGGACACTCCTCCACAAATGAAGGGGTGGTTGAAGACATGGAGCTAGCGTCGAGAGATGGTAGACAAGAAGTGGTTGAATGTATAGTATACGAAGGGGCAAAATTTTTTTTTGTAAATCTAAGAGTGGGAGGAATGAATTTTACTCCTATATGGGGGTATAATATTCCCATAGGAATCAATGCTCCCCTTCTTATTTGTATACCAAACGTGATAAAGAAATAAATTTTAATTCATCTCATTTTCTTTCCCGCGTAGCAAATATGGCCTAAGAATCGTGTTAGTTGGTAAGTGAGTTTTTGTCCTTTTTGCCCCTTTTGAGCCTTCTTTTAGTGTCGTAACACCTAGTGAGGACCTTAAGGGTCTTACAAGGACTTGGTTTTCCTGTGTATTGTTGATAATGCACCATTTACATGTTGTTTCCTTAAAAAGTTATGTTTGAATTGTGTTTACATTGAGATACAATGAGCATTTGAATTACGATTTGAATTGAGATGAGATGCATGTGTTAAGGCATTTTCTATTGTGATGAATTGTAAATTGAGATGTGTGTCATTTTATTTATGTGTTGTTTTGAGATGTGATTACTAAATTTGAGATAGCATGTGTGGTTGAGTCTAAGGGAGCCCGTATGGCTTTAATTGTGAGTACCTATGTGTTATGAGCTATTTATGCTAATGAGTATGTAATTATGTTGACTAATGTGATTTTTTTCGTTGTTTGCATTTATGTCATGATGGGAGCACAAACATACACAATGCATGTAAAGGTTAGGAGCCCTGAGATAGGTCTAAGAGATGTGATTTCTACTGAACTGCGATTTCTCACTCCTCCCATTATATATATATTTTTCAAGTGCCTACCAGAGTTAAGAGGATCAACATGAGGTGGAGACCCTGCCTAGAGGTTTTTTTACCTTGATGTATTGTTTCCAGATGAACTTCATGTATTAAGATTGTTTGAGTTAATTGTGATGTAACCCCAAAGGAGGATATTAATCATATGAGGTTTCGTTTGGAATAAGATTTGTGTGTTTGTGTTATGGAATATAAATGAACGTCGAGGGCTTGTGTGTGTGTGTGACAACACCTATGTTATTGTCCTTGTTCCAAATTCAATATTTATAAAACATTGTCGCACTTACATTGTCAATTGCTAGTATTTTTTATATAAAAATAAGATAGAAAAATATGAAAGATAAGTACACATTACCGTTACAGTTGCAGCTTTCTCCTTCAGAAAGTATACCCATGTCTTCCTGCTAAAATTATCAATAAATGTTATGAAATATTTATTATCTCCATTGGTAATTGGATTCAATGGCCTGCAGATATCTATATGCCCCAACTACAATGGTGCTCTAGCTCTCTATTACTAGCCACTCGGGAAAGGTAAAAAGGATTGCTTCTCGAGAATAAAACTTTTATAGTCATGATCCACGGTATCAAGATGCGGAAGGCCTCAAACCATTCTTCTAGATGAGAGCATCTTTAAGCTTTTAAAATTGAGATGGTCGAATTGATAATGCCATCTCCATGACTCGTCTTTGATGTGTTCTAAAAGACACCTTGCCATCTTCGTAATAAATGTCAAAGGGAACATTCGATTTGCCGCCATATGCATGTGTACGATCAATATACTACTTTTAACTCTTAACGTGAGTGCATCGTTCTCCACGTGCCATCGTGTGGCCCTTCTTCAATAATTGGCTAAGACTTAGGACATTACTCTTCATGCTTGGAATATAGTAGACATCTTAGATAAAGGCTTTATCATCATTCTTTCGGAAGATACGAATTCTTCCTTTTCCTTTGACTTCAAGATTGGAGCTATCCGTAAGGACCCGTACCTTGAGTTAGTCACAGTTTTGCCTTCTGAGTAGAGTTTTTCTAGATTTTGACCTAGTGAATGGACTCCAATGAATTCACGTGCAAAAGGAAAGATGCTTAGAATGATGTCCTCTATCTACCACAGAAGTTTCAGGCCAAACGGACGTATATGTGAGGTGCACGTGAAATGGGTCCAATTCACGTGCAAGTGTGGTTGTCTTCTACATGATTCAAGGAGGCTAGGGGTGAAGTTTGAGAGCATTTGGAGTGCATTTGGGGTTGCACGTGAATTGGGGAATTCACGTGCAAATTGGCGTGCAGCCATATTTTTGCATGGTTCCCTTGTTTTTGACATTCTAATGATTTTTCTCCAAAGGACCATGCTGAAATTCTGAGTATTTTGGCCTATATGAGTGCGGCAAGGTGCTAACTTGTGTGATCAAAACTACGTCGTTTTGATGTTGGAATTCACTTAATCAAAACTACGTCATTTTGATGTTGTGTTGTCTATATAAGGAGGAGAAGCCTCTCTGTTTTAGGTTTAGGGTTTGTTTCCACCACCGCCCGTCAAGAGAGAGAGAGAGAGAGAGAGAGAGAGAGAGAGAGAGAGAGAGAGGGAAGGAGAGCTTCTGGTGGCTGCCGGAGCGTCTTGCGTGGTGGTCGGAGTCTTGCGTGGAAGTGGGAACAGGAGAACATACAAGGTAGGGGTTCTGTTCTTCCTAAATCCTCCTCTGTCCTAGGATTTTAGGGTAGATTATAGAGTTATACCTGTTTATATATATATGTAATCCATATAGGTGTGATCTCCTATATGGATGTTGGCCTTCAATGGCAGTTTTTGGTGTATTCTGGTGTTGGATGGTGTGCATATTAAGTGTTCGGTAAAATGCCTGTGTGGATATGTTTGTGTGAATATGCCTTGTATGTATTTGATTTTATGCTTGATGGGGCGTGCGAACTAGGTGTTTGGTATTATGCGTGTGAAAGTGTGTATGCTACGTGTTTGGTTTAATGCCTGTGTGACCTTGTATGTTGTGCTTGTGGAACCCGGTGGTTGTGGAAGCCCAGGATGGGCCTGTTAGCCGTGTGGCTAAGCCTGAGAGGCCGTGGATATGTTAGCCCGTGTGACTAAGCTTGTATGGCTATGGATATGTTAGCCAGTGTGGCTAAGCCCCAGTGGTCTGGATATGTTAGCCTATATGGTTGTGGATAGGTGAGTGCCATTTGAATGTGGAATACTTGTTTACATTTTATTGTCACTACACTGCACCTGTACACTCTCATGTAGACCGGTAGGAGCATGGGATGGGTTGGGGAGACATGATGCCTCCGAGCCGTGGTTGCTCACCCCTCCCTCTATGTTGTGTTTTCTTTCAGGAACATACAGGCGTTAGGAGGGACCCCAAGGTGGAAGACCTTATTTACTTTACTGTTTACCATTTGTTATTGTTATGAGAATTGATGTAACCCCAGTGGGGATGGATTGAAAAGAGGATTGTTGTAATAAAGACTATTTTGGATGTGTGAATATGCCTTGTATGTGTTTGATTTTATGCCTGATGGGCTGTGCGAACTAGGTGTTTGGTATTATGCCTGTGAAAGTGTGTATGCTACGTGTTTGGTTTAATGCCTGTGTGACCTTGTATGCTGTGCTTGTGGAACCCGGTGGCTGTGGAAGCCCGGGACTGGAACTGTTAGCCCGTGTGGCTAAGCCTGTATGGATGTGGATATGTTAGCCCGTGTGGCTAAGCCTAAGAGGCTGTGGATATGTTAGCCCGTGTGGCTAAGCCTGTAAGAGGTGTGGATATGTTAGCCCGTGTGGCTAAGCCTAAGAGGCTATGGATATGTTGCAACTCTTCCATGATGAGTACTTCCCGAATCGGTGAGATGGCGAGAAGAGGGAAGAATTTGGCAGCTTGAAGCAGGGATCCAGGATGGTACCCGAGTATGAGCGGGAGTTCCGGAGCTTGAGTAGATTTGCTCCTGAGGCGTGGCAAGGGAGGACCCGAAGGCCCACAAGTTCACCTTGGGTCTCAGCCAGCCCTTAGCAGAGGGTGGCAATTCTACGCTTGAGGACCTATGCTGAGGTTGTGGAGACGGCCCGTATAGCTGAGAGGGAGCTAGATGATGGGAGGCAGACCTATCAGGGTCGCCCGTTGCAGGGTGGGTTGGAGCGTGACTCCGGGTCCAAGCGGCCCAAGACTGAGGAAAGGGATAGCAGTTCCTTTCGCAGCCGGGGACAACCATCAGTGCCCTTAGGGAGGTCTAGCTTTGGCGGTAGCAGACAGGAAGGTCCAGCGGGAGGACCCCCGGCGGTTGTCATTCTTTGTGGGGAGCAAGGCCACTTCAAGAGGGAGTGTCCCAAGAAGAACCGGCGATGCAATACGTGTAGACGAGAAGGCCATTTGAGCCGGGTTTGCCGGAGTAGCAATAAGGGAGTTGGAGGCATGGCATCCAAGATAAGGAGTGACGCAAGTTTCCGTACACCAGCGGAGAGACTAGCTCGTCGGTGGCAGGCTAGTCAAGCAGATCGAGTCGGACCCGACCCCAGGGGAGGCCGGAGCGGCAGAGATCGAAGGCTGGAGGCAACCTTAGCGGGAACCGGTCCGGTGAGTGAGCCAACCAGTGGCACGGGCCAAGGAAGGGTGTTTGCGACTGGAGGCGACGTACCAGGAGGAGGCTAAGCCACCACCTCCACCAGCGAGGGTGGAGCAGGACCATCGGTGGTTAGAGGTACCCTCTTGATTTCCCGTACGTTAGCTTGTTCTTTTTGATACGGGTGCATCGTGTTCCTTCGCCGCCGAGCTTCTTATTGATGGCTTGGGGTTAGCTTGTGTGGAGGCCGCAAGGCCCCTAGTTGTGGAGTCTCCGGTGTGAGGCATGATTGAGGTACGACGTGTGTGTCGTGGATCGTGTGTTAACCATAGGCGAGGTGGAGCGAGTTTTGACTTGCATGTGATGCCCATGCGTACTTTTGACCTGATCTTGGGTATGGATTGGCTTATGGCTTTCCAAGCCAAGATAGACTATTACCGGCGGCGTGTATCCTTCGTGACACCTGCAGGGACCTCTTGCACCCTGCAGGGGGAGTGGGACTATGAGGCGAGTCGGGCCGGGCCGGTGTTGGACCAGTGGGGTGCCATTACCACAGGTTGGCAGCCCTGACCTTTGCTGAGGTGGGTAAGGTGGAAAAGAGGGTGTGGCCCGCTGTTGTGGACCAATTTCAGGATGTTTTTCCTGAGGAGTTGAGGAGTTTGCCACTTAAGAGGAGTGTGGAGTTCACCATTGAGTTGGTGCCGGGGATGGGTCCGATTTCCCAAGTAGCATATCGTATGGGGCCAGCCGAGCTGAGGGAGCTGCAGAGGCAAATCGAGGAGTTGGTGGGCCAAGGGTATATCAGACCGAGTACCTCACCTTGGGGTGCTCCGGTGCTCTTTGCTAAGAAGGCTGATGGCACACTTCGTCTCTGCATCGACTACAGGAAGCCGAATTCGGTGGATCGTGAAGAATAAGTACCCGTTGCCTCGGATAGATGACCTGTTTGACCAATTGAGTGGGGCCCAGTGGTTTTCCAAGATAGATTTACGGTCGGGGTATCACCAGCTCAGGGTTAGGGAGGAGGACATCCCTAAGACAGCTTTTCGGTGCAGGTATGGGCATTATGAGTGGGTAGTGATGCCTTTCGGGCTCACTAACGCGCCGGCAGTATTTATGCATTTGATGAACCAAGTCTTTGCCCCATACTTAGACTCGTTCGTGGTGGTGTTTATCGACGATATCTTGGTGTATTCCAAGACCGAGAAGGAGCATGTGGAGCACTTGGCAACAGTGTTGCAAACCTTGAGGGACCAGCATTGTTTGCTAAGTTTAGCAAGTGTGAGTTTTGGGCTGCAGGAGGTTCACTTTCTTGGCCACGTGGTGTCACCGAGGGAGTTAGGGTAGACCCAGCCAAGATTGAGGCTGTGGCATCATGGGCGAGGCCAACCAACGTTTTTGAGATCCGTAGCTTTCTTGGCTTGGCGGGGTATTATCGCCGTTTTGTAGAGGGGTTCTCCCGTTTGGCGGCTCCTATGACGGCGTTGACTAGGAAAGGAGTGAAATTTGAGTGGACGGACAAGTGCCAGCAGGCGTTTGAGACTCTCAAAACCCGTTTGACCACTGCACCGGTGTTGAGGTTACCTCGGGAGGATATTCCATATGAGGTATACTGTGATGCTTCCAGGGTTGGTTTGGGGTGTGTGCTTATGCAGGAGCACAGTGTGGTAGCTTATGGGTCGAGGCAGCTGAAGCCTCATAAGCAGAATTATCCTACTCATGACCTTGAGTTAGCGGGCCGTCATCTTCGCCCTGAAGAGTTGGCAGCACTACCTCTTGGGGGGAGAAGTTTGTGGTGTTCTCGGATCACAAGAGCCTTGAGACATCTTTACCCAGAAGGACTTGAATTTGAGGCGAGAGGAGATGGGTGGAGTATTTGCGGACCTTTGACTTTACTCTTGCCTATACCCCGGGCAAGGGTAATATTGTGGCCGACGCGTTGAGCGAAAAGGGAAAGTCGAGGTAGCCGTGAGAGAGTGGAAGGCGATGGAGCGGTTGGCGATGTTGCAACCGGCACCGTTGTTCGTGATGGTGGGACGATCCTGAGTCCTTTGGTGGTTGTGCCTGAGTTGTACCAGCGCGTCCGGGAGGAACAGTGGGTGACATTGAGTGTGAGGTTCTCCGTGCCCGTATTGAGGCCGGTGAGCTATCCGAGGACTGGACGAGAGGGTCCTGAGCATGAGTTGTCATTTCAGGGGCGGTTGGTAGTGGCTTCTTCCCTCGGGGATGAGGTGATGAGGGAGTTTCACCGGCCTAGAGTTGCTGTGCATCCAGGGGGTACGAAGATGTACCATGCGCTTCGGGGACATTTTTGGTGGCCTGGGATGAAACGCGATGTGGCTGCCTTTGTTTCGCGGTGCCTCACCTGTCAGCAGGTGAAGGCTGAGCATTAGCGGCCGGCGGGCATGTTACAGCCATTGCCCATAGCGGAGTGGAAGTGGGACCAAATAGCGATGGATTTTGTGACTGGTCTTCCACCTACCACGGGGAGGAAAGATATGATTTGGGTGATTGTGGATCGACTCACAAAGTCGGCCCATTTCCTGGCTGTTCGCGAGCGGGACTCCATTGGGACCTTGAGTCAGCTGTACATGAACGAGATTGTGAGACTGCATGGAGTACCATCATCGGTTGTCTCTCGACCGGGATTCGAGGTTCACTTCCCGTTTTTGGGCAGGTTTGCGCAGGCTATGGGGACCAAGCTTCACTTGAGTACAGCCTTTCACCCTGAGACTGACGGTCAGACAGAGAGGACGAATCAGACTTTGGAGGACATGTTACGGGCCTGTGTGTTAGATTTTGGGGGTTCGTGAGCGACTCACCTTCCTTTGGTGGAGTTTGCCTACAATAACAGTTATCAGGCATCCATTGGGATGGCTCCTTTTGAGGCGTTGTATGGGCGGCCGTGTCGATCACCTTTGTGTTGGACCGAGGTGAGGGAGACAAGCTCTCTTGGGACCTGCAGTTGGTTCAAGAGGCTACCGAGAAGGTTAAGTTGATTCGTCGGCGTTTGTTATCGGCTCGAGTCGGCAGAAATCTTATGCGGATCAGCGGCGGCGACCTTTGGAGTTTTCTGTTGGTGATCATGTGTTCCTTCGTGTCTCTCCACGTCGTGGACATCGACGGTTTAGGGAGGTTCCAAGCTATCTTCGCGGTTTATTGGTCCTTTTGAGATCTGGATCGTGTGGGGCTGTCGCCTACCGCTTGGCGTTACCACCGCGGCCGAGTCGAGTGCATAATGTCTTTCACGTGTCCCGGTTGCGGAAGTATCACCCTGACCCCACCCATGTGATCGATTGGGGAACCTTAGACATTGAGGATGACCTGTCCGTTGTTGAGGCCCCTATCCTGGTATCCTAGATCGGCGAGAGAAGCTTTTGCGTGGTCATGCTCTTCCTTTGGTTCGTGTCTTTGTGGCAGCACCGTGGCATTGAGGAGGAGACGTGGGAACGTGAGTCCGTGATGCGTGAGCGGCACCTGAATTGTTCGAGGACGAACAATCTTAAGCGTGGGAGGTGGCTATTGGCCAAGGGATAGTGATGTGTTTTGTATTAGTTGTGTACGATTTGGTGTATTTGTATTGTCTTTTAAAGACATGTGTTCTTATTTGTGAAGTGTTTTGAGATGTGTATTCGTGACATGTAGACATGTGTTATATGCATTATTGTGGTTATGGATTATGGTAGTGCTTTGTTATGTGTTGTTGTGCTGTGTGCGGTGTATGACCCATTTGGGTGTGGTGGCTTGCCGGGTGGCAAATGGGTAGCTTGTGTTTGTTTTCCTTGTATGTCATTTCTTTTCGAGGACGAAAAGTCTTAAGGGGGAGAGGATGTAAGGACCCGTACCTTGAGTTAGTCACAGTTTTGCCTTCTGAGTAGAGTTTTTCTAGATTTTGACCTAGTGAATGGACTCCAATGAATTCACGTGCAAAAGGAAAGATGTTTAGAATGATGTCCTCTATCTACCACAGAAGTTTCAGGCCAAACGGACGTGTATGTGAGGTGCACGTGAAATGGGTTCAATTCACATGCAAGTATGGTTGTCTTCTACATGATTCAAGGAGGCTAGGGGTGAAGTTTGAGAGCATTTGGAGTGCATTTAGGGTTGCACGTGAATTGGGGAATTCACGTGCAAATTGGCGTGCAGCCATATTTTTGCATGGTTCCCTTGTTTTTGACATTCTAATGATTTTTCTCCAAAGGACCATGCTGAAATTCTGAGTATTTTGGCCTATATGGGTGCGGCAAGGTGCTAACTTGTGTGATCAAAACTACATCGTTTTGATCTTTGGGATTCACTTAATCAAAACTACGTCGTTTTGATGTTGTGTTGTCTATATAAGGAGGAGAAGCCCCTCTGTTTTAGGTTTAGGGTTTGTTGCTCCACCACCGTCGCCGCAGAGAGAGAGAGAGAGAGAGAGAGAGAGAGAGAGAGAGAGAGAGAGAGAGAGGGGGGGGGAAGGAGAGCTTCGGTGGCTGCCGGAGCGTCTTGCGTGGTGGTCGGAGTCTTGCGTGGAAGTGGGAGCAGGAGAACATACAAGGTAGGGGTTCGTTCTTCCTAAATCCTCCTCTGTCCTAGGGTTCTAGGCCGATTATAGAGTTATACCTGTTTATATATATATATGTAATCCATATAGGTGTGATCTCCTATATGGATGTTGGCCTTCAATGGCAGTTTTTGGTGTATTCTGGTGTTGGATGGTGTGCATATTAAGTGTTCGGTAAAATGCCTGTGTGGATATGTCTGTGTGAATATGCCTTGTATGTGTTTGATTTTATGCCTGATGGGCTGTGCGAACTAGGTGTTTGGTATTATGCCTGTGAAAGTGTGTATGCTACGTATTTGGTTTAATGCCTGTGTGACCTTGTATCTTTGTGCTTGTGGAACCCGGTGTTGTGGAAGCCGGGATCGGCCCGTGTGGCAAGCTGTTAGCCCGTGTGGCTAAGCCTAAGAGGCTGTGGATATGTTAGCCCGTGTGGCTAAGCCTGTATGGCTGTGGATATGTTAGCCCGTGTGGCTAAGCCTGAGTGGCTGTGGATATGTTAGCCTATATGGCTGTGGATAGGTGGGTGCCATTTGAATGTGGAATACTTGTTTACATTTTATTGTCACTACACCGCACCCGTACACTCTCATGTAGACGCTAGGAGCATGGGATGGGTTGGGGAGACATGATCCCTACCGAGTCGTGGTTGCTCACCCCTCCCTCTATGTTGTGTTTTCTTTCAGGAACATACAGGCGTTAGGAGGGACCCCAAGGTGGAAGACCTTATTTACTTTCTTGTTTACCATTTGTTATTGTTATGAGAATTGATGTAACCCCAGGTGGGGATGGATTGAAAAGAGGATTGTTGTAATAAAGACTATTTTGGATTGTGGA
This sequence comes from Taxillus chinensis, assembly GCA_023512835.1. Taxonomy (NCBI): domain Eukaryota; kingdom Viridiplantae; phylum Streptophyta; class Magnoliopsida; order Santalales; family Loranthaceae; genus Taxillus; species Taxillus chinensis. The sequence goes on from CM042092.1 coordinate 2,875,446, forward strand.
TTGCTTTATTGAACTTTACTGTATTTAATGTGTTGTGGATGTTTAAAATGTTATGTTCAGGGTTTGCACCCTAACCCCTTTGCCCTCCGTGTGGGTACAAGGGGAGTCACGTACCGGTTTCCTCAGGTTGGAAATCCGGGGCGTGACACTATCTCCAAAACTCACACTTCCATTCACTTCCTCTTTGAGGTTAACGAACAACTCCTTCTTACCAAACATGTAGTTGCTTGCTCTGGAGTTGAGATATCAAGTATTATATTGGCCACTTGAATTAGTGTGTACCAATAGAACAAATAGATTATCATACTTTTCATTCCTTGAGGCGAAATTGGTTCAATCTGTCTTCTTAAAATGACACCCCAAAGCAATATGTCCAAGCTTATAGCAATTGTAGTATGGACAGTGGACTCCTTTAATTTGAGAAATTTCTCTCTTGATATGAGCCACAACAATTGTTTAGGCCAACACCATGTCCTCGTCCTTGAAAGTTAGAATGTCCCAGGCTGCTTTGTTCGCAACCACCTTGTGGATTCCATTGTCTATGATCTCTTTGTTCATGGCTACCTCCTCATGGCTTTCCAACTTGTAGCTTCGTCTCCAATGCCTGGTCTAGTGATATAAACGTTAGAACTCGCATTTTTTGTATTTCTTAAAATGCGATGCTCGTGGACTTTGAGCGAGCCTAATAGTTCCTCAAGCACTCATCTGCTATAAATCCTTGGACTCCTCGATTCTTTGTTCCTACATGCTCAAATTTGAGTGTGACCGAACGTAATATTTTCTCCATAATTTGAACATCTTTAAGTTTCTCACCGTTTCACTTCATCTCATTCACAGTTACAAGTAATCGTGAATAGTAATCAGAGACGTGCTTGTTCTATTTCATTTTAGTCGCTTCAAATTCTACTCGTAAAGATTATAGCTGAATTCTCTTCACACGGTTAACCCCTTTAAAGACTATGTTTAAGATGTCCCATACTGTTTTGCTTGATGTCACTTTTATAACTTTCTCGAATGTTGCATCGTTAAATCCTTGATATAAAAGGTACAATACCTTCTTATCCTTCTTACGCCTTCAAATTTGTTGCTAATAATTTCTCACAACTCTTGCAAGCCAAGTAACACCTTAAATTGAACATACTATTTTTCATAATTTTCTTTCATCAATTACGAGACTTGCAATTATTTCATGTTAGACGTTATCAAGAGATCAAACTGAGCTCTAACGCTAAATGTTGTAAGAAAAGAAATAAAATACACCCAAATCATACTTTTATTTCATACAATATTACTTTTGACGTAAATATTTTCTTTTGTGCTCTCTAAAGCTCACAACACTCTTTTTCTGTCTTTTGACGTAATAACATATATTGTAATTATTGGAAAATTATATCCCACATCGGAAGAAAAAAGACGAAGTCAAGTAGCTTATATGGTAAGGTAGACCCAAAATGTCACAACGCGTTTTAAAGCCGTACGGACTGATGTGACGAGCCCAAAACGAATAATATTGTGACATGCAGCTAAACGTATGTCTTGATGAGATCCTAATAGTAATATATATAGATATCACACCCATAATAGCCATTAATGTCTTGAGTCCCATAATAAAGCCATACATAACTAAAACTGTACAAATAAATAATAAAGCCACACAAATGTCACACATCCTTTCCTGCGGCTCAATTCCTTTCCTGTCACTCATAATGCGGCGCATGCAAAATTGCAAATAACACACATATCACACGATACCATCACACATTATTTAATATTTTAAGTTGCCCAGATCAACAATCCAGCCAAGTTTGTCTTCTTTTGAGTGTTGTGTGATTATCCGATTACTGGGCATGGCCTTTCAGCTGGTCGCCGATGCGATAGGATCAGAATCTCGTAAGTTTGTTAACTGTTGTAGAGATTGAATTGCATGGTCGAAAGGATAGAGGGGATAGATTGTTTGGTGAAAAACATTTACCATAGGTTGTCTTTGATAAATTTTTTTTTTAAAAGCACAGCATATCAAGGACCACAGCACACCACATAAACATTTATCGAGGATCCAACTCGGAAGACATGATCTTAGAGGATATAAAAGTACAGCATCTCAAGTAGCTTTGATAGGGGCGCTCCGCCATTTATTGAGAAGAAGTCCTTAATTAATGAATTAATTAATTAAGCAACAGCCGTGAAATTGAAATTTGCGCAGGTGGTCCGTTGGAACAGCAGAGAGGAGGTGAAACCCAGCCTAGACGCCTTCAGATCGAACTCCAAAACGTTGTCCTCCAGTTGTTGCCCCCCAATCACAATCGAAGTCGTGGGCTTCACCCCTCCATCCACAAACCCCAAACACACCACGCCACCACCAACGTCCACCATCGAATTCGCCCCATACATCCACCACACCACGCTCGAGCCGGCGCGGCCGCCTCCCAACACCAGGTTCACCGCCGGCACTGCAGGCCCCACGCGCGTGGGGCTAATTCCCTTGAAGCACTCCGTGAAGGGTGCCACCGGAGCCACCCTGCTGCCGTTCCCCATCTCCCTCGCGAACGCAGACGTGAACGCCTTGTAGATGGACCTCTCCATCACCGTGTAGGGGTTGATGGTGCTCAACTTTGTTCCGCCGACGCCGTCAGAGTTGATCGACAGCAGGGACGCGTCCAGCGGGACTGACTTGTTGCCGACGAGAATCTGCGTGACGTTGATGAAGTACTCCCCCGCCGAGCCCTCCTGCTCCTTGGGGTGGTTGTTCAGGAGAGGCGTGTAGGTGAGGGAGGTGTGGTCAATGACGTTGTTGGGAAGAAAATGATAGGGCCCGTCCCCGAAGAAGACGACGCCGCTGGACCTTGTGGAAGAACTCAAGCATAGGGCAAACTTGCGGGCGGGGAACCCAAAAGCGGCTGCGAACTGAGATGGGAGAGCAATCTGGTTCCTTCCGAGCCCAGCCATTCCGGTTACCCCACTGGCGAGGCCTTTCAAAAGAGACGACGAACCGCACGCGAAGATGAATTGTGGGACGGACACCGCCGGGCCCGGATTCGATCCGTTCGTGGACGCCAAGGACACAACATCCGTGCTCACCTTGCCGGTTGCGCCCACCTTGGCTATCTCGTTGTAGAGGTTAACAACGCACGTGTTGTTGTTACAGCGGGAGGCGGCGGCGAGGGAGCATGGGGCGGAGCCGCATCGGGCGGGACGGTAGGATGAGGAGACGTAGCCTCGGTCACAGTCGACCCAGAGGTAGAGGCCTCCCAGGTCAGCGGTAAGGTTCACTGACACCAGAGGCGTGCGTTGCTGAATTTGGGTGACATATTGAAGGCTGGAGGCATCCTTTGACACCGGAAGTACCAGAGCTCGCGGCAGGGAAGAGCTTTTTGCGGAGGCGCAGGCGAAGAGAAACAGGATCGGAATGCAGTAGTAGTGGAAGTGCATGGCAAGGGTCGATGTGGGAGAAGCCATGATCGTTTGTGGTCTTGTGTTGTGGATTTGCTACGAAGGAATAGATTTGTTAGGCTATCCTTTTGTATTGTGTGTTTGACAGAGTTTAACATGTGCACGCGTGTGAATAAGTCAAAAAATGGGAGCTTCAAAAGCCAAGAACCCTTATTTAAGTTTATAATAAAAGTAATGCTAGGGGGTTAGAAAATTTTTGGATAATCGTGATGAGAAGGAAAAAAAAAAACTCATGAATCCATGATAGTTTGATAGTTTAATTTAGGGATGAGGAATGGATACCTCAACTTTTAAACTTAATTAACACCTCAGAAGAGATCGTAGATATTTCGTCCCGCTTGTTTGCTTTCGTTCTCGTCTGTCTAATTTTAATAATATTTTTTTATAATTTTATTTATAATTTTTAATATTTTTGAATGATATTTATTATTATAAAATTAAATTATTTTTGATAATTTTTTATTAAAAATAATATAAAAATTTAATTTAAGTTAAAATTATTCATATGAATATATTCAATAAAAAACGATATCAAGATGCGGGCGAGTGAAACATCATTCGCAGACACATTAAGAATGAGATATCTTATTCCGCCTACATATGGAACGAAATATAATTTTAAAATTTGATCTACCACCTAAGCGGGAACGGAAAGTGATAATATATTAATTCCGTCCACAATAGGACTCGAATCACCCCTATCAACTACTTCATGAAGTCTCAAAAAAAATAAATTTGTCTTAAGAGAGATTAATAGAAGCCAATAGTGGAAAGCGGGTGGATGAAGCATTTCCCCGCTAATTTCGTCTAAGACGGGGATACTCCGCCCCACGTATACATGAAATGAGATATGATTTTAAAATTTTATTAATAGTTAATAAAATTTCGTCTAAAGCGGGCGAAGTCACGATACAATAATAGGTAAACTTGCCCCGGCTAGTGCAGATACCACTCGTAGTTTAATCGGTCTTGATTTTATTTGTACAAAATATTTTTGTTATAATAATGTGTAAAAATCCTAATTACGTGGCAAGTTTGGACTTTGACCATTAATACCGAGCTAGTTAAGCCGGATGTTAACATATACACATCTATCAGTATTTTAACTTTTTTTATATTAATTATCTTATGTAATTTTACTCGGATCCAATTATTTTTTTAATACCAGCATGGGTGTGCCTGTCTATATATATTTCGTGGCTCTGTTATTATATAAAATTACTATGTAATAATATGATCAATGTTATGTATTAGTAGTATTACTGAAATTGTGTAACACTGACGAGTAATATAAGATCAGGAAAAAAAATTATGAATCAATCACTCTGTCACATTTGATATGATTTTAAGGTGATATTATTTGTATGTAATATATTTACTAGTATATTATTTTTGGTTGTACTGCACCTATGCATAAATCATTCGTTCGTGTTATCTTGACACTTCTAGAGTCTATACTATTTTATTTTAGTCAAAGAGTTCCTCTCAGAAAATTTTAGTTGATCATCAATTACTGCGTACAGGCCTCAAATCTTTACGTTAAAGCAAAGACTTGTTTGAGGTTTGAGCAGTCAAACAAAACTCTCCCCGGACTTTATAATTACTCTTTATTTGTATTTATGAAGAAAAAAATAAATAATTTGATTTGATCAGTCTTTTTCAACTCTTAAAAATAAGAATAAAATAAATAGATAAAAAATCTTTTTCAACTATTGAGCAGTCAAACAAAACTCTCCACGGGCTTTAGCAGTATTTTCAACTCTTTCTTAATATTTATGATGGAAAATAATAATAATAATAATAATAATAATAATAATAATAATAATAAATAATTTTTGATGGAATAAGTAAAATAATAAGTAGTTATTTTTTTGTAAAAAATTATAATTTAATTTTAAAAATGAAGACAAATTTAGAAACGACTAGAGAGACCAATGTTATGAAGCAAGCGAAGATTATGAAGCGTCGAAATGTTATTACTGTCCGCCACATTGCTACAGCTAGCCAACAGGTAGCCACCACTACACTACAAAGAATAGGAAATTTTGCAATGGCCAGCAGCTAGCTACCACTACATATATTGTAATAATAAGTATTTAATTTTAATTTGACCTTTTGGCCGCCAAAAATATCTTGACTTTCACGTTTAATTTTTTTAAACTTTTAATTATCTTTATATTAATTTTTATATTAGAAAGATAATAATAGCTGCAGCAACACCTTGCGGTCATACGTGAATTAATCAATCTACACTACATCTTATCGATCCAAGGTTCCGGATAATTGGATCTAAAATTTATTGCTATCGGTCAACGTCAGGCTGGGCCCACTCACATATCTAGATCTTATAATCAGGGATGACAAATAAACATAATAACCAATACAAACTTAAAGAAACTAGTACTTTGACTTGTAATTAAAACAAAAGATGAATTTATCGATTTTAATAGATTGTTTGATCTCGTGCATTCGTTATTGGTAAGGGTGGATTAGACACAGAGTTAGAAGTAACTTACCACCGTGGAGTATTCTTTGGCCTCGTGCATTCGTTATTTGTAAAGGTGGATAAGGCACGGAGTAGGAAGTACGTCACCGCCGGAGCATGTCCCATCAATCGAACCACATACATCACGGGTCCTTTTAATTATTGAGTCTGACCCGAAAATATATATTCTGATTCGGACCCGATCCGATCTAAGAGTTTGAACAGTTTGGGACGGGTCGGATCGAAGCGGGTCATTAATTTTTACATTAAATTTCTTAAAAGTCTCGGGTAGGGACGGATTGAGTAAGACCCGACCCCGACCCGATGGCTCGTCAGGATAGGTCAAATCGGGTCGAGACAATCCAAGTCGGGGCAGGTAGGGATAGATTGGATTAATTTTGTCATCACTACTTTCGGTCGCGCAAAAAAGCAAGATATTAGTGAAGGACACCAAAACGTGCCAAAATCGTTTTGGCATGGTTAAATTAAAATATATTTATTGTAATATGTATTTTCATTATTTTATGTGTATTTTTAAGTATTTTATTGTTTTTAGGAAAAACAGTCGAAACCTTTAAAGTAGTCAAAAGTTATCTATAGCAAAAACAGAGAAGAAGGCGCAAATTGATCTTATTGGCCATGCCTGGAGGGTGATATGCACACTTTCCCACTTACCCAGTTGTCTCTGCCTAGCTTCCGCTTAGTGATAAGTCATGCGTTATCTAATAATACTTTGAATAAGTTCAGCGTTATCTAGTAATGCTTAGAATTAGTTAGCTTAGTGATAATGCTATTTTTTTTGCGATTGGTTGTAACAAAACGCTACTTTGTAAGCCTATTTAGGTAGCAAACATAAAAAATAAAGGAGGAAAAAGTTATTTAATAAATTATTCCTCCTCCTTTTCCCGATCCTCCCCTCTGTTCTTTTCTCTCATTCTCGTCTCTCTTAAATTAACCGTATCATTTGGTATCAGAGCCCCTAGTACCATGGACACATGTGGTAAAACCAACATAGAATCCTGCAATGAGGTCAATGAGGTTCTAACGCGACATGAGTTCACCTTCGATCAGCTCCATGCGAGGATGTAGACGATATTGACGGAACTTCAGGCCCAACGAGCCTACCGGGTTTCGCACACGGATGATAATCCATTCGTTCTGGGTGAAACCTCGCGCCAACCAATAAATGGTCAGTCCCACATTAGCCACAGACAACACCTGCTTAAGCTATCTTTTCCCAAATTCAATGGTGATAACCTGAATAGTTGGATTTTCAAGGCTAATTAATATTTTGATTTTCAAAATATTGAAGCTCCACAACAAGTTCAACTGATCTCCTTCCACCTAGAGGCCATCGCCTTACAATGGCATCATTGGATGACCAAGTTCCAAGGGCCCCTTACATGGCCAAAATTCATGAAAGTTGTCCTTATCCACTTATCAAGAAGCTTTTGAGAAGCTTTCTCATCAAGTTGATAACCTACTCGAAGGGTTCGTGATCAGTTCTTTTATTGTGGGGCGTCAGGACGACATACACCTTGATGTCAAAATCAAGCAACCTTAAACCTTGGTGGATGCTATAGGAGTGGCCCGGATGATCGAGGAATGAAACCAACTGCTAAGGAAACCCACCTAGAAGTTTTGACCCCCTTTTGGTTTAACATTACCACAAGCACTATCTAATTCCACCATTGGGTCGGGTGCTTGGACCACCCCCAACTATGCACATTAACAAGGGTCCTACAACCCCACCAGCAGCACATCGGCTTTCTACTAAAGGAACATAAGAGCATCACGAAAAAGGGTCATGTTATTATTGTGATGAAAAATTCATTCCCGTGCATTGGTGTGCATGACTTTTGGGAGTCGACTTTCTACAAACCTGAGATTTTTTTCCCATGTAATTGTGAGAGCCGACTTTCTACAAACCGTACGAATGAATTAGAACCCCAGTGGATGATGCGCCCTAGCAAATGAGTAACAATTTCCCAAAGGTCTTTCCACCTTGCGAACAAGGCTCTTGAAGTAGCGGGGACTGATACACACACTTTCCCGCTAACCCAATTGGCTATGCCCAACTCCTCCTTAGTGATAAGTCCTGCATTATTTAATAATGTTTTGAATAAGTCCAGTGTTATCTAGTAATGCTTTGAATTAGTCTACTTATTGATAATGTTGTTTTCTTGCGATTCGTTGTAATAAAACGCTACTTTGTAAGCATATTTAGGAGGTAGACATAAAAAAGGAGGAAAAAGTTGTTTGATAAATCATTCCTCCTCCTTGTTCCAATCCTCCCCTTTGTTCTTTTCTCTCTTTCTTGTTTCTCTTAAATTAACTGTATCAAAGGGTGATGAAGGGTAGCGGCAGCAACAACCGACCATAGCTGCTTAGGAAGAACAAAACCATACAAATCGATAGCCACAATTGAATGTCGACAAATTTGTTATCTTCTATAGCTTTTAGAAGTTTACATCCTTTTTCACATTGGTGTACACAACTTTTGGACTTATTTTAAAGTCTAAAAAGTATTTTTAAAGCCTCATATAAAGAATAAAAACTCTTGTCTATAAATACATGTATTAGAACCATTATTCAATAAGTTTTGAAAGTATAAATTTCAAAGGCCTTTCTAGAGGAGGAATATCCTTGGAATTATGTTTATAGACCTTCCTAGGAAGGAAACACTTGGAAAAACGTCCCAATGAATATGAGAGGGAAAAAGAAATGTTCATAGATGTGGAGGCGCTCGCTGTTACCCTTCATATTCTATCTTTCTTTATAGTTTTCTTTTATTTTCAATGTAGTAGTATTTTGCAATCGATTGAACATTCTATCTCTTGTTAGTTATTTTGAATCTATATCTCCAAGTTAACGATAATGCATGAACTATGATTTTTATTTCTTTGTCTATCTTGTTGTAAGTAGTTTGCTATGTATGAGTGCTTGTAATTGATTGTAGGTCACTTAAGCATGATGTTCTTAATCTATATTTGAAATATGGAGTTTATATTCATAGGAAACTGATTAATCCTCTAAAATACTCATCATAATTGTTCCTAGGGTTGGAATAAGTTTATAATTTAGTTGTAATGATAGTGTTTTGATGCAATTAAATTATGAGGCTATAAATATCTTATTTATTTTATAAGATAATAATAAATAAATAAATAAAGTGGAATGGTTGAATCAATTGTGTTATAGTTAACTACATACCCAAAATAGGCTAAAAGATAACTTATATTTGGTTTGAGGACGTTATTTTGGTTTTGTAGCCGAAAATATGGTCATTTAAACTTTCAATGGGCCTTATTTGGGGTGTAGATGATCCAAGGATATTTTAGTAATATCCAGTGGCGATTTAAGGGATAAATTAATCAATTCAGCTATTTTATGATTTAATATTATTAATATTAAATGGAAATTTGGGATTTTACTTAATTAAGAGCATTTTATATTTTAATGATTTAAAATAAGAATTTTATTAGAAAAAGAAAGCTTGATTAAATAGGGTTACTTGTTGGGCAAGAAATCAACGTTTTAGTGCAATTAGAGGTCTTATTAGGCGTAAGGAGAAACTATATAAATAGGGGGCTCATCATAAGAGAGTTGATTATTGATTCTTTGCGCTTTGAAGAGTCTTAATTGTCTGGGAAATGAAGGAGGAGAGAGAAAGGCGAAAGCTCAAAGCTTTAGAGCGTTTCCACATTTCGGCAAGCTAGTTCGTTTTTCAAAATATTCGAGGTAGGTATTTTTATCCTTCCTAATCTCTCCTAGTGTTCTATAACATTTAGGGTTGGTACAGTTTTGGGAATCAAACTTAGAACGAATGATTTTGCATGTAATTGAGATATGGAGCCAAAAAAATAGATGTTTGACGTTCAAAGTTGATGTTGAAGATGTAGAAATCATTTTAGGGTAGATTATTCGTATGCTGAAATTGTATGAATAGTTCAGTCAGTGAACAGTATTGACCGGGTGAAGCTAATTTTTATACCAACAGAATATATGTGGTATTTCAATAAACTTTCCCTTATGGTCGGTTGAAATTTCAGGTGGTCGGATGAAGCTAATTTTTATACAGGTAGAATAGACACGGTATTTTGATAAACTTTTTCTTCTGGTCGGATGAAATCTGAGGTAGTCGGGTGAACAGTAATGTGGTCGGGTAAACAGTAACATGGTCAGATAATTTTTCTAATATTTTTATTGGATAACAGTTAAAAACCCTTCGAAATGAGGGGTATTATAAGCAAATCAGAATTCTGTAGAATTAATTATGATTTTTCAAAGTTGGGATAGAATCTACACTGTTTTATCAGGCAGTTTTGCTTTCATTAGTCTATTACTATGAATTTAAGTTCAAAACGTTTAGAGAGAAACACTAATGAATGTTTAGGGATTGTAGTATGTATTTTATTGTTATAATTGATGTGCATATGTTTATTTTTATGCTGAAAACATGTTCGTAATGATTGTACACTAGTATGGTTATACTGCAGATGTTATGTATTTGTAATGACCCGTGTTTGTGGTATGTATGAAGTTAACCATAGATGCCTTGTGAGTGGAAATTGTTGGGTTTTAGGGAGTTTCCTTCCCACACACTTTAGCTAAAACACCTTGGATGTGAGGACCCGTGTTTCGAGTTAGTCGATCTTGCCTTCGAATGGGAACTTTCTAGATTTTGACCTAGTAGATGGGCTCGGATGAATTGGCGTGCGCCAAAAGATTCTTAGAATGATGTCTTCTATCTACCACAGAAGTTTCAGGCCAAACGGACGTGCACGTGAATTGGACCCATTTGGCGTGCAAGGTTTTTATTGCATGGATGTCTTTTACATGGTGCAAGGAGGCTTGGGGTAAAGTTTGAGTGCATTTGAGCTGCCGCCGCCAATTGGGGAATTGGCGTTCAAATTGGCGTGCAAGCATGTTTTTGCATGGTTACCTTGGTTTTGTCATTCTAATGATTTTTCCCCAAAGGACCATGTTGGAATTGTGGATATTTTGGCGTGTATGGATGTAGGAAGGTTGTAGCTTGTTCCATCAAAACTACGTCGTTTTGATGCTGGGTTTCACTTAATCAAAACTACGTCGTTTTGATAGTGGGAGGTCTATATAAGGATGAGGAGCCCTCTGTTTTAGGTTTTAGGGTTTGTTGTTCCACCAGCCGTCGCAGAGAGAGAGAGAGAGAGAGAGAGAGAGAGAGAGAGAGAGAGAGAGAGAGAGGGGGGGGGGAAGGAGAGCTTCTGGTGGCTGCCGGAGCGTCTTGCGTGGGTGGTCGGAGTCTTGCGTGGAAGTGGGAGCAGGAGAACATACAAGGTAGGGGTTTTGTTCTTCCTAAATCCTCCTCTATTCTAGAGTTCTAGAGTAGATTATGGATTATACCTGTTTATATATATATATATATATATATATATGTAATCCATATAGGTATGATCTCCTATATGGATGTTGGCCTTCGATGGTGGTTTTTGATGTATTCTGGTGTTGGATGGTGAGTGCATATTAAGTATTCGATAAAATGCCTGTGTGAATATGCCTAGTATGTGTTTGATTTTATGCCTGTGAAAGTGTTTATGCTACGTGTTTGGTTTAATGCCTATGTGACCTTGTATGCTGTGTTTGTGGAACCCGGTGGCTGTGGAAGCCCGGGATTGGAAATGTTAGCCGTGTGGCTAAGCCTGAGTGGCCGTGGATATGTTAGCCTGTGTGGCTAAGCCTGAGTGGCCGTGGATATGTTAGCCCGTGTGGCTAAGCCTGAGTGGCCGTGGATATGTTAGGCCGTGTGGCTAAGCCTGAGTGGCCGTGGATATGTTAGGCCGTGTGGCTAAGCCTGTGTGGCTGTGGATATGTTAGCTTATATGGCTAAGCCGGTATGGCTGTGGATATGTGTGTGCCATGTGAATGTGGAATACAACCTGTTTATATCTTATTGTCACTACACTGCACCTGTACACACCCTCATGTAGACGCTAGGGGCATGGGATGGATTGGGGAGACATGATCCCTACTGAGCTGTGGTTGCTCACCCCTCCCTCTATGTTGTGTTTTCTTTCAGGAACATACAGGCGTTAGGTGGGACCCCAAGGTGGAAGACCTTATTTACCTTACCGCCTTTCATTTTATGTTATTTTGTGGGAATTGATGTAACCCCAGTGGGGATGGATTGAAAAGAGGATTTTATTGTAATAAAGACTGGTTTGGATTGTGGATTGCTTTAATGAACATTACTTTCTTGAATGTGTTGTGGATGCTTAAAATGTTATATTCGGGGTTTGTATCCTAACCCCTTTGCCCTCTGTGTGGGTAAAAGGGGAGTCACGTACCTGTTTCCTCGGGTTAGAAATTCGGGGCGTGACAGTATTGATTATGATGATATGAAATTTCCTAATTTAATATATTGGGCTTGTATGCTGATATGATGATGTTTATGGTGTGACGACTATAGACTTGTAATGTTGATATTATTGATATGTGTTCTTGTTATATAGTGTACTATATTTGTTGTGATGAGGTCCGATAAAGGACAATGGTACGGTAAAGGACAATAGTCTAGTAAATGATAGGAGCCCTATCAAGGGCAAAAAGGTTATGATGGATATAGTTGATTGTGTGGAGGTATGATGGATATGGTTGCCTATGTGGCGGTATGGTGGATATGGTTGCCTGTGTGGCAGTTTATATTCTGGTTTGTATTATTGCGTGCCGTATTAACATTCAATAACTCTTACTATACATGTACACTTGTACTCAGAGCATATTATATTAGTAATTCATTGTTGAAGGTTGGTGAGGAGTGGTAGTTCACCTACTGAGCTTTATACTTACTGTAAAGACTCGTATTTGGGCAGTTTTGAGAGATAGTCATTCTATGGGAATGTAACTATCTGGACGGTAGTGTAGCCGTCGATGTGAGCATTTTGACTATACTTGGACCCGATTTCGAGTCGGGGCCCCGTTTGACCCGCTTGTTGACTTTCTCGGGGTTTATTGGTGGACTTTGCGTTTGAGCGGTCATTTGCATGTGATAATATCAGTCTAGTGTTGTACTCGTTATTTCGAGCGTTTTGACTATAGTTTGACTCAATTTGGAGTTCGGGGCTTTGGAGGTCAATTTTTGTGTTGGGAGGTCAATTATTGACTGGGTCAATGGTTGACTAGGTCAGTTGATGGAGAAATATAAATAGAAGGAAAAGAAAGAGATTTCATTTTACGTTATCACGTTTGTGCATTTAAGAGAGAGAGCTTGGAGGCCTTGGCGATTTGGGGCGATTTGGGTTCGGGGAGCTCAAAGATTCACTTCAAGTAGGTGTCCTTGAACTTCTTATCTCTCTCTTGTTTTGGATCTGCACGAATTTATCATGATTTATGAAATTGAACATAAACCCTAGAATTGGGGGAAAACCAATTTTGAGTTAGATCTAATGGTTTAGCATAAGATCTGTGGTTAAGAACTGTTTTATATCATTGTGGGTATATATTTTTGTGATTTTGGGGTTGATTAACTGTGTTTTTCATGAGGGTTGATAAGTCAACCATGGAAATTTGGATTTAGATCTAGATTTCTGGAAATCTGGAATTTTATACGTGTTTCTGTTGTTTCTGCGCGATTTAGAGGCGTTCTGGACGCGTTTTGAGGTAGATATCGTAGTTTGTTGCGAAACAGGGGTGTTAGTGAGCGTCTGGAAGTTTCTGGGCGCGTTTCAGATGAAGAACAGGCGGAAACGACGATGAACAGTACCCTGGGTGCGTTCCTGGGTCGAAATGACGTACACCCGAAGTTCTGGGTTGAAGGGTCGTAGGCTCGTAGTTCGTAGTTCGTAGCCTCGTAGTTCGTAGTTCATAGCCTCGTAGTTCGTAGTTCATAGTTCGTAGCCTCGTAGTTCGTAGTTCGTAGCCTCGTAGTTCGTAGCCGAAGGGTCGAAGTTCATTGCCTCGTAGGTCGAAGGTCGTAGCCTCGCTTCGAGTCTTAAGGCGCGCTGCAGTTCCGTACTCTGCAGCTACGAGTCGCCGTTTCGCAGCTACGAGTCGCAGGTTCTGAGCTACGAGTCGCAGCTCCTACAGTGTAACTGGACACTGGACAGCACTGGACTGGACCTATTTACATTGTAACCTATACCCATCTAGTATTATACTTAAGTTACAATGTAAATAACGAAATACCCCCCATTTGGATTCAAAGAAAAATACTAGAAAAATTAATTCCCACTCCTTTAAAATGTGAAAATTGGGATTTAGTGTAAAATCTCGGAAAAACCCAAGTTCGTAGTGGTGACTTTTTGGAAAGTGGGGTTAGACATCTCAGAAAAATCCCCAAAAATCAGATTATCTTATTTATGATATGGGAACCCAATGCCGGGACTTTTGATTTCAAAAAAAATAGCTGCTATGGGTACTTCCTTCATAAATCAAGGATTGAGGATTTACTTGTGAAGACTGCCTACAATTCTAAAGGTAATGTTGAGAATGACATGCCATACAAATGTTAATATGTTGGTGTGAGGTATTGGGGCATAGACTCCGTGACTTGCTTGGGTTCTTACCGTGAGGCTAAGGCCTATGTGGCTACTATGGCCGGGGCAGGCATATGCGCCAATGGCAGGCCTGTGTGGCGACTGTGGCCGGGCATATTGCGCTGTGGCTGGGGACAGGCTAAGGCCTGAGTTGATCCGTTGAGCTCGTGGAGCTAGGGCTGAGTGCCCTGAGCTGGGATCCCATGGAGGATCGTGGACAAGTTGTCCTATGTGGGCAGGCTGAGTCCTAATGTTTGTTTGCAGGCTGAGTCCTGATGATTGTGCACACTACACGGTGCACGAGTACACTGAGCATATAGTATAGACTTATATGTGTTGCATGATGTGGAGTTTTGGGGTCACCTACTGAGCTTGTCGCTCACCCCTACTTGTTGTTTACCCCTTTTCAGGTGTGACCCGAGACTAGTGGAGGACTTTCTTCCAGGAGGACGTGCCCACTACTCTGATGCATGATGATGTATGGGAAAGTACAGGATTACCCTTGATGTATGACTGTACAGGGTTACATATTTTAGATAGCACCCGCGGTGTAGTCTCTATTGGTGCTAGTCACCAACCCCTTGACCTTTCGTTGGGAAGTCATGTTCCTGGTTCCGGGTTTTCTTGAAATTCGGGGGCGTGACACTCACCCCTACCTGTTGATTTGTTTTCTCCAGGTGTTGACAGGAACTAGAGATGAAATGCGCTACTTAGTGGAGTATTTATTAGAATTATGAATTTTATTAAGTGTTGTTTTTATTGGACTGTATTCCCGAGCAAGGGCCCGTGGATAGTTGTAAGAATTAATTGGGTTTATGTAATAATTTTTATAATATACTTATAATAATTGTTTGGCATTTGGAAAAGTAATTTCATACATTTGATGTATGCTTGTACATAGGAATTTGGACAGCACCCGCTTTGTATGTCCCTTATAGGTACTTATCACCAACCTCTTGACCATTCGGGTGCAGGCATGGAAAAGTCACGTGTTCAGTTTCGGTTTTCTGGAATCGGGACGTGACAAGGTGGCTACTGTTACCCTACATTTTCTATCTTACTTTATAGTTTTTTTTATTTTTAATGTAGCAGGGTTTTATAATCGATTGAAAATTCTATCTCTTGTTAGTTATTTTGAATCTATATCTTCAAGTTAATGATAATGCATGAACTATGATTTATATTTCTTTGTCTATCTTGTTTTAAGTAGTTTGCTATGTATGAGTGATTGCAATTGATTGTAGGTTGCTTAAACATGATGTTCTTAATCTATATTTGAAATATGGAGTTTATATTCATAGGAAATCGATTAATCCTCTAAAATACTCATCATAATAATTCTTAGGGTTGGAATAAGTTCATAATTTAGTTGTAATGATAGTGTCTTGATGCAATTGAATTATGAGGCTATAAATATCTTATTTATTTTATAAGATAATAATAAATAAATAATTGAAGTGGAATGACTGAATTAATTGCGTCATAGTTAATTATATATTAGATAATTGCATGTTAGTTTAGTTAAGTAATTTTGTTTCAATTCTGCAAACAAAATCCTCCAAAATTTCTAATTTAATTTAAGTTAGCTATTTTTTAGTTTGCTTGAAGAATAAGTTGAATTTAATTCTATAAATTCTTCGGGTAGTGAACAACTTAAGTTAGGCCGGCCCGGCCCGATCGTTTAACACCCCTAATCTTAGATGTCTATATTTTGATAGATTGCTTTTATAATTATAAAAGCAAGAAAACTAAATACATAGCAAATAGAAATAAAACAAATAAATCAAATGAGATAACTTTGCAATTTGAATTTTTAATAAAAGTACAAAGTGTGATGGATCACTTCCATATTATGTTTGTGTTCTTTGTGATCTCTGTTTCCTTGAGCTCTTTTTTGTTTCTTTTATAGAATTCCCCTTCTTTATCTTTATTTTTTCTTTTTGTTTTTGTTTTGAAATCCTCTCATTTTTTTTTTTGAACTCTCCCATATTTTCTCTTGAAGAAATATCTCCATTCTCTCTAAAATGATATGCCTTCTCTCTAAATCATCCTTTGAATTCTTCCCTCTCTTTGATCTTGTGTGAAATGTTGTATGTTGAATACAGAGGAGGAGAGCCTATTTATTGCTTGAAATTGGCGGGAGAAACAAGATAAATTATTATATATACAATAGAAATGCAATGCCTTGTATTATTCTTGCAAGTTTGCACTCCACTTTCGATGATTGAGAACTTGTCTTTTATTGGAGTAGTCAAACCATTATTCTCAAATTTGTGACTTTTCAAATTGAGTGTGTTAGTAAATTTAAATACATAATTTATTATGAATTTCAAATGATCAATTATTATATTAAAATTATTATATTAAAATTATAAAGTTTAATAGCATGTTTGGTACGCGGGAATCAAAATGAAAGGAATGGAATTAACATGGGAATACGAGAATCGGAATGGAATGGTTCATTACCTTTACTATGTTTGGTATGCAATTATGGATAGAGTAATATATTAGGTAAATTATTAAAATATTCTTATTATTATTAAAATTTATTGAATAATTTTTTTTCTCTTTGCTCAGATCTGCCGATGGGGGAGAGGGGTGCATGGGGCGGGGCAAGGGGGGAGAGGGGGCGAGGAGGGGGGAGGGCGACAATGGAGAGGAGTGCAGGCGGCACCTAGGCGACAATGAGAGAGAGAGAGAAAGAGAGAAATAAATATAAAAAATAAGGGTATAAAAATAAAAAGGTTTCCTTATGCAATAAAACCTTAGTAAATCAGGGAGTGGGAGGAATCAATTTCCCCCTATATGGGGGTATAAGATTCTTATGGGGATCTTAATTCTTTCCCTATTTTTGTATCAAACGCGGGAAAGGAATATGTTGAAGACCTTGATTAGGATCTAGCAACAATCTAGAGAATGATAACCAAATACTCAAACTCTAGCCCAAGCAATTCAAGTATTTAACTAGAAAAACTGAAAATAAGTATAAACCTTTAATTTAGAGTTTATAATCGATAAAAATTAAACACTCTTTAATGAATTATTATGTCTGAATACAAGACCTATTTATAGGCAAGCTAGTAACTAAGAATTGAAAACCTAATACAATTAGGAAACTAAAGTAAAACACCAAAATATTCTAATATGAATTAAATAAATGAAAGTACTAAAAAGAAAATACTTTTAATACAATAAGGAAAGTAAATATAAGAAGAGTTCCAGGGATAGAAGATGTCTTGCACAATACGATATGTGCACGTGGCCACATCACGGACAACAACTCAATACGAGCATGCCACGAGCGACACGAGCAGCTAATTCGTATATGTATTAGTGCAAGGTCTTTATCAGAATGTAATCTGATTCATTTTCTTTCCTTTTCTGCGTACCAAACATGTATTAAGAGTTTAAAGACTAAATATCCATAACTCATTATTATATAACATTATACATGAACTAACAAAACTTGTTCACATGACTTCATTCCCTAGCATTCCTTGACTCTTTTATTATAGTTATTTTATTCCTTTAATTACTTAGGGTTAGAAAATAATAATAAAAGGAATGTGATCAAATGGCCTAAGAAGAGTAAAATTAAGGATAACACAAACATAAAAAAAACTGTGACAACATAATAAAATATGAAATGAGAAATAACATAACATACAAATAAACATGATGTAAGAATTTTATGGAGATTTATGTTTTAACAGCATATCATAATATAATAACCTTGATTAACTACTTAGATGTCATAATATAATAATTTGAGATAAAAATGATCCTTTTAGAAGCTATTATATCTGAGTTATTAAGAGTTTCTAATTATATATAGCAATTTGAGATTAGTTATAGTAATTATTTGATAATATATTTTCTTAGTCTTTTATCTCATGAATTTGTTTATCCATACTAGAAATGAATGGGTATTTGTGTTTACTATCTGTATATTAATTCTCCATATTATGTTTGTCAATAAAATAAGGAAGCAATCTAAAAAAATGCAAGAAGGAGATTTAACTTAAAGGAAAAGTCTATTTGTAGGTAGATTGTGTAGGAAATTCGTGTAGAAATACTTTCTCTGTCGTTGGATTGATATAAGTATAAAATTTAAAAAAATAAAAATATCAATCCAACGGTAGTAAAAATGATCATGCGCCGATTACCTGCACAATTTACCTATACCTAACGTAGCAAAATTTAATTAAATTTTATAAAAGTTAAAAGAGTAATGTTAGGTATAGGTAAATTGTGCAGGTAATCGGCGCATGATCATTTTTACTACCGTTGGATTGATATTTTTATTTTTTTAAATTTTATACTATTAAATAATATGTTAGCTATTCTAATAAAATATTAACTTTATTAACACAATGCCCAACAAGACTATCATATATATCTTGAAACTAGATAATCGCAAGTGTTTGATCGGATATCAGAATGGAATGTCATTTCCTAAACTGCTATGATCTGGAATTATGTGGAGGATGGTTTGATATTTGAGGCGGAATCTCTATTTCGCCAAATACCTACGAAGAATGTGATTTAATGGACCGTGATGTTGGGTGGCCTAATCCAAGCAGGTTGAATTGACAAGGCCAAAAATCGATTTGATGCTTTGTTAGACATAACAAACATGATACAGTGTCGCCGTTAAAGGAGGGATAGGGGTTGGGAGAGGCAAAGTCGAATTGAGTTCCAGTGCAGCATTGGTAGATTGATTATTTTACTCAAGAAATTGATTGGCCAAATTTAATTAACTATTTAGTTAAAAGTTAAATTTAGTATAATAATGAAAAGCTTATCGTAGAACTATAGTTTTTTTAGTTATTCTTTATAACTAAATTTAACTAATAACCAATCAATCCATTGTGAATACTCTTAAGAGCATCTCCAACCCTATCAAGCAATAATGAGTAGCTAAAGCTAATTTTAGCTTGCTACAATTTTAGTATAGCTAATGGTACTCCAATGGTACATTAGTTATATTTTTGCTTAACTTTCATTTTTCTTCAATTACCCTCATCCTTCCAAGCATCCCAAATCCCTAATTCCAAAGCCCAAATCCCTTTACCAAAGTCTTCCCCGTCAAGTGGCACGGGCGCTACATTCTTTGAGCTGGTACCTCTACCCAACCGCTTCTCTATGCTCGGCGACTATGCCCAACCCAACGACCGCGTCCTCCATCGCCATTCCACCTAGAGCCTACCGGATCTTGGTCTTCTGCGCCTGTTTCTGCTCCCCCTCCAGCGACGTCGAGTAACCCAAGGCTGGCCTTGCCTCGTCCGTCATATCCGCGCTGCCTGTGATCATCGTTCGGAGGTTGGCTGGCGACCCTGCCATGGCACCGGAGTGCACCGTGATTCTGCGGTAGAGGTGCAAGACGGGATTTTGCAGTAAGGGAGGAGCGAAATCGACGGGACGGGACGGGGGGGAGAGAGAGAGAGAGAGAGAGAGAGAGAGAGAGAGAGAGAGAGAGAGAGAGAGAGAGAGAGAGAGAGAGAGAGAGAGAGAGACATGATGCAGGGACTATTGTGTAATTTCATTATATTTGCTGACATGGCAGAATTAGCTAAAGTAAAAGCAAAAGCTATATTTAGCTTTTATTTTTGCTTTTACTAATGGTTTACCTAAACCATTGGAGAACAATTCCAATAATATTTTGCTATAGCTAATGGGTTGGAGATGCTCTAACACGTGGGAACCGAGCATTTAGCATCAGGGAGTCAAATGCAATTGTCAGTTGCTATGCTCACTTGTCACCTCGTTATACAAAACGAGCTTTTAACGTATAATGAAAGTGATACTTTTAAATTTGAATAGAGTGGGTATCACTAAACTTTTATCATTATTTATACGTTAGCTTATTAATTGCTACTTAGATGATTTCCAACCCATAATTCTACTTTAATAAAAATTTTATAATATAATAAAATAATTTTTATCTATTATCTCCAACTCATTAGACTAAATTTAATTTTATAAGATATATTTTTTTTTCAAATTCAAAATTTTTTCTCATATTATACAGCCATCCATGTGCCAATGAGGAATCCAGGCCGTCCATAGAGGGGTTACGGTGACAGTAAAGTACTCAATAACTCCACCACTACCCTGACCAAAGTTAGTTGCAGAGTTTGCCCCGCGTGGACAAGTAAGCTAGTTGTGGTGGGATTTGGAGTGTCTAGGCGCTCAAGTTCAATTTGTATCACAGGATTTCATAGAGGGATTTTTCCATCCCGTGAACTTACTTGCAGGCAACTCATCGGAGCAAGTGAGATTGCCAGAAATTAGGGGTGATCAAGAACCGAACCAAACCGATGAACCAAACCGAACCAAACCGTTTGGACCGAAAAAAGTTAGTTTTTAAAATTATATTGATTTATTTGGTTTTTATTTTTGAAGAATCGATGCTATTGGTTCGGTTCACAGTTTTGGGGGTTTGGTTAACCAAACCGACCAAACAGACGTTACCATTTCGGCACATTGGCATTTTCCGCTTCTCAATTCCCACGCATCCCTTAGTTTTGCGCTTGCTAGAAGTATAAAAGCCAAAGGTTGACATTCCTACTTTTCAATTCCCACTTATCTCTATTGGATCTACTCGTAGAGTCGTAAACTTGACCGATTGGTGATGATGCTTAAGAATTAAAATGAATGTATTTTTTCATTTGATGTTAAAATTCAAAAATCGATTCAAACCGATGAGGAATTTTTATGCATCGAATTTTTATACACCAAATTAAAAAAAATTCATATTATACAACCATCCCTGTGCCGATGAGGAATCCAGGCCATCCATAGAGGGGCTACGGTGACAGTAAGGTACTCCATAACTCCACCACTACCCTGACCAAAGTTAGTTGCAGAGTTTGCCCCGCAGGGGGCAGGTCATCTAGTTGCGGTGGGATTTGGAGTGCCTAGGCGCCCAGGTTCAATTCGCACCACGGGATTTCATATAAGGATTTTTCCATCCCGTAAACTTACATGGGGCAACCCATTAGAGAAGGTGAGACGGTCAGAAATTAGTCTCGAGTGACAATAATCTGTAGCAAAGCTTACGATCTGATACTAGAGAATACTATTCCCACAAAAAAAGTTAGTTGGAGGGGTTGCGTAAATCATAGTGTGAGGAGTCCATTTTACTTTCGACGGATGTGTTTCAAATTCAGAGCTCGCTCACTCCATCTTAGCTGTAAAAACAATGCTACCAAACCTGCCCAAGATTTACATTTCAATTCGTGCCATAAAACAAATTTAAGAGTCTGGGAATGCTCGAGTTCAATTTATATTTAAAAAACCCAAAACAAATGCAAATTAACATGAAATTAAAAGCAAAAACGGAAACTTCTAGGACTGTTTGATTTTTATATTTTATTTTCGTATGGAAAAAGAATATATTTTTAAAATATATATATTTATTAAAATTAAATTCAGTTTTTAAAAATAATATTTACTGATCTCAACTCTTAAAATAAAATATTTTATTTATATTTTCCAATAAAATTAAATTTCAATTTAAAAACAAAAGACCCTTAAAAATAATTTTTAAAACAGTTATGGAATTCACTTGCCTTAAAAAAACGAATTCTGAAAAGTGTACATTACATATTGATTCATTCCATAAAAACGAGCAAGGAAAGAAAATTGGAATTAAGGGCCCTCATGAAACAGGAAAAACTCCCCAGGATCGCTTGAGAAATGCGACAATGATGTATGACCACTCTGATGGTGATGCTCAACACTCTGCTCACAGCCTCAGATTGCAGGACAAATTTCTTCCAGACTGCAAACGAATTAAGGAAATGAAATCAAAATTTTATTTGGAGTACGTTTGATGATTATGCTAATTTTGAAAAATTATTAGCCTATCTCTAAGGGTTACTCATCCTAGATTTCTCTCTTGAATGTGATGCCCCAATTACAATTTATCTCCAAGAGAAACACTCTTATTTGTCCGGATAAACTTTATGTGATTGCGAGACATACCTTCTTCCAAGCTGACTGATAATATCAGTTGTCAGAGTTGCCCTTTTATTATTCTCAAAAGCATGCAGCGCAGCCTTCCTCAACAGGGCAGATCCAGCAATACAACCCAACACCATAGGATTCCATGGTCTTCGCAAGCCATATATAAGAAAAGATCATGCATGTTATAATTAGAAAATTTAGCACAAGCAGCAAAAAAAAAAAATGCATGCACGAGGAATTGAAGTGAAGCAATAAATAAAGCTATAGAACCTGATATTTGAACCCCCCACAACAGACAAGGTATGCTGGCGAGCCCATGATGAAAATAGAGCAACACTGAGAGCAAAGTCAGTGTGTTAATACTACCACTTTTTCCTTTTCAATGTCAAATATAAGAAAAACCATATAAAGATCACTATTTTACAGCAAAACTTTAACAAACAATTAGGGTGCGAATGGGTCAATCTGGTTCAGGGAATAGGTAATACAATACCCAAAGCCAAACCCAAATGATCAGATTTCAATTTTTAAAACTCAAACCTAAATATAGGTTCAGGTTGTTTATATAAATAGTGAAAACATACCATATATATATAATCCATTCGAACATCATATATCTTCAAGTTCTCACATGTGCACAGAATGAATACCTTTCTAATATGGATATTTGTAAATGTGGATGTGCATCTATGATTATGTTGGTATTTCGCTCTTTGAAGTAGTTATTTATATCGCTGTGTTCATATTAGGTAGGGTTTTCAAAGCAACTTTAAAGGGATTACAGTTTTGCATATACAACATATTATAATATATGAGCTCCAATTTTTTTGTTTCAACTTCAGTGGAATATGCACATGGCAGTAAGCTGGTAACTTCAGAGAAATTTAGAATAGGATGGTTACAGAGGGTGCCTTGAATTCCATCTAGGTCAGACTAGAATACAGTATGGAAGCTAAATAATAATGGATTTCAAATTTTATGCAGCAAGGCAATGGCTCATTTAGTCCTTTCTAAGGTGCTGGTAGATGGTAATTTGGCCGTCAATCGATAATATATTATAAACTTCAATAATAATAAAAACTATAAATGTGGTTGGTATAGCTAATTATAAAAGTCAAACTTAAAACAGTAATCGACAAATATGAAATTCGAAGTCTCAAATAAATGTCTAACAAAAATTGCATCATCTCCTCCTAATCCAAGCACTAAAGGAAACAACAACCCACATAGTTGATAGCGACTCGACATAGCTCAGGAAAAAAGGTTCCAGTCCATAAATTTATTGAAACAATTGAGCAATTTTAAGTATTATAAATGAAAGGGGGGGAAAAGAATAAGGCAACCAGTAGGTTGGTGGACTAATATATTGATATGAATTTATTCATTCTGAAAAAATAGTAATTCAGGCTAGGTCGTTGCAGGAGGAGAACTCTACCCGATGCCAACCCTGTTTGTTTGGTGCAGTTTGGGTTTATTGGGTTTCAGGTCCATCGGCTTTTACTTGCACCCCTATGAATCAATTATTTGACTAATAAATATTAATAAATCATACCTTCCTGAAAGTATATCACCCTGTCCGCCACAGCGTCGAGGGGAACCAAAAATGCTCACTGAATAGGCTGCATACAGTAGAAGGAATCATAACAGAAATAGCTACAAAAGCCCATAACAAATTTTAATTTCTAATGTGTATACAATCAAAGGTGAAGGCCTTTTTGTTATACAATATAAATATATATGGGTACCGAACATAAGTCTGTGTTTAGCTTACTATATTCTGCCAGTGTCCTGAAAATGAAGCCTACCAACTAGTAACGAATCTCAACAAAGCCAATAATGAAAATTACCTGTCTCACCATCGCTAATAAGATCAGACTTCCCTTTATGTAAAACAGTTACACCACCCATCCTGACCAACAAATATAAAGATTCAATTGGCTAAGAACTACTAGTCAGACAAAGGATATTCTAAAGAATAAATGAATTAGTAAATGTGGAAGGCAGCCATCTCTTTCATCCATAATTCCACAACCCATCCACACACCATTACAAATAAAAATAATAATACTAGTAAATAAAATAAGGAGGAAAGATGAATGATTAAAAGAATTTAGGAGCGATCTGGCACAAATTAATAAGTGTCAATTGTTTAGTGCAGATCTTTCTCCTCTATGATTACGGAGATAAATAGAGAAAGAGTTACAGACCAAGATAGATCATGTTAAATCCAGAAAGTTCACTGGAATCTATCACTATGGTTAGCTACATGAAAAACTCTACCTTTTTGCAAGAGAGAGTAATTGCTGTGAAGCCTCATGATTGTTAACTTCACAGTTAAGAACCTTCTGAACAAGACGCTTATATTCATTCACGTTTGGTGTCAGTACAGCCAAGGGATATCCACTAACCAAAGCAGGATTGTTTGTCACAAGAAAAAGTCCATCCTGGGAAAAAAGCAAACAATTAATTATCATTAGAAATATGGGAATGGACATAAAGATGATAATCTTTGTAATGTAAAGCAGGATAAGATGGCAGGAGAAATAATCAACTCATGAAGCTTTACATATCAATAACACATACATTGATGATCACATACCCCATCTACAACAATAGGAACATTTGACTGCCTTGCATGTTCCAAAATTCGAGCCACACAATCCTGGACAATAGATGCAGATTTCATATTTTGATGATTGTATTCAAGGGAGAAACACCATACAAGTAGCAAGCAAAATAATATAAACTGACAAGAAGAACCAAAAAAAAAAAAAAAGCGACAAAGCCTTATAAAGAAGAACATGTGCCATTGGTCATGATAGCAGAAAGCGAACAAACGTATTGCTCTAGAAATGGAATTGGGACATCTAAATCCTTTTCCTACTTTTCTATTTATCTTTTGCAAAGAAATATTTACTTTTATATGTTTCTTATGGTCTTGCCTAAGAAATTGAAAATTTATATTATAAGGGTCAAGAATCACAATGAAATTTTATTTTAAAAAGAGTTCTAGGGGCGAGCAAGTTCCAACAAAAAAAAAACTGAAAAACATATGAATCATATTACCCTTACTCATATAAGTATGAATGTTTAAATTTACTACGACTCATGCAATTTATTAGCTTGAATTTTAAAAGCATACCAGAAGAAATGGGTCCCTCCCGAGGCCTGGACCTACAACAAGACAATCAAATCTTTCCATCCACCTATCAAACTCAGCAAGAACTACCTGAGCAGTTGAACTTGCATCCTTGCCCCTAATTAAACCGCATAAGAAAATTAGCAATCCAATAGACACAAAATTTTCAACTTCATCAAACAATGAGTGGATTACAATAGACGTACCCCATATTATGTGATTCTTCTAAAATGGGATGTACTATTAACTCTGGACTGTAACCTTTTATAACAGTAGCCGCATCTTTTGTACAGAAGACATGGGATAAATCTGCCCCCTGAGGAGGGAAGAACACAGAGGAATAATATATATATATTATCAGAGGGGATATAGGGGCCCCTTTTTTAAAACAAAAGATTGAAAATTAAGAAAAAAAAAAAGGAGGGGATGACAAACAATTTTCAAAGCTGAAATAGCAGCGAAGTATGGGGCACCCGTGTACTCGCGACACCCACCAACAACAGCTATTTTCCCTAATAAATGAAAAACAAAGAAAGCGGAGTGAGGATGTGTTCATTAAATTAAATAGGCTAGTTTCCCCGATTTATACCATAAACCTAATTTTTATCACAAAGTACATATTGATAAAACTAGGCTATCTTCCCCCCATTCATCTCAAGTCTCTCAACATAAAACATATTTGATTAAATGTGCCTCCCCCCCCCCCCCCTAACCCCATATCAACATAATTTTTTTTATCATCAACGCCTGTTTTCTCCAATTCACACCAGCATAATAATCTAATTAACAAATGTGACGAATCATATGAATTAAATGGGTTATTTTCCCCAATTCATGTCAACACAGTTCATAGTAACTCTTCTTTTTTTTTTTTTCAAAAAACAAAAGAAGAAAAGAACATAGAAAGTGAAGGATACATAAACTAAAAAAAAAAAAAAGAATTGGGAACGAACACTACTGACCAGCCTGGCCTTTATGGCTACTCAGATCAAGTGACGGAGTAATTGTTTTCAAAATCCCCTCCGCATCGACCTCCATCGCCTCCCCGGCCATCGATTTCGGGCGACCAATTTCCCGACAGCTATTGCGAAGAGGCGCGTGATGATGATGGCCTATGACCGTCCTCACCAAAAACTGCTGCCTCCTCAAAACGGAAGACGATGCCACTGTTTGACCGTTAAGCACACCCGACAGGACTAACCGAGAATTCATGCCATTTCTAGTTTGTCTAATCTCAACACACCAACAGAACAGCGACTATCCGTGGCCTGTCTGGCTGGCTGGCGGTGCAGTGTGACTGCGTGCGGTGATGAAGAAGAACCCCGCACCAAGAAAACAAAAAAACAAAAAAAAAAAAACATTTTGAGATGAAATACCAACCGTTGGATGCTCTTCAGTCAGATAACGTCCCTCCAGGTGGCACTGCAGTCTCGCAGGATCAAGTAGTGTGTACGTTGTAGGCGTTCTAGAATCGTCAAGGGGTTCGCCAGTTTGTGCCTGCTGATTGGAAGCGCGACGGCGGCCCTGCGGACGGGGAAGACGATGAGGCAGACAGCGAAGATGAATGCGATTGGGTCGGGGATTGTGGTGGTGGGTACGTTGGCGTTCTGGTGGTTGAGCCTGGAGCTGGCCTACAAACCCATCATCAACAACGCCCAAACCATTCTCACCCCTGAGTCTGAGTCTGAGTCCGAGACCAAGGCTCCACAGGCGCAGCAGCTCCGTCCTTATCTTCCTTAGATCGAGACCTCTCCGACGACTAATTTCCGTTGAATCTGTCCGCTAGTTTTCCTGTCCCCTTCGGCTGCCAATGTTTGTCGATTTTGTTCTGCTTTTGTTGTTTTTAAGGTCGTTTGTTTCTTGTTGGCGTGATTTGTATTTGGGATTTGGATTCGGTTCTGATATTCAAGGGCGAAGCACGTTTGATGTAAGAGGAAGATCGAGATTTTGTGAGTGATGGATTTTCGTTATTATTATTATTCTTATTTTATATGTTTGGATCTGCTGTCATCATGTAATGCGTGTGATTTGGGTTATCGTAGATTCGTAGTCTCTCATTTCTCTTCATTCACTCTTCAGCACACAAGCTCACTCGCGCCTGCCTGCTTCCAGTTCCACAGCAGCTCCGTTTCAGATTTATTTGATTCTGTGTCAGGTAATGCGTGTAATACGTGTGATTTGATTCCATGCAATGCGTCTAATGCGCGTGATTTTTGATTCCACGGGTAGCTGCCGAATCCCCCTCACGTCATAACACTAAATTTATCCCCACCAAGATCATCAATTCCCCGCCAAAACCAATATCTATGACTGTTGTCGGCTCCTAGCAAGACGCTTTTGACTTGTTGAGTTCGCGGGTGAGCAGGCTAGTTGATCAAGCCTACGTTGATATTTTATTTTTATATTTTTTTAATTAAATTTACGTAAAAACTAACGGTTAGATCATCATAAAACTTTACCCTTACAAATGAAATGATTATAGAAAATCTGTGAAAAATAATGTTTTTGGTTATTTGGTAAGTATGAAAAATATATAGTAAGCATAAAAAATTGGTTGCTTTTTATGACCATTAATTTGGTATAATTTGTTGTGAAAAACAAAATGACTATCACTTGCACTATAAATCTTGCGTTGGATTGACAATGTGGACTGCAGTGGGAGGATGCACATTAGACCAAGACATCATTTTTAAATAACTTTTTCATATTTTTTCTCTCCCTTTCGAACAATCCTATAAAAAAGTAATTTTCTATTCATTTTTTTCACCTTTTTTTTTCCTCTTTTTTACTTTAAAATTTTCTATTCGTTTTTCATACCTTACCAAACACAGGATACGGGCGATACATACTAATATTTAATCTAATAATCAGTTTTTTTAATTGATAAACTTCAAAATAGACCAAATTATTTAGATGGCGAATTGGTTTTGATCACTTGCCAATTCATACCTTTTTACCAATAGATTATGGGATTAAGTATTCATTTAGTCCTTACATTGACGTTATAGTATATCCAACATTGCTCTCTATATCTTATTCATATGTAAAAATAAAAATAAATGTAGAGTAACGTTTTATAAATTAAATTCTAACTCTACTCTTGGCATAGATATGAGGAAATCATTCACGGTTAAGGCATCCTCTCTTTTCTCTTGATTTGTTATAGATTTTTGCTTGTTATTGTCTCCTATCTTTGCTACTATCTATTCCTATCGCAAATTTGAGGAAACCAACTGCTTGTGAGGCATTTTTATTCAGATCTTCATCTAGTATAAATCTTTTTCGTTGTTGTATATTTCCTTAGTTGTTGACACTGTTGTCACTGTCTTCTTCCTTTACTTTCTATATGTAGACCAGTAGAAGAAAGGAGCAGAGTATGAATGTGTAAACTAGAAGTTGAGGGTAGAACAAAGGTAAATAAAAAAAATATTCTAATGTAAATAAATATAATTTGAAGATTTGTGTTGGAATGCAAGTTAAAAAATGAATTTCTACGTATGAAGATTTATATACATGTAAAAATAAATTTAAAATTAACATTCCAAATGCTACTAAAGCAACTTCAATAGATTTTTTATTTTATATTTACATTTGAATAATCTTTTAACTTATTTTACAAATTTAACAGTAACACTCATTTCTATTTTTTCTTTATCTTATTTAAAATAATAATTATTTTATTTTATTTTAAATTTTCTTAATATTTCTTTATTAATACAATGAAGAGAAATAAAAATACTATAATATTAAACGAAAAATTATTTTATTATTCTTTAAGTGTAGAGAGTAAAAAAAAATTATATTATTTAACTCTCTATTTATAAATAATATAGAACATCTTGAAATTACTGTTAAGAAGATAATTTGAGCATTAAGGGGCTATAATAGAAATGTAATTTTAGCAAGTTATATTCGGCTTGCTCTAAGTTTCTAATTTTATCTCCAAAGTATGACTTTTTTATTTTAAAAAAATATTATCTATTATATTTAAAAATATTTTTTATTATTACTTTTATCAGTTTTTTAAAAAGTATTTTATAAAATACTTTTTACTTTTATTTTTTTAATAAAAAATTTATATAAAAAATGAAAATGAAAATCTATTTGCCTACAAATAACCGGCTAAAATTGTTTTGGTGTGGATTTTGGCTTCCAGTTTCATTGGCTATGTGCCCTGATGCTGGAACTTGGTACTTGGATGTGGGAAAATGCTGGTTTTGGAATTCACTAAACTTATAAAAATATGTTGACAGTGAGGACCCTTTTTTAAATAATTACAAGCGGTGTAGATTTACTCATGTTCTTGGCTTTTAGGTAAGAAGGGACAGACGGAAAGAACGAAAGAAGTAGAGGGAGCAACCCCCAACATCAGTGAACTGACTGAACTGATGGGTGGGGATGGAACGACGAGCATTCGCGAGGTTAAGAGAGATTGATTAGAAGGAGGATGAATCGGAGAGCCCAAAAATAGGCCAATGGCTTTCTTACCCGCCGTTTATCATCTCCTTTCCCTGTCGCCAATCGTCTCTGTTAAACGGACGCCTCGCTTGCCTCCCCGAAACCCTAACCCTAAACCTTTATACGCCATTGGCGGTCCAGTTCGAGTTTTGGCCTCTCGCTTCATTCCATGGCCATCGCGAGCCTCTCTTCGCTCTTCTTCTTCTTCTTCTTCTTCTTCTGCTTACATAGCCGATGTAGCCAGTAGCAGCTCAGAGGCGCCTTCCACTCTCCGTCAGCTCTGCGAAGGTCGCGTGCCCGATCATATCCTGCAAAGGCGAGTTCTCTCTCTCTCTCTTGTCTCCGAAGTCGGAACCAAAAGAGACGGACAAGGTCGTTCAGTTCCTTGAATTTGTGATTTAGTGTCCATTTCGAGCAAATTTTGAGAATTTGGTCGCTGTCATGTTTCACTGAGACCACATTGATTGTTTATCGTCTCGTCAGTTTGAACAAGTGCCAAATGAGTTTGAATTTGTGATTTAGTGTCCATTATGAGTTTATGACAACTACATTCTGGTGGTAGTGTAAGGTAGGTTAGGTAAGAGCATCTTCAACCATGCTATCCTTTCTATTTTAGCTAACTACTTTTACATTATCTATTTTAATTTTAGGCGTATATCGAGTGTTTTATTATCTTTTAAAATATGACTGTTACAATATACGTGTGAGAGAGAAAGGAATTGATGAGTTGTATAGGTGATCAATGCACATTAAATAATAAAATATTATATAGGAAGGGTAAAAGGCTCGCCAAATGTGGAGGGACATAGGGAAGTACGCATTTTAGGGAGCTGCTTGGGGGAAAGGTTAGAGCCGCTACGGTATGAATTTGGCTCCCAGTCATATAACGTTGTCAAGGTTTTTTGTTTTCTCTGTGTGTTTGTTTTAAATGTTAAGCAATCGTAAGCTATGTTATGTCAACATTTTTAAGATAAAAGTTAAAAATATTAAAATGGTGATTTTGAATGTTTTCAATTTTTAAACTTAAAAAGAAGATGTGCTTCCAACACACATAACGAAGCCGGTTTCCTTTTTTTTTTAAAATAAAAT
Organism: Taxillus chinensis; assembly: GCA_023512835.1. NCBI lineage: Eukaryota > Viridiplantae > Streptophyta > Magnoliopsida > Santalales > Loranthaceae > Taxillus > Taxillus chinensis. The sequence continues at coordinate 2,906,551 of CM042092.1, forward strand.
AAAAATCAATTCCGAAGTAAGGAAATTCAAGAAATGTTGCCTAACATGCCTCTAGGTTAAAATAATAATAAAAAAGAAACTAGAAAGTTTTGTTTAATTTTCAGTTACATTGATTGTTGTTTTCCCTGAAGATTGGATCATTAAGTTCTTAAACAAATACTTCCAGATAGAAATCTTACTGCAGGCTATGCACAATAAGTATTAGGTGCCTTGATTGAAGCATTTGAATTCCGATTGAGTAGCTATTTGCTGATTCAGACTCTGGCTTCCTGCAGAGTGGAGGAGGTTGGGTTTGTTGTTCCCACAGATATACAGCGGCAAGCTCTGCCGACTTTACTTTCAGGGAATGATTGCATACTTCATGCTCAGGTTACTTCTTAAAGGGCTATAATAGAAATGTAATTTTAGCAAGTTATATTCGGCTTGCTCTAAGTTTCTAATTTTATCTCCAAAGTATGACTTTTTTATTTTAAAAAAATATTATCTATTATATTTAAAAATATTTTTTATTATTACTTTTATCAGTTTTTTAAAAAGTATTTTATAAAATACTTTTTACTTTTATTTTTTTAATAAAAAATTTATATAAAAAATGAAAATGAAAATCTATTTGCCTACAAATAACCGGCTAAAATTGTTTTGGTGTGGATTTTGGCTTCCAGTTTCATTGGCTATGTGCCCTGATGCTGGAACTTGGTACTTGGATGTGGGAAAATGCTGGTTTTGGAATTCACTAAACTTATAAAAATATGTTGACAGTGAGGACCCTTTTTTAAATAATTACAAGCGGTGTAGATTTACTCATGTTCTTGGCTTTTAGGTAAGAAGGGACAGACGGAAAGAACGAAAGAAGTAGAGGGAGCAACCCCCAACATCGGTGAACCGGACCGAACCGATGGGTGGGGATGGAACGACGAGCATTCGCGAGGTTAAGAGAGATTGATTAGAAGGAGGATGAATCGGAGAGCCCAAAAATAGGCCAATGGCTTTCTTACCCGCCGTTTATCATCTCCTTTCCCTGTCGCCAATCGTCTCGTTAAACGGACGCCTCGCTTGCCTCCCCGAAACCCTAACCCTAAACCTTTATACGCCATTGGCGGTCCAGTTCGAGTTTTGGCCTCTCGCTTCATTCCATGGCCATCGCGAGCCTCTCTTCGCTCTTCTTCTTCTTCTTCTTCTTCTTCTGCTTACATAGCCGATGTAGCCGTATGCGGCTCGTAGGCGCCTTCCACTCTCCGTCAGCTCTGCGAAGGTCGCGTGCCCGATCATATCCTGCAAAGGCGAGTTCTCTCTCTCTCTCTCTTGTCTCCGAAGTCGGAACCAAAAGAGACGGACAAGGTCGTTCAGTTCCTTGAATTTGTGATTTAGTGTCCATTTCGAGCAAATTTTGAGAATTTGGTCGCTGTCATGTTTCACCGAGACCACATTGATTGTTTATCGTCTCGTCGGTTTGAACAAGTGCCAAATGAGTTTGAATTTGTGATTTAGTGTCCATTATGAGTTTATGACAACTACATTCTGGTGGTAGTGTAAGGTAGGTTAGGTAAGAGCATCTTCAACCATGCTATCCTTTCTATTTTAGCTAACTACTTTTACATTATCTATTTTAATTTTAGGCGTATATCGAGTGTTTTATTATCTTTTAAAATATGACTGTTACAATATACGTGTGAGAGAGAAAGGAATTGATGAGTTGTATAGGTGATCAATGCACATTAAATAATAAAATATTATATAGGAAGGGTAAAAGGCTCGCCAAATGTGGAGGGACATAGGGAAGTACGCATTTTAGGGAGCTGCTTGGGGGGAAAGGTTAGAGCAGCTACGGTATGAATTTGGCTCCTGGTCATATAACGTTGTCAAGGTTTTTTTGTTTTCTCTGTGTGTTTATTTTAAATGTTAAAGCAATCGTAAGCTATGTTATGTCAACATTTTTAAGATAAAAGTTAAAAATATTAAAATGGTGATTTTGAATGTTTTCAATTTTTTAACTTAAAAGAAGATGTGCTTCCAACACACATAATCGAAACCGGTTTCCTTTTTTTTTTAAATAAAATAAAAATCAATTCGAAGTAAGGAAATTCAAGAAATGTTGCCTAACATGCCTCTAGGTTAAAATAATAATAAAAAAGAAACTAGAAAGTTTTGTTTAATTTTCAGTTACATTGATTGTTGTTTTCCCTGAAGATTGGATCATTAAGTTCTTAAACAAAATACTTCCAGATAGAAATCTTACTGCAGGCTATGCACAATAAGTTCGTACAGGTAGTTGTAGATAGAAATCTTACTGCAGGCTATGCACAATAAGTATTAGGTGCCTTGATTGAAGCATTTGAATTCGATTGAGTAGCTATTTGCTGATTCAGACTCTGGCTTCCTGCAGAGTGGAGGAGGTTGGGTTTGTTGTTCCCACAGATATACAGCGGCAAGCTCTGCCGACTTTACTTTCAGGGAATGATTGCATACTTCATGCTCAGGTTACTTCTTGCTTTTGATTTTGTTTTTCTTTGAATTCATGCATTTGTTTTGATAGAAATAGTGCCATCTAGAAATATTGACAAATTGGAAAAGGACAAGGTGAGATTATATGCTTTCTAGTGCTTAAGGCCTAGGACAGACATCCTACTTACGAGAACTGGCATATTTTCCCAGGTAAGGATTTGAAAGAAACAAAAATAGCATATCTACATAAACAATGAAATAGAAGAAAAAAATGAAAGCATAACATTTCCTTGTTTATATTTGGCAGCCCTTTTGCTGTGGTGTTTTTTTTTCATAGCTTATTTTCTTTTCATTTTAAAATTTCCTTCTGGCCATCTAGACAGGTTCAGGGAAGACCTTAGCTTATCTGTTATCAATATTTGCAGCTGTAAGTGTTCACAGATCTGCTGTGCAAGCGCTGATTGTGGTGCCCACCAGGAACTTGGCATTCAAGTAAGTCCATTAACGATAGGCATTTTAAATACTCTTATCGTAAGCCCAATAGTGCCTGCAAAATTGCATGCTAGTTGGAAAACTCATGATAGATTGGGAACCTCTAGGATGAGCAGTTGTAGGTTAGCAAAGTCTTGATTGACCTTGGGAGGGGAATTATCCTTTTTGAACTTCACTGTATCTAATTTGCTAGTCTTTCTTCATCTCTTGCCAACAAGGTTACAAAAGTTGCTCGGATGTTGGCTGCCAGCCCTACAGAAGTTGATTCAGAGCAAAAGTCATTCACTGTTATGGCTCTTTTAGATGGTGGGTTGCTGAAAAGACACAAGAGTTGGCTAAAGGTGCCTTATTTCATTTTTTGGGTGTACATATTTCTTTATATTGTGCTTCAGTCAATAGCACAATAGGCTTACTTTGATTTTTATTGTCTTCTCCTTCAGGGGCTTTGAAGAGGTGTTTCTTTTCCTTTTTTCCTTCTATGTTCTCTTTTGAAATAATATATTTGAATGAATGATAGAAAAGACTTACAAAACATGTGCATGTTCTATGACCGAGGAAGTAAAAACAAATCCCAATGTGACTTCAGGTTTTGGGCGTCACTGTGATTTTAACTCAGTTTCTTGTGCTCTATTATGCATGCATATGCCTATCAATAGACTACTTGATGTAATTTTTGCAAATATAGGAACTTTATGTCCAGTTAAGGCATTTTCCTAAGTTCCTATATTCTCAGGCGGGGACCACCTACTTTAGTGGTTGCAACTATAAAGAGTTTGTGCCAGATGCTTGAGAAAAAATTATTTAAGCCCGAGTCAATGAAGGTTCTAGTTATTGATGAGGTAATTGAAAGTTCTGTTACAATTTATTTTTTGAAGAGTGAACCATTATTACACCCTTAGATCTGGATTATAAAATTTCGTATAGGATCTTGTTTTTCTTATATTGCATTTGCATGTCAGCTTAACATGAAGTAAAATGAAGAATTTACATTTTATTTTTACTGTTAGTAGGTTGATTTTATATTCAATTCTCCAAAACAAACCAGTTCTCTTCGAAAGCTTTTGACATCATATTCATCAAGCAACAAACGCCAGACCGTTTTTTGCCAGTGCATCCATACCCCAGCATAGGCATTTCCTGTACGACTGTATACAACAGAAATGGACCAAGGTTTGCATATGCAGTCCTCTCTTTCCCCATTTTTTTCTGCTGTGGGCATTGACACTTAATTTTAACATCCCCCTATACATTTTCTTAAATCAATTTTGCACTTCTGTTCTGTTATTTATTTTTTTGACAGAGAGATGTGGTTCATATCCATGTGAATTCAGTTAAGCCAATGCCATCACAGATACAGCATAGATTTGTGGTGAGGCAACAAGACTTTATTCTCTTCAACCCCACAGTTGCATAAATTGCATAAATTGTCTGTCTTCGTCCATGAATCATGTACATCTGGGTCCTATATACTGATTGGTTACTGATCCAATTTTTTAGCATCTAATTTCTGTATATCCACAGCTTTGCAACAAAGAAGCAAGACACAGTACATTGCTATCATTGCTACAATATGATAGACCTGAATCTGGCATAATATTTGTCGGTGAGCAGGTTAGTGGTTGTAATGTTGCATAGTTGGCTTTTTTCATACTGATGCAAGACATGGAGAGTGGCTTGAAAGTTTAAATTACACTTTCCCCAAACATGAATGACCTTGTTTTAAAAAACATATGGGTGCAATTTTCACTGTTATTGAAAAGTTACGATTATTGTTCAATAGTTGCTGTTGAATTGCACATGATGATATTCCATCTTGCAGTCTGAGAAATCAAAGCAAGCTGGAGATGTTCCTTCCACAAGTCTTCTACTTAATTTCTTAAAGACTTCTTATGTGGAATGCCCTGATGTCCATCTTTTGGAAGAAGAGATGAACTTCAATCAACGGGCTGCTTCTCTCTCCGTAAGACTGTCCTATTCATTTGTTTGGTGAGTTGTGCGTAGTTAGTTAGTTGTCTTACGTTGTTTGAACACTCACAGGAAGTAAGGCAAGGAGGTGGTTTTCTTCTTGTGGCCACAGACATAGTGGCCCGAGGGGTTGACCTGCCTGAGACAAGCCATATATACAACTTTGATCTTCCAGGAACTGTGGTGGATTATCTTCATCGAGCCGGGAGGACAGGCAGGAAACCGTTTTCTGATGAAAAATGCACTGTCACCAATATTATAACATCGCAGGAGCGGTTTGTGTTAAAGAGGTTTGAGAATGAATTACTGTTTGAATGTGAAGAGGTGTGCTTATAAAATATTGCCGACCGTTGTACCGTTGCGATGTGTTAATTTGTACGCCGACTTGGGATGGGTAGTGAAAGGGAACAAGCAAATATATAACTACATTTTTATCATATTACATAAATGTTTTATTTATTTAAACTGATGAAATAGGGTGGTACGTGTTAAAATTAACTTACAATGCCGGTGTCTTGGAAAACTCTCGGAGACTGAAGGGAGTTCTTGGTGGCTTGTAAATAAATCGGGCGGCTGGAACTATACCCAGATTGGCTAGAATTATCATGTATTTTATTTGGATATATAATTAAATATAAATTTAATTAATTTTTTTTTAAAATTTATTAGAAAAACACCCAAATGAGTTCTTTTTTTTTTTTTAAATTATAATTGGTTTCGAGTATTTATCGAATCAATATGAACAAATTTTGGTAAGTCGGCTGAGTTCCAAGTCTTGGTTGGGTTTAGATATAGACCTGGGCCGTTGGCAGCCCTGAAGTAACAAATGTTGAGTTAAGTTTCTCGGGCGGAATTCAATTTTTATTGAAATTTTATAAAATGTCTTGCAAGTGCTTTTACAAGTGCCCATTACAATCCATTGCAACTGCTTTTACAAGTGCCCATTACAATCGATTGCAAGTGCTTACAAGTGCCCATTCAAATGAATATTCGATTTTTATGAAGTATAACCAATCCATGAGCGTTCATTGTAGAAATGATGAACAGCCTTTTGCCAGTGTTGATAGTGCTGCATTCTCACTCTCAGGAATGAACATATAAATATGGCACGCGTCTCCAATTCTTAAGCCCCCACATATACCCAAGAAAAGAAAACGAACCAAAAAAAAAAACAATCCAGAAAAAGAGGGACGCATTTAACACCAGAAATTAGGATTAATATTGATAGATCGATCAAATCACAAGCCCGTCTTTTATTGTCGAGTTTTTCAGTATGACAGTAATGCCCGAACGAATATAGAATCCTTCAGAAGATCTGTCTGCCTCTTGAACACCCTGCAGATCCAAAATTCGAAACATGTCATTCAATAAAATTGGCAAACCTCACCTGCTTGAGCACTAATGCTATCCAAATCATTGGGTTAAATCTCCATCTTAAAATCTCAGTCATTTATTTTGAAATGGACGACTAAGATATAAGTTTAAAAAAATATTTACACACGTGTGATGGGAGTGAGGACCCATCATCATCTCAGTTATAACTGAGATTTTTAAACCCGCCCCTCCAAAACCATCAGATCTTTTTGGGGAGGCAACTTGGGAAACCATACCTCTGAGTTGGAAATGACTATATTCCTCCCTATTCTGGCGTTCTTGTCAATAATACAGTCTCTGCAGAGCACACACAACAGCAGTAGTATCATAAGGTGGGAAAGGGATAGATAGTATGACAACTGATCACTTAAACCAGACATTATAAATGGAAGAGGTTTTAGTCTGTCTTATACTTGATTGTAGTATTTTCTCCTATTCCAGTTGGAACTCTTCCCTCAGCCAGTAAAGATGTTATTTCAGCATCTGTTTCATAGTAATCAGCGCCAAGCATAACTGTATCCTGCAAGTTCTAGCTCAAGTTAAAAATTATACCATGTTTTACTTCAAAGTTCAAACTAAAGTCTCTTTGCAGAGAAACTCTAGAGATGGGATGCATTTAAAATTGATAGTAACCAGGAAGGTATAATTGAATTGCAAACCTTTAAATGAACGTTACTGTTTATTCGGGATCGAATGCCAACAACACTGTGCTCTATGAAGCAATTATTTAAGAAGCTTCCATGAGATATGATTGAATCAACAATCTGCTCCCAAAAGCAAGGAAAAAAAACAGGCTGTCATATTCTGAGAAGTAAATGAAAGTTACATTGCAGCAAGCAGCAAATGAAAGGAAGGTTAAGAGCAGAATGATAATAGTTTGATTCGTCAACCTTGCTGTTGTCAATCGCACTTGGTGGTAAGTTTCTTCTTGAAGTATACATTGGTTTTGTTGCATTGTAAAAGCTAAACTTTGATGCCTGAGTGGAACACAAAATCGTAAGATCCCAAAAGTTATGCAATCAGGGTTGAGCTTAAACAATCCCTGAAAACTAAGAATCACAAAAGAACAAACAACAGATAGAAAATATATTGGCAAGAAAAAAAAATCAAGACGCAGATTTACGAGCTTCGGCAATTTGCCTACGTTCGGACACCAATTCACTAAAGGAAAATCCAGTTTTCAGCATACAATAACAACCACCACAAAACCTTAAAAATACTGTGCAGTCGCAAAATACCATAAAGAAATAGACACAGACTTCCGTGCGATGCAAGGGGACTCCGACCCCCCTCAACCTCCCGGGATATCAGAGGTACATGTTCTAACACATTGAACAACACAGATTCATTGATATCTATGTAGAATGAAATTATAGCATCATCGGCATTCCCAATTCAAGGAGGCGATGTCACGGGAATTCAATTTCTCCCTAGAACACAAAATGTCCGAAAACTGGCCAAGTATAGTGGATTAGCCATATGATAGTTCTGGAGCTTACATGTGAAGTGAGAGCTAGGTTGGCCTCAAAGAAGGACCTGATTGTACCAATATCTTCCCAATAATCATTGAAGAGGTATGCCTACAGAAAATACCTGCACTTTAGAATGGCAGAGAAGTTGAATTCACAGTTAATATATAGAAAATTTGGTGCTAACCTTTATAAAGAATTCTTTGGCAGAGGCAGGGATTATCTCTGACCCGAAGTCATTTGCCGTCGGGAAACGCCATCTAACTCAGGAAATTGTAAAGGAATTATTATTTTGACATGGCATGACATGCATATATACTTCATGGGTAATATGATCACTCTCTCTCTCTCTCTCATATGCCACCTTATCCTAATACAAATTCACATTGCCAGTACCTCAAAAGATTCAAAAGTATCTCCTTCTTGAAGGCATACACTCCCATAGAAGCAATGTATGGTTTCTTTTTTGCTTCCTCTCGTGACAGCCCCAGCACCGTTGTATCCACTTCCTAATCGTCAAAAAAAAGAAAAAGAAAAAAAAGAAGAGTCAAATCTCACAATACAGCTAATCGTTTGATCCTGAAATGGCAACAGAACTTTGGTATTACCATTGCTTTCAAATCCTCTCCCTTGGGCTTTTCACTGAAGAAGAGAACTCTTCCTTTATGGTCTATCTTCATCAAACCAAAATCTGAAGCACGGCTATCAAGGAAACAAAATAGAACTCCAAATACACTCACATTTGTACAGTGAAAACCTCGAGTTTGATTGTACAAACTACAAAACACCCTACCTATCATCCATGGGCACAGAAGAAATGGTTATATCGGCACCGCTCTTCCGGTGATTCTGTAAACAAGAAAATGCAACATTTTTTTTCTAAAAAAATGCTTATAATAATACCATAAGATCACTAAGTAGATAAATTGAACATAACCTGAACAAAGTCCATGTAGTCCATCCGATACAGGTGATCTCCAGATAATATCAACACGTCCTCAATTTCCCTACTTCTCGCATCCTACGGAAACAGAAATGTAGATTGTAGATGTCACAGGGCTTCAATACCGTACAGGGTAAGAAGTGTCACAAATCAGTTTTGGTATGCATCATTCTATATCTTCCTCTTCCGTTAGGACTTAATTAGGAGGTGAATCTTCTTCTCCAATAGTCTTGCCTTCAATCAAGAAGGCCATAGATTTGAAGATATACAATATTGTTGCATAAACCCGGAAACCAGGATTAATGCATGCGTCAAAAAATATCTTTTTCTACGACAATGCCGGGAAAAAACAAATTAATGAAAGTATGAATTCACCAGCATTATGGGTCAAATGAGGGGGGTACCTCAAAGAGCCAATGGAACTGGCGGACAGCGTCGGCAGTACCCTGGAACCACCTCTTGCCCGCCTCTCCCGGTGTCTGAGTAGCTGCGAGAACCTGCAAACTTGCAGAATTGGCTTTTGGCTTCACATTTTATTTGATGATTCAAGTGTGAAGGAAGGGGAGACACACACACACACACACATACATCCACGTAACCGTCACCAAAGTTGACGCCATTGCCGAAGTTGTAGGCACGGGCGAGGTGCCTGTTGAGGGAAGCAGAGTTGAACTGCGTGAGAATGTAGACTTTGGTGATCCCACTGTTAATGCAGTTGCTCATTGGCACATCTATCAGCCTGTATGCTCCCCCGATTGGGACCTAATAATTAACATACATCATGTTAGTCGTACGCATAATTCAATTACAATCCATTGTTTTGTTTTGTTTTGTTTTTTTTTTCATTTATATTTTGCTTTTGGGTGTCCAAAAAATCACTTAATCTCATCATTTGAGAAAAAGGTGGAAGGAGACATTACAGCAGGTTTAGCTCGGCGTTTGGTGAGAGGGAAAAGACGAGTGCCCGCTCCTCCTCCCAGTATCACCGCCACCACAGTCCTGGGGTCTCTCTTCTCCATGTTTACTTCCCCGTACTGCTCACAATTTCACGTTAAAAATAACTGAAATATCATATTTAAAGTTTAAACTTTAAACATGCACCGTATTTATTTATTTTTCTGGAAAAAAAAAAACCATTTTTCCTCCGAATTGAAAATGCCATGTTTTTATCATAAAAAGAAAAAAGGAAAAATTAATTGAAGGTGGGTCAGTCTGCGTCGTTGGCCTAGTCTAGCTAGCCATGAAGGTTTCAAGCCAAAGGCCCGCCCCGGCCGTACACACCCATGGAGTCCAGTCCAGATAAAAAAAAAAAAAAGAAGGGACACGATGGCGCGTGATAGACTTGATAATTTCACCTTGGGTTCTGTGGCAGCGCTGGTGGGCATGGCGAGAGACATGCAGGAGGTGCGGCGGTGCCTACGGAGCTTAGCGTGAGTCCCGTGACGGTGACGACGCTGATTGATCAACTGCGTCCCCATCAGCTCCCCGCCGCAGAACTTTAGGAGCCGGCAACTCCTCTCCTCCAATCCCGTCCCGCCACGTAACCTTCCGGCCCCGGATAAGGTGAGCAAACCATCACCTCGTACTGCTGCCATTTCTTGCCAGAGGCCCCAACTCGCAGGAACATATAAATGCAAAACCTGGAGAGAGAGAGAGAGAGAGAGAGAGAGAGAGAGAGAGAGAGAGGTGTCATATATATGTTGCATGTCGTTTGAAAGCTTGGCCAAAAGGCTATCCACAACTCATTTTATCACGTACGATTCACGTCCACCGGTTTTAATTTGTATTTTGGCTTTATTGGATACTTGCATGTGATTCCCAAAAGAAACCCCATATTGGCTTTAAAAAAATTGCGAATATTCTGTGGCTTCTTCGACTGCTTCGTCTGCTTTTTGAAAGCAATTTGTCGGCTCGCAATTACTTCCGAAGGTACGAATCACACAGTACCAAACTACCTGGTCATCTTTAATCTGTACGGTTGAATTAGCGGTTATTTTCTTTCCAGTTCTTTTTTTAAAAAAAATGTAAGTCGTATGTCTAGCAAAGGACATTCTTACTGGTTTTTTTTTTAAACGCCAAGCCCACAGATTAAATAAAAAAAGTTTAGAATACGTGTGTATTATTTTTTAAAATATAAATATTTTTAAAATTAATAAGTTGAAATAATTTAAAATTATTTATAAGTGATGTAAATTCAATTCATAATTTTTATTTATAAGTAATGTAAATTTATTTGAAAAATATGTTTATTTTTTTAAATTGTTATTTAGATAAATTTTTACTACTCATAAAATGTTTTAAATTCATTGGATTCACTATTTTCAAAAATAATCTTATTTTCAAAAATAATATCATCTTACCAAACACTCATATATTTAAAACTAATAAACTCCTAATAGTTTTCTTGTCTAGTATCATTTAAAAGTGGGTGTTGGGACACTTATATCAGTTACCAAACTATTTTTTCCATGTTTACAGATTTAAACTATTTATCGTTTTCTTATATTAATACAAATCACAATGGATGTGGAGTCTAAGAACTTTGCAAGTCCCCCATTTGATAGGGAGGAGAAACGAACGTGTTATTTAAGAGGGCGTGGAGACTTCTCCTAATATGAGGCCTTTTGGGTGCTTTGTGTGGCACTATAAAGAACAAAATCGGGGATTGGGCTTGAGCCATGAACAGGACAATATCGTGCTACAGGGATTTAATGGTCATTAAAATGATATCAGAGTTGAAGATAAGGTCAGTGTGCTATAGTCCAACGGGGACGTGGGCCTCCTAAGGGGAGTGGATTGTGGAGTCTGAGGACTTTGCAAGTCCATATTGACTGGAGAGGAGAATAAAGTATATCTCTTAAGAAGACGTGGAGACCTCTTCTAGCACGAGGCTTTTTGAGGTGTCTGTGTGGCACTGCCAAGAACAAAACTAGTGATTGGGCTTGGGCCTTGAACAAGACAATATCATGTTATAGGGGACTTGGGGTGTTATAATAGATTCCTTTAATTACTTATTGTATTATTAAAATAATATTTTGTTTTGTTTTTTATTTAATAATAATTTTTTATAATTTAATATGACATAAAAGTAAAAATTATGAAAATGTCAAAAAAAGATGAGAGATTTTTTATATATAATTTAATAATCATATGGAGTAAATATACGTTAAAAACTACTATATAAATCTCATAAAGAAAGTTAAATATTGGACTTTTGTTGTGAAAATAATTTTATGACTCTTATTTTTTTTATATGGGAGTGTAAAATGTACCGGTCCGGTCCATCATATAACAGACCTAAATGACCTGCAATTTTAATATACTACAAATTAACTAAACCGGTCAAGTCGCATTTATTTATTTATTTAAAATAAATATGATAAGTTAATTTTTGTTAAATATTTTTTAAAATTTTAATTTTAAAACTATATTTTAAAGTTTATATTTTTAAACTTTAATTGTAAAATTAATAAGTTTAGGGTCTAGGTAGGATAGGTACAAGTTTTAAAATTATTATTAAAAAAACCTAATCTGCGAATCGGTCCACGTGTGTACGGATTTGGTTCACATGAATCGGGCCTAAACGAACTGGTTTGTTTAGGCTTGCGATTAAAATGGGTTAGATTTTCCTGGTCCAGTCTACTATGGTTTGCATGGATCATGAGCTGGTCTGCGGACTTGTGGTTCATTTTACATTCCTATTTTTCCAAACAAACTTTTATAGGGAATTTTCTACTAGTGGTTTTACTTGTGATTACATAAAGCTTGATGTAGGTATTACATGTTTCTATGTTTGTTCAAATGTTTTGTCTTTAAACAAAGATAGGGTATAATTAAAACGATATTCTAATGTCATTTTTTTCTAATAAGGCATCATAGAAGCTTTAATTAAAAAACTAGAAAATTATCTTATGGGATAATTTTCAATAGTTTTCAATAATTTTCATAAAAATCCCTAGAATACCTATTTATATGCTAAGTAAGACTCACTAAAAAGGAAAAGAAAATAAAATGAAAAGGAGATTACTTAAGAAGGTAAGAAGTTAGACAAAATAAATATGAAATCAAAATAAAAGGAAGATAAATTTGGTTTGCATCATTCTCTCTCACTAGCGAAGAACTCAACATTGAGTTCTCATCAAGATATAAATGTATATTGTCAGTAAAGAAGAGATACAAGTTTGCCACATTGAAAGATGTCAAAATTGACAAAGTCGTAGAAAAATTAATGGTATAAGCATTATCGTTGATCTTTTGCACAGTCTGGTAAGGTTCATATTTTCATGGTTATAACTTATTATAGTAGCCACGAGGATTCTCTTCTTCTTGAGAAAGACCATTATGTGATATCCCACCTCAAAGAGTTTTCGCTTCTATATCTTGTTAACCACCTCTTTATTATAGGTGGTATTAGCTTTCTCAATCTGCATTACATCCTCTATTAAAGTATTTTGCCAATGCTCCACCATGTGTTTTTTCGGTGTATTGTAATTAGTCACCCTAGGTAGGTTCACTAAGTTTAGTACATACCACATCACTTTGGTATAGACAATGGAGAATGAAGACATTCTTATTGTGCGATTGACAAAATTATTATAGGCAAACTCTACTTGGTTAAACACAAATCTTATTTCCTTGGTTTCTCCCTGACGGAATTTTATTCAAAATTTTCAATAAGACGTAATGGAATGTTATTGTTAAAATTTGCAATAACATTCAATAAGATCATCATACACAAACTAATAAGCATGATATTATTACAACACATAAAGAAGGTTTATCCACTTCCTTCATTCTAAACAAAATTGCCTTATACCAATGGAGGTTTATACTAACAGAGGATTATAAGCGTCACCCTATGTAGTTTTTCTTGCATTGCAGAGTTCCCAACACCACATCCCCACCTAGCTAACACCTTATTGCCAACAACATTAGTGCCTGCACGATGTCAATCACATTAAAATCCCGATCAAAGCCCCAACCACATGGCTACTAGGTTAGACACCTTCCTCATAATTTGCGATTATGGCTAAGGTTGGCCATTGTGTTGACTATCACCTCAATCTTAGCCCCAAACTTTCATCTCTTCCATCTCCCTCCATTTCATCTCTCTTTCTCCCTTAATCTCTGCCCTGAACTTTCGTCTCTATGTTGAGGTAATTATTGGTTTTTTTTTTCATTCAATTTTGGGTGATCAATATAATTTAGGGAGAAAGACAGCAAATTGAGATTGAGAGGCATACTCCTCCGTTAATAATCAAAAGATTGTAAAAAGAGAGATAATGTTTGGTGTAAAAGTGAGATTAAAAAGCAATCTATTCAGGACCAACAAGTGATATCAAAGCCTAGAGGGGGTGAATAGGCTCTTTGAAAACTCTTTTTTTTCTACTTTTTTAGCACAACACTTAATCTGGTTAAGAGAATGAATCAATGCAAAAGACAACCAGATAGTGGAAGTATTTTATATTATTATCAAAAGATAATTACAATAAAATAAGTAGCAAATAAAGTTGTTTACACAAGCTTAGATCTACTAAAAGAATTTATCTCTCTTGATTATAGTAGCACTCTTTTACAATTACGCATACACTAACCAAAAGTTTTATTTTAAAATCACAAACATAAAAATATATAAGACTCTGTATTTATATGCATCCCTTGGAGACATTCTTGGAACTAAACATTTTTGTAAGGACCCATGTTTGAGGTTTTGAGAGATAGTCATGTGATACTGGGGGATAAAAGTATCTAAACAGAAATGTGCTCGTCAAACAGAGTATTTTGACTATAATTGGGTTCGATTTGGAGTCCAATTGGAGTTTGAGCCTTGTGAGGGTAAAGTTAGTATTTTAAGGAATAAAATGAAGTTTAAATAGAGAAAAGTTGAGAAAACTCTTATTTTTCTTTTGTGGAGCGTGAGACGTGAAGATAGAGAATGTGCGAGGAGAAACCAAGAGCTTACAAAGGGAATTGGACGATCCGGACTCAAATCGCCCAAATTCAAGGTAGGGATTCATTCTTCTCACTCAAATGTCATTGACTATGCTTGATTATGCTTGTTAGACATGAGAATTAATCCCATATCCGTGGAATTTGAATTTTGACCCCAAGTGTTGGGAAAAACCTAATTTTGGGTTAAATCTTTTGATTTGAGTATATAAGACGTGATTAAAACCTAATATATAGTATTAGGTATGAGTTTTATAAGATTTCAGAGGGTCTGGGGGTTTTATGATCGTGTATGGCATGAGGGTTGAGAAGTTAACCGTGAAAATCTAGATTTAGATCTAGATGGTTAGAATCTAAAATTTAATATATGTATATTTTTGTTGTTACTGTGTGATTTAGGGGCGTTAAGGACATATTCTGGGGTATATATTATGGCTTGTTGAGTTAAAAATGGTGTTTTTAGGTGCCTAAGGGTCGCTGGGTTGATTCCAGACGAAGAATAAGCAAAAACGACAATGAACAGTACCCTAACGAAGTAGAAAGGTAGAAGGTCATGGGTCGAAGGATTGAAGGCTGAGGGTCGATGGGTCGAGGGTGGAGAGTCGAGGCAACTCTTCGAGTCAAGATCTTCAAGGTAGAGTTTTGCACAACTGTCATGCCCCTAAATTCCGAAACCTCGGAAACGGGGACGTGATGCCCCTCACGCCCAATCCAGGGGTCGAGGGGTTGGTGACCGTTTCAACTCTGACCAATACTACAACGGGGGTAGCATTGTACATTTAAATAATCAATTGCAACACACAAGCTATTAATAATTATATTTGCAAATAACACCACTGAAGTCCAACTAATCAGATTTGTACAAGCGCCACGGACTCAAGTCCGGAAGGAAATAATCGGATAATCAAAGGTAAAAAAAATAAGTCCATAAAGTGAACCCTACTGGAAATGCTCCAACCAGCTCTGCTAAGGCTCCACCAGCTACTCCCTACGACCTGTAGGAAAAAAAAGAAATAAAGTAGGGTGAGCACGTGTGCCCAGTAGGTGATCCCCATCTCCATTATCCCCTTTACTCGAGTTCCTAGATCTATATGATTAGTGTATGCATGTGCCAGTATAGTGTCACATTCCAACACAAATAAATTTCATTAAATCATAAACAAGTCATCACGTCACATTCATCCTCCCACGAAATTCCCGCTACCAACACCAGGAATTCAAATCACTACCAATCAGCCATGTGTGGGACCTGTGGTGTCCCTAACAACCACCCGCCATATATGGGACCTGGGTTAACCAGCCAAATAAGGGACCTGCGGCCTCTTGCCGGCCTTATGTGGGACCACGGTTAACCCAACCAGCTTAGCCACAAAACCAAATTATAATTTAGAGCGGTTATCCAACAATAACTCAAACAATTAATTGACACATAAATACATACATGAATACATAATTCCATCTACAATTAGTAATCAGCAATTAATTTATTAACACCGAGCTATAATTAATATCTTACTCAAACAATGACCGCGAACCTAAATTGCTATTTATTTAGGTATTTATTATTAGGAAACACACATATTTATTATTATTATTATTATTATTGGGCTTGCGCGGCCCAAACCACACCAACCCGTTAGGGTTGGTGTTGACTGGTGAAACGGGGAGGGCACGCCACCCCTTCCCTCCCCTTCTCTCACGCCAGCGCAGACGCACGGCGGCCATGGGAGGCAGACGCCGGCGCCCGCGGCTCTCTCTCTCTCTCTCTCTAGCGCGCCCGTGGCGCCCATCCTCTCTCTCTGGCAGCCGACCACGTCGCCGTCCACCTCTTCCTCCCGCTAGCGCACGTGCGACCACCGTACCAACCTCATCCTCCCTTCCTCGCTACTAGCGCACATCACGCCGCAAGCCTCAGCCATGGCCGTCGCTGCTCGTCCTCTCCATGCCAGCGTGCGGCGAGCGCCCGATCCACGGACGGCAACGGCGTGGTCCCCTCCTCCTCCTTGCCCAGAACACACACGAACATATATACATCTATATACTTAAATACACGTATTCGTATTTACATATATGAATGAACAGTTTATACACAGACTCATAAGAGCAGATTTGTACTCATACCCCGGTGGAATCAAAGAATCACCTACCTGATTATAGCCTTGAATGATCAACTCGACGGTTTCTTCAAATCTCGGCTGCTCAAACCTTGTGCTCCCCCCCTTAGCTCACGCACGCCTGACCAAAAATAGGGTTTCTACCCTAGTTCCTCTTATTTATACTCTATAATAATAATAATAATATTAATCCAATAATAATTAATAAAATGATTAATAATAATAGTAATCATTCATTATGAGAATTAACCTCAGGTACTATCAAATTATTTAAATAATACTAACAAAATAATAACAATAATAATAATCAGTCCTTAACATTAAATGTTCGGATTAATAATAATTACATAATAATAATGACATGTCTAAATATATTTCAATAATCATAATAATATTTATTTATATTTTAACATATTAAAATCATATTATTAAAAATAAATAACGCTAAGGCCACTGCCGAATAGATATTCCAACATCTATTCAGGGGCCTAACTTTCTACCACTCACAGTACGGGTCTTTACAACAACTTCGAGCGGTCTACGGTTCTTTGAGTCTATGAGGCGGATCTTCGAGTCGGCGGGATCTTTGAGTCCGAGGAAGATCTTTGTGTTTGAGCTTTGAGTCTTGGGTTACGAGGTTACAGCGTTGGGTTAATAGTTACAAAGTACAACAAAACCATTTACATTACCAAGGGGGTATTGTGAACCTTAGTGGTCATGTGGGCTGTGAGGCTACCTTGTTAAGCTGGGGAGGCTCTTGTTGAGGGCCTAGGAGGTGATATTTGTTCGAGCCTAAGAGGTTACTATGCTCGAGAGGTAATACGGGGCCCGAGGGCAATCCGTAGTCTTGGGAGGCAACATGGTGCCTAAGAGGCAATGTTTAGGATTACATGGGAGGTTTTCTTTGTATTTTTAATGTGTGTACATGATTGAAATGGTGATGTATATGTAGAATTACACGAGCACATGCCTACACTAGTTTATGAGTTGAATGGATTAGGGAGACATGATCCCTACTAAGCTGTGATTGCTCATCCCTCCTGTTGTGTTTTGTCTTTATTTGTTTCGAGTGCTTACAGGAGCTAGGAGGTTCACCAGAGGTGAAGACCTTATGTGTATTTGTTTGTTTTGTTGGATTGTAAAAAAAATTATGATTGTAACCTCGTGGGGAAAGAACATATATGTATGTGTGTTTTTACTGTGGATTGAAATGATATTTCTGTCTTCGTGTGCCATATGTGTGGTATGGATTAGGGATGGAACCTATGCTAAGGTCCCTTTTCCGGTGTTATCACCATTCGGGTGTGGGAATGAGGATTCACAAACCGGTTTCTGCGGGTCGGAAATTTAGGGTGTGACAATCTTGGTTGCTGAGCTTCATCAATGATCTTATCATAAAAACCCTCTATTTTAATGCAACGGATGTGGAGCTCAAGATATTAGAAATATGAGTGAATTAAATCTATTTTGTATAGTTCCAATTTCATTGAAGATTATTCTACACATCCGTATGATCCACGTCTAAGATGACTTAAATGTCTTCAAATGAACTCTTCTTATATCGGGACATAACGAACTGATGAAGTAGTATCGTCTTACTACTTCATACTCTTCTTACTTTAAATGATAAGGTATCGTCTTACTCCGTATTAATGAAGTACTTGGATTTCTTACTACGTGTTACTTGAATGCTCAGATCCCTTATTCTGTATTAGTACTTCCTTACTCCATATAAGTGCAAAGCTCGGACGCTTATTCCGCATCTTTTCTTCTTTACTCCATGCAACTAAAAGACTCGGGTCCTCATTCCGCATAAGTGCTTCCTTACTCCGCGTGAGTATAAGACTCGGATTCTTACTCCGTGTCTTCTTGTACTTAGTTCATTTAAGTGAAAGACGCAAATCCCTTAGTCTATATCTCTAGTCCTTAGTTTGCGTGAGTATTCCTTACTCTGTATCTTGTATTGACTTGGTTATTTACCAAGTCGATTATCGACACTCTCATTTGTCCGGATCAGAATTATGTATCTTGTCCTTAACTTAATGCTTACGAGTAAAGATTCATTTAAAGCTTATCTTCTACAACCACGTTAGAAATAGACACTGAAAATTTTAAATCAATTCACATAAGGTTTCATTTGCATCATCTAAATTTTAGGTTCGATCCAACAATTATGACTTTTATAATTTGGAGAACCAATAGAATAAAACTCATAATTTAACAAAGTTTTTAGCTAAAATATATATTTCGAGAACACTTTATAGTCATGTGCGGTTAATATTTTGTCACGTATATACAATTTAGAAAAATATTTGATGAGTTCAATGTTAAAGCATTGGCATCCGTGTCATCAAACAGATAATAAATGCAAAAAACTAATGATTGTTAAAAAAATGTTGCATTGATTTCATTAAAACCTACATTCCTAACTTTAATCTACAGTAAATATGCCTCCTCTTGTCAAATTTGGCGATCGACTATAGACTCCCCAGATCCCAAGCATGCCCCCTCCCCCTCCCCCAATGGCGACCACGCCCCCCTCACTTCCACTAACAGCGACCACGCCCTCCTCCTCCTCCCCTAGCAGCGATCACAACCCCCCTCTCCTCCCTCGATGGTGACCACACCCCCTCTCCCTCTCCGGACGGCAACCATCACCTTTGCACATGTCACGCCCCCGAATTCCAGGGAACCCGGAACCGGGTACATGACTTCCCCTTACCCGCACCCGAAAGGTCAAGGGGTTGGTGACTAGCACCAATAGAGACTACACCGCGGGTGCTGTCTCAAATATGCAACCCTGTACAGTCATACATCAAGGGTAATCCCGTACTTTCCCATATATCATCATGCATACAAAGAGTCAAACATATACAGACATCACATCATACAGTATGCAAATACAACTGTCCACGGACCCATGTCCGGGATATCACATAAAACAATACGAGAATATAATCGTATCATACATCGAGTAGTGGGCGTCCTCCTGGAAGAAAGTCCTCCACTAGTCTCGGGTCACACCTGAAAAGGGTAAGCAACAAGTAGGGGTGAGCGACAAGCTCGGTAGGTGACCCTAACACTCCACATCATGCAACACATATAAGTCTATACTATATGCTCGGTGTACTCGTGCACCGTGTGGTGTGCACAATCATCGGGACTCGACTGCAACAAACATCGGGACAACTTGTCCACGATCCCCCATGGGATCCCGGCTCAGGGCACTCGGCCCTAGCTCCACGAGCTCAACGGCTCAACTCGGGCCTTAGCTGTCCACAACGCAATATGCCCGGCCACGGTCGCCACACGGGCTCGCCATCGGTTCGTATACTGCCACGTCAACCACATAGCACCATCGGTGCATCACGGTGAGAACCCAAACAAGTCACCGGAGTCCATGCCCCAATACCTCACATCAACATACTAACATTAGTATGGCATGTCATTCTCAACATTTCCTTTAGAATTGTAGCCGGTCTTCACAAGTAAATCCTCAACCCTTGATTTATGAAGGAAGTACTCAAAGCAATTATTTCCTTGAAATTAAAAGTTAGGAAAAACACCGTTCACTTAGTCCCGGAAAAACATTGTTCACTTTAGTCCGGAAACACTATTCACTTAGTCCCGGGAAAAACGTGTTCAACTTAGTCCCGGAAACCTTGTTCACTTAGTCCCGGAAAAACACTATTCACTTAGTCCCAGGAAACTTGTTCACTTAGTCCGGAAACACTATTCACTTAGGTCCGGGAAACCCCGTTCATTTAGTCCGGAAAAACACTTGTTCACTTAGTCCGGAAACACTATTCACTTAGTCCGGAAAAACATTGTCACTTAGTCCGGAAACACTATTCACTTAGTCCGAAAACACTATTCACTTAGTCCAGGAAAAACATTGTTCACTTAGTCCGGAAACACTATTCACTTAGTCCGGAAAAACAACGTTTCATCGTCGTTTTTGCTAATTTTCTCGACTAGAACGGCAACCCAGCAACCCCAAACACTCATAAACACATTTATTTTGATATACACCCCATTACACGTCTTAAATAACTCTAAATTTCATGTAATCAACGAAATACCTCTTTTATGCATTTAAATCGAAGATTGACCAAAAATTGGGTTTCCCCCAAATCTTAAGGTTCACCCCCAAATTCCATGATTTCACCCAAATTAAGCATCCTAAGCCTACTATGAATCATATAAGGAGTTAGAATCACCTACCTGGAAGATTCTTTGCGATCCACGAGCTCCAATCGCCCCAAAATCACCAAGAAAGCTCTTCACGCTCTTCACTTCTCTCTCTCTCTCTCTCTCTTGCTCAAACACGCACGCACCAATAATTGGAAATTAAAGAGATAAGGCAGTTCTTAATTATATATATACCGTTGCCAATAATTGGCCTCAAAGAATAATTGACCGGATCCGATAATTGACCTCGAGGTCACGAACTCCAAATTGAGTCAAATTACTGTCAAAACGCTCGAAATAACGAGGACAACACCCGTTTAGATATTATCACACTCAAATGACCGCTCAAACGCAAAGTCAACCAATAAACCCCAAAAAAGTCAACAATCGGGTCAAACGGGGCCCCGACTCGAAATCGGGACCAAGTACGGTCAAAATGCTCGCATCGACGGCTACACTACCGTCCAGGATAGTTACATTCCCATAGAATGACTATCTCTCAAAACTACCCAAATACGAGTCTTTACATCCTCCCCACCTTAGGACTTTTCGTCCTCGAAAATAAAACACATGCCCAAATGACATAGCGAAATTCAAGCTCAATGTCCCAACAACAAAACATCAAACATGATCACCGATCACACATGTGCAAGGCAATGCACATCAAGCCAAACAGAACCCACATTGGGCACAAGATCCAAGGGCACAAGATCCAACAATAACGAGTTAAACCACATCTCGAAACAACATATGCAAAACAAATGCATAAAATATAACTCATACCTCGGGGAAGGTCCTCACATCCTCCCCACCTCACGCCCGATCGCCCTCGAATAGCTCGGGATGAAGAACCCGCATCCCGGCTCTCTTTCTCCCAAGTCTGCTCCTCCATGCCTCGGTGTCGCCATAACACCCGAACTAGTGGGATCGTCTTGCCCGCAAGACTGGTCCCCCCTGTCCAAAACTTCGTGCGGCATCTCAACAACGGCACCATCATCGCCAGGTCTATCTCGCGATAGTCCCAAAGCACACGAGAAGGATCTGGGTGATACCGCCTCAATCGAGACACATGAAACACATCATGTACTCGCGCCCAACTCGGTGGCAAAGCTAACAGATAAGCCACTTGCGCCCACGGTGGCAACAATCTCAAACGGCCCCACAAAACGAGGGAGAGTTTGGATCCACGTCCAAACCTCCGATGCCCTCGACGCGGCGAAACCCGCAAAAATACACGGTCACCCACCTCAAGCGCAAGAGTCGACGCCTCCGGTCCGCGTAGGACTTCTCGCCACTCTGTGCTTTGTCGCATACGCTCGTCTAATCAACTGCACTATCTCCGTGGTTTCTCGAACCATATCGGGACCGAGAATTGCTGTCTCTCCCGTCTGTGCCCAACACAAGGGTGATCTACAAGGCCGCCCATCCGGCGCCTCATACGGAGCCATCCCAATCGTGGCCCGATAATGTTGTTGTAAGAGAACTCCACCAAAGGAAGGTGAGTCTCCCAACAACCTCCAAAATCTAGGACACAGGCACGCAACATATCCTCGAGCGTCCGAATCGTCCGCTCGGGCCGGCCATCCGTCTGCGGATGAAAGGTATCTTGAGGTTCACCCTAGTGCCCAAAGCTCGTCAGACTTGTCTCCAAAGCGAGAGGTGAACCTCGCATCCCGATCGAGATACAATAGATAATGGGACTCCATGCAATCGCACAATAACATCAATATACCTCGTCCCAAAGTCCTCACTGGGTCTGTCTCTCGAATCGGAATAAAATGCGCCGATTTGGTCGATCGGTCCCAATAACCCATATAGTGTCGTGTCCCCTGGAACGAGGAAGTCCAAGTGACAAAATCCATGGTCACGTGGTCCCATTTCCACTCGGCACTAGCAAAGACCGCAACTCCTGGTGATCTCGGGTGCTCGCCTGGACCTGGCGACGGGTCAAACACCTCCTCACAAAATCAGCAACGGCCTTCTTCGGGCCTGGCCACCAAAATCGCCTCCTCACGGCATGGTACATCTTGGTCCCACCAGGATGTACAGCTAACCTCGCCCGGTGAAATTCCCGAAGAACCTCCTCCTGAAGAGAAGTGGGAACTATCAGGCGTCCCCTATACCGCAAAGACATGCTCTGCGTCCTCGGTCCAATCGGAAGGTGCGCTTGGTCGAATCCCGTCCCTGATGACCTCACAATCAATGTCCCCCAAACCGATCCTCTATGATCTTGTCTTTGCATCTCTGGGACCGTCTACAACAACACCGAGGGTCCCTCGCCCCTCGCCGGTCACCATCTGCAACCTCATCGCCGCCAACTGACCCATCATCTCCCATTCCTTAATGGCCCAATGGGCCACCACGGCCCTGCTCTTCCTACTCGGAGCATCTGCCACCACATTACCCTTCCCAGGGGTATACATCATATCAAGCCAACCATTGCAGTGTACTCCACCCACCGCCCGTCATGCAGGTTCAGGTCTCGTTGAGAGAAGATATCTGCAAGCTCTTGTGGTCCGTATACACCACAAACTTCTCCCCAAGGAGATAATCTTGCCAGCTCTTTAAAGCAAAGATCACTGCGACCCAACTCCAAATCATGCGTGGGATAGCTTTGCTCATGTGGTCTCAATCGCCTAGATCCATAAGCAATCACCTGCCGAGTCCGCATCAACACACAACCAAGACCCACCCCGGAAGCATCACAATACACCTCAAAAGGCACACCCTCCTGTGGGAGAATCAAGATAGGCTGCCGAGGTCAATCGTGCCTTGACTCCATGAAAGCACTCTCACACGCATCGGACCAAATGAAAGGAACTCCCTTCCTAGTCAAGTGTGTCATAGGAGCTGCGCAACCGGGGAAAAATCCTCCACGAACCTCCGATAATAGCCTGCCAAACCAAGGAAGCTACGAATCTCAAACACATTCGTGGGCCTCTTCCACGACATAATCGCCTCAATCTTCTCGGGGTCCCCTGTGATACCCTACGAAGACACCACATGCCCCGAGAAGTGCACCTGTTGCAACCGAAGCCACATTTCGTGAACTTCGCGTACAACCGATGCTCCCGCAAGGTCTCACAACACAACCGCAAATGCTCCTCATGCTCCCTCTTGGTCGCCGAATAGACCAAGATATCATCGATGAACACCACAACGAACATATCTAAAAATGGAGCAAACACCTGGTTAATCAATCCCATAAACACTTCTTTGGAGCATTCGTGAGCCCAAACGGCATCACAAGCCACTCATAATGCCCATAGCGACAACCGAATGCGGTCTTTGGGATATCCGCCTCCCTAACCCTCAAGCGATGGTATCCAGATCTCAAGTCTATCTTGGAAAACCATCTTGCACCTCGAAACCGATCGAACAGGTCATCGATCCTCGGCAATGAATACCTGTTCTTCACAATCCCTGGTTCGGCTTAGGTAGTCTATACACGCAAAGTGAACCATCCGCCTTCTTGGCGAACAACACTGGAGCGCCCACGGTGAGCTACTCCGCCTGATAAGCCTCGTGCCAATAAATCATCTATCTGTCTCTTGAGCTCTCTAAGCTCTGTCGGTGCCATCCCTGTAGGCCGCTAACTCTGATCGGTGTTGTCCCTGGCAACAACTCGATCGAAAACTTCTACCTCCCTCACGGGTGGCAAAGCCGACCAAGTCCTCGGGAAACACTATCCGGAAGCGATCTACAATGGGTGGCAAAACAGCCTTCCCTCTCTCCTCCTGTCAACCAACGTCGGGTTGGCTAACCGGTGGTCACATCACCCCACCCATGCCTCAAAGGTCCCAAACTGCATGCCTCCTCGGTCCACTCACCCATAAAGACACCCCGCGTGCCCTCTGGGTGTGAGGAACGTCACACGCCGTCGAAAACAATCAATCTTGGCCTCCACGGAGACCAACCGGTCCATACCCGGGATAACATCAAAATCATCTAACTCCATGATATACAAATCACACAATGAGTTAACACCCCCAAGTGTTACCCGACAAGCACGACGGATACTCTCAAGTATCCACAATTCCACCCAAAGGTGGAAGCAACCATCGAGGCCGACTCCCTGTCTCTGGGCTAACTCCAAGCCAACCACCGTAGCATACGAAATAAAAGAATGGGTAGCACCAAGTATCAATCAAAGCTGAACAAATAGTATGAGAAATGATGATGGTACCTCTCACCCCGGTGAAGGTCCGCTCTCTGCCTCGTCCCTGGTGGAACCTCGCCTCTCTGTGGTGAGGGCAAAAGTCCTCCCTCGTGGTCCCCTTGCCACTAGCCTGGCCCATTGGGGCCTTGCCCCGTGATCAACATGACCACTGAGCCTCCCGCCGAGGCTGCTGCACCGCAGTCGCATCTGCGTGCTCCGTGCCGGCCGCGACCTCCGAGATGGAGCCCCACTCCTCGTCCCCGATCTCTCGGACGAGGGCCTACCTTCTGGTTGAGCCAAGGGTAACACATTCCCTAGCTCCATGCCCCACTTTCCCGCATCGGAGACGGGTCATCTTTTTTCCTTGGGCGGTCTCTCGAGATATGCCCGGTCAAACCACGACTCCAACGGGTCCCTGGCCTCTGCTGGATGAACTCTCACGGGGTCCCACGCCTGGCTAGAAACCCTCTGCACCTGCCTCCTCTCGGGCCGGCAGACCTGCTCTCCACACTCTGCCTTTTCTTGCTCGGACTGCCAACCGCCCGGCCTCCGAGCTCTCGCGATCCCGACCTCGCTCAATAATGATCGCCTTGTCGACCGCCTCCCGTAGCTGGTCATTGCATCGGTTCAGGTGTCTTTTCAAAGATGGCCTCAAGCCCCGAATGAAGTCCTGCGTCTTAGGCCTTCCTTTTCCCAAGACTCCAGCAAACCGCCCCAAATCGTGAAGGCTTGCACATACTCACCACGATCATCTTCCTGCACAAGCTCATATACTCTCTACGTCGAGTATCTTCAACGAGCAGTGGAAAATACTCCCCAAGAAGCGCTCAACAAACTCTCTCCGGCTCATCGATCGCCATGGACAGCTCTAGTGGATTCCCACCACCTGCGTGGGATACCCAACAGATAGTGCGTCGCCACGCGCCCTCGCTCCATCTCGGCACCCTTGATCATCTCAAAGATGTCCTCGTCCATCTAATCCGGTCCTCGGCTACCTCGGGCCGTGAACCATCCTCAAAAGTCCTGGGTGCATGTTTCAAAAGCCGTGCAGCCCAATCCACTCCTCGTCGTCTTTGGCTCTATCATGACCTCCTGTTGGTGCACGTCCTGCACCACCCTCGCCTCCCCTTGCCGAGGTGTGGTGGCTCCTGAGGCTCTTTGTTGCCTCTTCGGCTCATCCACCTCTCTAGCCATATCCCTCATCGAGCCCCGCATACCCGCATGGCCTCCGTAACCGAATCAATACCCGAGCCAAATCAGGTCCCCACAACCGGCGACGATCTCTGCTGCGGGCTCTGCTGCCCCTGGTGCCCGACTCTATCGTGGGCTCCTCTGCCGGGCCTTGGCCTCGGACGGCTCTCTCGGTGGTGCCATCACACTGGCCACAACAACAAACAACAAACGATCAATAGCACAACTGACCATCAAAGGCGACCCAAACTTGTAGGTTCTCACCACACGACTGTAGTCCATACCATGCGTATAGCATCGTGTCCCCCATAGGGGTACACCACATGACCCGTAGGTCCACAACCATGCATATAGCATCGTGTCACCCCATAGGGTACACCACATCCGATCCTGGCTCTCACGGCCACGTGCCATCCAGCACCACATACGAGCACATCACACACAAAGACAATCTAGTGCCCTATGTGCGCACAATCATACCACTAAGAATGCACCACATGTATGCTCTAGGATGATCTAACCGACACCAACATAACCTAGAATACACTAAGGACTGCGTTGATCGGGCGCCACTCCTTACGGTTTTCAAGTCACATTGAATCAATTAACCACCCTCACTAACCCAGGTCGCTAGACCATGCTCCGATACCAACTTGTCACGCCCCGAATTCCGGGGAACCGGAACCGGGTACATGACTTCCCTTACCCGCACCCGAAAGGTCAAGGGGTTGGTGACTAGCACCAATAGAGACTACACATGGTCTTTGTCTCAAATATGCAACCCTGTACGATCATACATCAAGGGTAATCCTGTACTTTCCCATATATCATCATGCATACAAAAGAGTCAAACAGTCATACGAGACATCACATCATACGGTATGCAAATACAACTGTCCACGGACCCATGTCCGGGATATCACATAAAACAATACGAATATAAGCGTATCATACATCGAGTAGTGGGCGTCCTCCTGGAAGAAAGTCCTCCACTAGTCTCGGGTCACACCGAAAAGGGTAAGCAACAAGTAGGGGGTGAGCGACAAGCTCAAGAGGTGACCCTAACACTCCACATCATGCAACACATATAAGTCTATACTATATGCTCGGTGTACTCGTGCACCGTGTGGTGTGCACAATCATCGGGACTCGACTGCTAACAAACATCGAGACAACTTGTCCACGATCCCCCATGGGATCCCGGCTCAGGGGCACTCGACCCTAGCTCCACGAGCTCAACGGCTCAACTCAGGCCTTAGCCTGTCCACAACGCAATATGCCCGCCAGGGCCACACGGCTGCCATCGGTTCATATGCCCGCACGTCAACCACATAGCACCATCGGTGCATCACGGTGAGACCCAAACAAGTCACGAGTCCATGCCCCAATACCTCACATCAACATACTAACATTAGTATGGCATGTCATTCTCAACATTTCCTTTAGAATTGTAGCAGTCTTCACAAGTAAATCCTCAACCCTTGATTTATGAAGGAAGTACTCAAAGCAGTTATTTCCTTGAAATTAAAAGTTAGGAAAAACACCGTTCACTTAGTCCCGGAAAAAAACTGTTCACTTTAGTCCGAAAACACTATTCACTTAGTCCCGGGAAAAACACTTGTTCACTTAGTCCCGGAAACATTGTTCACTTAGTCCGGAAACACTATTCACTTAGTCCGAAACACTGTTCACTTAGTCCAGGAAACACTATTCACTTACAGTCCGGAAACCCTGTTCATTTAGTCCCGGAAAAACACTGTTCACTTAGTCCCGGAAACACTATTCACTTAGTCCCAGGAAACACTATTCACTTAGTCCCAGAAAAAACACCGTTCACTTAGTCCGGAAACACTATTCACTTAGTCCCGGGAAAAACACCGTTCATCGTCGTTTTTGCCAATTTTCTCGGCTAGAACGGCAACCCAAAGCAACCCCAAACACTCATAAACACATTTATTTTGATATACACCCCATTACACGTCTTAAATAACTCTAAATTTCATGTAATCAACGTAAATACCTCTTTTATGCATTTAAATCAGAAGATTGAACCAAAAATTGGGTTTCCCCCAAATCTTAAGGTTCACCCCCAAATTCCATGATTTCACCCAAATTAAGCATGCTAAGCCTACTATGAATCATATAAGGAGTTAGAATCACCTACCTGGAAGATTCTTTGCGATCCACGAGCTCCAATCGCCCCAAAATCACCAAGAAAGCTCTTCACGCTCTTCACCTTCTCTCTCTCTCTCTCTCTTGCTCAAACACGCACGCACCAATAATTGGAAATTAAAGAGATAAGGCAGTTCTTAATTATATATATACCGTTGCCAATAATTGGCCTCCCAGCAATAATTGACCCGAATGCAATAATTGACCTCCCGAGGTCACGAACTCCAAATTGAGTCAAATTACTGTCAAAACGCTCGAAATAACGAGCACAACACTGTTTAGATATTATCACACTCAAATGACTGCTCAAACGCAAAGTCAACCAATAAACCCCAAAAAGTCAACAATCGGGTCAAACGGGGCCCCGACTCGAAATCGGGACCAAGTACAGTCAAAATGCTCGCATCGACGGCTACACTACCGTCCAGATAGTTACATTCCCATAGAATGACTATCTCTCAAAACTACCCAAATACGAGTCTTTACAGCACAGTACTTCTCAAAGCATAGTTATTTGTTGATATTAAAATAATAATATATTATTATTATGGGTAGAATAACTAACTCAAATTATGAATAAGCAAACTTTAAATTTATGAAAAAGTATTAATTTTCATCAAATTTTAAAATTTGATTTGGTGAAACAATGTCAACGCTCTTAATACTCTAAGGCCATGTTTGGTACGCAAGAATCAAATCGAAGGGAATGGAATCATTAAGGGAATAAGATTACTTAGGGAATGGAAATGAAATTTAAATATTGAAATCCTTTGTTTGTTATATGCATCAATGGAATGAAAAATATTTCCTTACTCTTGTTTGGTATGTGATATTTAAGAAAGAAAGATGAAATTATAATCCAAAATTACGTTAAAGCCCTTTTTCCTTTTTCTTTTTAATAATGCAAGCAAGTTCGCCGTCTCCTCCTCACCCGTACCAATTCACTGTCTCCTCCTCCTACGTACCAGCTCTATCAAACCAGAGCATGCATCCATCACTGTCTCTTCCTTACTAGTGGGGGGGTGCACGGGGGTGAGGGGAGCGGACAACCGGGGAGTGGGGTGGGGTACTGGAGCAGACGATGGGGGAGACTGTAACAACAGAGGATTTGAGGGTTTTTTTAGGAAGTTTAATGCAAATTTTGATTCACCTATGTAAGAGAATGAATCCAAACTGCATACGAGGCTGGTATTAATATGCCTTTATGTAAGGGTAAATGATTACCAAGCTAATGCCTATTTTCTTTTCTCTTGTTGTACCAAATATGGGAAAGAGATGAAATTTGATTCCTTTCCTTTCCTTTCTCGCATACCAAACATGTTATGAGTAATTAAATTCATTATTTTTTTATTTTCTAACGTAAATATAAGAAAACTTTAAAATTATATTTTTTAAAAAGGAGAAATTTAGTTTAATTATTTTTTTTCCTATGTGCACATCATATTTCAGGGATGTTATTATAACTTGTTATATTTGTAGCAACCCGAGAACCATCAGAGCACTAGTAGCAGATTCCCTATATAAGTCTGTTTCCTTAAATTTAAGAAAAAAAAGTTAAAAAGTC
The DNA here is from genome assembly GCA_023512835.1 of Taxillus chinensis. Lineage (NCBI taxonomy): Eukaryota > Viridiplantae > Streptophyta > Magnoliopsida > Santalales > Loranthaceae > Taxillus > Taxillus chinensis. Next base: position 2,936,576 of record CM042092.1, read on the forward strand.
ATAAAATCATTTCCACAACAGATGCCCTATATTTAACTTTCTCTATAGGGTTTGTACAGTATTTTCCAATATATTGGGAAGCACTATTCGCTCCCTATAATTATTAAATTATATTTAAAAATTTTCTCTCACCTCTCTCATTCACGTTTCCATAATATTAACTTTTATTTCATATTAAATTATAAAAAAATATTATTAAATTAAATAAGTGATATAAAATATTATTTTAATAATATATAGTTTGATGTAGAAAATCTATTATGATGTATATTTATATAGAGAAACAAAAAAATAATTTTAAACTATAAATTTAACAAAACTAATGAAATAGTTCACTCTATATGTCCATAGATTCAAATAAATACAGAGCTTAGTGTAAAAAGACAAAGACCGAAGCGACAGGTGGCAGAATTATAAATATTATTTATAATTTTGAGAAACAACTTCAAATTTTTGCTCGCTCGTTCTCTGCTATTCAAAAAGTGAAATGCGACCGTTGGAACCCTAAGCTTCGTTCGTCTTCATTTTCAACTCGTCACAGCCACGAATCGATCAAACGCAAAACAAACGAACCAGTGCTGGAGACACAGTGATGCAAGACATTTTCGGATCGGTTCGTCGATCCCTAGTGTTCCGAGGAAGCACCACCGACGATGGCGGCCGATTCGGGGTCGGAGGCTTCGTCGAGAAAATTGGCTCCAGCATTCGAAAATCTCGAATCGGTCTCTTCCAGAAGTTTCCGTCTCCGGCGCTACCTCCGATTCCGAAAATCGATGCTCCGGCGATCCGGTGGAGGAAGGGAGAATTGATCGGATCCGGCGCTTTCGGGCGAGTTTATATGGGGATGAATCTCGATTCCGGAGAGCTTATCGCTGTCAAACAGGTCACTCTCGTCGATTCATGGATGTCTTGTCGTCAATTGTTCTATTTCATCGACGAGTTGTTCAATTGTTATGTTTTTTTTGTGACGTTGTAGGTTTCGATTGCCGCGAGCAGTGCCTCCAAGGAGAAGACGCAGGCGAGAGTTCTAAATTGAATTTTATTTCATTTCTCGTCGTGTTTATTCTATAATCTAAATATAATTGTTTTCTTTTACTTGGTTTATGTAAAGCAGGCTCACATTCGAGAGCTGGAAGAAGAAGTGAGGCTTCTAAAAAATTTGTCGCATCCAAACATTGTTGTGAGTGTCGTGTTTTTCATTTTTGAATTGTTGGATACTTCCCGGGCATGTGTTGTAATTCATTACATTTTATTTGTTTCATTCACAGAGATATTTGGGTACGGCTAGAGAGGATGAATCCTTAAATATTCTGTTAGAGTTTGTTCCTGGTGGATCAATTTCGTCACTTTTAGGGAAATTCGGGTCTTTCCCTGAAGCTGTAAGCAATTTCATTCCTCAAATCATAATGATTTTGCAGTTTTTTATATGTTGATTTCAATTCACTCTGTCTTGGAAATTTGCACAACAGGTAATAAGAATGTATACAAAACAGCTTTTATTGGGACTAGCATACCTTCACGAGAATGGAATTATGCACAGGGACATCAAGGTAACTTTCTTATGTGCTTGCGAATTGAATGCTTTTTCTACAGGAATGGAGTGATGAACCCAAAAACCTTGACCCTTTGTTAGTTTGCTTCGTCTATCGGTCTCGCATCCTGTGGGCATGCCTGTTTTTTCTCTATCTAATGAATGACGTTGGATTAATTTCATACAGGGGGCAAATATCCTTGTCGATAATAAGGGATGCATTAAACTCGCAGACTTTGGCGCATCAAAAAAGTCGTTGAGTTGGTATTATGCACCTTAACTGTTTTTTATAGCTTCAACTTTTCTAGTACTTTAATTTTATAATTTTTTTTAATGTTTTCTCCACTTTTTGTGTCTTAATTATCAATCTCACCACAGGTAACCATGACTGGCGCAAAATCGATGAAGGGCACTCCATATTGGATGGCTCCTGAAGTTATTCTCCAGACTGGTCATAGCTTGTGAGCACAACTATTCACCCACCTACTTATGAATGATCTATGAGTCCAAATCTGTGCTTGCTTTGATAATTTCCCTCTCTTACATGTTCCATGTCAAAATTACGTTGTCATCTCTCTCTGTGTACTTGTATTAATTTTCTTGAATTCAAAATGTTAATGTTTTCATGCTATTAATTGGTGGAATATACACACTTTTAACTGTCTTTAAACAATATTTTTTGTTCGTGGGAGCTTTATTTCTTATGAAATTATATGTTAGTTCTGCTGATATATGGAGTGTTGGGTGCACTGTTATTGAAATGGCTACTGAAATTATATTTATATTTATTTTCTTGAATTCAAAACGTTAATGTTTCATGCTATTAATTGGATGAATACACACACTTTTAAAACAAATTTTTTTGTTCCTGGGAGCTTATTTCTTGTGAAATGATGTGTTAGTTCTGCTGATATATGGAGTGTTGGATGCACTGTTATTGAAATGGCTACTGGAAAGCCTCCCTGGAGCCAGCAATATCAAGAGGTAGGAATATTTAGCCACTTGGGTTAATTTTTCCTTTTGAGTAATTTTTACTTATAAGTTGTATAGAAACATAAAACCTAACAGCTGGCATGCTAACAAAGGAGTACTTTTTGTTAACTACTTTTTAATGTTTCTTAAGGTTGCTGCCCTCTTCCATATTGGGACAACTAAATCTCATCCTCCTATCCCTGAGCATCTCTCTGCTGAGGCAAAGGATTTCTTGCTGAAATGTTTACAGAAGTAAATTCCTACTTTATTTCGTTTCACTATCAATGCCTCTGCCATCCTTGAAAGTACCACTGAAAAAAGTGATGTTCTTTTGTTGCCTTTCCTTTTAATTTCTGACATTAAAACTGCTTTGGCAGGGAACCAAACTTAAGGACTTCTGCATCAGATTTGCTGCAGGTAATTCAGGATTGCAGGCTATTCTGTTAAGGAACACAAATACATTTATTATGCATTCATGATTCATATATGTGGGTGGATGTGCACCTGAACCTCCATGCCAGTTGTCTAGCATATTGTTGTACTGGGATAGCATAATATATTAGAATTTAAACCTTAAATATTCACATAACTGACGTTTTACAAGTTAAAGCAGATACAACATGCTCAATTTTGATTTGTTGTGGGTCATCTTCTTTGTGTATAGATCCCTCATTTGTATGAGATGCATTCGCGCCATGACCATGATGCTTGTTTTGAAAGCTTTTGGTCAACTTGATTGTTTGCATTCCTGATCTATCCCCTGATAAATGTTTTGCCAAGAAAGCGTGCATACTATAATTTTAAACATTGTTAACACCCAAAAATGATTAAGGCATCTATTTACCGTGGATTTACCAATGTATCACTATTTGTGTTGTTGTGGTTAGTATGAAGTGTGGCAATCACGGGAATTTTTGTAGCCCTTGGGGGTAGCACGAGGTGTGATTATATGTACCCAAATCTTTATTGGAGTTAAAAGGATCCATGAAATTGAAATTTTTGGATGGTGATTTGGAGATCAGATAGATCCTCATACAAGCTCAAATTGTACTGATACATGTTTATTTGATTAACTAGTTCCACTAAACAATGAAGATTTGGAGCTTAGATATACCCCTCATACGTACATGCATCTTATCATGAGAATATGTTATTTGTTTCTATTTCTGCTGACAGTTGTGTTGCATTATTTTACAATCACGTGCAGCACCCATTTGTTACTACGGAATATCAGGAGCTAAATTCAGTACTTCATACCTCAATAATGGTCGGTGAGGTTGTAATGAATATTAATTTGATTACTGTACTATCCCCTTCATTAACCGAGTAATTTCACAATCTGCAGGAAAATTCTAGAAATATGCTGGCAAGATCCCAGACCTTAAAGAATTCGTAAGTACTTCTATTAGATGGCTTTCCAACAAAATGCAACATTTAATTCTTGGTCTTTTGGTAATCATGGCTTCAGGATTTTCTTTTATTTTAATTTTTTTTATGCTGCAGAACAAACCCTGTAAGCATTATCAGGACCACCTGTGGGGGTTTGAAGGATGTTTGTAGTAACAGCAGTGTTAGGTGCTCTACTGTATATCCTGAAAAGTTCTCAGCAATGGGAACTGCTTGGAAAGCAAGCATCTGTGATGATGACATGTGTCAGATAGATGATGATCTTGTGGTTGGCATGTCAACGAATCTTGATCCTCCTGTACTATCTGGTAGTTTCAATAAGGTAATGAAGTGCTCTCTCTGTGGAACAAATTTTTTGTTTATTGAAAGCTTCTTTAAGTAATTAGTTAATCTATTTGTTTAATCTAGAGTTATAATCCAATGAGTGAGCCCACCGATGATTGGCCTTGCAAATTTGACAAGAGTCCAGAACTGGAAAGAAGTAAAAGTAACTTACATTCTAGTCAAACAGTTTACAAGAGTAGTGCTGACAATGTTGGAGTTTCTGGGGAGGAGAATGACTTCACATTTCCATGTGGTACAATAGCAGCAGATGATGAAGAAGAAGTTACAGAATCAAAAATTAGAGCTTTTCTGGATGAGAAGGTCACATTTCCTTACCTCAAGTCCTCATGTTTTATAAATGAATGTATGAAGAGATGTTTGTTATTGCTTTTTAATTTCCCAGAATAAAGATCTTATGAATGCGTTCTCAACTTATTATTCCATTTTGTTATTTAGGCATTCGATCTGAAGAAGCTGCAAACACCACTTTATGAAGAATTCTACAACTCGATGAATCCAGCTTGTCCTCCAAGTGGCGTGGGGAATGGAAATGGTGAAATTTTTTCAAATATTATAAATTTACCTCCTAAGAGTAAAGCATACAAAAAAACACCCAGCAGGAGACTTTCTGCAGCTGTTAATGCTGCCAGAGTTGCCAGTCTTGGAAGACGACCTGAACATGTGTCAAATATTGGCATCGTGTGTGGTCAAACATCACATGGGACTTCATCACCTCAGCTTATTGAGTGGAATGGGGCTCTTGATTCTCAGCGGGAAGCATCTAATCTAAGGTTTTTCTTGACTATCTTTCGAAGCATATTTTATGATAATTTATTTATTTTGTCTCGTGCACTTGTTGTGCCTGTTGCTTCTTTAATGCAAAAATGAAAATATCCCAATGGCAGTGCAAGCTTTTCTGAGAGACAAAGGAAATGGAAGGAAGAGCTTGATGAAGAGCTTGCAAGGAAACGAGGCAAGTTCTACATCCTCCCATCTTTTCTTTTAAAAATTTTAATTGGTATCATCGTGCTTCCAATGTAGCCTTGATGCATTTATATTTTTCTACTTGTTGGATCCTTTGTATGCTATGTATTGTGATTGCAACTTACCAGAGTCAATCTTCGTTAAGTAATCACTACTTAAAAATTAGAGTTTGCTCTCTAGAATATTTATAATTCCAATTGAGCTCAGTGTCTATTGTTTTATAGCATATGCTCTCATTCAATTGACCAGTATTAGGCAGGCAACGTGGTTATACTAGTCGTGAATGTTATGAAGTATAAATTTTGATTAACAAGAATATTCCAATTTTAAATGGGCAGCGATTTTTAGAAGAAATGTTTAATAGAATTCACATGCCAAAAAATAAGGCTACCCTTGGAGTTCCCTCTAAAAGCTCTTTCAACTGGCTTAGATGCCATAATGCCCTGGTGCACATGGTTGTTTTGAAACTTTTCCCTCTGTTATTGGAGCGTTAATTGAGGCGTATATATTTTGCTAATATTAATTTTATGAGGCAGATGTTTGGATTACCCTTGCCACATTCCCTATTGTTCAGGTTTTTGTCACAACATAAAGATTTTCCGAGTTTTGCACTGCTTATGCGAAGGTTATTTGATAAGGCCTTCCATTTTAAGATTTATTCTGTGCCTTGCAGCGATGATGCGTGAGGCATGTGGTGGAAACATGCAATCTCGAAAGACGGGCCTTCAATTCGAGAGAGAGAACAGCTAGGGGCGTGCAAGGAAGATGAGCATATTTAAGCGTGTCTCTCTCCCAAGGGAAAGTGGTGGCTTTCCTTTATAAATGTATGTAGCTATTTCGTTTTTGTTTAAAGTGTTGTTTAAATAAATAGGTAGAGAGCAGCCTCGTAAGAATCAAAGGTGGCGTTGCGCCACTGGACCCTTTTGTGTTTGGTCCTCATGGTTCTGCCAGAAAAATGCTATACAGTATCATTCCTGTATGAGTTTTTTTTTTTTTTTTTTCATTCCATTTTAAGCTAAAGCTTATATGTCTTGTGTCATATTTGCAGTGTACAAGGCATACAAAGTTTGAGTTTTGAAATCCCAGAATCTTTACCAGAATATTCGCGATGGATTTGTTATCTTAATTGTCAGTCATATACATCTGTAACGTCAAGAGGCCCACCATAGAGAATCTGAAATGTAGAAAAAATAAATAAAAATGAGGGCTGCTGGCATGGGTTTGAACTTATTGTTTCCCTTTTGTGGAAGCATGTTTTCCAACATTTTGAAAGGTATACCACATTTGTTATATGATTGCAATTCTAGTGTTAGCAGGTGAATTGAATTGAAGTCAAAGGAACGTGAAAATGACAAAAAATAGTAGTTGTAGGAGGTAAGAACGTGGATTTGTTTTGAGTTCTATCCATTTAGAGGCAGGCTCTCATGTTTCCCATGGGATACACACAAAGCCAGCCGCCCTTTGATTATGTCAAAAAAAAGTGGGAATCTCTTGAAGAAAATACCTTTTTCCGGCAAATTTTAGCAATCAATCATGCTCGTGGGTGAAGTAGTCAAAGAACAAGAAAGTTAGGCCCGCTATCTTCTCTCTATTCAATTTCCTGAAAGACAAAAAGAAGGATCAGAATTCGTGTAACAGCACTAAGTGGGTTTTCCTTTTTCCTTTTTCCTTTTTTATGGCTTTGTTTTTGTTTTCAATGAAAGATCACCATCATCTAATGATTCTTTGCGCGTATTGGTAGATTTTTTTTATTTACAAACATTGATTATTACGTATTACTGTGTTTACGTGTCCCCAAATGCCCTTTTCCACTTTCATCCTCAATTAACAAATATATATGCATTTGAACTTAGAATCTTAAGTATCGACCATATAATCATTTATGCCTTCGATTCAAAAAGTTAGATATGAATTTTAAATCACATCAAATAATTACCCTAGACTCTTTTCAATATCGGTAACAATCGGCCTGAAACTTTAAATGTTATGAAAGAGACATGAAATTTTCCTTTTCCAGCAAAGACAAAAAATGAAAATTAACATGAAAAACTACTATTAAAGACCGTACAACGTTTCCTTAGCTAATTGGCATGAAAAGAGGCAGAAAGTGTACAGTAACAATGTTTTTCCATTTTACCCCTCAACACAGCTTTTAACACATATTTCATAAGATTAAATTGGTATTTTCATACTATTACTATTTTTTAAATTTATTTATTTTCCAATAAAATTTTAAAATACTACGTTTTATACCTATTTTCCACTCCAACCAAACAATAATTTTTTTCACTCTTTTTCTTTTTCACCTATTTTCTTTCTACCATTTTCCACTTCAAATTCTTCCACCTATTTTTTACGGGTTACCAAGCAAAGGGTAAAAAATATATTTATGAAGTTGAATTTTTCGTCACATTTTGAATACTTTTGCGAATTTGAGGCTACAAAGATGAGCGTAACATATTGAAATATGTTAAATTAGATATTACAAAGGCTAAGACTGGAACACTTCCTCCAAACTTGTAGCTTAAACATTTATGTTTTAACTTATGATTTAAGTCATATTTCATATTTCACGATCATTCAGTGAAGGAATACCAACTTATGCAATAATAAAAAACGGTCAAGCCTATGATTTAATATATATAAACTCACGCTTTTGTTTAACTCTTAAACTTGCAATCTTGAGACTCCTAAGCAAACCTTCACTTTAACCTCTTCATTTGAACCAAGGCCGACTCTTGGCTTTTGCAGCCTCCCTCGCTTGAGGCCCCCAAAAATTGGGGGCTTTTATTTTTTTTAACACTTTCTTTAAACATTGCTTGTTGCACACCATGGTGGATCCCATGCCTTCCTGAATACCATTCGAGGAGACCCCCACAGAGGAGCTGGTTGGAATCAGCAATACGGACAACCATCTCGGCCCGTGATGAACCAAAACCCGAACGCCAGCGATTGCTGCGACCAAGTGGGCGGAGGTGGCAACCTTCATGACAAGCCTTGTCGAAGCTCCGTCATCCGTGAACCAAGAGTGGGCGCAAAATTCTAGAAGCTTCTTTTTGACACCCTTGCGGCAACAGTATTGTGTGTTAGCTCGTCCATTCTTAATTTCAATGGATACAAATTTGTGTGTATGATAAAAGAAATCTTGATACAGATCCGTTTAAATGTGAGGGGCCTCATTACATGACTTCGCTTAGGGCCTCTCAAAGTCTAGGGCCGGCCCTGATTCGAACTTGCAGTTTAAACTTATTCTACAATATTTTGGTCAAGTGAAGAGACTTAGCTTGTGAACTAATTATTTTTGAATTTTTGGTTTACACACTTGTGGCCTGATCTTATGATTTTAGTATATTGTTACTGAATTTTTAATTCCCGAAATATAATTGCAAAGTTGGTCTCCTTTAACAATTTCTATAAATAAATATTATATTAATTCATACAAGTATTACAACATTATTCAAAAAAATAAATAGAAACATTTTAAATATATTAGTCAAAATCTTCATAATTTTAAATATAAAATAATTATTTTAATTTTTAAATATATAAAATATCAATGTATTAATAATAGGTATAAAATAAACCATTAATTATATTTTAAATATACATTTTATTTAAACTCATAACATAATAATTATATTAAAATTGACAGTAAATTACATAATAACACCCTAAGGTATTCCACTTTTTTTGGATGATATCCTTACTTTCAAGTACATATATTTTGGTACCTTGTAGTGGAACGTGTGTAACCCTGTCCAAGTATGTTAACAAAAAATTATTTAGACCATACTATTCTTCATATGTATATATACTTAGAAACACCTATGGTACCTATTTGTATTATAGACATTTTCTTTACTCTCTAGGAATTTTCAAATTGGACAAGATAAAATAAAATGACTAATTGATATCATACGAAGGATATGGCCAATAGTCTTAAATTCTCTGCTCTCTTTTCTGTATGTTGTCACGCCCCCGAATTCCAGGGAACCCGGAACCGGGTACATGACTTCCCCTTGCCCGCACCCGAAAGGTCAAGGGGTTGGTGACTAGCACCAATAGAGACTACACCCGTGGTCTTTGTCTCAAATATGCAATCCTGTACGATCATACATCAAGGGTAATCCTGTACTTTCCCATATATCATCATGCATACAAAGAGTCAAACAAATCATACGGACATCACATCATACAAGATGCGAATACAATTGTCCACGGACCCATGTCAGGGATATCACATAAAACAATACGAGAATATAATCAGTATCATACATCGTAGTAGTGGGCGTCCTCCTGGAAGAAAGTCCTCCACTAGTCTCGGGTCACACCGAAAAGGGTAAGCAACAAGTAGGGGTGAGCGACAAGCTCAGGAGGGTGACCCTAACACTCCACATCATGCCACACATATAAGTCTATACTATATGCTCAGGTGTACTCATGCACCGTGTAGTGTGCACAATCATCAGGACTCGACTTGCAACAAACATCGGGACAACTTGTCCACGATCCTCCATAGGATCCCGGCTCGAGCACTCGGCCCTAGCTCCACGAGCTCAACGGCTCAACTCCAGGCCTTAGCACATGTCCACAGCGCAATATGCCCGGCCACGTCGCCACAGCCTGCGCCATCGGTGCATATGCCCGCCACATCAACCACATAGCACCATCGGTGCATCACGGTGAGAACCCAAACAAGTCACGAGTCCATGCCCCAATACCTCACATCAACATACTAACATTAGTATGGCATGTCATTCTCAACATTTCCTTTAGAATTGTAGCAATCTTCACAAGTAAATCCTCAACCCTTGATTTATGAAGGAAGTACTCAAAGCATTATTTCCTTGAAATTAAAAGTCTAGGAAAAACACCGTTCACTTAGTCCCGGGAAAACACTGTTCACTTTAGTCCCGGAAACACTATTCACTTAGTCCCGGAAAAACATTCTTCACTTTAGTCCCGGAAACACTTGTTCACTTAGTCCCGGAAAAACACTATTCACTTAGTCCCGAAACACTTGTTCACTTAGTCCGGAAACACTATTCACTTAGTCCCGAAAACACTATTCACTTAGTCCCGGAAAAACACTATTCACTTAGTCCGAGAAACACTATTCACTTAGTCCACCTATTCATAAAAAACTGTTCACTTAGTCCCGGAAATACTATTCACTTAGTCCCGGAAAAACACATTCACTTAGTCCCGAAACACTATTCACTTAGTCCCAGAAACACTATTCATTTAGTCCCGGAAAAACACCGTTCACTTAGTCCCCGGAAAAGCACCGTTCATCGTCGTTTTTGCCAATTTTCTCGCCTAGAACGGCAACCCAAAGAACCCCAAACACTCATAAACACATTTATTTTGATATACACCCCATTACACGTCTTAAATAACTCTAAATTTCATGTAATCATGGAAATACCTCTTTTATGCATTTAAATCGAAGATTCAACCAAAAATTGGGTTTCCCAAATCTTAAGGTTCACCCCCAAATTCCATGATTTCACCCAAATTAAGCATGCTAAGCCTACTATGAATCATATAAGGAGTTAGAATCACCTACCTGGAAGATTCTTTGCGATCCACGAGCTCCAATCGCCCCAAAATCACCAAGAAAGCTCTTCACGCTCTTCACCTTCCTCTCTCTCTCTCTCTCTTGCTCAAACACGCACGCACCAATAATTGGAAATTAAAGAGATAAGGCGGTTCTTAATTATATATATACCGTTGCCAATAATTGGCCTCCAAAGAATAATTGACCCGAATGCAATAATTGACCTCCCGAGGTCACGAACTCCAAATTGAGTCAAATTACTGTCAAAACGCTCGAAATAACGAGCACAACACTGTTTAGATATTATCACACTCAAATGACTGCTCAAACGCAAAGTCAACCAATAAACCCCAAAAAGTCAACAATCGGGTCAAACGGGGCCCCGACTCGAAATCGGGACCAAGTACAGTCAAAATGCTCGCATCGACGGCTACACTACCGTCCAGATAGTTACATTCCCATAGAATGACTATCTCTCAAAACTACCCAAATACGAGTCTTTACATCCTCCCCACCTTAGGACTTTTCGTCCTCGAAAATAAAACACATGCCCAAATGACATAGCAAAATTCAAGCTCAATGTCCCAACAACAAAACACCAAACATGATCACCGATCACACATGTGCAAGGCAATGCACATCAAGCCAAACAGAACCCACATTGGGCACAAGATCCAAGGGCACAAGATCCAACAATAACGAGTTAAACCACATCTCAAACAACATATGCAAAACAAATGCATAAAATATAACTCATACCTCAGGGAAGGTCCTCACATCCGCCCCAAGTCAGGACTGATCGTCCTCAAACAGCTCAGGATGAAGAACCCGCATCTGGCTCTCTTTTTCCCAAGTCTGCTCCTCCATGCCTCGGTGTCGCCATAACACCCGAACTAGTGGGATCGTCTTGCCCCGCAAGACCTGGTCCCCTTTGTCCAAAATCCGTGCCGGCATCTCGACAACGGCACCATCATCGCCCAAGTCTATCTCGCGATAGTCCAAGACATGAGAAGGATCGGGTGATACCGCCTCAACCGAGACACATGAAACACATCATGTACTCGCGCCAACTCTGGTGGCAAAGCTAACCGATAAGCCACTGCGCCCACGGTGGCAACAATCTCAAACGGCCCCACAAAACGAGGGGAGAGTTTGGATCCACGTCCAAACCTCCGATGCCCTCGACGCGGCGAAACCCGCAAAAATACACGGTCACCCACCTCAAACTGCAAGGGTCGACGCCTCGGTCCGCGTAGACTTCTTGCCTACTTCAGGCTAGCATACGTTGTCTAATCAATTGCACTATCTCCGTGGTTTCTCGAACCATATCGGGACCGAGAATTGTTGTCTCTCCCGTCTCGTGCCCAACACAAGGGTGATCTACAAGGCCGCCCATACGGCGCCTCATACGGAGCCATCCCAATCGTGGCACGATAATCGTTGTTGTAAGAGAACTCCACCAAAGGAAGGTGAGTCTCCCAACAACCTCCAAAATCTAGGACACGGAGCACGCAACATATCCTCGAGCGTCCGAATCGTCCGCTCGGACTGGCCATCCGTCTGCGGATGAAAGGTATCTTGACCGAGGTTCACCCTAGTGCCCAAAGCTCGTAATCTGTCTCCAAAACGAGAGGTGAACCTCGCATCCCGATCAGATACAATAGATAATGGGACTCCATGCAACCGCACAATAACATCAATATACCTCTGTCCCAAAGTCCTCACTGGTCTGTCTCTCGAATCGAATAAAATGCGCCGATTTGGTCAATCGGTCCACAATAACCCATATAGTGTCGTGTCCCCCTGGAACGAGGAAGTCCAAGTGACAAAATCCATGGTCACGTGGTCCCATTTCCACTCGCACCGGCAAAAGATCAACTCACCAGTGATCTCGGGTGCTCGCCTTGACCTGTCGATGGGTCAAACACCTCCTCACAAAATCAAGAACGGCCTTCTTCAGGCCTGGCCACCAAAATCGCTTCTCACAAAGATGGTACATCTTGGTCCCACCCAGGATGTACGCCTAACCTCGACCGGTGAAATTCCCGAAGAACCTCCTCCTGAAGAGAAGTGGGAACTATCGGGCGTCCCTATACCGCAAAGACATGCTCGCATCCTCGGTCCAATCGAAGGTGCCTGCCCGGTCCGAATCCCGTCCCGATGACCTCACAATCAATGTCCCCCAACCGATCCTCTATGATCCCGTGCCGCATCTCTCGGGACCGCTACAACAACACCGAGGGTCCCTCGCCCCTCGCCGGTCACCATCTCGCAACCTCATCGCCGCTAACCGACCCATCATCTCCCATTCCTTAATGGCACAATGGGCCACCACGGCCCCCGCTCTTCCTACTCGCAGCATCCGCCACCACATTACCCTTCCCAGGGGTATACATCATATCAAACCGAAACCATTGCGGTGTACTCCACCCACCGCCTCGTCCAGGTTCGGTCTCGTTGAGAGAAGATATCTCGCAAGCTCTTGTGGTCCGTATACACCACAAACTTCTCCCCAAGGAGATAATGCCGCGACTCTTTAAAGCAAAGATCACTGCAGCCAACTCCAAATCATGCGTGGGATAGCTTTGCTCATGTGGTCTCAATCGCCTAGATCCATAAGCAATCACCCGCCGAGTCTGCATCAACACACAACCAAGACCCACCCTGGAAGCATCACAATACACCTCAAAAGGCACACCCTCCTGTGGGAGAATCAAGATAGGTGCCGAGATCAATCGTGCCTTCGGCTCCATGAAAGCACTCTCACACGCATCGACCAAATGAAAGGAACTCCCTTCCTAGTCAAGTGTGTCATAGGAGCCGCCAACCGGGAAAAATCCTCCACGAACCTCCGATAATAGCCTTGCCAAACCAAGGAAGCTACGAATCTCAAACACATTCGTGGGCCTCTTCCACGACATAATCGCCTCAATCTTCTCAGGGTCCACCGTGATACCCTCCGAAGACACCACATGCCCCAAGAAGTGCACCCGTTGCAAACCGAAGCCACATTTCGTGAACTTCGCGTACAACCGATGCTCCCGCAAGGTCCGCAACACAACCCGCAAATGCTCCTCATGCTCCCTCTTGGTCGTCGAATGACCAAGATATCATCGATGAACACCACAACGAACATATCTAAAAATGGAGCAAACACCTGGTTCATCAATCCCATAAACAACGTTGGAGCATTCGTGAGCCCAAACGGCATCACAAGCCACTCATAATGCCCATAGCGACAACCGAATGCGGTCTTTGGGATATCTGCCTCCCTAACCCTCAACCGATGGTATCCGGATCTCAAGTCTATCTTGGAAAACCATCTTGCACCTCGAAACCGATCGAACAGGTCATCGATCCCCGGCAATGGATACCTGTTCTTCACAATCCCTGGTTCACTTCAGGTAGTCTATACACGGCCCGAAGTGAACCATCCGCCTTCTTGGCGAACAACACCGGAGCGCCCCACGGTGAGCTACTCCGCTTCGATAAAGCCTCGCGCCAATAGGTCATCTATCGTCTCTTGAGCTCTCTAAGCTCGTCGGTGCCATCCTGGAAGCCGCTAACCTGATCGGTGTTGTCTCCGGCAACAACTCGATCGAAAACTCTACCTCCCTCACGGGTGGCAAACCGACCAAGTCCTCGGGAAACACATCCGGGAACCGATCTACAATGGGTGGCAAAACAGCCTTCCCCTCTCTCCTCCCGTCAACCAATGTCAAGTCGCTAACCGGTGGGTCACATCACCCCACCCATGCCTCAATGGTCCCAACCTTGCATGCCTCCTCGATCCACTCACCCACAAAGACACCCCGCGTGCCCCTGGTGTGAGGAACGTCACACGCCGTCGAAAACAATCAATCTTGGCCTCCACCGGAGACCAACCAGTCCATACCCAGGATAACATCGAAATCATCTAACTCCATGATATACAAATCACACAACAGGTTAACACCCCCAAGTGTTACCTGGACAAGCACGACAGATACTCTCAAGTATCACAATTCCACCCAAAGGTGAAGCAACCATCGCAGACCGACTCACCGTCTCCTGGTCCAACTCTAATCCAACCACCGTAGCATACGAAATAAAAGAATGGGTAGCACCGATATCAATCAAAACCGAACAAATAGTATGAGAAATGATGATGGTACCTCTCACCACCGAAGGTCCTGCTCTTGCCTCATCCACTGGTGGAACCTCTGCCTCTCGCCGGTGAGGGCAAAAGTCCTCCCTCGTGGTCCACCGCCACTAGCCTGGCCCATTGGGGCCTTGCCCCGCCGATCAACATGACCCTGAGCCTCCCGCCGAGGCCGCCGCACCGCAGTCGCATCTGCGTGCTCGTGCCGGCGGCACCGACCTCCGAGATGGAGCCCCACTCCTCTCGTCCCCTGATCTCTCGGACGAGGGCCTACACCGCCTGGTTGAGCTAAGGGTAACACATTCCCTAGCTCCATGCCCCACTTTCCCGCATCGGCCAGGTCATCTTTTTCCTGGCGGTCTCTCGAGATATGCCCGGTCAAACCACAACTCCAACAGTCCCTGGCCTCCTGTTGGATGAACTCTCACGGGGTCCCACCGCCTGGCTAGAAACCCTCTGCACCTGCCTCCTCTCGGGGGCCGAGCGGCATTGCTCTCCCCACTCTGCCTTTTCTTGCTCGGACTGCCGAACCGCCCGGCCTCTCCGAGCTCTCGCCCGATCCCGACCTCGCTCAATAATGATCGCCTTGTCGACCACCTCCCGTAGCCGGTCAACCGCATCGGTTCCACTGTCTTTTCAAAGATGGCCTCAAGCCCCTGAATGAAGTCCTGCGTCTTCCGGCCTTCCTTTTCCCAAGACTCCGAGCAAACCGCCCCAAATCCGCGAAGGCTTGCACATACTCACCCACATCATCTTCTACCCCGCACAAGCTCATAATACTCTCTACGTCGAGTATACCGCAACGAGTGGGAAAATACTCCCCCAAAGAAGCGCTCAACAAACTCTCTCCAGCTCATCCGATCGCCATGGACAGCTCTAGTGGATTCCCACCACCTGCGTGGGATACCCAACAGATAGTGCGTCGCCACGCGCACCCGCTCCTCATCCTGGCACCCCAATCATCTCAAAGATGTCCTCTGTCCATCTAATCCAGTCCTCGGCTACCTCAGGCCGTGAACCATCCTCAAAAGTCCTGGGTGCATGTTTCAAAAACCGTGCAGCCCAATCCACTCCCTCGTCGTGCTGGCTCTATCACGACCTCCTGTTGGTGCACATCCTGCACCACCTCGCCTCCCGCTCGCCGAGGTGTAGTGGCCGGGCCGAGGCCGTTGTTGCCTCTTTAGCTCATCCACCTCTCTAGCCATATCCCTCATCGAGCCCGCATACCCTGCATGGCCTCCCTGCAATCGAATCAATACCCGAGCCAAATCAGGTCCCACAACGGGAGCCGACGATCTCCGCTGCGGGGCTCTCTTGCCCCTGGTGCCCCGACTCTATCGTGGGCTCCTCTGCCGGGCCTTGGCCTCGGACAACTCTCTCGGTGGTGCCATCACACGGCCACAACAACAAACAACAAACGATCAATAGCACAAACAGCCATCAAAGGCACAACCGACTTGTAGGTTCTCACCACACGACCAGTAGGTCCATACCATGCATATAGCATCGTGTCCCCCCATCGTGTACACCACAATCAAGTCCTGGCTCTCACGGCCACGTGCCATCCCCGGCACCACATACAAGCACATCACACACAAAGACAAGCTAGTGCCCTATATGCACACAATCATACCACTAGCAATGCACCCCATCCCCATGTATGCTCCTAGGATGATCTAACTCACACCAAAATAACCTAGAATACATGTAAGGACTGCGTTGATCAGGCGCCCTCCCTACAGGTTTTCCAAGTCACATGGAATCAATTAACCACCCCTCACTAACCTAGGTCCACTAGACCATGCTCGATACCAACTTGTCACGCCCCGAATTCCAGGGAACCCGGAACCGGGTACATGACTTCCCTTGCCCGCACCCGAAAGGTCAAGGGGTTGGTGACTAGCACCAATAGAGACTACACCGCGGGGTCTTGTCTCAAATATGCAATCCTGTACAGTCATACATCAAGGGTAATCCCGTACTTTCCCATATATCATCATGCATACAAAGAGTCAAACAGTCATACGGACATCACATCATACAAGATGCGAATACAACCGTCCACGGACCCATGTCCGGGATATCACATAAAACAATACGAATATAATCGTATCATACATCGAGTAGTGGGCGTCCTCCTGGAAGAAAGTCCTCCACTAGTCTCGGGTCACACCCGAAAAGGGTAAGCAACAAGTAGGGGTGAGCGACAAGCTCGGAGGTGACCCTAACACTCCACATCATGCCACACATATAAGTCTATACTATATGCTCGGTGTACTCATGCACCGTGTAGTGTGCACAATCATCGGGACTCGACTGCAACAAACATCGGGACAACTTGTCCACGATCCTCCATAGGATCCGGCTCCAGAGCACTCGGCCCTAGCTCCACGAGCTCAACGGCTCAACTCAGGCCTTAGCTTTGTCCACAGCGCAATATGCCCGGCCACGGTCGCCACACAGGCCTGCCATCGGTGCATATGCCGCTACATCAACCACATAGCACCATCGGTGCATCACGGTGAGAACCCAAACAAGTCACGGAGTCCATGCCCCAATACCTCACATCAACATACTAACATTAGTATGGCATGTCATTCTCAACATTTCCTTTAGAATTGTAGCCGGTCTTCACAAGTAAATCCTCAACCCTTGATTTATGAAGGAAGTACTCAAAGCAATTATTTCCTTGAAATTAAAAGTTCCAGAAAAACACCGTTCACTTAGTCCCGGAAAAACCTCGTTCACTTTAGTCCCGGAAACACTATTCACTTAGTCCCGGAAAACACTGTTCACTTAGTCCCGAAACACTTGTTCACTTAGTCCCGGAAAAACAACTGATTCACTTAGTCCAGGAAACACTATTCACTTAGTCCCGAAAACACTTGTTCACTTAGTCCCGAAACACTATTCACTTAGTCCCGGAAAAACACTTGTTCACTTAGTCCCGGAAACACTATTCACTTAGTCCCGGAAACACTATTCACTTAGTCCCGGAAAAACACTGTTCACTTAGTCCCGGAAATACTATTCACTTAGTCCCGGAAACACTATTCATTTAGTCCCGGAAAAACACTGTTCACTTAGTCCCGGAAAAGCACTGTTCATCGTCGTTTTTGCCAATTTTCTCAGCTAGAACGGCAACCCAGCAACCCCAAACACTCATAAACACATTTATTTTGATATACACCCCATTACACGTCTTAAATAACTCTAAATTTCATGTAATCAACAGAAATACCTCTTTTATGCATTTAAATCAGAAGATTCAACCAAAAATTGGGTTTCCCCCAAATCTTAAGGTTCACCCCCAAATTCCATGATTTCACCCAAATTAAGCATGCTAAGCCTACTATGAATCATATAAGGAGTTAGAATCACCTACCTGGAAGATTCTTTGCGATCCACGAGCTCCAATCGCCCCAAAATCACCAAGAAAGCTCTTCACGCTCTTCACCTTCTCTCTCTCTCTCTCTCTCTCTTGCTCAAACACGCACGCACCAATAATTGGAAATTAAAGAGATAAGGCAGTTCTTAATTATATATATACCGTTGCCAATAATTGGCCTCCCAAGCAATAATTGACCCAATGCAATAATTGACCTCCCGAGGTCACGAACTCCAAATTGAGTCAAATTACTGTCAAAACGCTCGAAATAACGAGCACAACACTGTTTAGATATTATCACACTCAAATGACTGCTCAAACGCAAAGTCAACCAATAAACCCCAAAAAGTCAACAATCGGGTCAAACGGGGCCCCGACTCGAAATCGGGACCAAGTACAGTCAAAATGCTCGCATCGACGGCTACACTACCGTCCAGATAGTTACATTCCCATAGAATGACTATCTCTCAAAACTACCCAAATACGAGTCTTTACATATGTCATGCCCCCAATTTTGGTAACTCAAAACTAATCACGTGACTGACTTTTGCTTGGACTTGAAGGGTTAAAAGGGTTAAAAGGTTGTTGACTAACACATATTAGAGAGCACAAAGCGAGTGTTGTCTCAAGTCATATAATACAGTCACACAATGGGGGTATAACCGTACATACCTAATGATAACAATCAATCACAAGATATGTAAAATAAACAAAACTAATATATTGTTTATGTTGGTCTCTGGGAGCCTAGAGAAGGGGTGAATATGCTCCTATTGAAAACTCTTCTTCTTCTCAGGCACAAACACTTTTCTGGTTAAACTATACAAATAGTGAAAGTATTCTGTTTTATTATCAAAAGATAATTACAACAAAATATTAGCAGATTAAAGCTGATGAAAAGCTTTTCGATCTGCTGAAACTCTCTTCCACTGTCACGCCCCCGAATTCCAGGGAACCCGGAACCGGGTACATGACTTCCCCTTACCCGCACCCGAAAGGTCAAGGGGTTGGTGACTAGCACCAATAGAGACTACACCGCGGGTGCTGTCTCAAATATGCAACCCTGTACAGTCATACATCAAGGGTAATCCTGTACTTTCCCATATATCATCATGCAAACAAAGAGTCAAACAGTCATACAGACATCACATCATACAGTATGCAAATACAACTGTCCACGGACCCATGTCCGGGATATCACATAAAACAATACAGAATATAATCAGATCATACATCGTAGTAGTGGGCGTCCTCCTGGAAGAAAAGTCCTCCACTAGTCTCGGGTCACACTCGAAAAGGGTAAGCAACAAGTAAGGGGTGAGCGACAAGCTCGTAGGTGACCCTAACACTCCACATCATGCAACACATATAAGTCTATACTATATGCTCGGTGTACACGTGCACCGTGTGGTGTGCACAATCATCAGGACCCAGCCTGCAACAAACATCAGGACAACTTGTCCACGATCCCCCATGGGATCCCAGCTCAGGGCACTCAGCCCTAGCTCCACGAGCTCAACGGCTCAACTCAGGCCTTAGCCTGTCCACAACGCAATATGCCCGGCCACGATCGCACACAGGCCTGCCATCGGTTCATATGCCCGCCACGTCAACCACATAGCACCATCGGTGCATCACAGTGAGAACCCAAACAAGTCACGAGTCCATGCCCCAATACCTCACATCAACATACTAACATTAGTATGGCATGTCATTCTCAACATTTCCTTTAGAATTGTAGCAGTCTTCACAAGTAAATCCTCAACCCTTGATTTATGAAGGAAGTACTCAAAGCACTATTTCCTTGAAATTAAAAGTTCAGGAAAAACACCGTTCACTTAGTCCCGAAAAACACTGTTCACTTTAGTCCCGAAACACTATTCACTTAGTCCCCCAAAAAACACTGTTCACTTAGTCCCGGAAACACTGCTCACTTAGTCCCGGAAAAACACCGTTCACTTAGTCCCGAAACACTTTCACTTAGTCCCAACTATTCACTTAGTCCGAAAAACACCGTTCACTTAGTCCCGAAACACTATTCACTTAGTCCCGAAACACTATTCACTTAGTCCCGGAAAAAACACTGTTCACTTAGTCCCGGGAAATACTATTCACTTAGTCCCGAAAAACACTGTTCACTTAGTCCGGGAAACACTATTCACTTAGTCCCGGAAACACTATTCATTTAGTCCCGGAAAAACACTGTTCACTTAGTCCCAGGAAAAGCACTGTTCATCGTCGTTTTTGCCAATTTTCTCGGCTAACGGCAACCCAAAGAACCCCAAACACTCATAAACACATTTATTTTGATATACACCCCATTACACGTCTTAAATAACTCTAAATTTCATGTAATCAACAGAAATACCTCTTTTATGCATTTAAATCGAAGATTCAACCAAAAATTGGGTTTCCCCCAAATCTTAAGGTTCACCCCCAAATTCCATGATTTCACCCAAATTAAGCATGCTAAGCCTACTATGAATCATATAAGGAGTTAGAATCACCTACCCTGGAAGATTCTTTGCGATCCACGAGCTCCAATCGCCCCAAAATCGCCAAGAAAGCTCTACGCTCTTCACCTTCTCTCTCTCTCTCTCTTGCTCAAACACGCACGCACCAATAATTGGAAATTAAAGAGATAAGGCAGTTCTTAATTATATATATACCGTTGCCAATAATTGGCCTCCCAAGAATAATTGACCCGAATGCAATAATTGACCTCCCGAGGTCACGAACTCCAAATTGAGTCAAATTATTTCAAAACGCTCGAAATAACGAGCACAACACCGTTTAGATATTATCACACTCAAATGATCGCTCAAACGCAAAGTCAACCAATAAACCCCAAAAAGTCAACAATGGGGTAAACGGGGCCCCGACTCAAATCGGGACCAAGTCGGTCAAAATGCTCGCATCGACGGCTACTTCACCGTCCCGGATAGTTACATTCCCATAGAATGACTATCTCTCAAAACTACCCAAATACGAGTCTTTACATCCTCCCCACCTTAGGACTTTTCGGTCCTCGAAAATAAAACACAAGCCCAAAAGACATAGCAAAATCCAAGCTCAAGCACCGCACAACAACAAGACACAAAAAAATATGATCATCAACATGATCACCAACCACACAGTGCAATGCAACTCACAACAAGCCAAAAAGGCTCACACGATGCCAGGATGCCAACCAACAAACAACAAGCTAAACCACATCTCAAACAACATATGCAAAACAAATGCATAAAACATAACTCATACCTCGGGAAGGTCCTCACATCCGCCCCAAGTCGGACCGATCGTCCTCAAACCCCAGGATGAAGAACCCGACCATCTGTCTTTTTCCCAAGTCTGCTCCTCCATGCCTCGGTGTCGCCATAACACCCGAACTAGTGGGATCGTCTTGCCCCGCAAGACCTGGGTCCCCTCGTCCAAAATCTGTGCCGGCATCTCAACAACGGCACCATCATCGCCAAGTCTATCTCGCGATAGTCCAGGACATGAGAAGGATCCGGGTGATACCGCTCAACCGAGACACATGAAACACATCATGTACTCGCGCCAAGTCTGGTGGCAAAGCTAACCGATAAGCCACTGCGCCCACGGTGGCAACAATCTCAAACGGCCCCACAAAACGAGGGGAGAGTTTGGATCCACGTCCAAACCTCCGATGCCCTCGACGCGGCGAAACCCGCAAAAATACACGGTCACCCACCTCAAACCGCAAGGGTCGACGCCTCCGGTCCGCGTAGGACTCGCCTACTCGTGTGGCCACGATACGCTGGTCTAATCAATCGCACTATCTCCGTGGTTTCTCGAACCATATCGGGACCGAGAATTGCTGTCTCTCCCGTCTGTGCCCAACACAAGGGTGATCTACAAGGCCGCCCATACCAGCGCCTCATACGGAGCCATCCCAATCGTGGCCTCGATAACTGTTGTTGTAAGAGAACTCCACCAAAGGAAGGTGAGTCTCCCAACAACCTCCAAAATCTAGGACACAAGCACGCAACATATCCTCGAGTGTCCGAATTGTCCGCTCCGATCGACCATCCGTCTGCGGGTGAAAGGCATCTCGAGGTTCACCCTAGTACCCAAAGCTCACTCGTAATCGTCTCCAAAACCGAGAGGTGAACCTCGCATCCCGATCGGATACAATAGACAATGGGACTCCATGCAACCGCACAATAACATCAATATACCTCCGTCCCAAAGTCCTCACCGGGTCTGTCTCTCGAATCGGAATAAAATGCGCCGATTTGGTCAATCGGTCCACAATAACCCATATAGTGTCGTGTCCCCTGGAACGAGGAAGTCCAGTGACAAAATCCATGGTCACGTGGTCCCATTTCCACTCGGCACCGGCAAAGATCGTAACTCACCACTGATCTCAATGTGCTGCTTGACCTGGCGACGGGTCAAACACCTCCTCACAAAATCAGCAACGGCCTTCTTCAGGCCTGGCCACCAAACCGCCTTCTCACGGCATGGTACATCTTGGTCCCACCAGGATGTACAACTAACTCGACCGGTGAAATTCCCGAAGAACCTCCTCCTGAAGAGAAGTGGGAACTATCAGGCGTCCCCCTATACCGCAAGACATGCTCGCATCCTCGGTCCAATCGAAGGTGCCTGCCCCGGTCGAATCCTGTCCCTGATGACCTCACAATCAATGTCCCCCAACCGATCCTCTATGATCCCGTGCCGCATCTCTGGGGACTGCTACAACAACACCGAGGGTCCCTCGCCCCTCGCTGGTCACCATCTGCAACCTCATCGCCGCTAACCGACCCATCATCTCCCATTCCTTAATGGCACAATGGGCCACCACGGCCCCCGCTCTTCCTACTCAGAGCATCGCCACCACATTACCCTTGCCAGGGTGTACATCATATCAAACTGAAACCATTGCAGGTACTCCACCCACCGTCTCGCCTAAGGTTCAGGTCTCGCCGAGAGAAGATATACGCAAGCTCTTGTGGTCCGTATACACCACAAACTTCTCCCCAAGGAGATAATGCTTCGCGCTCTTTAAAGCAAAGATCACTGCAGCCCAACTCCAAATCATGCGTGGGATAGCTTTGCTCATGTGGTCTCAATCGCCTAGATCCATAAGCAATCACCTGCCGAGTCTGCATCAACACACAACCAAGACCCACCCTGGAAGCATCACAATACACCTCAAAAGGCACACCCTCCTGTGGGAGAATCAAGATAGGTGTTGAGATCAATCGTGCCTTCAACTCCATGAAAGCACTCTCACACGCATCAGACCAAATGAAAGGAACTCCCTTCCTAGTCAAGTGTGTCATAGGAGCTGCCAACCGGAAAAATCCTCCACGAACCTCCGATAATAGCCTGCCAAACCAAGGAAGCTACGAATCTCAAACACATTCGTGGGCCTCTTCCACGACATAATCGCCTCAATCTTCTCAGGGTCCACCGTGATACCCTCTTGAAGACACCACATGCCCCAAGAAGTGCACCCGTTGCAACCGAAGCCACATTTCGTGAACTTCGCGTACAACCGATGCTCCCGCAAGGTCTGCAACACAACCTGCAAATGCTCCTCATGCTCCCTCTTGGTCGCTGAATAGACCAAGATATCATCGATGAACACCACAACGAACATATCTAAAAATGGAGCAAACACCTGGTTCATCAATCCCATAAACACTGCTGGAGCATTCGTGAGCCCAAACGGCATCACAAGCCACTCATAATGCCCATAGCGACAACTGAATGCGGTCTTTGGGATATCCGCCTCCCCTAACCCTCAATCGATGGTATCCAGGATCTCAAGTCTATCTTGGAAAACCATCTTGCACCTCGAAACCGATCGAACAGGTCATCGATCCTCGGCAATGGATACCTGTTCTTCACAGTCACCTGGTTCACCTTCCGGTAGTCTATACACACCGAAGTGAACCATCCGCCTTCTGGCGAACAACACCGGAGCGCCCCACGGTGAGCTACTCCGCCTGATAAAGCCTCGCGCCAATAGGTCATCTATCCGTCTCTTGAGCTCTCTAAGCTCCGTCGGTGCCATCCCCGTAGGCCAGGCTAACCCGATCGGTGTTGTCCCCGGCAACAACTCGATCGAAAACTCTACCTCCCTCACGGGTGGCAAACCGACCAAGTCCTCGGGAAACACATCCGGGAACTGATCTACAATGGGTGGCAAAACAGCCTTCCCCTCTCTCCTCCTGTCAACCAATGTCAAGCTGGCTAACCGGTGGGTCACATCACCCCACCCATGCCTCAATGGTCCCAACCTCGCATGCCTCCTCGGTCCACTCACCCACAAAGACACCCCGCGTGCCCCCGGTGTGAGGAACGTCACACGCCGTCGAAAACAATCAATCTTGGCCTCCACGGAGACCAACCAGTCCATACCCAAGATAACATCGAAATCATCTAACTCCATGATATACAAATCACACAACAGGTTAACACCCCCAAGTGTTACCTGACAAGCACGACAGATACTCTCAAGTATCACAATTCCACCCAAAGGTGAAGCAACCATCGAGACCGACTCCTGTCTCCTGGTCTAACTCTAATCCAACCACCGTAGCATACGAAATAAAAGAATGGGTAGCACCAAGTATCAATCAAAACTGAACAAATAGTATGAGAAATGATGATGGTACCTCTCACCACCGAAGGTCCTGCTCCTGCCTCATCCATGGTGGAACCTCTGCCTCTCGCTGGTGAGGGCAAAGTCCTCCCTCGTGGTCCACCGCCACTAGCCTGGCCCATTGGGGCCTTGCCCCGCTGATCAACATGACCCTGAGCCTCCCGCCGAGGCCGCCGCACCGCAGTCGCATCTGCGTGCTCTGTGCCGGCGGCACCGACCCTCGAGATGGAGCCCCACTCCTCTGTCCCCGATCTCTCGGACGAGGGCCTACACCGCTGGTTGAGCTAAGGGTAACACATTCCCTAGCTCCATGCCCCACTTTCCCGCATCGGAAGCAGGTCATCTTTTCCTTGGGCGTCTCTCGAGATATGCCCGGTCAAACCACAACTCCAACAGGTCCCTGGCCTCCTGTGGATGAACTCTCACGGGGTCCCACCGCCTGGCTAGAAACCCTCTGCACCTGCCTCCTCTCAGCCGAGCGGCACCGCTCTCCCCACTCTGCTTTTCTTGCTCGGACCCGCCGAACCGCCCGGCCTCCGAGCTCTCGCCGATCCCGACCTCGCTCAATAATGATCGCCTTGTCGACCACCTCCCGTAGCCGGTCAATCGCATCGGTTCCAATTGTCTTTTCAAAGATGGCCTCAAGCCCTGAATGAAGTCCTGCGTCTTCCGGCCTTCCTTTTCCCAAGACTCCAGAGCAAACCGCCCCAAATCTGTGAAGGCTTGCACATACTCACCCACAGTCATGCTACCCTGCACAAGCTCATAATACTCTCTACGTCGAGTATACTGCAACGAGCTGGGAAAATACTCCCCAAAGAAGCGCTCAACAAACTCTCTCCAGCTCATCTGACTGCCATGGACAGCTCTAGTGGATTCCCACCACCTGCGTGGGATACCCAACAGATAGTGCGTCGCCACGCGCACCCGCTCCTCATCCCGCACCCCAATCATCTCAAAGATGTCCTCTGTCCATCTAATCCAGTCCTCGGCTACCTCAGGCCGTGAACCATCCTCAAAAGTCCTGGGTGCATGTTTCAAAAGCGTGCAGCCCAATCCACTCCTCGTCGTGCTGGCTCTATCACGACCTCCTGTTGGTGCACATCCTGCACCACCCTCGCCTCCTGCTGCTGAGGCTGTAGTGGCTGCTGAGGCTGCTGTTGCCTCTTTAGCTCATCCACCTCTCTAGCCATATCCCTCATCGAGCCCTGCATACCCTGCATGGCCTCCTGCAACTGAATCAATACCTGAGCCAAATCAGGTCCCACAACGGAGCCGACGATCTCTCGCTGCGGGCTCTGCTGCCCCCGGTGCCCCGACTCTATCGTGGGCTCCTCTGCCGGGCCTTGGCCTCGGACAACTCTCCTCGGTGGTGCCATCACACCGGCCACAACAACAAACAACAAACGATCAATAAGACAAACAGCCATCAAAGGCACAACCGACTTGTAGGTTCTCACCACACGACCCGTAGGTCCATACCATGCATATAGCATCGTGTCCCCCCATCAGGTACACCACAATCAAGTCCTGGCTCTCACGGCCACGTGCCATCCTGGCACCACATACAAGCACATCACACACAAAGACAAGCTAGTGCCCTATATGCACACAATCATACCACTAGCAATGCACCCCATCCCCATGTATGCTCCTAGGATGATCTAACTCACACCAAAATAACCTAGAATACATGTAAGGACTGCGTTGATCAGGCGCCCTCCCTACAGTTTTCCAAGTCACATGGAATCAATTAACCACCCCTCACTAACCTAGGTCCACTAGACCATGCTCTGATACCAACTTGTCACGCCCCGAATTCCAGGGAACCCGGAACCGGGTACATGACTTCCCCTTGCCCGCACCCGAAAGGTCAAGGGGTTGGTGACTAGCACCAATAGAGACTACACCGCGGGTCTTGTCTCAAATATGCAATCCTGTACGTCATACATCAAGGGTAATCCTGTACTTTCCCATATATCATCATGCATACAAAGAGTCAAACATCATACAGACATCACATCATACAAGTATGCGAATACAACCGTCCACGGACCCATGTCCGGGATATCACATAAAACAATACGGAATATAATCAGTATCATACATCGAGTAGTGGGCGTCCTCCTGGAAGAAAGTCCTCCACTAGTCTCGGGTCACACCTGAAAAGGGTAAGCAACAAGTAGGGGTGAGCGACAAGCTCAGTAGGTGACCCTAACACTCCACATCATGCAACACATATAAGTCTATACTATATGCTCAGTGTACTCGTGCACCGTGTGGTGTGCACAATCATCAGGACTCAGCCTGCAACAAACATCAGGACAACTTGTCCACGATCCCCCATGGGATCCCAGCTCAGGGCACTCAGCCCTAGCTCCACGAGCTCAACGGCTCAACTCAGGCCTTAGCCTGTCCACAACGCAATATGCCCGGCCACAGTCGCCACACAGGCTCGCCATCGGTTCATATGCTCGCCACGTCAACCACATAGCACCATCGGTGCATCACGGTGAGAACCCAAACAAGTCACGGAGTCCATGCCCCAATACCTCACATCAACATACTAACATTAGTATGGCATGTCATTCTCAACATTTCCTTTAGAATTGTAGCCAGTCTTCACAAGTAAATCCTCAACCCTTGATTTATGAAGGAAGTACTCAAAGCAGCTATTTCCTTGAAATTAAAAGTTCCGGAAAAACACCGTTCACTTAGTCCCGGGAAAAACACTGTTCACTTTAGTCCCGGAAACACTATTCACTTAGTCCCGGAAAAACACTGTTCACTTAGTCCCGGAAAAACACTGTTCACTTAGTCCCGGAAAAACACTGTTCACTTAGTCCCGGAAACACTATTCACTTAGTCCCGGAAACACTGTTCACTTAGTCCCGGAAACACTATTCACTTAGTCCCGGAAAAACACTGTTCACTTAGTCCCGGAAACACTATTCACTTAGTCCCGGAAACACTATTCACTTAGTCCCGGAAACACTGTTCACTTAGTCCCGGAAATACTATTCACTTAGTCCCGGAAAAACACTGTTCACTTAGTCCCGGAAACACTATTCACTTAGTCCCGGAAACACTATTCATTTAGTCCCGGAAAAACACTGTTCACTTAGTCCCGGAAAAGCACTGTTCATCGTCGTTTTTGCCAATTTTCTCAGCTAGAACGGCAACCCAGCAACCCCAAACACTCATAAACACATTTATTTTGATATACACCCCATTACACGTCTTAAATAACTCTAAATTTCATGTAATCAACAGAAATACCTCTTTTATGCATTTAAATCAGAAGATTCAACCAAAAATTGGGTTTCCCCCAAATCTTAAGGTTCACCCCCAAATTCCATGATTTCACCCAAATTAAGCATGCTAAGCCTACTATGAATCATATAAGGAGTTAGAATCACCTACCTGGAAGATTCTTTGCGATCCACGAGCTCCAATCGCCCCAAAATCGCCAAGAAAGCTCTACGCTCTTCACCTTCTCTCTCTCTCTCTCTCTCTTGCTCAAACACGCATGCACCAATAATTGGAAATTAAAGAGATAAGGCAGTTCTTAATTATATATATACCGTTGCCAATAATTGGCCTCCCAGCAATAATTGACCCGAATGCAATAATTGACCTCCCGAGGTCACGAACTCCAAATTGAGTCAAATTACTGTCAAAACGCTCGAAATAACGAGCACAACACTGTTTAGATATTATCACACTCAAATGACTGCTCAAACGCAAAGTCAACCAATAAACCCCAAAAAGTCAACCATCGGGTCAAATGGGGCCCCGACTCGAAATCGGGACCAAGTACAGTCAAAATGCTCGCATCGACGGCTACACTACCGTCCAGATAGTTACATTCCCATAGAATGACTATCTCTCAAAACTACCCAAATACGAGTCTTTACATCCACTCTGTTTTACAAATACTCACACACTAACCAATTTATATATATACGCAGTGAGCTATTGTATATATACGCGCATACTTAAGAAAATATACAAGTTTAATATATATAGACATCCCTTGGAAAACATTCTTAGAACATGATCTTCCGAGCACCGTATAGCATTGAATTCTTCTCAGAAATTTCTCTGCTTTAATTGCTGCGGATGTGGTGCTCAAAATCTTGGGTCTTTAAACATTAAATTGCTTCGCATGATCCCAAGTGCATTTAAGGCTTTGTCCACATCTTCGTGTGATCCACATGTAAGACGATTTAGATATTTAACGGGTCTTTCTTACATCGGGACACAACGAGCTGATGACTTTAAATGCGAAGCTGATAAAGTGAAGTAACATCTTCTTAATCCGTCATAAGATTCCTTACTCCGTGTTAATGAAGCTCGGATCCTTACTCCGTGTTAGTGGTTGCTTACTCCGTATCAGTTTGATATTAGAATCCTTATTCTGCGTCAATGCTTCCTTTACTCCGTATGAACGAAAGGTTCGAAGTCTTTTCTTACTCCGCATGAATGAAAGACTCGGATTTCTTATTCTGTGTCTTCTTATCCTTAGTCCGCTTGAGTAGAAGACTTAGCTTTTTATTTCGCGACAGTTCTTACTCTTGTGCGAGATGTAGACTAGGATTCTTATTCCGCATCTATTTTACTTAGTCCATTTAAGTGTAAGACGCGGATTCCTTAGTCCATAACTATAAGTATTTGGTCTGCACGAGTGATCCTTATTCCGTATGAAGACTTGGTTATTTATGATCGGCAATTTGCAAATGTACAAATCGTGATAAGTAATAAAGTGAATTTTTAAGTTCGGATTATTGTACCCAAGGGAAGGATGTAGAATTTGGAAATTTTAACCAGCTTATAAAGAGATTTTTGGTTGAAAATAAATAAAAACAGAACTAAATTTAAAATAGGTTGATTGAATGGTTGTGAGAAATGGAAATGAGCTTGTTCGAGTAGAGATAAGTTCAATTGATAAAAGTGATTGGAGTTAAGATTTCATTTGATGTATTTTTTCCAAGAATATGCCTTAGTTCAATCTAATTCTTTCCTTGTAATAATATTTAATACCCAACCTCTAATACATGAATTAGCCTTTTTCAAGTGTCATAATTTGTGTGTACACCCTAGCATGGGGGACGGGTGACCCTTTAAGATTTGGGTTGTTTAGTCTAGAGCTAGCACCACACCCACTCTTAACTTGGTATCCTAGGTTTTACACTGGCTTTCGCAAATTATGCAACCCCTAGTTTGATTATCTTGCAATTTCCAGTAATTATGCTTCATTTTTCAATCCTGCACATAAGTACCTAATATGATAAAATGAAGTGATCAAATCCATTTTATATTTCAATCCAAGATAGTCAATAAACATTCACAAAGTGAAAAAGATAAAACTAAAACATTGCAAATTAATTTATTACATCAAACTCCATCTTAACCCCAATCAAGGGTTTTTAAGCTTCCATAGTATAATTGAAAACAAAAGAATTACAAAACATGAAATAAGAAAACCAGAATGATAGCTTGCCTATTTAGACCAAGAATTCCAAGGTTGATCTTCTTTTCCCAGCAGATTGTCTTCAAACTCTAAGAGATACTCCAAACCTTCTTCTCTCTCCCTTTCTCTACTCTAGGTGAGGAATGGATTTATAGAATAGAAGAGAATTGTCTGATGAGTTGATGGATGATTGCAAATGATGGAGCAGCTCCCCTTTTATAGCCACCTAGGAGGAATTTGAATTTTTGAATTTTGAATCCCCTATTATTTCTCATAATTTCTCTAAATAATTAACCCATATTAATTCCTTTGTAACTCCCCTTATTTTTGAATTTGAAAATGAAATAAATCCCTCTCTTAAACCCCATAAAGACCTCAATCCACATACAAAGCACCCATTTAAATTTGAATTTCTTTAATTAATTCTACTTTGACTAGAGTGTTTGGTGCCCATATTTTGATCAAATGACTTTGGTTCAGAAGGGAATAAGTATGCTGCAAAAATAAGGGGTTAATCGCCAAAATTTGAGCTTGGTCGGGTGAAGAAATCTTCACTCGACCACCATGTAGGGTCTTCAAACTTCACCCGACCAGAAGGAAGTAATGTTCCAGGATGCTTAGAGAGTCTGAATATACAAAATAAGCTTCACCTGACTTGGTCGGGTGAAGGGTCCTTCACCCAACCACCTCCAAATGACCTCAGATTTCACCCGACCAGAAGGAGAAACTATTCAATACGTCTCTGAGAAGCCTTCCATGAAGTATGGGCTTCACCTGACCTTTACCTGACCAACTTGAGATTTGGTCGCCGTGATCTTTAGGTCTTTGGGATTCTTTCTTTCTTTTGTGGATTTGGTAAATTCTTCATTGATTGTTGGATTTCTGTAAGAAATAAGGTAAAAATACCACAAAAACTACAAGAAATCCTCTTTTCCGGGTTAGGCCATGAAAATATGAAAATGTAGCACAAATGGGCAGTAAATGGATCAAAAGTGTATGAAAATGTACCCAAAATGGCCCTAAAAAGGGGGTATAAATCCCCCCGATCAATTTACCAAGTGTTTGACGACACTCACGTTGGTCCGGATCAGGATTATGTATCTTGTCCTTGGATTTGCTCTCACGAGTGTAGATCCAAATTAAAATTATATTTTCTGCAACAATTTAGAATAAACAAACACTGTCTCAAATCAAATTACATAGGGTTTATCCGCATCATCCAAATTCTGGGTTTGATCCAACAGTTTAAGGTTAAGTAAACCGTTTACAAGGTCTATAAACTCATGTTCGGAAAAACAAGGTTAAACCAAAGTAACAAATATTCATCACACTATCCAACAAGCATAAAGAGGTTTACATCAACTTAAAAGGACAACTGGTCTTTTAGAATTCTACTAACTCCTTTCAATACCTGCAAAAAAATCAATAATATAAGTGTAAGCTTAAACACTTAGTAGATAGTTTATCTGTCTACTCCTCACTCCAAGGTTAACTTTATATAGTGCTATATGTAAAGTGTACAAGTGCGAGTGTAGTGACCTACCACATTCATAACCAACAACTAACTTTTATAAACACTACCATGCTAATCACTATGTCATAGTCCATAACACATGCCAACATTATAACACATTATAGCATCACAAATTGTTTCATAGTATATTATCATAAATTACATCACAACAATCCATATTTGTATTTTACCATGCTCATTGTGCTTTACTACATCGATATCTTTGACCGGACTATTTGTACTTTACAGTCTCATTGCCCTTTATCGGGTAATTGTCCTTTACCATACCACATCATATCATATTGTCTTTTATCGAACCTCATCACAGCATTTTCTTAGGTGTTAGAGTTTGCAAGCTTTATCAGTGTTGTTGTCTATCTTACGTGGTGTGATCAAAAGCGTGTTCGAATTAAAAGCTCTCCCCAAGCCTATTGTAGGGCAAATGCTTATGTCCCTTGTTTAGGCAGTTGGTTTATCATTGGTTTAGGTTTTGTTTACCCAAATTTATGAATTTTAGTTGTGATAATGCTAAGGCAACCCAAATTTGCACTTCATTTTTCTTTGCTTAAAATCTTTAGATTTCATTTTACGTATATGTATATTTTTGGTGCATACTCTTTATGCATCCCCTCATGGGGCTGATTATTTTAATAGTTTTTTGATATATTTTAATATTTTTAGTACGGTTAATAAAGTAAGGGTGAGCATATAAATAGGATACATGCCTTTTGGAAGGCCTATACTAAGGAGAATGGTGAACCTATGAATGAGTAAACTTCTATCCTCTTGGTGAGTAGTGAACTATATTAGAATTTTATCTTTTGTTTAAGTTCAATTTTATTACTATACCTAGCTTTATAATTAAATTTCTATGTTAGAAAAATAGGATGAAATTACATATAACTACCCGAAATCATCTATGGTGACCAATATAAATGAGGACACACTAACCATTTTTTTAGTTAATCCCAAATTTGGTCGAATATTAGGGCATGGAAGAGGGGTTACCAAATTATGCTTGTCAATTCTTGATATGAGCCAATCCAAGATGCAGATGTATGAGATAGAACTACATACCATGAAGAACCAACTATCTTAGGTGATAAATATGTTATAGGAAGATATGGTAAGAACCTTACATATGAATAATTATGTTACATATGTTTTAATTAATTGGACTATATATACAAGTGTTTATAAACTATTTAGTTACTCAGTTGTTGGATGTTACGGTATAGTGCAAACCATAAATTTTTTGCTGTTAGAAATGTTTGTTACTTGCTTATTGATTGGTTTGGAGAAGTAGTCGTAGAGAGGGTCGTTTGAGTTCTAGCAATCCGAGTATAACGGTTTATAACTGTAAAGACTCATGTTTTGAGTAATGTTATGAGATATTCATTCTATGAGGATGAGACTATCTAGATGATAATATGATCATTGATATGAGTGTTTTGACAGTAGTTGAGCTCAATTCGGGGTTGGGGCCTTAAAAGGCTATTTTTAGGAATTTATTGGATTTTGGGGTATTTTTGAGTGACTTTGTGTAGTAGCTATTATCTGAGTATGAAAACATCTAGATGGTGATATGTTCATCGATATGAGTGTTTTTGACTGTAATTATGTCCAATTTGGAGTTTGTGACCCCGAAAGGTTAATTGGTTATTTTTGGGATTTATTACTATAAAAACAATGCAGTAGTATATAAGATGGAGAGAGAGAACGTGTTTTGCATTCTTGCACCATGTGTTGGAGAAAAGAAGAGGGAATTTGGAGATCCGACTTTGATATTCTCAAGATCCTTTACCCGAATGTATACAGAGAGAGGGTTGAATCTGTATAGGGCATGTTTGGTATCTGTTTTTGTTTTCGTCTTTTAAAAATTGTTTTTAAAAGTTGTATTTGAGAACTATTTTTCATATAATTGGATACACATTTTTTGTTTGGTAGTTGTTTTCTATATTAAAATTGTATTTTGCTTTTTCGTGTCATCTTAGCTTATGGGAGGCGGATCGGACGGCGGAGGGCTCCATGGCCGGGGAGGGGGGTTGTCGCAACGGGCAAGAGGGGGCGGGTCCGGGGGGAGTCATTGTAGTGGGGGGGGGGGGGGGGGCTTTAGGGGAGTCATTGCGTGGGGCGGCCAGCAGGGTGGACTTGGGGGAGTAGGTGGAGGAGGATTGGACTTGGAGGAGTCGTTGTAATGGGCAGGGGGACCGGGGGCGGCAAATCGGGTGACGGGGGCCGGGGGAGTTGTCGCAGATGGGCTAGGGGGGGTTTGGGGGCCGTCGCAACAGGTAGGGGCGGGGGGAGTAGTTGCAGCGGACAGGGGGGGCTGAGGTCGACGGATCCGACGACAGGAGGTGGCCGACGGTTGGTGGCAGGGGATGAGGGTCCGACAGTGCCAGAGATGAAAACAGTTTCAAAAAAATGAAAACAACTAAAAGTTGTTATTTGTTTTTTTGCATTTGAGAATAAGGTTTTTTCGAAAACTAATTCTGAAAACACAAACTAAACAAAAAAAAAAGTAAGATGTTTCCTACATTTGGAAACAGAAAACTGTTTCCTACATTTGGAAACAGAAAACTATTTCCAAATATAAAGCATGTTTGGTCATTGTATTCGTTTTTTGTTTTCTGTATTAAAATACAGAAAACACCTGTGTTTTTTTGTTTGGTGCCTTTTTTTTTTTTAAATTTTTGAAAACAAGTTGTCTTCAAATGCCAAAAAATGAAAACACATTATTGATGTTTTCAATTTAGTGTTTTCGTTTTCACTTGTTTTCCGGTGACCCTGCCACCGCCTACCGCCCGCCAACGAAACCCCCCTGGCTCGCCCTCCCTGCGCGCAACTCCTGCCCGGCGCCCGATCTTTTGCCCGCCTGCCCACTGCAACCCCTCCCCCCTGGCGCGACACCCACACGAGCTTTCCCCCCTGCACGAAGGATTACCAGCAACACCCCTGCACAAGCTTCTCCCCCCCCCCCCCCCTTTCTCCCCTCCTGCACGATTTTCCTTCCCATTCCCCCTCTTGCACGAGCTCCCTCCGCACGAGCTTCCGGCGAACAAAAAACAAAAGTAGAAAACAGCAACCAAACAAAAAAAAATGAAATTCAATGATAATTTTAAAATTATTGAGTATCGATTTTCGGAAACCGAAAACAAAATAACGGTACCAAACACGCTCTAGATTATTAAGAACCAAACACGTTAGTATGTCTCCTACTTTCCTTAAGATAAAAAATGTCATTTTTTATGATTTTTCATGACACATACACATAAAAAATGCTATGTAAAGAATCCTTTATATTTTTATTAAAATATTATCATTTTCATAAAAATATTATTAATCAAAATGACATATTTTAATAAAAATATAAAAAAAACTTATGATTTTGTTCAAGATTGCACCTTTAATTGGCATGCATATTTTTTATTAGATTACTTTGTTTTTATCAAATTTGTAAGGATAAAATTATAAAATGAAGCAAAATTATAAACAAAGTCGTAAATCCAACTTTCACAGTTTTGATCATGTAGGCAATTTATAAGGTTGATGTGCCTGTTGTATCTATACATTTCTCCTTGAATATCCGTGGACCATGGCTGCTATTAGCCGATTACATCCTTGACCACAAATCCTCTGCCTGTCTTCTATTTGGTAACATCAGTTATGTCGGCATTCTTTTGCACAGGGCAAGTAGCCTTCATGTCTAAAATACCCACGACTCATAAAGTCCTTGAATTCATGGCCCTTCTTCGGCTGTGGAATATCCAACTTGAGAGTATATTTTTTATCCAACTTTAATGTCACCATTTTGTCTTTAGTCCTCCCCTTAATTACGCTTGGTGGTCCTTTTTATTTTCGCAAAATTCATGATTTAAAAACATAACATTATTTGAATAATTCTTTCACATAAAAATATATATGAATAATTCTTTGATGTCCTAGATTTTGGGTTTATAATTATCTTGCTTTGGAATCCGGATCCATACTATACCCATAACATTTTTCTTCTACTTTGTTTTGTTGGGAGGAAATACGAAAATAGGAGGAAATAAAAATAGCACACCGAGAATTTTACGTGGTTCGAGAAATTCCATACGTCCACGGAACTACTGCAGTATTTTCACTATGGAGAGAAAAAAATACTGTGTTTACAAACACTTGATCCCAATACCCAAATACACCCGAAAAAATTATCAATTTGATAATTTTCCTTCTCTCTATTTTTCTCCTCTCTCTATTTCTTTTCTCTCTCTCCCATATTGGGACTTGCTAGGATGGGATTACACAGCCCGTGAGGTGCCTATTTATAAGCTTGCTGCACCGTGTTTTTCCTCCGCGTTGGCACACCAGGTTTTAAAAAAAAGGTTTGCGTAACCTTTTTTCTTTCTTCTTCTTTCTTTCTTTCTTTTGTCAAACCTTCCAGCCGCAATATTTGACAATCTCCCACTTGAAGACTGATTTCAATCTGTCTTCACACCTGCAATAGCTCTTTCCAACGCAACTATTCTTGGAGACCAATTAGAGTTGCACACAACTCTAATTTGTTTGTAGTGGCTGGTTTGGTTAACATATCGCTGGGTTCTTGCTCCCTTGTATCTTCAAAAGTGTCAACACTTCATCCTCCAGCAGTGATCGAATGAAATGATAACGAAGTCCAATATGCTTGGTCCTTGAATGAAATGCTGAATTCTTGGCCAAGTGTATTGCACTCTGACTGTCACTGTGCAACACATCCATCTCTTGGTTGAAACCCATTTCTACCAATAATCCTTGTAACCAAATAAATTCTTTGCTGGCTTCTTCACCGCAACATACTCTGCCTCAGTTGTAGATAGAGCCACAATCTTCTGCAACTGAAAATTCCAACTCACTGCTGTAGTCCCCAACGTGAACATATATCCTATAGTGCTCCTCCTGTGGTCTATTTCTCCAGCAAAATCAGCATCAACATAGCCCTGCAACTTCAGTTCACCTTTTATGAAACATAGACGTTTGTTAGTAGTACATCGCAGGTATTTAAGTATCCATTTTGCTGCTTCCCAAGGATGCTTTCCTGGATTAGACATAAATCTGCTCACTGCTCCCACTGCATGAGCAATATCTGGTCTCGTGCACATCATGGCATACATCAAGCTTCCGATGGCCGAGGCATATGGAACCTTAGCCATGTAGTCCTTCTCTTCCTCTGTCTTTGGACATTGCTCTTTTGACAACTTGAAATGATTAGCAAGAGGTGTCCTCACTGGTTTGGCATCACTCATGCTAAACCTTTGTAATATCTTACGAATATATTCTGCTTGAGATAATTGTAAGGTACCTTTCTGTGTGTCTCTGCTAATCCTCATTCCAAGTATCTGCTTTGCTGCACCCAAGTCCTTCATCTCGAACTCACTGGACAACTGCCTTTTTAACTTGTTGATCTCATCTATATTTACTCCTGCTATTAACATGTCATTAACATAAAGTAGCAAGATAATAAAATTGGAATCAACTTTCTTGAAGTAACAACAATGGTGAGCATTGCATCTCAGATAGCCATTATCCTGCATGAAACCATCAAATTTCTTGTACTACTGTTGGGGTGCTTGTTTTAAACCATACAAGCTTTTGGTCAACCTGCATACCAGATTTTCATTGCCCTTATCTGTGAATCCTTCTGGTTGTTGCATGTATATCTCTTCCTCCAAGTCACCATGGAGAAAAGTTGTCTTTACATCTAATTGCTCTAGATGTAGATCCTTTGCTACTACAATGCTCAAAACTAACCGAATGGTAGTTAGTTTAACAACTTGGAGAAAATATTTCAGTGTAGTCAATATCTTCCTTCTGTTGGAAGCCTTTAACCACCAGTCTTGCTTTATATAACTTGAAGCCATCATGCTCCTCCTTGATTCAGTGCACCCATTTATTTTGCAAAGCTTTCTTGCTGGCCGGTAGCTTTGTTAATTCCCAAGTCTGATTGGATATAAGAGACTTCATTTCATCTTCCATTGCAAGCTCCCACTTGCTCGCATCCTCTACCTGACATGCTTCATGATAGCATTCAGGCTCTCCTCCATCTGTTAGCAACAAATAATTTAAGTACTTCCTATTTGGTACATGCGGTCGACTGGATCTCCTCAATGTAGGAACTTGATCCTGTGGCTCTTCACTAGCTTGTCCTGTAACTTACTCCTCCTAAGGTTTCTGGCCTATTTTGATAGCTTCACTATCTGGGACATCATCGGGATCAAAATAAACAGGCTCAGGATCCACTTGACTAGTGGATTTGGTCGTGTCTCTTTCTTTATACAGGACTTTTTCATTAAATACAACATCTCTACTTCTAATGATTTTCTTATTTTGGTTATCCCAACATCTATAACCAAATTCATCACCACCATAACCAACAAATGTGCATTTTAGTGATTTAGCATCAAGTTTACTTCTAGCATTATCACTAATATGCACATAAGAGACACAACCAAATACTTTCAAATGTGAAAGTCTAACCTCTTTTCCCGTCCAAACTTCTTCCGGTATTTTGAACTCTAGAGGTGTTGATGGTCCACGGTTGATGAGGTAAGCTGCCGTGTTGGCTGCCTCTGCCCAAAACTACTTGGGCAACCCTGCATGTATGCGCATACTTCTAGCTCTTTCAGTCAACGTTCTGTTCATCCGTTCTGCTATGCCATTCTGTTGTGGTGTCCCTGGCACAGTTCTCTCGAGCTTGATCCCGCTCTCATAACAGAACCGTTTAAACTTGGTGTCTTCATATTCTCCACCATTATCTGAATGCAGCCTTTTGACCTTTAAACCGGTTTCATTCTCGACCATCGCTTTCCAATGTTTGAATGTTTCAAATACTTCTGACTTCTGTATGATGAAGTATACCCATACTTTCCTGGAATGATCATCAATAAAGGTAACAAAGCAATGCTTACCTCCAATTGATGAAATTGGAGTCGGTCCCCAAACATCTGTGTGAATCAATTCGAGCTTTGATTCCTTTGGGGTTCTTCCTTCCCTTTTGAAGCTGACCCGTTTCTGCTTTCCAAAAATACAGCTTTCGCACAAATCAATATCTATTGATTTTACTCTTGGCAGCTTCCCTTTTGAATGCATGACTTTTATTCCCTTTGCACTCATGTGGCCAAGTCTTTGGTTCTGGGTCATCTTTACACTCTGCAACTGTAATGAAATAATTTCCATTCATAGTTGTATAAAGAGTTCCATGCTTCTTACCCCATGCAATAGTCATGACTCCTTTGGAAATCTTCCAGATGTCTCCTGCAAAAGTGGACACGTAGCCATCTTTTGCCAATTGTCCGATGGAAATTAAATTCTTCCTGAGACTAGGTACATGTCTCACATCTTTCAACCTCCATGCAGATCCATTGAGCTTGATTTGTACTGTTCCTTGACCAACGACGTCGCACGCCTGATCATTACTGAGATACACCTTTTCTCGATTGCCCGCAACATAATCCTCGAACACTTCTTTGTTTGAGGTAGCGTGGAATGAAGCTCCTGAGAGAATCACCCGATGCGACATTTGCACTTCCATGCACATCGTCATCCTTTTTCGGACCCCTACACTCAGACTTAAAATGTCCCAATTTTCCACAATTCCAACAATCAATTTTATTTTTACCTTTGTTGGTTTGGAATTGGCGACTTCTGGATTTGGATCTACCATTCCTCGATGTAGATCTCCACTGCTGAGTGCCTCTGTTTCTGTTTCTGCCTCTACTCTCCAAATATAATGCTGATGCCGATGTGGGAGGGCCTTCTTCCTTCCTTCTGATCTCCTCCGTCATGATCATATCTACTACTTCTGAGAATACCATTTTATTTTTCCCAAAAGAAGCAGAAATAGATTGTACCGTTGACTGCCAACCTTCTGGTATAATACTAAGCAAGGCACCGACATTCACTTCATCGGTGAAAGTAATTTCTACCGATTTTAATTGGTTTTTGGTCTCATTGAAGGAATTTAGATGCTCTCTAAAATTCCCATTTTCTGGCATTTTTAAATTAAACAGCTTTTTAATTAAAAATACCTTGTGAGCTGCAAAGGGCTGCTCGTACATATTCGAGAGAGCTTTTATCAGTCCTGCAGTTGTATCCTGGTCTTTGACGTTGAAGGCCACAGATCTCGTCAAACTTAGACGGACCGCTCCCAAGGCTTTGCGATCTAGCACCTTCCAATCATCATCTTTTATTTCCGCCGGCTTTTCTCCCATCGACAGATACAAGTCTTTCTGGTACAGATAGTCCTCCATCTGCATTCGCCAAAAACTGAAATTCGTCCCGTCAAATTTCTCGATCTTGTATGAATCCTTCTCGGACACCATGGCACCTTCTCGAACTCGAACCTACTGTTTCACCGTATGCGTCAATAGTACCGTATACGCGTGTGGTACGTATACACAACACCGAAATACTCAAGAACAAATCTTTTCTGATGTGACAGATCAGACACAGCTGCAGCCACAGAGCATACTCAGAATTTGTCAAGAGAATTCGGACCCGGAGCTCTGATACCAGTTGTTGGAAGGAAATACGAAAATAGGAGAAAATAAAAATGGCACACCGAGAATTTTACGTAGTTCAGGAAATTCCCTACGTCCACGGAGCTACTGCAGTATTTTCACTATGGAGAGAAAAAAACACTGTGTTTACAAACACTTGATCCCAATACCCAAATACACCCGAAAAAATTATCAATTTGATAATTTTCCTTCTCTCTATTTTTCTCCTCTCTTTATTTCTTTTTCTCTCTCTCTCTCGTATTGGGACTTGCTGGGATAGGATTACAGCCCGTGAGGTGCCTATTTATAGGCTTGCTGCACCGTGTTTTTCCTCCGCGTTGGCACACTA
Organism: Taxillus chinensis; assembly: GCA_023512835.1. NCBI lineage: Eukaryota > Viridiplantae > Streptophyta > Magnoliopsida > Santalales > Loranthaceae > Taxillus > Taxillus chinensis. The sequence goes on from CM042092.1 coordinate 2,977,374, forward strand.
GGTTTAAAAAAAAAGGTTTGCGTAACCTTTTTCTTTCTTCTTCTTTCTTTCTTTCTTTTGTCAAACCTTCCAGCCGCAATATTTGACATGTTTCTCATAATTTTTAGTTTTTTTTTTCAAAAACCTGTCTATAAATTTTAAATATTGGAATACCAAGTAAACTCAATATTGAAATTAAATAAATTAAAAATTACTAGATTTACATTGTGTCTTCAAATCAAATCATGATTAAACTGTCTAAAAACGGCTATTAAAATTTATTTGGCACATTCGTATTTAGAAAATTTAAATGGATTTTCAAAAGAAAAAAAAACGAACAAAGAAAAAACAAATAAAGGATAACGTAGGTACCTGATTTGATATTTTGATTTAGAAAGTGGGGATACCTTGATTTCGAATGGGAAATTTTTGACCATTAATGGTAGAACCTTGCAAACAGTATGCTTAAAGGATTTGATGATGAAATTGGTTAGTCTCATTGTTTTTAATAAATAACTATAAAAATGGGGGGTTTTAACTTGAAATTAGATATTTTATGACTTTGGATTGAAATTGATTGTTTTTGGATTGAAACTTAATGTATGTTAATGTAGAACCTATCTACATTGTTTATATGCATGAAAGACTATTTATATGATGAGATATGGTTGATATTTGGAAATCACGTTTGGATCAACAACGAATGTTTCTAGGCGTCTGGTCAAAATACTATGTTCTGCTCAAGTTAACATGTGTGTTTTGGCCAAATGTTTCAATATGATTGTTTTGATTGACATTTCAATCAGGCACATTTCGACCTCATTTTCCTATAAAGGAAGTGTCTTGATTATTTTGACCAACTGGAACGGGTCAAAATGTATATTTTGACCAATAGTATTTTGATCATACATTTTAGCCCAAAAAGTAAAGGGGTGTTTTTGTTGACCACTTTGTCAACCATTGTTTATTTCTTTACCGTTCCAAATTTTTTTGGATGCATGTCTTGATATGGTGTTGCTTATGGTTGTAGGGTAACCCTTGAAGAAACCCCTAATTTACTGTTATTCATTTTATTATTAATATGAGAATGCTGACATTGGTTATCTTGCTTTATTTGTTCTTAATGTGATGCTGTTAACATTGGTTATCTGATTTCTTTTGTTGACTAATGTGGTGTTGTTGGGCTTAATTATTGTAGTTATCGGCATTAGTTGTTGTGTAAAGGAAGATGGCCCAAGGCAAATTGCCCCTAATGTTTCATATGATGGTTGACTCTTGACATTGGCTACCGTGTTATAATTGGCATTAACTACCACAGAAGAACATATAGGCCACTAGTTTAGTTGTTAGCATTGATTGCGACAACCCTATTTGACACCATATTTGGTTGATGTTTTAGGAAGAAGTTCCACTATTATCACACTTACGATATTTGAATTTGACTTGTAATTATAGTATCTTTTGGTCAGTTGAGTAGTTTAGAATAGTACACCAACACACACATACACATAATATATAAATTATAGGTTTGGTTGGGTCATGAGATGGTATGAAAGTGTAAGTCACCTTTTAAGCTATTGTGCTCACCTTACATTGTTTATCTTATTTTTTAAGTGTTGGCAAAGACTAATTGTTTGTTACTATTACCACACACACACAAACTCTTTGTTCCATATATATATATATATATAACTCTTTTTGTATTAGATATTGTAGATTGAACTAATATTGTTACCACATATCTCTTATGAATAAATAAATATCTAATTCTACTTTTGCATAGAGGTGTCAATATTTTTTTCATGCCCATGAAGATTTTTTTAAAGATTGTTACCATTTCTTTATATTTAAATGAAATAGTCTATTTTAATTTTGAAATAATTATAATATCTTAATAAATTTGATATGGGGGGAACCTTTATTATTCCAAAAATAAATATTTTCATCCAAATGATTCAATCAAATTTACAACCAGATGATAATGTAGCGCAATATCAGCCGTGTGATGTGTTTTTAAAAATACATCATGATATTGCATCACATCATTAGTCAGCTCCGAATCCCGTTAAATCATCCGACTGAATATCAATCCTCTTATTTCAATGACTATAGGTACGTGTGCCACTGCCATTTTTATTTTTCAATCATATTCTTCTTCTCCACTTCCCCCTCAAATTGAATATAAAGTGAAAATTATAAGTTATATTTAAAGAGTAATGTTATTTGAAGTCCTTATTTTGGGAATGCATTACAAGATTTTAAATTTGTATCAAAACGACATAATTTTAATTAAAAATTTATTAATTAAAACGATATTGTTTTGATAAAAATACAAAGAGCCTATAATATAATCCTATTTTAGAGATTGCAAATAAATTTATTCATATTTAAATGATGACTTCCTCTTAACAAAAAAATATTTCATTTTTTATATTTAGTTTTATTTAAGCTCAACCAAAGGTGATATGATCATATATTCATGAGAAAAAATTGACATGTTTTCATATTTGGGATTGACATATTTATGAGAATTTGTTTTTTGTTTTTTGTTTTTTTCATATAGTCTATATCATTGACTAGACTTAAAAAAAAAATAAGAAGAAAATGATTAAAGCAACTGATAACAATGATACAGCTGCTGTGGAGGCTGAAATAACGACCCAAACAGAAATCTAAAAGAAAAATGAGGGAGGGTGTGAATTAAAATATCGGAAACAGAAAACTAGGAAGTGGCCACACAGAAGGGCTCCCAGCTTAACGGATTCTCCATCCCACACCCTCCGCCGCCTTCGCCCCTACTGCCCCTCCGAAACTACTCACACCCATCTCCTCCCACGCGCATGCCGCACACTCTCCTTCTCCGTCTTCATCACCATCATCATCATCAACTCCTTCTTCTAATTTCCTGGTTCTTTCATTCTCAGAGCTCAACACTTCGCTATCTTCCTCTTCCTCTCTATCGACTTCTGGGACAGAGTAAAAGCAGAGCCTGAGGCGGCCGTACCTTCTTTCGGCTCGAAAATAGGGGCGCCCCGGCACGACTTGGACGGCCTTCATTACCACACGCCCGCCCTCCCGGTGGGACCTGATTTGCAGTGACTCCCACCCTCTGATCGACGTCAATGGAGGAGGAAAACAGAGATTGCTCTGTTTCCCGTTAGTGGCTGCCCTCTTTGTCGATTCTCGGCGCTGTCTGGGTACCTCTCTGACTCCTGTCGGAGGATCACCACCATAGCTGATGTCGGGCGTGGGGCACGAGGAAAATAAGGTGAAAATGCCGTCTTCGGAGGCCACCATGTCGCAGCCGCTTTCGCTTCCCAAGTTTTCAGTGCACAATTGCAAGCTCCTGGCGCCGAGCGACAGCGTGGTTGTCCGCGGTGGAGCGTAGGAGGTGGAGACTGGCCTGTCTCCAGGACTGGCTTGTTCGAAGGTGGGATTGGAGCTTGGGGAAGGTGTAGTAATGTCGAGATGGAGCAACTGATGAGAGAAGGTAGATTTATGGGAAAGTGAGAGCTGGGAATCAAGGCAGGACTGCGGTCCTTGAATCACAACCGTCGACATTAGTATAGTAGAGTAGTCAAAACAAGAACGAGAGCAAGAAAGAACAGAGCAACTGGTGGTCCTAAGTATAGCGAGTGAGAATGAGAGTGAGGGAGCGAATGAATGAGGCGTGTGCAATAGGGAGGGAGGGTGGGGTGAGTGAATTTGTAAGTGGGAGTAGCCAAGGTAGGTGTGTGGTACATTCCTTACCACACATTCTTTTTTTCCTTCTATAATTGATATGACAAACGAATCACCCTATTCGGTAGCCTCACCTGTACCTGATTTATTATTCATTATACACTTCGTGTTTTTTTTATTATATTAAAAAATTATTAAAAAAACATTTAAGATTAAATAGTAAATTTCAGAAATTTACTATTTATTTTTTATTTCTATACCTTATTTTAATAAATCTAATGTATATAATTTTTTGATAAATATTTATATTTTTTTTCCTAAATTATAGGAAAAAATTAATTATACAAAACCTATAGGGCCGGGCCCGAGATTCACGGGGCTCAAGGCGATTATTAAGCTAGGGCCCTTATTATCGGACCGTCGGACAGATCATCGGTCGTCAGAGGCCTGAATCGAGGCAGAAACGATCACTGGAGGCCTGAATGTCACGGATCACCGTTGCCAAAGTAGTGGGCCAATTGTGCTGTGGCGGGGTTGCGGGAGCTAGGTGGGAGGATCTGAGGGATTGCAGCAGGGCAATGGGCAGGAGGGTGACTTTGTGGAGTGTGTTGCCGGTGTTGTCAGTTGGTTGGAGCATGACGGAGATGAAGGCATTCATGTCACATTAGGCATGGAAGTTGGAGCGTAGGTTATATTAGTTGTCGGGTTAGGTCAATGAATTGACTATTAAAACGGAAAAAAATAAAATTTTATCTCAAACCTTTAAATAAAAGTATATATTTTATAAAATATGAATCATTGATTATTCATAATTTATAGTAATACAAATTAATTAGCTCTACCAATATGTTTTTTATTTTCACATATACCTAAATTATTTATTTATAATCTCATGTACCTAAAAGCAAAAGTAAAATTTATTTATCATACGTACTTAAATGATATATAATATAATTTCAACCATTAAAAAATACTTATATAATTATTTATTTTCAAGTAAAATTTAATAATGTAGAATTCTTTTTTATTTTCAAGGAACTTTTATATATATATATATATATATTTCAACGATACCCAAAAGTGGAAATATATAATATAACAAAAAAAGAAAAGAAAAAAGAAACTGCTGGATTTTTATTTGTTGTTTCAACCTTCTTGAAATTGACTCTACGTTATACAATCCAATCAAGAGTTAAAAATAATAATATCTCCCGGGGCCCTCATTTTGGGCTAGTTTTGAGAGGCCCTAGGCGGAAGCCTTACTTGCCTGCCATCAAGGTCGGCCCTGAAAACCTATTATGGATTCTCTTATATAATGTTTAAAATTATCAAAAACATATTTCTGAGAACATTTATGGGCAAAGAAGGATGTTGTGTTGAGTGTGGATACTATTCATGGTAACAGCATGATTTACTAAATAAGATCAAGATATCTTGGATAGGTAGATTTGTGGTAGAGAAATTTAGTAAGAAAATAAATTTTGCCGTGTGGCAAGTGGAAGTCAATGACATTTTAATACAATCCGGGTTACAAAGGCCTTAAAAGGAAAACCTACCTCAGCCTCCAACAAAGATTCTAGTGTTGTTAAGAATTTCAATCTGTTTACTTAACCAATTATAATTGATGAGGATTAAAAGGAATTGAATTTGAAGGTGGAAAGTGTCTTATGCCCGTGTGAAGCCAAAAATGCTCTTGCAAATGTGCATGGTATTTTAATAGGCAAAGGACTTTCAAAAAAAATGAAAGAGTTAGTATCAAGCAAAAAACATATTCAATTGACTTTTCCTAAAAGAGTGGTTTGCACACTACAAATAGAGGAGAAGTCAAAGATTCAGACCATTTAACTACTTTCACCAAAATTGTATTAGAATTAGAATCCATTGAAGTGAAGATTGATGTTGAAAATAAAGCCTTAAAGCTCATCTAGTTTTTTTAATACATGAAGTTGATGTTAATGAATGTGATAAAAAACAAATTCTAAAGAAAATGTTTTTAAAAAAAATAGATCCATAAAATTGGTTTAAAAAAAAGAATATGGTAAGCTTTGGTAATAAAGTAGAAACAAGAGAAGAATTTTTTTTTTAAAAAAAAAAATTAGGTCTCACAAAAACTTGAATTTTATTTAAAAACAAAAAAACAACTTAAATTTATTTTTGAAAACAGCTACTTTATTCAAATAAAAATTTAAATAAAGTATTACTTTATTTAAAAAGCAAGTTTATTAGCTGATTTTTTTTTTTGAAAAGAGAAACAAGTTTGAAATCATCTAAACCAACCCTTAGGGCCTATTTGGTATAAGTTTTGTTTTTGTATTGTGTTTTCTGAACTTTGTTAGAGTTCATGTTGAATTTTAATTTGAAAACAATTTTTGTTTGGTAGGAAAAATAATATATTTTAAAAAGAGTGCATTTTTTAAAAGTGAATCCCATAAAACTTTTTATAAAAATAATATTTGATGGACCTAAATAATAAATGTCGAGATATCTTTCCCAATTCATTAAAGAATTTATAATCACCTTAAAAACCTCTGGTTGAATTATCAATAGTGTAGAGATATTTAACCATATAAAAGAAGAAGAAAACACTACCTAAATTAATAGTCAATGTGACCCACTTCCATGTTCTAATGGACTTGGAAGTTATATGCATGTGAAATTTATGTTTAGAGTTACATATATTATAGATAAGGAGGTTAACAGGTTTTGTTGATCTTTGCATTATTTTAGTCAAACGTGTTTAAAACTAAACAATTAGAGTTTGATCTTTGGGCAAACTTTAATTCAAGCTCAAGCTTGTTTAAATTAGACTTAAACTTATGAGCTCATTTTAAATTGTTTGAAGTCATTCAAGTTATTGAAGTTAAATTCATTTGAGCTTGGTTCATCAACCTCATATTATTAAACTTATTTCATTAAAGTAAGTTTGAAAATTACAATATCAATATGTTAACATAATAAGTTAATAATATAATAAAATTATTTAAATTTATATGTATGATAGCAAAAGATTCTTGTACTATGTACGCCAACTGTGTATGCCATAAGTCATCTTTTGCCTCGAAACACCTATGTACATTAATTGTGACCAATGAACCTAGATTCCCTTTCGATGTCACCTTTGGGGCCTCCGATCTCCCAATTCGATCCAAGATAGCTCAATTCCTTCTAGATTTCATTATTTTACATTGAAAAATTCACATTTATGCTATTAATTTGGGATAATTCATCCCATGTGCGAAGAGTCACAAGTTCCCTCAATTCAATGTCCTACTGACTAAAGAATGCTATGATACAACGTGGGACACACGGTAATTGCGTGGATGTGGTTCCTAAAGACCAGAGACCCTTTCATATGTGATAGAGAAGTAAATAGTAAGCATATGACTCCCTCCTAAGATTGAATTCAAAACATATAAATAAGGTATTTCCATGGATGAACCTCCAACAAACTCCAACAATATGAGAAGGTTTTGGCTGAAAATGTCACGCCCCGGATTTCCAACCCGAGGAGACCGGAACGTGACCCTCCCTTTACCCGAGTTTGGATAAAGGGGTTAGGATAGAATATGCCCACACAGGACACTATACATTCCACAACAAAAATTCAAAGAGACGATCATATATATATATTAAGTACAAACCATTATAAACGTGTCCAAACATGTTTTTATTACATTTAACTTCTCATTTTCAATATCTCCCCGCTGGGGTTACAAAATTCTCACAGAAACAACAAAACACAAATAACAATAAGCAAAGCCACAAGCAGGTCTTCCACCTTGGTGTTCCCACCTAACTCCTGTAGGTCCCTGTAAAGAAAACAACACGGTAGGAGGGGTGAGCAACCACAGCTCAGTAGGGATCATGTCTCCCCAACCCATCCCATGCTCCTAGCATCTACATGTCATGTGTACAAGTGTAGTGTCGTGATACAATTATTTCAACAGATATAATAACAAGCCACATCCGCAAATACAATCATTTCCACAGCCACACAGGCTAATGTATGAATAGTCCCGGGCTTCCACCGCCACTGGTTCCAAGAACAGTCCCGGGCTTCCACAGCTACCGGGTTCCACAAAACAGTCTCGGGCTTCCACAACCACTGGGTTCCACAAAACAGTCCCGGGCTTCCACAACCATCAGGTTCCATAAAATAATCCCGAACTTCCAGGCCACCGGGTTCCATAAAACAGTCCCGGCTTCCATAGCCAACGGGTTCCACAAAACAGTTCCCGGGTTCCACAAAACAGTCCCGGGCTTCCACAACCATCAGGTTCCATAAAACAATCCCGAACTTCCACAGCCACCGGGTTCCACAAAACAGTCCCGGGCTTCCATAGCCAACGGGTTCCACAAAACAGTACACATAGCCACTCAGGCACAACAACAAACACATAATATGCACAGTCACTCAGGTATAACAACAAACACATAATATGCACAATCACTCAGGCATAACAACAAACACATAGCATGCATGGTCTCGCAGGCATAATCTCAAACACTTAACATGCGTGGCCTCACAGGCATAATCTCAAACACTTAACATGCGTGGCCTCACAGGCATAATCTCAAACACTTAACATGCGTATATACATATATCCAAACAACACGCCATTGAAGGCCAACATCCATATAGGAGATCACACCTATATGAATTTACATATAAATAATATAATAACAAGAGCGATATCCAACGGTTCCTTCACCATAGGGCCTAACCCTGGATTAGGTACAAGAAGACAGAACCCCTACCTTGCAAGTGTCCTTCTGCTCCTGCCTCCATGATAGATACCGTCCACCCACGCGAACCACCACGGCAACGATCCGGAGGTTCCCTCTCTCTCTCTCTCTCTCTCTCTCTCTCTCTCTCTCTCTCTCTCTCTCTGCGGCGGCTGCGACGGCAAAAGAAACCAAAAGAACCCTAAACCTAAGCCTGAACCCCTTTATATAGATACCACAACATCAAAACGACGTAGTTTTGATTAAGTGAACCCCAGCATCAAAACGACGTAGTTTTGATCACACAAGCTACCACCTTCCCGCATCCATACAAGACAAAATACTCATAATTCTAACATGGCCCTTTGGGAAAAGATTAATAAAATCACAAAACCAAGGTGACGGTATGAAAATATGGTTGCACGCCATAATGCACGTCATATCCCCATATGACGTGTAGCTCCAAAAGCTGTGAAAATCTATCCCAAGCTTCCTAGGATCATGTAGAAGACAGGCAAACCAAAATCTCCTTGCACGTCATATCCCCATATGACGTGCATTGTCATGTGCACCTTCCCAAAGGTCCCCTTTTGGGCACATCTCTTACCCCAAACTTGCCTCTCAACTTTCAAGGTGTTTTAGCTAAAGCGTATGGGAAGGAAACTCCCAAAACCCACATATTTCCACTAAAAGGGCAAAACTGAGACTAACTCCTCACCTCCCAAAATACGGGTCATTACAGAAAAATTCATCGGAAAAATCATAGAAAGAGTGAGAAGGTTGAGAGAAAAAGTTCCCAAGCAATCTTCATTAGTTTTTATCCCCTTCTTCCCCAACCTTTATACTAGGTTCGGTCATTAGTGATAAAATTTAAATGTTGCTGCCATCCACCACGCTAGTTCTGCATATCACCATTCAATATTCATTTACATTCGTCAAAATTTATTTAGCTTTCCAAAAATTCAATAGGGTCAGTGAAGTCAAATAACTATGGTATAATATAGCATAAACAACAAGAACAACATGTATGAAATAGCAAAAAAAAAAAAAAAGGAATGGAGCATAAATAACAAAAAAGAGCTTCACCAAGTAATTTTCTTATTTTTATTTTCTATCTCAATTCCACCAAGTTGGTACCCTTCTCTTCACTTTAGAATAACATGCATAGGAATAAAACTACTATTGATGAATTACAGTGTAAAACACAAATGTAAACTTTTAATTTAGTAACCTAGTATATAATTATTTAAATTTGTGATTTAGTAATATATTAAAACATAAAAATATTTCAAAACTCTTTTTAAATAAACATTTTTATCTCTTTAATCTTTTTTTAAAATATTAAATTTAATAGTTAAAAATAAAAACTTAATGACCCAACAAAAAGTTTTAAAAAACTTTAAGCTCTTTAAAAAAATAAAAATCTAAAAACTTTTTGTAAAACTTAAAAACATTGAAAAACTTTAGAACTCCAAAACCTTTAAAATAAAAAAGTTTTAGAAAACTTCAAAATCAAAATAAATTGTTTAAAAACAAACTTAAAAATAAAATCAAAACTTTTAGAGTAAAACTTTTAAACTTTAAAAATGAAAAAATACAAGAATTTTATAACCAAAAAAATTTCTAAAAACCTTTTAAAAACCCAACAAGTAAAACAAAAAAGACTAAAAAAAAACACATAAAATGTAGTTTCCTTTTTAAACAGTCCAAGAAATTATGAGTTGGATAATTAATATTCGTTCCTAATTGCTTGGACCAAAATATATGGATGGCAACAGGACGGGTTAGACTCGAGTACCCCCGACTTGGACCCGACCAGAAAATATTTATTTTGACCTAAACCCGACCAGAAAATATTTATTTCGACCCGACCTGGGGGTTTGGACAGTTCAGGGCGGGTTAGGTCAGGGTGGCATTTTTTCCATCAAACTTATTTAAAATCTTTGAGTCGGGGCGGGGCAAGGAAGACTCAAGCCTAACCCAATGGCTTGTTGGGGTGGGTCGGAGTGGGTCAGGGCGCTTTTGCCATCCCTACCAAAATACAAATAAATATGGCAAATTGTTTTCCTTTTTCTTGCATGTGACAAACTTTTAAAACTTTTGTCACAAAGGACTTAGGTCTTATGCTTCAAATGTTTTCCAAAAATAAAAAAATGAACTTTAATTAAAACAAATGTAAAAACCAGTTAGAAAAAGTAGTGGCTTTACTCACTACCCTTTGGGAAAAAAATTGTGTCATTAGTACAACTCATTGGTCTCATTCTCATATGCAACTGATTTTTTTAAACCATACTAAAACAAGTAGAACTCCCATTTTCTAATATATGTATTAATTTTGGACATCGTGTGAGTGTTAACTCATTCTCAAGCGTAATTGACTCCCGAACCTAACTCTGAACATAGATCATACTTTAAGTGATCTTATCACACCTTATTTGATTGGTGGCGACTCTAAATAACTTCAAATTTTTCATCACCATAAGATAGGTTTAAGTTCGTAGGGATGATGATTCTAGAACCACTAATGCCCCCCCTAGTATGCAAGCACATGAGCTCAAACAAAATCATGTGATAACAGTGGTTATTGGTTGTAATATCCCGTACCTAGAATAGATTAAGAGATAACTTATATATGATTTGAGGATGTCATTTTGGTAGTTGCGAGATAGGAGTATTTTGGTAATATCTAGTGGCAATTTAAGGGATAAATTAGTTAATCTTATAACTTGGAAATTTAATAAGTTGATATTAATTAAAAATTAGGGATCTACCTTAATTAGGGGTATATTGGTATTTTAAGGACTTAAAATAGGAATTCTAATGGAAAACAAAAACTAAGTTTAAGAAATTTACTTGTTGGGCAAGAAATTAGTGTTTTAATACAATTAGAATTTTTTTAAGATGTGTGAAAAAACTCTATAAAAGGAGGAGGTTGTCCTAGGGGTTTGATTGTTGTTTTTTTTTTTTGTCTTGGAAAGCCATAGCCGTTCAGGTAGGCAAGGAAGGAGAAAAAAGAAAAAGGGTGAAGCTTTAGGGCGTTTTTAAGTTCCGACGAGTTAATCGACTTCTGAAATATTTGAGGTAGGTGATTCTACCTTTCCTTATCTTTTTAGGGATTGAACGATAAATATGGTTGATTTGATTAAGGATATAACTTAGAATGAACAAGTTTGCATGTAACTACGATAGGGATTAAAGCTGTGAAATTAATTAAAATAATTGTGTTGGGACTTAGTAACTCATTATCCATAAGATAATTTGATTGATAAAATGTCTTGAGGCCTAAAAACCCTACCTTTAGGCTTAGGGATTGAGTTGAGGTTCGGGAAGTCGATTATGGTTTATCATGCAAACTAAGCAACGCATCGCTCGTATACAAGTAGGTCAACGAATTAAACAGCGATTACATAGAATGACACGTTTGGGGTGCACGTATCGACATGCATGTATCGTGCACGTGGCGAAAGTTGGGTACAAGGCAAGGGGACGTGCAAGGTGTGCACGTGGCGATGCACGTGGTGTGTCGCTACATGCACTTTTTTACCTTATTTTATTTTTCTTATATTTTTAATGCATAGAGAGTTGAAATAGCTACAAAATGGTATATTTTATAGGCCAATCGAAGTTCTGTGGAAATAGTTATGAATTATCGAGGTTGGAAGCAAAAGTGGAAAATAGCTCTGCACGTGGCAAGCAACGCTACGTGTAATTTTTTTATATTTTATTTGGATAGCCAATTAAAAACCCTTCGAAATGGTAGGTATCATAAGAAAATCGGAAGTCTGTAGAATTAGTTATGATTTTTCAAAGTTGAGACAAAATCTGTACTATTTTAGCAGTCTATTTTGCTTTCTTTGGTTTGCCAATGGGAATTCGAGCTCGTAACCTTTATGAGAGAACCCTAAGAATCGCTTGAGGATTGTAGTTGATTTTTATTGTGATATTTGACGTGTATGTTTGCTTTTTATATTGAGAACACGTTGTGTTGATTTGTTGTACTGATATTGTGTTTGTGTGATGTTTTATTGTAATGGATATTGTGTTTGTGGACCTATGTACATAGGGTATGGTTGCCGAAGTAGCATGATCACCTAAGTTGGCGATAGCTATGAGCCCGGATGAGGGGTACGTCGTGAGCTGTTTTGCCCATTGTGGCAATTGGTTTTGAGCCCAGAAGAGGGAAAGCCTTGTTTGTGTTATTGAATTGGTAGTTGTGATTCATATATTTTGTAAATTATTATTATAAATTTATATGTTGTATTTGGTGTGCTCATTCGGATTTGACTAATGTTGTATTTATGTTATGGCTCAACACTCCACATGTACACTTGTACATAGAGCATGTAGTATTAGGAGTTCATTGTTGGGTGTTGGTAAGAAGTAATAGTTTACCTACTGAGCTTTGTACTCACCCCTAATCGTTGATTTGTTTTTCTCCCAAGTGTTGATTGGAGCTAGTGTTGGATTACGCTGCTCAGTAAAGTTATTTGTAAGGATCCGTATATGTGTTAGCATAACTTATAATCTATATTTGATGTTAAGAAAGTTATTTTGAGAATGTGGCCATTAATATAATCGTTTTAACTATACTTGGGCCTACTTTGAGGTCCAGAAGCCTTCAGGGGTTATTTAGTAATTTTTGGGAGTTAAATTGAGGGTTAATAAATGAAAAATAAAATTTAAGAGGACTTTCTGGAAATTATTTGTCACGCCCCCGAATTCCAAGAAAACCCAGAACCAGGAACATGACTTCCCCTTGCCTGCACCCGAAAGGTCAAAGGGTTGGTGACTAGCACCAATAGAGACTACACCGCGGGTGCTGTCTCAAATATGCAACCCTATATAGTCATACATCAAGGGTAATCCTGTACGTTCCCATACATCATCATGCATACAATAAGTCAAACAGTCATACAGACATCACATCACAAACAGTATGCAAATACAACTGTCCACGGATCCATGTCCGGGATACAAACATAATACAATATACAATACAAAATACAGTACTGTATCATACATCAGAGTAGTGGGCACGTCCTCCTGGAAGAAAGTCCTCCACTAGTCTCGGGTCACACCTGAAAAAGGTAAACAACAAGTAGGGGTGCGCGACAAGCTCAGTAGGTGACCCCAACACTCCACATCATGCGGACATACAAGTCTATACTACATGCTATGTGTACTCGTGCACTGTGTAGTGTGCACAATCATCAGGACTCAGCCTGCAAACAAACATCAGGATTTAGCCTGCACACACAGGACAACTTGTCCACGATCCTCAACAGGATCCCAGCTCAGGGCACTCAGCCCTACCACAACGCTTATATGCCCGGACACGGTCGCCACACCGGCTCGCCATCGGGCGTATATGCTCGCCACGGCACAACGCAATATGCCCGGCCACGGTCGCCAGACAGGCTCGCCATCGGCGCATATGCCTGCCCCGTCAACCACATCGCACCATCGGTGCATCACAGTGAGAACCCAAACAAGTCACGGAGTCCATGCCCCAATACCTCACACCAACATACTAACATTAGTATGGCATGTCATTCTCAACATTTCCTTTGGAACTGTAGCCAGTCTTCACAAGTAAATCCTCAATCCTTGATTTATGAAGGAAGTACCTATAGTAGCTATTTTCTTGAAATCAAAAGTCCCGGCATTGGGTTCCCATATCATAAATAAGATAATCTGATTTTTGGGGATTTTTCTGAGATGTCTAACCCCACTTTCCAAAAATTCACCACTACGAACTTTTGAGTTTTTCCGAGATTTTACACTAAATCCCAATTTTCACATTTTGAAAGAGTGGAATTAATTTTTCTAGTATTTTTCTTTGAATTAAAATGGGGGGTATTTCGTTATTTACATTGTAACTTAAGTATAGTACTTGAATGTGGAATGTGGAGAGGCATAATGGTTTACAATGTAAATGTACAGTGCACTGCTGCGGATTGATGTTGCGGAATGGATGCTGCGGATACACTGCTGCGGAGCGAAGCTACGGATCACTGCTGCTGATACGGACTAACTACTCCGGACTACTGATCCGGACTACTGATCCGGACTAACTGCTCCGGACTAATCGCTCCTGGACTGCGATCCGGACTAACGAAGCGGCTGACTCCACAATTGCTGACTACGAACTTCGACACTGCAGTTCACCCAAGTTACTGTTCATCATCGTTTTTGGCTTGGTTTTCATCTGGAATCAACCCAGCAACCCCCCAGGCACTCACAAACACGCGCTTTACTAAACAGAGTACCAAATTACGTACTCAAACTGGTATAAATCAGTTCTTAACCACAGATTTTATGCTAAATCATCAGATCTAACCCCAAAATTGGGTTTCCCTCAAAACTTAGGGTTCATGCTCAAATTCATAATTCATGATAAATTCACGCATATTCCAAGATAGAATCGAGATAAGAGGTTCAAGGACACCTACCTGGAAGATTATTTGCGATCCATGAGCTCCAATCGCCCCAAAATCGCCAAGTGAAGCTCTTCACCTTCTCTCTTTCTCTCTCTTGCTCAAACACGCACGCACCAAGCAAAAATAAAGGGATAAGGCGTTTCTTAATTATTTATCTCGTCGCCAATAATTGGCCTCCTAGCAATAATTGATCCCGAATCTCCCGAGGTCACGAACTCCAAATTGAGCCCAATTACTGTCAAAACGCTTGAAATGACAAGCACAACACTAAACAGATGTTATTACACCTAAAAGATCGCCCAAATGCAAAGTCAACCAATAAACCCCGAAAAGTCAACAATCGGGTCAAACGGGGCCCCGACTCTGAATCGGGCCCAAGTACAGTCAAAATGCTCACATCGACGACTACACTATCGTCCAGATAGTTGCATTCCCATAGAATGGCTATCTCTCAAAACTACCCAAATACGAGTCTTTACATTATTAAAGAGGAGGACGAATTTTAATTAAAAATAGGGTTTTGAGGTTTTATTATTTATTATAACTTTGTTTTAAGAAACCCTAGCCATCAGAGGAGAGTTCTTAGTGTTCTTCGCATTCTTCATTGTTCTTCGTCGATTCTAAACCGTTATTGCGAGTTTAATCCCTTCGGAAGGCAAAAGGTAGGTGATCTTAAATCCTTCTTTGTTTTTATTGTTTTAATAGTATGCCTATATATATATATATATATATATATATATATATATATATATTCACATAAATCAATATGCATGGCTGATCTTTTCTCCCTCGTCACGAGGCGTGCGTGTAACCAATCAAACCCCCCCTGTAACCATCACTTCTCAATTACACATCTTGTGGAAACGAATTTGTATACCCCTCCCCTTAATTCTAACATATTATTATACATTATCCTCACAATATTTAGTTGGCCTGGTCTTCTATGCCTTGCGCGGCGGGTGCTCAATCACAGCGTGATGTGGTCACTGTCACGGGTCTTCCACCACGCCTTGCGCCACGAGTTTTCTTCAGCCTGTCGCACGATTTTTTTTTTAGAGGGGTGGCCCTGCGATCCAAGGAAGCTATATATTTATCGTTCGAGCATATATATATATATATATATATATATATATATATATATATATATATATATTAGTACCAATACTATTAGAACATTTAGGAGATCGTGTTGGGGACTATTAGTTTACCAATGGAAAAACTTATAGTACCTCGAGTATAACGGCCTGGACTTAAAAAAAGAAAAATGAAAGCGTTTGAGTATCTACGCTTAAACGTGACTAATAGTTATTTACCCTTATCATAGCCTTAGTTTTGGTTATAATTATATATATATATATATATATATATATATATATATACACACACACACACACATTAAGTATATTTTTATATATATCATTGGGTTTGATATTGTCGGTTTAATGGTGTAAATACTGATTAAGTTCGATATTGATATTAGTTTAATAATGTAAATACTGTTGGGTTAAATGTTATTAGTTAATCATCTAAATATGGTTTGGGCTTGATAATGTCAGTTTGATAATATAAATGTATATTTGGGCCTGATATTATTTGTTGGTGATATAATTGTCATTTGTGGCATGTTATTATTTGGCTTAGAATTCAAATATCCTATGATGCTATATATTGAATACTGATTTTCAAATTATTATTTATTGATTATATGTGTGAATTTGGTGGTAGAGTTGATTGGGTTAATCACAGGTCCCACAAAGGGCTGGCAAGAGGCTGCAGGTCCCCTATGTGGTTGGTTAACTCAGGTCCCATATGTGGCAGGTTGTCATTAGGGACACCGCAGGTCCCACATATGGCTATCTGGTAGTGACTGGAATTTCTGGAGTTGGTTATGGGAATCCCATGGATGGTTGGATTGTTCGGTGGGTACCCTTAATGAATGAAATGTAATGAGTGTGATATCTTATCCTGTGATTTAATATAATTTGACTGTGATAAAATATGACACTACACTGGCACAAGCATACACCGATCATATAGACTTAGGATTTTATGTGATAGGACGGTGGAGATGGGGATTACCTACTGGGCATTCGTGCTCATCCTACATTATTTCTATTTCCTACAGGTTGTAGGGAGTAGCTGGTGGAGCCATAGCGGAGCAGGTCGGGATATCTTTGGTGTAGGATTCATTTAATGAACTTATTTACTATTTTGATTATTTATTATTCCGGACTTGGGTCCGTGACAGTTGTATGAACCTTTTTGGTGGAACTTATTTGTGAGTGATTTTGGGTACTGGACATTTATGAGAATTGATTGCATTGTCATATTTTTTTTAAAAAAAATAAATTTTGAATTTAATTCATCGAAGTATACAATTCTACCCCTATTGTAGTATTGTACAGGAATGGATCAGTCACTAACCCCTCGACCCCTGGAGTGGGCGTGGGAAAGTCGCGTTCCTGGTTATGTAATTTTTAAAATTTGGGGGCGTGACATTATTTACTTGATGTATGAATTTTGTTTAGATGTTATTTGTATTAAACTTTATTTTTCCGGACAAGGGTCCGTGGACAGTTGTAATGAATTGATTGGTTTGTGTAATTACTTTATTAATATACTTAATATTATTTTGACTTTAGAAAAGTACTTTCATATCCATGATGTATGTTATACAGGGAATTTGGATTGGACCCGCTTTGTATGTCCCTCATAGGTGTTTGTCACTAACCTTTTAACCCTTCAGGTTTAGGCATGGGGAAGTCACGTGTTCGGTTTTGAATTTCTGAAATCGGGGGCGTGACATTGACAAAGACTTTAGTGGTAAGATTTGATGTTGTCACCACAATGAGATATCTTTTGCACTTTCTTAACATCAAAAACCTCATCGGGGATTTGGGTGAGCTTTTTATTTCCATTTGCGAGGACTCCATGTGTTATTTGGTGATTGCTCTAGAATTTGTTTCACTTAACTATCCCTTAGTTTCTTTTTGTGATAATGACATGTCATTTTTGGATTGTGTGGGGGACTCCCATATATAATACCTAACGTGAATTGTTTTTGACTTGCTTGCCTCTCATTTTATTTCATATGGGACATGCATAGCTAAATTAACCATAATCTCACTCATGATTCTTTTTTTCTTATTTTACACCATTTATGTGTGAATGATTGTTTGTCTTCCTCATATACTCAGGGATGAGTAATAGGCAAGTATGAGAGAATTTGATGAACTTAATTTATATTGAGATTTCTCATGTATTTTTTTTCCTATTTGCATATATTTTTCATAGTGTTTTCATTATGATTGAGTGTTAAATTATGTTATTTATCATGTTTTAGTGTTTTGTAGAGTTGTATTGTATTTTGAACGTATTTTTTGTAAGTCATAATTTGTTAAAGTTTTAAGCTAAAATACGCATTTTGAGGACATTTTATAGTCATATGTAGTTAATAATTAGTTCGTATGTACAATTTAGAAAAAATTTTTTTGATGAATTCAATGTTAGTGCTCTTATATGGATGGTAATGGATTCAATTGGGATTGGATAATGAGTCACTCGAATTCGTTCTGAGTGTACTCAAATTGAGATGAGTGAGATTAAAGAGTGCAACAGGTCAGGCAGTATTGGAACAGAGCAAGTATTTTAAATTTAAACTATTTTAATTTTTTTTAAATGGAGTTAGTGCATGACAATAGTACTTGTGATCATTTCATTGTCTCTTCGGGGCGGGATGAGACGGGCTAGAAAAAAATTATCCGAGTTGGAACGGGGCAAGGCAGGCCGGACCAGGATCGTCATTATTATGTAATTACAAAAAAGGGGAGATCATATAACAAAACTTAAAAAAAAAAGTATTTTGAGAATATTATTAAAATATACATAGTTGGAATAATAATCATCAAATATTCTATTTATGTTTAAAGATTATCATTTAAATATTGTTAAAAAAATTTAGGATATTTTTATAATTTTATATGAGATTAAAAATAATATATAGGTATATTTAATAAGGTGAGTATTATTCTTATAATAATAATATTTTCGAGTTCCACCGAATTGTTTTATTTTTATTTTAAACAAACTGTAGCACCATTGTCACGTGCCGCGGACCCTAAAATAACGAATCGACGGCACCCGACCACACCTAGTCACCAACAAACAAAACAAAAAAAAAAAAAACAAAAAACAAAAAACAAGAACAAAAATAACAGTCGACCGATTCAAAGCGAATTGATGGCAATCCATTCCCACCGCCTTCATTTTCCCTCGTCCCGCTGAATGGAGAGGAAAGCGATGCTAGACGGCGTCGCCGCTCTCCATCTCCTCCTTATGTTGTTTCTTTCGATCTTCGTCCTCGTCGTTGTCGTTCTCGCCTGCCGACAATGGCGCCTCTTCTTCCGCCCCTCCTCCCGCAACCGCCGTTTCATTCCGGTAAATCAATCTCATTCGATTCTGCGTTCAATTTCAATGGGAAATGCAGTATTAATATAACAAAACCCGACAAATGAGTGTAGGTTTTCGAATTGGAACCGCGTTCTAGTTAATTAATTAATTATTATTGTTTTTTTTTGGTTACTCGAGGCATGAACTTGTACTTTTATCGTTAGAATTGGTTTATGGGTCAATCGTTGATTAGGGCATGTTCCGAAACTTAAATCACCGACGACTAATCAAAGCGTGATTCAATGCTTAAATGAGAAAGTAATTGTCTTTCCCCCCATTAAATATGTGTGGGCCATCCAATCCAAGTATCCAGACTCTATTAATGTCATCGTGGAGTTTTCTTGTGGGATTAGTTATTATTGTTACGGGATTAGTAATTATTGTCATGTTAACCTTACTCTTTTAGCACTCGTGTCGTGGCTGTGTTTTTATGATTCATACTAACACTACCTACATGTATGTCTGTGTGCTTATCGTTATTTTTATTTGTTATTTTAAAAGAAAAGACTTTGACACTGCTTTCTTCTCCTCCGTATATAGGAGGGTGACTTAGAGATTCCTCTTGTTTCTAAGAAGTTGAATTCGGTCCAAAATCATAGCAGTGATGCTGAAAGCCATGCCATTTTTGTGGGGTCTTCTAATCAAATTGATGGTCATTTCAGCCCGCCTCGTGCACACGGACTTGTTCATAAACACAGACTTTCTTGTGCACCACCCCATTCGGCTCAAGGTTTGCACTTTTGTTTAAAAGATTTATCCTTGATGCAAATGCATTTTTTTTTGTTTTTATAAATCCCTCCTTATCATATCACAAGTATTTTCTACCTCTCACAGGTGAAAGCTTGGTTCTAGATGTTATTTCTGAGCCTTCTGAGGAAGTTATAGTTGGGCAGACTGTGAAGCGACTATCACAAAATTACTCATCTGATGAAAAAAAGGATGACAAAGCAGAGGATTCGAATGGGGACTTGAAAAGGAGTTTGAAAAACGGTAAAATTAAAAAGCTCAGCCCCAAGGACTTCACAAATCAAAGTATTTTCTCACTTCCCCCATCTAGACTAAGCATTTTTTTTCTGTTTAATGTTCTTTTTGGCCTAGTTTGTAAAACATGTCTTTATATCTTTATGTTAGAAGTGCAGGAAGCTGCCTCACCTTGGAGGCTATCTCTGGTCCTTCTAGTGGTGATAGGTGTTCCATGCAGTCAACATGTACTTCTAGGTTCCCATTGTACCTTGGAAGGGTTTCTTCGAATGATTTGGTAGTGAAAGATCCAGAAGTTTCTGGAAAACATGCACTGATAACTTGGAATTCAAATGTAATCAGTTATATATGATTGCCCTAGGTTTAGTATTCGTGCATTTGGTATGTGATTGACTAATTATGTTCTGCACCTTCTTGTTATAGAAACTCAAATGGGAGTTGATGGACATTGGTAGCCTAAATGGCACGCTATTGAATTCTCATGCTATCCATCATCCTGATTCTGGAACCAGATATCGAGGGGATTCTATTGAGCTTGCTGATGGAGACATAATTACTCTTGGCACAAGTTCAAAAATATATGTAAGTTTGACTTTTTTTTGAATGGACATGCATTCTGTGCAAAAATTAGCATTATTTTAAGTCACCATAATGAAGTTTAAAAAAATAAAAACAGAGAAAAAAAGAAAGACCGTTAAAGTCCATAAGCTTCCATCTCAAAATCAATTGGTAGTGAGTGAGGTTACTTTAGGATCTTATTAATCAATTGTAAGGTTAGACAATTTTCAATGTAAGATTATAAATCTCAACACACCCCCTCATGCGTGACTTATCTTTGAGTCTAACATGTGGACAATATTGGATAATGGGAAGCACACGTCCTTATGTTGTTGAGGTGGAGCACGTAACCCACTTCGATACTATGTTAAAGTCCATAAGTTTTCATCCCAAAACCAATTGACAGTGGATGGGATTACCTGGATTTTATTAATCAATCGTAAGGTTAGATAATTCCCAATGTGGGATTGTAAATCTCAATAAAGACAGTCAATTATGTGTGATATCTGTGCGGCTTGATGAGTCTGTACCGTTCAACTTATTCTCCAAATGCACAAATTCTCTGAACATGTTAGAGCTGGAACTTTGGTGTTGTTGAACTTTTGACAGTGCAGGTCCAGTGCTAAAGTTGGCGAACTATGTTGTTTTTCCTTTTTGGAGAGTTTTTATGTTTCCCTTTTTATCACCTTGTTAGTTTTAAGACAGTTCTTTGATTAGCTGCACTTTGTTGGACTATGTAACACATGTTCGTTAGCAGATTTTTATGGAGCGCTGGATTTTTATCGTTTGCTATCTTCTAAATCCATGAACCTCTTTCTTCCTTTTTTTAATATATTTGGGTTGGTCCTTGTGGGATGGGGCTGTATTGTCTGCTTACCAGGTTCAAATTTCCTCTGAAACAGAGGGTCAGATTCCCTTCAGGTTTGGTATAGCTGCAGATCCCATGGCTTTGCGTCTACGAGGAAAGAGACTCCCTATGGAAGATGTGTGCTTTCATCAATGGCCTTTGCATGGGGTTGATCAGGTCTTTTGTTATTTGAATTATTACTTGGTAATTAATGTGTATGTCATAGAATTGGGATTATTGATGTAGTTGTCGATCACATTGTATTATTGAATGACCTAAAGTTTTGCATCATGCAGTTTGGACTCTTTGGCATCTGTGATGGGCATGGTGGAGCTCAAGCTGCAAAATCAGCTAGCAGGTTATCACACCATATCAATTTTAGTATTTTTTTTTTATTTCATTTTTCGAGGGAAATCCATTTTCCATGTGTTTTTAGCTGCAATTGATATACAGGGATAAAGCATATACCGATTAGGCCAAAATGATGTCCATTTCAATAGCATATAATTTCATTAAAATCAATTATTCGTCGAGGCTATTCTAGACTGTTCAGCTGAAATGATCAGCATACTCTCCTCTTTTTGCTGGATTTTTATTTGCAATTGCAAAATACTCAAAACCTGAAATCCAAACCCGAGCATATATTGGCTTGCTTGGGTTCAGTCCGAGTTTAAAAATGACGTCTGAACCTGGCTCGAAATCCAAATAATATTTTATAATTATTTAATTTTAAATATTTAATAAAAAACTTTTTTTAAAAAGAAGATTTTGTCCACTTTTCTTTTATTTTTTAAAAGAAAATAATTCTGATATAGCTCAATTACCCAAACCCGATAGATGAATCCCAAAACCTGATTTTCCTCATTTGGATCCAGCTCAAGCATAAAAATTATGGCCCCAACCTTGAATTTTTTTAAGTTGGGTCCAACTCAAATTTCCCTAATGCACACACGTAGTTGATTTATATAGGGAAAAAAATAATATAGCAATTAGGCCAAAATGATGTTAATTTGAATAAAATATCTTAATTTCATTAAATCAATTATTAAACATGGCCATTCTGGCCTAGTTATCCGAATTGATGCTCCAGTTTCCTTTATATACATTGAAGTGCTTAATGACTGCTGCATAATTACACTAAACTTACAAAATTCAATTCTCTTTAAAATACACAAAACTCTTAACTCCAATTAAATGTTTTGTGTTTCTTTCAATTATATGGTTGAACTGGAGTTACCTCTATCAAATAAGATTAAAGTAGATATGCTGCTACATACTAATTTCAACATTTCCCAAAACCACATTTTAGACACTATCTAATTTGCACTCGTAAATATCTTCTTTTAAATAAACATGTTAATTGTTTATGATTCTTTAGGTACTTGTTAGGCAGATCACACAATAACAATAAAGAACAAGTGTTGGAAAGTATAGAAGACAATAGTAAACGTGGTTCAGTTTAATTAACCTACTCCAAGGTTGGCAAGAATATGCCTATGCCTAAGATAATCCATTTGATGAGAGAACACAAGTGTAGTGTCTCTTAAGTTTACAACATTGAGGCTACAACCTCTTACAATATGGTTCTCTTTTTCTTTCTTTTTATAATAGTTTATGCATGAGCATGATATCTACAAAAGAGAGTTAAAGGTTATCTATTGTGTCTTCTTCTTCTTTTAGCTTTTGATATTTTCTTTCTCTACTTCACTTCATCCTAATCAATCATCAAGAACTTTTATTGTCTCTCTAAAGCTCTGTTTTCTCTCTCTCTTTCTTTATATACTCCATCTCTCGGTTGTCCTAATCCTTTATTTGTCTGATTAGAATTTGGCCATACCTTTTACTGTTGGCGCTGACAACTTTTTTTCTTTCCCAACAAGGCAACAATACATTAGAACTTACAGAAAACAAAGATACTTTTATTAAATAACATTGTTTTCTCGACCTTCTATTTCTACCATTGATCTAATCTGTGGACTAAGGAACCCTCTTGGATGAACTTCCTAACATTTCAATTTTTATCGTTCTCATACTTGATGGAAGGCTTAATTCTGTGTTATGAAAGGATGCAAATCTGAGATTTAAGTCTTTGAGAAGTCATGGTCTAACACATTGTCAACTTGTGGTTTAAATATTTTTGACTTCAACACTTTGAACTTTTAACTCAGGCTTCACTCTCTTAACTTTCAGCTCAACTTGCGGTTTATGTCTGTTCTTTAACCTTTGTTCCGGTCTCGCAGCAAACATTTGGCCTCTTTTTTTAGTAGCATTTGGAATATACTCTCTTGAATGAGCTTGTTGAGTAATGCTTCTTAAGTAGGCCCTTTTAGAGTACCTTGGGAATAAGCCCTTCTTTTGTTGAGTTGCATTTCGAATAACCTTTGTTGAATGAGCTTTTGGACTTAAACTTCAAGAGTCCTTCCCAATAAGGCTTTTGAACTTAGGCTTTCAGAGTCCTTTTGAAGTCTTTTAAATAAGGCATTCAGCCAGAGCTTTGCAAGTAAGGCTTTTGGACTTAGCCTTCTGAATCTCGAACTTCGTCTGAGAACTTTAGGGATTATTTGGTATGATGATATCATTTATGAAAATATGATTGTTTTTAACAGAGCTTACTGTTTTGAACTCAAAAATCCTATGAACTTTAAGTCTAATGGTTTTAGCTCAAAACCCTCTAGTTTTTAAAGTCTTGTTTCACTGCTCGACCTCTCATTCAAACCTCTTTTGCTGATTAGCATTCAGAATAAAAGCCCAGCCTTCTGAATTTCTTTTGAGTAAGGCTTTTGGACTTAGCCTTCTGAATCTCGAACTCCGTCTAAGAACTTTAGGTTATTTGGTATGATGATATTATTTATAAAAACATGATTATTTTTAAAAACAGTGAGCTTGATGAATTTAAAACTATTTATGAGTAATGGAAATTTATCTGAACCTATAGCTTTTAAAAACAATTCTGCTTTTAAAAATAAAACAGGTTCACTAAACAGGCCATTAAGTTCTTCTGATTTCTGCCTTTGTCATCTTTCTGTTTCCTTGAAAGTCTTCTGTTTTGAGGCCTTGCTGTTGTTTCTGAGCGTATTGTTTTGAACTCAAAAACCCTATGAACTTAGTCTGATGGTAAAGTATTATTTCACCTTTAGACCCCTCATTCAGAGCTCTTTTGCTGATTAGCATTCAGAATAAAAGCCCAGCCTTCTGAATTTCTTCTGAGCAAGGCTTCCTGAGGAGAGATGTCTTCTTAACCTTCTAAATAACTCCTCCCAAGTGAGGCTATCTGACTTGTTGACTTTGCTCTTATTAACCCATTTCCAAATCAGCTTGAAGACCTTCCCTTTGAAGCTTGCTTAATAAAAGACTTTCTAAGTCTAATGTTCATCATCTTCAACCTTAGAAAGCTCTTCTTCTTGAACAAATGTTGAGAACATCTATAACTTAAACAAAGGTGAAATTTATATATATACATATATATGTCAAGTCTTTTTTACATGAGAAGTTCTCTCCAACAATTTTTACAGCTCACAAGGTCTAGTTGGATCTATGTCCATTGATTTTATTCATGTCAAAGAGGTTTTATTTTGTTTCCTCGATAAATATCAATTTGAAATAGCAAGAATACATAATTGCTGAAGCTCCAGAAAGCCGACACTAGTGTTTCTGTACTACTTGTGTGTCAATTTGGAACTTAATGGCCCAGCTGATTTTAATACTGGGAGGAACAGGAAAATGTAACTCTATGTTTGATTGTTTAATGCTATCCTCCTTTCTTGGAGAGATCTGGCAGTACTCCTTTGCCGTGAAATGAGTTTCAGTTCTTTATTTTGGGACCTGCCACTATCGGTGAGCACTAGCCACAATCCACTCAGTTTTTAATGGATTGAGTTTTAAATTGCACACCTATATATTTTGATTTCCAAGCACTCTCTACTTTAAGGGGATGGGGTGAGGGCTAGGGGTTTGGGAAGTAGCATAGTAATTTGCTGATACATTTTTATTTTATTTTTTATATATAATATTGTCTACATTTTTATCAGATTGTTAGTACTGATTAGTAACTTGGTTCACCAGAATACTGCCTGAGGTGGTTGCTACAATCCTCTCAGATTCACAAAGAAGGGAAAAGGTTTTATTGCGATTTGATGCTTCAGATGTTCTTAGGGATGCATTTTTCCAAACGGAAGCATGCCTAGATCACCATTATGAGGTATTCCACCACATGGACCACATCACTCCACCCCTCTTACTCCCTCCCACTCCTTTACAAAAAAATTCTCCTTCATGTTTTCTATTGGCATTGAGTATTATTATTTAAAATGTTTGATTGAATGCAGAATGCGTGAAACATAATGTGTATCAAGTATTGTCAGTCCTGGATACATCTTTTCAATATTAAAAAACTGTGAACAGGGATATTTCACCTCTCTTTCTCTTTCTCTCTTTCTCTTTCTAGAATGTCGTGTTTTATATTATTGGTATGGTCTATATTTCATGATAATAAATTCTTCTTTCAGGGCTGTACAGCAACAGTGCTTCTGGTTTGGGTTGATGGACAGAAAAATTTATTTGCACAATGTGCAAATGTTGGAGACTCAGCTTGTGTTTTTGAGTGTGTACTATTGCTTCCCTTCTTTCCTTCAGAGTTTAATTATGCTGATCCATTGTTAGATTTCTTAAAATGACATCATTATTCTTTTCGTTTAATCCAATAAGATTCTTCATAATTTAATAACCCCTTTCCCATTTTCTTCTTCCTTTTGATCAAGCAGGAAGTTTTGTGTAGCTCACTGTGATACAGAATGTTTCTCAATTATTGTTGGCTTGAGCAATTTGAGTTGCTAAATGCCATTATTGTTTATGATCCAAACATGGTTTTCCCTAGTATGCAAATGAGGCGAAGAAAAGTATTTGGCTTTTATTTGTCCAATGTTTTAATAAAATAATTATGAAATTATTGAAGTTCTAGAATCTAATAACTGTCATGGTTATTTGCGCTATTCTTTTAGCTTTTTATGTTTCCCATTGTGGTTTAATTGCGTCCCAGGCACTATATGGCTATTTTTTGTTGGGATATTGTGAGTATAATTTTTCGTTAACAAATCTTTGTTGACATTGCTGCTCGTTGTGTAATCTCCTTGTACCAGTATTAATGGGAAACAGATTAGGATGACAGAAGACCATAGGATAAGTAGTCATTCTGAACGACTCCGCATCAATGAAACTGGAGAACCACTGAAAGATGGAGAACAACGGCTTTGCGGTAATAACAAAATTAATTTTTATAATTTGTCAATAGCATTCTAGATGTTCACAGTTGCTCACTCTTGTGAATTTCCTATTGGCTTTAGGTATAAATCTTGGTCGAATGCTTGGAGACAAATTTTTGAAACAACAGGATTCTCGCTTTAGTTCAGAGCCTTATATAAGTCAAGTCGTGCATATAGATCAAGCAAGCAGGGCCTTCGCACTGTTAGCAAGGTGATATATATACATCCAGTTACCCTTTACCAATTAATGTGCTTCATTTTTGGCAATACTAGTGCTTGCAATTCTCTCTCTCTCTCTCTCTCTTCCCCTGTGGTTGCATGTCCAAAAGGCTCTTCCTACCTTCAACAATTTCATCAAAGAAATCGTCTTAGCTGTCCGTCCATCCATAGCCTAAGTCTGAGATCTCAATTCCCTTGTTTTTGTTACAATTTGAGAAATAAAAAGTGCTGAACATGCTTTGATATTATGAAAAATACAGTGATGGCTTCTGGGATGTTGTTAGCTTCAAGAAGGCAGTTCAGCTTGTTCTTCAGGTATCCTCATATATGCTTAGTACATTGTTTTCTCTCTGTGTGTGTGTCACTTGGTGCTGTGTCTCAGATATATGGCGGTGAATCCATTTCATGTTTTATAAAAATTAAATGGAATCTATTGTCACGCCTAGTTTCGTTTTTCCATGTAATATATATTCTTCCATGGTAAATGAAACTCCCAACCCATGTTATCCTTACTGGAATTTTGATTTTCTTAATCTGCGCAGATGAAGGAGAAATGTGGGGCTCGTGATGAAGGTACAGAAGAGAAGATTGCTAATTTTCTGTTATCTGAGGCTAGAACACTTCGAACGAAAGATAACACCTCTATATTATTCATTGAATTCGGGACCCCCACGGGCATATCTTCTTGTATATTTGATGCTTAAGATAAAGTGAGAAAAGTGTGTAGTCTTGCAATTTTTAATCAAATTTGAAAACCATGTGCCATTTTCTCATTGGGCTCTCAGCCCAAGTTTGCCAGTAATATAGGTGAGGGTAATCAACAAGACCATTATAGATTGTTCTTCTTGTTGCCAGATTAGGAGTTTGAGTTCCGTTTCGCATGCGTTTGTTGCTGAAAAAGTGAAAATTTGCTGACGTAAATGGGAGAATTCGAATCGGAGCTATTGATTAGATTAATGCGCATGCATCATAAATAACCCAGGGGAAAAGGAATGGGTAAAGCTATTGATTAGCTATAATTGATTGGCTCTCTTTAGTTAATTGCTTCAATGTAGCATTTTTTAATTATAATTTTAAATGTTAATTTATTAGTTAAAAATTTTAATAATTTTTTTTTACATAGAGTAATATTAGTTATAAATTATATTTGATTTGTATTTTAACTATAAATTTTATTAAAATTACAACTTTGAAGAAGTATTGATGAGCTGATTAAATTTCACTAATTGGTACTTTAAATTTTGAAAATAAAATTTATAATTATAATTTATGATTAATATTATTTTAGGTAAATAAATTTATTAAAATTTTTAGCTAGTCCACTCAAATGGTAATGACTAAAAAGATAAAACTAGATGAGTTTGGTTGTGAGAGTATAGCGGTTAAAGCTGAAAATTTATTTAAATTTAAATAATTTTATTGTTATAGTTAATTAAATTTAGTTATAACTTTTGTTATAGTTACAAAAAAAGAAAAAAGAATGTTTAATCATCATGGATAAAAAAATTCATAGGATTGGATGAAGTATTTATTTATTTATTTTAAGAATTTTTTTTCCTTCAACCTAAATACGAGTAGTGAATTGTACGTACTCATTTCCTTCTCTTTATCAATGGATTAATATTATTTTTTTAAAATCATTCAAATCCAACAGAGAACCTAATTGCAAAAACATTTTAAAATTTTATTTTTAATAAAATTATATTTAGTGGGAGAAAAAAAAAGAGTTGATTTAAAAAAAAATTGGGAGAACAAAACCGTGCCGCAATACCCTGAAGCAGAAGCCGCCGCTCTGAAAGCCTAAAACCAATCCTTGGAAGAGCGCGACAATGGCGAAGAAGAGGAAGAGGGTCGAGCCAGCAGCAGAAGCAGAAGCAGTAGGAGAGAAAGCAGAACCAAAGCTAGGTCTGCTTAATGGCGACTCCGAGAAGATGAAGACGAAGAAGAAAAGTAAGAAGGAGAAGAAGGTAGAGAAAGAGACGGACAAAGAAGCAGCAGAGATTGCTACCGTCAGCATCGCTGTCCCTGCCTCCATCGTCGACAACGCTCAATCTCTCGAACTCGCCACTAGGGTCTCTCTCTCTCTCTCTCTCTCTCCCACAATTTTGTGCATTTTTGATTCTATTATGTTTGTTTTTATGAACCCGGGACTTTATAATGCAAGACCTGTGCTCATCCGTTATTTGAAACCAACCAAGCTAAAGGGAACCACTTGTTGGTACCAAATTGCAAGCATTTTCGTTTCCATTGCCATTTGCCTAATATTGAAGTCTGTGTCCTTTATTTCAGTTAGCAGGCCAGATTGCCCGCGCCGCAACCATTTATCTGATTGATGAGGTTTGACTTTGTATACCTCTCTCTCTCTCTCTCTCTCTCTCTCTCTCTCTCTCAGACACACACACACACACCTAGTCCCCTCAGTGAATCCAAAACCATTCACTTTTAAATTCTTAGTCGTGAAGCCACATAAATTGTAATTAAGTTTGACATCTCTAATTCAAAATAATATAATTAGTTGGATTTAGTTCACTGATAAGTTATTGCCATGATTGGGTGAAAGCGGAAGTTACTATTGTGAAAAATAACTTACCATTTTCGATTTCAAATTACATTGCTATCTGGCTCACGGAGGTGAGCTATCATGCAGATTGTAGTGTTTGACAACAAGGCCACCTCACTGGATGAGTCCAGTATGAATGCATCTGAAAATGCGGACGAGTATGAGAGCAGTGCAGCTTTTCTTACTAGGATATTACATTATCTGGAGACCCCCCAGTATTTGAGAAAAAGTCTCTTTCCAAAGCATAATAGCTTGAGATTTGTGGTGGGATTCTGATTTCTTATAGTTTATTTTTTCCTTTCTCTTTTCTTTCTAGATGGCAGGAACATTAAATGGCAAACGAACAGTAAATTATCTTCACTTTCCTTTGCAGGGTATGTTGCCTCCGCTTGATGCTCCTCACCATTTGCGAAAACATGAATGGGCTCCATATCGAGAAGGTATGAATTGAATTCATCCCTATATATGCCCATTTCATTTTTATTTATTTTTTTTGCATTTTTTCTTCTTATTTATAGTCATGGCAAGTTTCCTTTAGGCTAATCCTTATATTTTTCTTATTATTACTGTTTTTTTAATTTAATGTTTATTTTGAGTTTGGGAAATTATGAGATGTACTTTGATATAATTACTAAGAGGAATCTGCATAGATAAAATAGGAACATTAAAAAGAAGAAGTCATGTTTCTAGTTTTGAATAAATGCATAAGAACATCCACTGCGGCCTCTCTCTCTAAAATTAACCCTTCAAAATAATTAAAAGTATCATTTTTTTATTTTAATTGCCTACTTTTTTAAACCTCACTTTTTAATCTCTCCACGTTAATCCTTTATTAATTAAAATATTATTTTTTAAATTTAAAAGTAAATATAATAAGAAAATATAAGTTTTTAATAAATAAATAGTGAATACTGTTAGGTTAAATTTAGAGAGTTACTGTTTATTTTGTTAAAATTTTGATTACAATAGATAATCTGAAAAGTATTGTTAGACATTTTTATTAAATTGACTTTTAAACTAACAAAAAATGGATATGGAGGGTCTGCATGGATGCTCTAATTGAATAACAAGGCAAAGCAAATTCTATATTGTTTCTATTATTTTTTTTATCACAGATTTTCTGTGTTAATAAGATCATTGAAAGGCTGAATTAGAAACTTCAATATATTTAGAACTTAAGGTTTGCATGTTGCACCTCCTTTTACTGTCTATTTTCGCACTCATGTTTTATATGCTGCTGTGTAATTTCTATGTAATGATGTTTGAGCAGAAGTTTTTTCTTTAAATTTTAATGCCTCTAATTTAAATATCAGTTTTTACCACATAAATTTGTAGTTGTAAAGGATTCCTTTTCTATCTCTCTTCTTTTGGTTGTAGTCTGGTTTTTCATTTCTCACAATACATGCAGGAGTCACGATAAAAGGAACAGCCCTGAATTCCTTAGGAACACTTGTTGATGTGGGTCTGCATAAGGTATGCTCACATTATGATTAGATTTTGCTTCGATAATGGCTAATAGTTTCCCTTTTGATAATATTTTCCCCTCCTTTTCCTTTTCAAATTTTCTCTCTTCTCTCTCTCTCTCTCTCTCTCCCTCCCCCCCCCCCACCCGAATTTGTTGATACATAGTGTTGATGAAATAGAAATTACAAAATGATTTTTCTCTCTCTTGATCTTTGGTGTTCCCATTATGTATAAAATCCTAAGTTGCAAGTAGTAACTGATTTTTATGTATTTTCTGTTTTCTCTCTGATTTTAACTGATGTATAGAATTCTATTTTGTAAGTAGTAACTGATTACAAAATGAGTTTTCTCTCTCTAGATCTTTTTCAATTTAAGGAAAATACAAGCACACAGGGAAGGGGACATGGGCAGAATTAGGATAATTACCTGGGAAAGTTTTAAGGGTAAACCTTGGCATAACAGTAGAGTTGCAGCCTTATGACATGAAAGCCACAAGTTCGGGTCACAGAAAAAGCCTATTGCTAAAAATGTAAGGGAATACTGTAAAATTGGCTCAAATGTGATCTGACTCCTTCTCGGACCCTGCACATACCGGAAGCTTCATGCACTGTGTTTGTCCTTTTACCTGGGGGAAATTTCAAAACTGTTCTCACGATTAAGGGGGTTAAGACTTAAGATCCTTTCAAAACACAAGTAAAAATTGCTTGGGAAGGTCTAGATATTGAAGCTGTATCCATATCCAGTTCTGTCCAGAAATCAACATCCTCTTTTGCTGGTAACTCGTCTAATCCCAGATTTTAAAAGATTTATTGATTTTATGATTTTCATGCCAATAAGCCAAACCCATTAACAAGATGACAGTCTACACCTAGCCCATGGAGTAGTTCGTCTCTCATTTTGAGTCTGGATAATCATTGAGAAATGTGGTTGCTTATAGATGCATTACTAAATTGTGCAGAATGTTGTTATTGATCAAGCATCTGAACCTGGGAAAAGAGTGACTGTCGCCATGGGAACCAGCCGCAATTTAGACGCTGGTGATGAATTTTGTTCCTCACTAAAAATATGAAATTGCGTTAAACATTGACAAAAAATTTGGAGATATCATATGGTAAAAACTTATCTGTTTATGCTAAGCAATTATGAAGAGATGGATTGGCTACATTGGATTTTATTTAATTTTCGACGAAAGAGCTTTATGCGAAGGATATCCTTGGAATTTCCATCTTCCTCTTCTTTCTAGGTCATGGCAAAGCTTTCCTGAAGGCCCTCGATTTTTGGTGATCAGGCTTGGAGTCAGACCTGAAGGAAGAAGGTCAAGATTAGCAAAAATTTCTTGTGCATGCGTGGTTTCTTTTGGGTGTTTAGTCAGTGTAGAACAGAACTGAACTGAAGAATGGTTGAGTGTGGAAGTAAATATTATACCTTAGGTTTGTTTGATAGTGAGCCATTGAAAATACACTGCATTTTTAACGACTGGAAACTTGTTTAAATCCTTTTTATGTCTACAAGGGTGATTTACGGAATCCATGGTGTTAATAATGTATTATATGCATTCTTTTATATATATATATATAACCAGGATTATTATATGCATAACTGCGCTCTTTTGAATCACAGCAAAGCAAATTTGTATTAATGAAGTTGTGTGGATTGATATTCTGTGTAGATCTATTGCATGCGGTTGTCTCATCCTCGAAACCTAGGGAAGAATTGGGAATGTATTGGGGATATAGAGTGCGATATGCTTCTAACATCAGTTCTGTATTTAGTAACTGCCCATACAAGGTATGCATATTTTTTGCCCTTTACCCTCAGCAAATTCTATGGGCGTCTTTTAAAATAATGTACTATATGCCTTTCTGATGATCATTTTATTAGAGGTTTTCCTCATTCACCTTTTGTTTTATATAATGCCCAGGGTGGCTATGATCATTTGATTGGTACCTCAGAGCATGGTGCAGCTGTTAACTCCTCAGAATTGACTCTACCTAGTTTCAGGTATATGTATCTGATGCATGTGATATTCTGAGAAAGGAACATTGAATTTGCGTTTCAACTTTTTCTGTGTAGAATTTCTTCTCTGCATGTTATAACTGGTTGGTTCTGTAGAACTACACTTGCTTGTCTTGTCCCAAATATTATGAGGTCATTCGCTTTTAAGATAGAGATAGCATTTGAAGGAAGAGTTACTTTATATATATATAGGGAATTGGTTATTATTTTGCCAGGAGCCAATGTACGAACTATGGAACAATAGCCTTATATGTCTGCCTATTTGACTGTGTACTGTATAATTTGACAGGCATCTATTGATTGCTTTTGGTGGACTGGCTGGGCTAGAAGAGTGCTTGGAAGATGACAGTAATTTACAGGTCTGAAAAGTTACATTTATATATTGAACTCGTAATATGACATTTAGTCATTTAAAGCTATGAAGCTGTCATTTAAAACAAACTAGTGTATCCATCACAGCTGTGGTTAGAATCAATTCTATCATTGCACTTGATTAATCAATCAATGTTTTGTCCGTTTCATTCTTCTCTCATACTTAATCCTCATGGGCTTGTTTCTGATGACTTGCGTATGCTTGCGTGGTTTGCAATTTGCATACTATTCTATGCAAAGCTGTTCACTGCACGGCCAAAGGCATAATAATAATGAGAATTCTGCTTGGTAGTTGAGGTTTTATTGGCTGATTTTGTTTCCCAGGGAAAAGGTGTGCACGATGTGTTCGATTTATACCTGAATACATGCCCTCACCAAGGGAGTCGCACAATTCGAACAGAGGTACTCTTCACTCCATTCGCACTTATCTATTTCCCTATTTAAGATCCAAAATACAAGTTTCTGGTTGAGTCTAATTTGCATGCTTACTGACAGGAAGCAATTTTTATTTGCCTTCAATATTTTAAAGAGCCAATTAACCGGGCGGTGAAGAGGTTTGAGCATCCACGTTAGTCGATCTGATGTCGTTGAGCATAACAGAATATTGAGCCCCCCCCACCCCCCCGGGTAACTTCACAGGGTCATGCATCATCCGGCCAGTTGATGTTGTCATGGAAGGATACCGATGGGCTTGCGCCTAATTTATTGAGGTCCTCCGTTCCAATTCACAGAATATGGGGTTAATCATTTGAAGTTTTTGCTGCACTCATTAGTATCGGTTTCCCTACTATTTAATTTCATCGATAAAGGTGAAACAATAAAATAGTAAAATACGTTGGACCAATTGTATTTTTATAATCGCCGTCTCCGTCTGTGTCCCTAACAGGAGACTGAAGCGATCTCTACTCCATATAATATTATTGAACTTCATCGATTGACCCATGCGCCAAAAAAATGTTTGCTTCCGAACTTTTGTCGAAAGTCAATACACTTTCTCAAACTCTTCTCAAGAATCATGTCTGGAGGTGTGTGTGTGTGTATATATATATATATATCGAAGTTGTATGTTTTTAAGTAAATAAAATAATGTAAATTTTCAAGTATTAATATTACATTAGTGAGATAAATAATACAAAAACTTCAAATTACATAATATAATATTACATAACAAGAAGTGATAATATCTACTTATCAAGTTATTCTAAATCAAGAACATCATTATTATGACCATGGTTCAAATTGATTTGGAAGCTATAAAAGGCATTTTTAAAAAAGTACTTGAAAGTTGTAAATGGTGAATAAATTTTAAAGTTAGTGAGAATCACAAATTTATTTTATTGGGTCGTGAGAGTTATTTTTGATGTGAGGTTGATGTAACTTTGTATTGACTAATGCAAAAGTTAAGATTGACCTTCTTTGGTCAATGTGGGGAGAGAGCAAGAGAGAGAAATCTTATTATATCTAATTATTGGTTATTGCGTTTTTAAGAGTGGGAAGACGTTTAACAAAGAGGGGCAAGAAGAAAGAAGCATCTGCAATTCAAAACCCTAAAAATCAAACCATTCTCAATATATCATTCTCTTACTTATCAGTTGTAGTTTATGTGATTAAAACCTGTACTATAAGGTAAAAATTTGAGGTTTTATACTATATATATATACATACATATTCATATATGTGTGATATCATATATGAATGTTTGCATAAGGGTGTACTTTACATGTACGGTTATGTTGTGCGTTACGGTGTAGTTTGTTCTATTTTGCACTCTCTTGCTCCGTCGTCGTTGTAGGACTTTGAAAGGGACTCTAGGGTTTGCATGGGGGCTTGTAGTTACATAGAAACTTATTGACGTGTTGGAATTCAATTCAAATGCTTTGTATTGTGCTGTGTATGGTGATTATATTGTGTTATAATGAGGTAGATGTGCAATATTAAACTGTCATCACGTGTATTTCATGTCTTGAGGAATGCTTCTATTGTGTTTATAATAAATAACATATTAAATTGTGTTTGTTTTGTATAAGGTTCCTTAAATTGACGTTTGTGTGACTAGTAATGAGCTTGTATGACTGAGGTTGAGCTAACATATACAATTGAGATTAAGGAGGCATGTGTGGCCTGCTTATGCCTTGTTTGAGCAGTGAGTTCTGCCCTATGAGATTGGGTGGTTAAAATGATGATTTTGATTTGCTTATGTGTTAATGACACAATACTAGCACTTGTTAACACTGACATATAGAGGTTAAAAACATAGAATGGACTGAGGAGATATTATCCCTACTAAATTATGGTTGCTCACCCCTCTTGTTATGTAATTATTTTTTTCATGCGCTTATCAGAGTTAAGTGGGACAACCAATGTGTGGATCTAGACTGGAGGTTCCTTTTATTTTTTTAATGTTCCTATTTTATTCATCCATGTATTGATATTTGAATTGAAACTTATGTTACCCTAAGAGAGGAGGTATTGTATAAGGCTTTGAGTTGTATAGAGTTTTTATG
The DNA here is from genome assembly GCA_023512835.1 of Taxillus chinensis. Lineage (NCBI taxonomy): Eukaryota > Viridiplantae > Streptophyta > Magnoliopsida > Santalales > Loranthaceae > Taxillus > Taxillus chinensis. The sequence goes on from CM042092.1 coordinate 3,013,427, forward strand.
TTTGAATTTGTGAATTAAACTATGTGTCTTGTGTGAGCATGTATCACATAAGACACTACACTGACATATGTATACATTAGACATGTAGTCCTATATACTAATCATAGTGGGGTGGTGTGGAGTTATAGATCACCTATTATATATTTGTACTCACCTTATATTGTTGTTATGTCTTTTTAGATCTTGATAGGAGGTAGTCACTGGTTTGCAGATGGGCAAACTAGATCCCTTTAACGAAGAGAATTTCCTATGTTTATTCTTTAGCTGAATAGTATTATGTAGTATTATTTCTTTCTTTCCGGACATGGGTCTATAGTTGTTGTATTAAGTTGACATATTTTCCTTGTCTTTGTATGAATTTGCTTTGACATCTAACATGAGATAAGTGGCATTTTATTTGGTTGCATGTCATTGGGAATGTACAGTAATAATCATGTTGTATGATTGTACAGGTGCAAGTAGGACAACACCCGTTGCATGTCCCTTTCGGTGTTAATCACAAATTCTTTGCCTTCAAGTGCGAGAATAGATAGTCGTGTGCATGGTTCTAGATCTCCTAAAGTTGGGGCGTGACATTGTCCCCCGGGCCATCCCCCCCCCCATTTTTAGGCTAGGTATCACTTGCTTCAGACGATAAAATAAAGTTTATTATGTTTATTCATTTCTTAAATAATGACCCTTTTTAGTTTGACTGAAACTCTTTTACACTTTTCCGTTTACATTGTTAGTTTTTAAACATTTAAATTTAATTATTAAAATGACTTATTGTCCCAAAGAGTTTGCGATGAAGATGATGTTAACTACAATATATAGTAGTAATAAATTATATGATTTTTAAAAATTTTAATAAGACTTGGTTATACGATGATTTGATAAACTTTTTATGATTCCATATCATTATTTTAACCTATATGCTCCTAATCACAGTTTGTGATCAAAGTTTTTAGATGTGGTTTACACTAATTTTAACTATTTGTATCTCAGTCCCCTCAAACTGAACTTCCTGGATTCGTCTTTGATTGTAGTTTAAGTGCGTTATCAAATTAGACGCGGTCGACCAAATCCGAGACGCCACCATCTCCAAACATTGGCAATCCTCTATCGCCATTGTAGATGCAACACACCAATCCTCCAAGCCAACAGACGCAATTGGTTGGATCTATGCTCACACATCGAACAATTAACTAGAGCTGTGAGGGTGGGGATTAGCGGTGGAAGCCATCAACCATGTAGTCGGGGCAATGAGGAGGCCGAGGGGTTACATGAGGGGGGTCATGTCTATGAGGGGTGACGGTGAGGGAGAAATTGAAAAAAAAAAAAATAAAATTAACCACTATAATTCACTAGTTAAATTTGATGAAGTATTTGATTGAAAACTAAATTTGAGTCATTGTGGTTTGTGAGCTATTGGAAAAAAACAAAGCAAACTAAATGGAAATATCAAATAACTATTTGAATAAGCCTATCCAGATCCGATGATGGCCTAATGGTTTTTGGACTTACTGCTTTTTACGAGCAATGATTTCTAAATATTTACACGCATAAGAAGGAAAATTAAAATAATTTAACGGATATATAACTCTTTTAAAATTTAAACAATAAAAAATAAATAAAATTAACGGATATATAACAGGGACCATTATGATATTTCATGGTCGGCGAAGGGGTTACAAGTGTCATTGTAAAAACCAGAAGGGTGTTTCCGTAAAGCCATAATTTTTGGTTTCCATTCGAGGCGCGGCGGAGAAGGGAGAGAATAAAAGAAGGGTGGGGGTGGGGCTTCCGCCTCGCGATTCAAAGAAAAACTAAAGACCGACGGCAGCCGGCGGAGCGAGGGGGAGCGAGTTTCTGTGTGTGAGTTGGTGTGTGTGTGCGCGTGTTTTTAATTTTAATTTTTAAACTTTTTTTTATTTTTAAAAAATTAAAATCTCGTAAAAACAAGACGGTAACAGAGAGTGCGTGCGAGCGTTCCCGCCATGGGAGCTCCGGAAGGAAGCTCCCTGGACCGCGCCCAGAAGACCCGAACCCTCGTCTGCGCTCTCAACTTCCTCTCCCGCGACCTCCCACTCCCTCCCGATGTCCTCCACGCGGTCTTCTCCATCTACACCGACGTTGACGCCGACGACGCCGTCGACCACGGATCCGATCTCACGGTACGCCTCCTCTCCATCTTTTCTCTCGCCCTTGATTCAAGATTTTTTTAAAAAAATCGATTTTCTAGAGGCTAGGACTGAGTCGCCGTGCTGATCCTGTTCTTGTTGAGGTAATTTGTGTGTGTGTGTGTGTGTGTTTTGCTTCCCTAATGTGTTATTGACCGATTGTTTGGTCCGTCTAGTGTTTCTGTTCGAAGATGTGGGATTTTAAGGGTTGAATGTGCATTTGGTTTGATTTTCGGTGGTGTTTTGCGTTTTTTAGTTCGCCGTTTATGAGGCTGTTTGACCCGTCCAATGTTTCTGTTTGGTAAATTTTGTGTTTTTTCCGAGGGGTTGATGGCTACTCGGTTTGAGTTTCGGTTCACTTCTCTCTCTCTCTCTCTCTCTCTCTCTCTCTCTCTCTCTCTTCAGTGATTATTCGATCCGCCTGACGTTTCTTTTTGAATATTTGTGAGTTTTTTTAGGGTTTGAGAACTGCGTGGCTCATTTTTGTGCTTTTGGTTCCTTATTTTTGTGAAATTACTTAGTCTCTGTTGTATTCCTGTCCTATTTGAAGATTTGTGGATTTTTAGTTTATTTTCTCTATGATGCTCTATGTTTTCTTTTTGTCCACTGAGCCATGGATTTATCTGATTGAGAGAGTTGAACTAGTTTTAGCTTATTTGAGGGAATGCTGATTTTTTTTTAAAAAAATATCTCTATATAATTTTTGGGGTTTGTTTTGGGCCCAAAGGTTGTGCGCGCGCGCGCGTGTGTAATGTACATGGTTTGTATGCTTAACCACTATGCATGCCAGTTTTTAAAGGTCTCCAATTTCTACTAATTGTGGGAAAGTTGTATTTTCCTGGTAATTTTTGCTTGATAAGTCTTCCCTTTGCTTCAGGATTATTCTTACCATAGATGGTTTAGAGGATTTGTTTTTTCCAGGCATTTCAATAGACTGCAAATTTTCTTTATTTCCCATTTGTGGCGACCTCTGCTGGTTTTGCATGCATTCGTTTGAAAGTGAGATTTGATATTATTTTCTATGTTGTCAAAATTTTACCTAGGAATCTTAAACTATCTGTACAATGTTACTATGATTATGTATTTATTTGAGAATTCTACTTCTCTTTCTTTGTTGAGATTAATCTTTTCTTTGTTGAGCAGAAATCTTTGTTGTATATTAAACAGAAAAGACTTCCTTGCAGTGCCGATCCTTATTTTATTTTATTTTTAGCGCACATTGTGTGTCACCATTTCACCCAAAAGGGACCTACACAGTTGTGCGGGTCCTGCTTTGTCATGTTTTTATTATATGAATTTATAAAAAATACATTATGTTGGAAAACTTGATTTTATCTCAACTTTTATGAGGTGCTGCATCACAGCATGATAAAATACACTTTCTTTTCAAGTGCAAGTACTTAATTTGACAAACATTTTATTAAGTTTGATTCTATGAAGCCTGGGAAAAAATTAACTGTGAACAATTTGTAGGAGAAATACTACACATTTCCCTTCTTTGTTTTATATCAAACTCCCGTGACTTGTTACTTGCATAGTCATTGCAGGTTGTAAATAACATTTAAATCATATATGGCCTTTTTTCCGAAACTTCAATTCAATATATATGATGCAGGATGGTACTGGGGATTCCGCTGTGGGGAATTTAATGTTGGATCTAGAGGATGCACTAGTTAAGCAACGGTCAAATTGCGTGTCTAGCTCCAAATTGAGGGAAACAAGCAAAATCCGTCTTCAGGGACACATTCAGCATCGAGTAACAGAACTTGAAGGTGATCTCTTCATGTTATTTTACCCTAACCGAATTGGAAGTGCATGAATTCTCACCCTTAGTTATTATCAGGATAAAATGGTAATTTGATTATTTTATGCATTTGATGCTGAAACAGCATTGCCTTCAAGCAGAGGTGAGGACCTGCAAACAAAGGGCTTGCTTGAGCTTTATGGACTAAAGGTAAATATGATATGAAAAATGGATTTAGAAGTTTATCTTAAGTGCTTAGATGGGCATGATTTACAGTTATAATATACCAATTGACATCATGGACTAGTTAAGAGACAGCTTTTTCCCCCCTGTTCTTGAATAGTTGATTCTTGCAATAACTTCAGATAGTACACCAGATTTCTAAATTTTTGGAAAATTTCCTCAGAAAATGTTTCTAGTTTTTTCATTCAACCAATTACTTATAAATCCCCTGTTGTCTATTGCAGTTACAACACCATCTATAGTGTATGCAGCTAATTATTTAATTTAATTTCTCCCTGATGTTATTCTTTTCGTTAGTTATAATATTTGCATGCATGCACCTGTCCCTTTTAGTTGATTTTCCATGTTTGGGTATGACATGGGTTCTGCCCTTTTGGGCAAGGGCTTTATTTTTCCAGCTAGCAGAATTACAGAGTAAGGTTCGTTCTGAAGTGAGTTCAGAGTATTGGATTCGTGCAAATTGTGCACAACCTAACAAGCAATTGTTCGACTGGGGAATGATGCGATTGCGGCGTCCTCTATATGGTGTTGGAGATGCCTTTGCCATGGAGGCTGATGATCACCTGAGGAAGAAACGTGATGCTGAGGTAAATTCATAATATAGTTCCTTATAGAAACTCCAGTTATAGGGATTGAATATCCGGAATTTGACCCATGTGGGTCTAGGGTATAAGAAGTCTGGCCTTGCATTATTCATGAATGTGGTGATTAATATTTGTTGCTGACTGGCCACTGTGTTCTTGAATTTATTTCCCTGGAATTTATTTATGCACCCATTTTCTTACAATTTTCCATAGTGTAGAGCGTAACTATGTGGTTACAGTCTTTAACTTTTGTCTCGTGAAACTCCTATAAGGGGATACAATATTGATCTTCTATCTCTGTGGAGTTTGGTCGGTTTAGATAAGGAGCTTTAATTACTAATTTGAATTTTGAAGTGCTGCTAATGTAATAAATACTCTGTTGCAGAGGCTTTCCAGGTTCGAGGAGGAGGAAAAGAACCGCATTGAGACCAGAAAAAGGAAATTTTTTGCAGAAGTACTTAATGCAGTCCGTGAATTTCAATTGCAAGTACAGGCTACATTGAAGCGCAGGAAACAAAGAAATGATGGTGTTCAGGTAATGCTAACTGGCCCCCAACCTCCTCTTTTGCAGCATTTTTTGGATGATCTGCACGGCAATTCTACATTGAACAGTTTTGCCTATGTTAATTAATTTTGGCTATACCAAAACGTTATATTCTTCTTTTATTGCCTATGTTAATTAATTTTGGCTATACCAACACGTTATATTCTTCTTTTATAAAACAACTACTTCTTTTTGTTTGGCCAAAAATAGCTTTTGGAAAGCCATAATTTTATATATAACTCCAAAAAAGTACTTTTTGAGCTTCCAATATATATATATATATATATATATATATATGTATATATATGTATGATATTGACAAGAATCATATTATTTTATTGAGATCACTTCATATTATACATGACTAGATATATATATCCAAAGAGAAAGTTATCTATGGTAATGTAGATATTAGAGTATCAATCCTAATTATTTAATATTCTATAATATTCCATTAATTATCCTAGTAATTATATCATTCTAATTATAGTAACATTCTTCCTTAAGTTGGAGCATAGATGTTAATTATACTCAATTTATTACAAAGATAAGCAATCAGAATCCCGTTTAGAGCGTTGGTGAAAATATCTTTTAATTGTTATCCAGTCTTTACATATCTAGTAAAAATCAATTAAAGTTAAATTTTCTCGTGGATGAAATAAAAATCAATTTTCATATGCTTAATTCTCTCATGAAACACAAGATTAGATACATTATGAAGTGCAATCTGAATATCATACTACAATTTAGTTGGTGCTAAAGATTTAATATTAATTTCTTTTAAGAGATGAAATATCCATATTATGTCACACGCAAACTATATTATTGCCCTATATTTTGATTAAGCACTGGATTGTGATATTACATTCTATTTCTTACTTTTCCACAAGATTAAATTTCATCCAACAAAGACATAATAATGTGTTGTCGATCTTTTATCCACCGTGCAACCTGTCTAATTTGTATGTGTGAAACATTCAATTTGAGTGTGTCCATAATTTATATACAAAAGACCACATCTAAGTGCTCCTTTAAGTAATACGAAATCTGTTCCAATGCTGCCCAATAATGAACTGTTGACAACATTGATAGAATAGGCGATATCTGGACGAGTGACAGTAAGATAATTTAGCTTCCCAAATAACTTTTGATATCTCTCGAGTTCAACGAATGATTTCCTATTTCCTTTAAGATGCATGTTCAAAGTCATTGGAGAAAAGCATTTTTGATATCCAATTGATGCAAAGGCTAATGGTGAGTATTTACCATAGAAATAAACAAGTGAATAGAGGTCAATTTGGCAACGGAATAAAAAGTACCAAAATAGTCCATACCATAGGTTTGGGCATAGCCTTTAGCGCAATGAAACGGGCCTTCAAGCAAGCAATTGACCCATTTGGATTGATTTTAACTGTGAACACTGAGAACCGATAACCTGTTTTCTTAAGGTAAATCAACCAAGGGCCAAGTAACATTTTCATCCAAAGCTTTCATTTTGTCAAGCATTACTTGGTGTTATTCCAAGTGAGAGAGAACTTCACGAACAGTTTTGGGAACAGTGGTAGAATTGAGAAAGACAACAAAAAAGAATAAGACAAATAATTATAAAAAATAAAAGACAAAATAGGATATGTGTTACCTTTACGTAATGTAGTAGGAAAATTATCACTTGGGACGGGATTTGAAAGCGAAGAAGCAGGTTCCAAACATGAATCAAGAGGTTGGCGGCTGGAATACACTTGAGTAATAGGATACTTGTGAATGGTAGGAGGAATGGGGTGCATGACAGCTTCAGAAGATGTGATAGAATAAACCAATAAATACTCCTCTTAATGTGTGAGAAAAAGAGAAAACAAAAAGTAGGGTGTCTTTCATGAAAGTAACATTTATTGAAACAAGATATTTGTTAAGACTAACAATAACATCAATAATCTTTTTGAAGACGAGGATAGCAAGGAAAACAGACAAATCAAATATTCTATGGTCAACTGGAAACATGGATGTATAGGAAAAGGGGATTTTGTAAGAAATCTCACAATGAAAAATAGATGAAGGCATGCGATTAATTAAAAATCATGTGGTAGAAATTGTATTAACCCAAAAGGATTTAGGAACATTCATTTAAAATAAGAAGACACAAACAATTTTAAGAAGATATCTATTCTTATGTTCAGCTATGCCATTTTGAGATGTAGTATTAATCCAGGAAGTCTTATGAAACATGCTATTTTAAATATTAAAATTTTGAAACAATATTTGAGTATACTCTTTGGTATTATTACTACATAAACGATGAACAGGAACATTGAATTGAATTTTGATTTCAGCAAAAAAACCTAAAAGATAAAATATGACTTCTTATTAAATACAACCAAATGACATAGGAATTATCATTTACAAAGGTAGCAAAATATTTAAATTCGAGTTTAGACACAATAGGATAAGGACCCCAAATATTAGAATGAAATAATTTAAAAGGAACACTAGTACATTTATTGATTCTTGGACTCGAACTAAAGCGATTGTGTTTTATATACCGACATAAATTACAATTTAAGGAAGACATGTGACTAAACCATAGACAAAATTTCTTAATCAATAAAAGTGGTAGATAACCCAATTTATAATGCTCTTCAAAGGGAGATGTAATATCCGCGCAAGCAATAGATGGAGGTAGTAGGGTGCCAACAATGTAGAGACGCTCCAGATTCATGTCCTTTTTCAATAATCTTTTTCGTTATAATATCCTAAAATAAGCAATAATTGTAAAAAAGTGATGTAATAATTAAAATGACGAGTAAGCTAGTCCATTAAAATTAAATTAAAACAGATTAGGTAAATGTAGGACATATGATAAAGGTAGGAGAGGGGTTCGTGCAATTGTGTCAAACTCAAGAGTCAAGACTCACGAATACAAGATGATAACTCATTAGCTGAGGTAATAATAGATCGAGAAGTGTGACACTAAAAATTAGAAAATAGACTAGAATTACATGTCATATGATCTGATCCATTTAAAAGATCAGGAAAGAAGGCATGTAGTTGGAGTACCTCCTGAATCAACAATAACAGCAATAGAAGATGTAATCTTTAGTAATTCTTGATGTTGTGAAAACTTAGCAAACTCATCATTGCTTCAAATCCTGCTATTACTCCAAAGTTATGTAGTCGTGCTTTAAATCTCGGTGGTCCTCCTTGGTTTGTGGGATGATGGAATGACCGTCCAGGCTCATAAGTATGTTGTTGACTCATTAAAGTACTATTGGGTTGACTTGGTAGAGAACTTTCCGTGCAGAGTATCCGAATAAAAATTTCATGTGAAGAGGAGATCTCAAAATCAGAGAGTCAGATGGAAGATCAACTAAGAAACTCATAATAGTCATTTGCTCGCGTTGGTGTTATTGAATCTTCACATTCACATTAGGGCATTAAGCTTTTCATAAGTATTCTTAAAAGACATAAAATAAATCGTAAGAAATTGACTTTGTTTTTTGGCTCAATAAAATGCTTTATAGACCTCATTCATGCGGGTAAGATTTTCTTTACCAGAATACAAGAAATCCAAGTATTCCATTAGTTCTTTGACATATTCATAGTGATTAACTAAGCCAATTACCTCGCTATCAATAGAGTTTCGAATTTGTAGAAAGAGGTGAGCATCTTCTCATATCCATGTGAGTTTCAAGTCATTTTTTTTAGGGTCATAATGATTATCTTTATCAATACTCAGAAAATAAAGGCAAACCATCTTATTCTAATCCATATAATTGGAACCGTTTAACTTATTGTCTGTGATTTTAGAGATCACATACACGTACACCATAGCACACACAAGAAGGGTAAAGTCAATTGCAAATAGAACAAGGACGGTCCAAGATTGACTGTGAGCAGAACAAAGACAGATCAAAGACGAGTGGGCAAAGTCGTCATTGATGGGAGCAATTGAAGTTGACGGGTAGAGAGAATGACAGAGACGTCGTCGATTTGGATAAAGATGTCAAAGTTGTCGGGTGATTAATGACACATAATAGCAATTGTCGAGACATTAAAGTCATTAAAGTTGGCGTTGCTGAAGTTGTCGTCAGGTAGAGACGTCAAAGTTGGTGTCGTCAAAGTTGTTGTCGGACAAAGACATCTAGATTGGAGTTGTCAAAGTTGGTATTGTCGAAGTCAAAGTCGGCATTGTCGAAGTCATCGTTGGGCAGAAACATCAAGGTCGGCGTCAAGCAGATATGTTGAGGGATAGAGAGGCTCGATGATGGATGATGAGAAAAGAGGAAGACAATGACAGGCAGAAGATTATAGGTTTTTTTTATTTTTAACATGACTTTGATATCAGCATACTGACAAGAATCATATCATTTCATTGAGTTCACTTCATACAATATATGACTAGATATATATATACAAAAAGAGAAAGTTATCTATGTAATGTAGATATTAGGATATCAATCATATTTAAACTGTATTACACAATATCCCACTAATTATTCAGGAATTACTGTATTGAAAATAGGCTTCCAAAAGTAGCTTTTGGAAAGCCATAATTGTATATATAATTCCAAAAAAGTACTTTTTGAGCTTCCATATACGTGTGTGTATATTCAGGTAGTTTTGTCTTTTCAAAAAGCCTTGCTACCAGAGAGCTCTTTTAAAAAGCCTAGCTAAACTGGTCCTAATAGTTTTACATCTCTACCCAACTTTTTTTTGGGTATTGATTATGCTGTGTGTGCGCACTTATGTGCATTTCTCCGTCTCTAGTAATTTAAAGTGGCAAATATTATTCCAAGTGTCTTATTTTTGACAGTCATGGCATGGAAGACAAAGGCAACGTGTTACTCGGGCAGAAAAATTGAGGTACCAAGCATTGAAAGCTGATGATCAAGAAGCGTATATGAAAATGGTGGAGGAAAGCAAAAATGAAAGATTAAGAATTTTTCTTGGGCAGACAGACGAAATTCTTGCTCGTTTGGGTGCTGCTGTTCAGCGTCAAAAAGACGCTGAAACAGATGGCATTGAACCCCTGGAAGAGTCAGAAGCTGATTTGCATGTGTTCGGTACAAGGAGTGGAACACCTGGGGAGCCACCTTCTGAAGAAAATGTGAACACAGTTGAAACAGATTCTGATCATGAAGTTAAGACAGGTGATCTACTTGTAGGTCAACGGCAATACAATTCAGTTGTTCATTCAATCCAAGAAAAGGTAAATAATATAACCATATATTATCTATTGTTTATTTTACAGCCTTGTATTTCAAAATCACGCAAGTTCAATTTGTGTATAAAAGGTTGTCTTCCACTATAGTTTAATGGATGGGGTAACTTCAAAATGTTTGTGGAATGGAGCAGGTTTTGTAATTATATTATACCAAGTATTTTGACTACCAAGCAGGCGGTAGATGGGGTATATGGGTATTTCATTGTTGCTGAGGCCTCCCTATCATTTTACTTTAATCCCAGGGTTGTTCATGATGGATTATTTGTCAAAGTTGGTGGTCTCAACTCTCCAGTACCATATTTTATCTTATATATTATGACGTCTTTTTTTTTAAATATAGTTAATTACTTTCAATGAGCTGATTCTTGTCATAATGGACCAATCAGGATGTTTGAGTGCGTGTGCCATATATTTGGCTGTTTTTGCTTGGTTTAGCTGTCTGGCAGAGTCAAATTTTTTTCCTAGCACTTGATATTTTAACTTTTCATGGGTAATTAGGTTCAAGCTTCAAACTTATTTTCAAATGTTCAATGGTAATGAACAACAATTGCATGTCCTTTGAACTTTTACATATTCATGAAAAAATGCATAGTTTTGCTAACGATAATTATTTCCGTTCAAATTATGTAGGTGACTGAGCAGCCATCCATGCTTCAAGGTGGAGAATTAAGAACATATCAGCTAGAAGGGCTTCAATGGATGCTTTCTTTGTTCAATAACAACCTAAATGGAATTTTGGCTGATGAGATGGGATTGGGGAAGACAATCCAAACCATTTCACTGATTGCTTATCTCATGGAGAACAAGGATGTGACTGGCCCACACATCGTTGTTGCTCCAAAGGCTGTATTGTCAAATTGGTATAATGAATTCTCCACTTGGGCTCCTAGGTATGAAAATGTTTCTTGAAAAATCAGCAATCCATGGATATGTGTACTTTTTTAACATCTGTTTTTATTTTAATTACTAATTGTCTTCATTATTCAGTATTTCAGTTGTTCTTTACGATGGGCGTCTAGATGACCGAAAGGTGATGAGGGAAGAGTTAACAGGAGAGGGGAAATTTAATGTGTTGATTACTCACTATGATCTTATCATGAAGGACAAAGCTTTTTTAAAGAGATTTTACTGGTATTACATGATTGTTGATGAAGGTCATAGACTGAAAAATCATGAGTGCGCACTTGCAAAGACACTTGTCTCAGGGTATGCTTTACGTGAAGCACTTTTCATACATTACTAGTTCAAATTAGCTATTAGTTTTTTGTCACGTAGGTTTCTGATAACTACACTGTTCATTTATTCAGCTATCGGATTCGGCGTAGCCTTTTGTTGACTGGTACCCCAATACAGAATAGTCTGCAGGAATTGTGGTCTTTGCTAAATTTTCTCCTCCCACAAGTTTTTAATTCTGTACAAAATTTTGGAGAGTGGTTTAATGCACCCTTTGCGGACCGGGGTGATGTTATTCTTACTGACGAGGAAGAGTTATTAATTATTCGCCGACTACATCATGTGGGTATTGGTTGCTATTTTTTTCTTCGTTTATGCATTTTTTTTCTCATTTATTTATAGTTATCTATGCAACCTTGGCCTTCCAATATCTCAGGTTATAAGGCCATTCATATTGAGGAGGAAAAAGAGTGAGGTGGAGAAGTTCCTACCTGGAAAAACTCAGGTCATACTGAAATGTGATATGTCAGCATGGCAGAAAGTTTATTATCGCCAAGTTACGGATGTGGGTAGAGTTGGGTTGGGAACTGGTATGCAGTTTCTTCTCATGTGAACTTGTTTTTTGTTTTTTCTTATTGAACATGATTTCATAACAAATACTAAATTCTGCAGGAACAAAGTCGAAGAGTTTACAGAACCTATCAATGCAGCTCAGAAAGTGTTGTAACCACCCCTACCTGTTTGTACCAGAATATAACATGTATCGCAGGCGCGAGATCATCAGAGCATCTGGAAAATTTGAGCTGCTTGATCGTTTACTCCCAAAGCTTCACAGAGCTGGGCATAGAGTACTACTTTTCTCTCAAATGACCCGTCTTATGGACATTCTTCAAATTTATTTGCAACTTAATGATTTTAAGTTTTTAAGACTGGATGGATCAACAAAAACTGATGATAGAGGAGATTTACTGAAGAAATTTAATGCTCCCAACTCAGACATTTTCATGTTTCTTCTGAGCACACGTGCTGGGGGTCTTGGATTGAACTTGCAGACAGCAGATACTGTTATAATCTTCGACAGTGATTGGAATCCTCAAATGGATCAACAGGCAGAGGATAGGGCCCATCGTATTGGGCAAAAAAAGGAAGTTAGGGTTTTTGTGTTGGTCAGTGTTGGATCAATTGAAGAAGTAATATTGGACCGTGCTAAACAGAAGATGGGCATTGATGCCAAGGTCATCCAAGCAGGACTTTTTAACACAACCTCTACAGGTTTGACATGATACGCAAAATCATCCATAAGTTTATTTCTTTAATGATAAATTAAAAGAAAAACAAAAAGGGTCTGTCTGTTCTTTGCCTAAAATTTTGTTGATTACAGAGGCTTAAATGGTCTGGCAGTTGCTACTAACTTATAAGAGGCACAGGGATGTGCCCTCCATGTTTCATGATTGTTGGCAGAATATTAAAAAACTGTGAGGCAGATAGTCGCCTTGGATCCAACAGGGTGAGTAGCACACGTATCTCTAAATAAAATCCAAACAAATTTAGGATGGATGAAGTCATAACCCTAATCGGAACCCGAAGCACTACTCCGTACTAACAACACATTTTCTGGGAATAAAATCTCTGGGTTCAGGCACAACTTAATAACCACGCACTTTTTTTTTTTGTTTTGGTCAATACCCTATCTGATTTTGGGTTGCTTATGAGGATTTTTTATTATTGTCTAAACAGCTCAGGACAGAAGAGCAATGTTGGAAGAGATTATGCGCAGAGGCACAAACTCGCTTGGAACAGATGTGCCAAGTGAGAGAGAGATTAACCGCCTTGCAGCTCGATCAGAGGAGGAGTTTTGGTTGTTCGAAAAAATGGATGAGGAGAGAAGGCAAAAGGAGAATTACAAGTCTCGTCTCATGGAAGACCATGAGGTGCCTGACTGGGCCTATTCTGCAGCCAGTAAGGAAGAGAAAGCAACTGGGTTTGATCATGAAGTTAATAACATCAGTGGAAAACGAAGGAGAAAAGAGATTGTTTATGGTGATGCACTTAGTGACTCACAGTGGTTGAAAGCAATGGAAAGTGGAGAAGATATAGCTAAGCTTTCGGTTAGAGGAAGGAGAAGGGAGCATTTGCGCCCTGTGCTCAATGAGCCAACTACTTATAATGCTGTTGCAGAGGAAAAAGTTACAGAAAAGAAACATGAAAATGATTCGTTAATGGTGAGTGATGGGACAAGTACAGACACATATGGAACAGACACCTCCGCGAAGGATTTCAAGTCTGCGGACAAACAAGAATATCAAGGTGTCAGGGGAAGTGAGTTGCGGGGGCAGATCTTGACATGGAAAACCCACAAGAGGAAGAGATCAAGCTTTGCGTTGAACTCAGGAGAGGCTAGGGGGCCAAATATTAATGGTAAAGGAAACGGATGGTCGTGACTGGATTGCGGCTATCACTGATCTGTATGATTCAGTGTATCATCTCAATTGTTCTTCTCCTGGGAGTTACTTCATGGCCAACGACGCGAGGCGACTTGCCAATTAGTCTTGGTGTGGGGTATTTTAAAAATATTTATGGCCCACTCCATTTGTTCCAGTTCCTTTGTATCAATTTATGGGGTTTGCTTTGTAAACAAATTAGTTTGTATCACACTAGCACTAATTACAATTTTTACCAATAAAATTTTCGTATTGAAAACAATCGTGCGTGACAATGGTTGAATATTGCGCTTCACAACTGCAAGCTGCCGATGGTCATTTCCAAGGGAACAGTAATGAGTGAAGGGATGGGTGTTTAAAGTCTTCCAGTTGGCCTTCCAGTATAACAATGGGCATAGCTCACAAGTCTTGCTTGCACTTCAGGTTTATAAATCTTAAAATCTGAAAATTCAAATTTTATTATTTTATATCTTTAAGTATCAATTTTACTTAAAATTTAGTAACCACAATAAAAGAAAACACCAATCCAAAAGATGATAATCAAATCGGGCTTTGCAATTTCTAAATGCAGAAGTACTGGACAAAAACTGGTTCATGCTGACGCCCCCCTAAATTAGGGTGGAACTAAAAAAATTGGGACCAGGAGCTTTTCAGAGTTTAGAAGCTGGAAATTTTCTGCTTCGTTCTCACAATCTCTCTAGGGGTTAATAGGGCTTATAACAGATACAAGGAACAACAAGAACAATTGCCAATCTATTGTCAATACATGTTTCCCTGAGAAGGTTCTGGTGGCACCTGTTTTGACGAAGGTCCATCTGGCAACAGAGCCGGATCAAAATCTTGCCGCAGCTCAGCTTTTACATCAGATGATTACCGCATCAAGGAAGTCCTAACCGTGCAAGATAAAGATAAACCAAAATATAAGACCCCACTAAACAACCTACACTAACAGAAGTATCGAGCTTCTGTTTTGACTAACTGCCTATGATTCTGCTCATCATGTACTATAAAATTCACCAAAGCAATAAACCCTCAAAAGTTTTGTTACAAAAACATGTCTGACCTTCGTATCTCCTGAAGATCCATTGCTAATATCTGAATGCAAGAACCAAACTGAGATAAGAGAATACCTCTACATCTCTTGGTCGACATGTAAACCTTTCAGTTTCAACCCCAACTCATTCTCAACGCTTTCACCATCCTCTCTGGTTTCCTCGTTGTCTTCATCATCATTATCTCCTCCTTCTGGATCATTCTCATCGAAGGACCCAAGCATCTCCGGAGATTTCTTAAAGATACCCTTTACTTCATCAATGCCTACATCAGAGATGCAATTTCCATCAATGTTCAGCAACTTGAATTCAGGCTTTTGCACCACAGCCTGAGCCAAGCGCCTTGCACCAGCCCTCCTTATTGCATTAGTATTCATATCAACTTCTTTTAACTTCTTGTGATCTTCTTCTAATACCTTAGCAATTTGGATAGCACCTTCATCTTTGAGTTCATTCTCACCCAAGTTCAGTTTGATCAACAGCTTCTTTGATGCTATACAAGCAGCTAAGGCAGGAGCAGCTTCAGCTGTTATTTCATTCCCAGCCATATCTAAGACTTCGAGTGAGGGGGCTGAAAGTTTGAGTACAGTTGCTATGGAAATCGCTCCCTCATCTTCCAAATTCAAATAACTTAAGTAAATCTCAGAAAGACCTACATGCTTTGAAAGTGCTTTACTCAGGGAGACAACAACTTCAGCACCAAATATGTTGTCTCTCAAATCCAGCCTCTTCAAGCGGGTGCATATCTCAAGCGCTTTAGACAAAGCAACACCACCTTCGGAGGCTACCCTGGTGGAGGAGCATTGGAAGTTCTCTAAAAGGGGAGAATGTTTCACAACCTCAGAAATAGCAACGGCCCCTTCATCCCCCATCATGTTGCTATGAAAAATGAGGACCCTAAGCTTTTCTGTGGAAGAAAGTAACTCACAAACTGCTAGGGCAGCTTCTTCTGAGATGCCATCATCCATCAGATAGAGTTCCTCCAAAATACTCTGTGATTTCAGAAGCGGCCCAAATGCCCTGACACCCTTCTCACCCAAGGCATTGTTTGAGAGGTTGAGAGACCTCAAGTTGCAACCTTCCAAGGCCAACGCAAACACATTCATGACTTCTAGAGCTTCTGCCTCTGCTCTTCCTGCAACTATATCAGACAGATCCACATCCTTCAACTGATTCTTAATGGATACCAAAATGGGCCCTGCGATGTGGGCTGCATCTAGACCAAAGCTTCTGTTGCTGAAGCAAATCTTAGTGTAAAAATTTCCTGGGTCCTTCAATGGCCTTAAAAGCTTCTCAGCCTCCTCTGCCTCAACAAAGCCACGCTGCCCTCTAGATATATCAAAACAAGCTTCATGGTTTTCAGAAATTTTCACAGGCGTCAGAGCAGAAATGTTCTGAGATGTTGACCACCCTGTTACTGTTGCTCTACTGTCGCTTTTAAGAACTTCCAGGATGAGCTTACTGCATTCCCTGGCATAAAGCTGCACTGCAGAACACCCATCACCGTCAGGCTCCTTCTCATATTGTTGATTTGCAGTGGAAAACGCAATATCTTCTATGTGTTTTGCATTCTCAGTGGCCTCTTCTGAGGTCAGACAGTGATAGTTCTTAGTGTAAATGGTTGGAGTAGAAAGATTGGTGGCCATTCGTTCCACAAGCATTCGCCTTGTGTTCTGTCTCGGGGGCCAAAGTTTAACAGAAAATTCTCGGGCCTGTGAGTTTAGTTCTATAGTGTCCATAGCAATAAAGCCTGCAGAAAAATAAAAAGAAGACAATGGTAAGAGTTCCCTTGTGTTACAAACATGCACAAGGCTTGCATTCCGATAACATATTAGGGTAAGCCTCGGGCGTATTATCAATGAAACATGGTTGCATGCACATTAGTTCTGAGAACTCCAAAGCTCAGAACGAAAGAAAAGGTGTCAATGCCAAAATGTAGGAACCAAGAGGAATAGGACAAGGACACAAGAAAAATATAAAGATAAAGCATTGTATTCGGCTGGATTGAAAAGCATTGTATTCGGCTGGATTGAAAAGCATTGTTAGAAACCACAAAGACAACTAAATATTAATGATTTTCAACGTTCCCACATCTCTAAGCCGAATTAATACAAACATATAACAGAAATAACAACTTGAACCAACTGCGAGACATCATTAAGGTGAATCGGATTCAATTATATGAAAACCCAAGTTGACAATATCAAGGCATTTCGTAAGAACACATGATGAGTGATGAAAACAAACAGACAGACACATAAAATGTCCATAAAAGAAGTAAAGAACGATAGCCCAAATCATTAACGTCTTCCAATCATAATAAATTCGCCTTGTTGCAAAGATCACAAGATAATTCACAAAACCCAAGTTTCTACATATAATTTGAAAGCGATTAGCATTATAGATAAATACACCTATAGTCTCAATCATTTCTAATAATAATAATAATACAAAAACAAACAAAAAAACAAATCCAAGTTTCTTCTGTTATCAAACGAACACGAGTTATTAGGAAACACGAGTTATTATGAAGATGTGATATTATAAACGTGGGATGTGACATTATAAACAGCGAGTTGTTATGAAGATGAAAAAGAAGAAAAAAGGACTAGAACCCTAGAAATTGAAGGAAAGCAAAGTGCGCACGCAGACAGAGAATGCAAGGCGACCAATTTCTCAGGGGTTTAGAGTGAGGCTTTTCGATACTCGCCTGATAAATAATCGAACGATCCAATGAGCGAAAAGAAGGAGGAGAACAACAACAAGGAAATGAGTAGGCGGAGGGGAGAGTATTTACATTAAGATATATAAGTGTGTTTGTTGGTGTGTGCGTGTAGGAGAGAGAGAGAGAGAGAGAGAGAGAGAGAGAGAGAGAGAGATGTGGCTTTGCTACCTTAATGGAAGCAATTATTTGACAGTTTACACTCGTGAATGCCATTGGATTGGACAAAGATCATCACTTCATTTACAAAAGTTTTTATTATTACACCCTTGCGTTGCTATTTTTAGTCCAATTATGTTAAGAGAGATTATCTCTTTGCATTAATCAATATCAATTTCTATTGAATGGTTTGAGTATACCATACATACATACTTAAATTATTATTATTATTATTATGGTCATCCAATAATACTAATGATCACTAATTACAACACTAAAATATACATTCATTTCATTTCTGACAAAAGTTCAATTATAATTAAATAAATAATTTTAACTAGTAAAAACTATTTTTTGAATAAAATATTTTTTTTGAAATATTTTTTAAAAAAAATTATTTTCAAAAATAATTGTTAGTTAATTTTAACTAACTAGTGAGAAGCGGTTTCGGAATATGTTTATTTTGTCTTTTTTTTATATATATTTTTATTTTAAAATATATTAATTATTTTTACGTATAATAAATAAAAAAACTTATTTTAATTATTTGAGATCTAAAAAATAAAAAAAATCAGCTGAAGTTAGCGGGAATTGGAAACTTCGGTTCAAATGGCATGTAATATTATTAATATATGTTTTTACAAATCTTGCTGGTCCACTGGTCCAGAGTCTGTCTCTCACACCCCCGCTTCTCGCCCGCTCACTCCAGCGAATCATTGTGTGTATTAATCAATCGCTGCCTCTACCCACCCATCTTGCACTTCCAATTACTTGCAATTCTTCATAATTAATAGTTTGTAATAGTTTGTAATAGTTTGACTTGACATGGATGGACTATATTCGGTAATGTTAACCTAGCACTCACAAACATACGACGTAATCGTTATATAACTGTTACTATAAAAATTTAACCTTTATTTACCGATTAAGTTGATGGTAAATTATTTTAAACATTCTTATTGTACTATAATTTTATTAATATTAATTTTCTTCTATTCGCCATAAAATTAATTTGTTTCTATCATGAACGTACATTATCTTCGTACTAAGAAATGACACATAGCTGTTGGATTCGTTCACCCCTATCCCGATACTAAAATTATTAATCCATCCACCAAATACCCGGAATGCACTTAAATTCGAAACCGTGGATTGGAAGGGAAGTAAACCGGTAAACTTCTACTTGATAGAAAATTAAATAATAATATATAGTATAGTATAAAAATCATTTCTTACGTCTTATGTCTGGTTACTTGCTTTGCTTTCACGAGAATTATTGAAGGTTGATGCCTTTAATCTCGTGGTTGCATTGGATCTGATATTATTATATATTTAACATAATATAATAATGTATGCATATATATATATATATATATTGATTTCCGATGACACGCATTTCGCAAATAGGCTTTTTATTCAAAGAATTCTTTACCCTTTTGATTGGTAATACACGAAAAAATAAGTGGAAAAATTATAGGTAGAAAAGGGGTGGAAAGAAAAGATAGGGAGAGAAAAAAGGTGAGGAAATGCTCATTTGGTTGAAGTAGAAAAGTAATAAAAAAGTTTTAAAAAATTATTTTATTATTATTAGGTAAAGAGAAAATAAGATTTGAACAAATAAGTATAACATATGAATTATCAAATTTACCCTTAACAGAAGCTATCATCATCTGAGAAGAAAGATCAGATAACAAACCAATCCTCTCTACTTCCAACTCAGTTCCTTCCTTCTCATACACTGTCTCCGATGGAGCACGAACGGCACACATTCTCCCTCGAGGGTAGGCTCAAGAACTCCCTCCGTCTCTTCTGCTGTTGCTTCAGCAGCTCATCACACAGCCAACAGCCTGCGCCGACCGTGGACACCCACGGCCTCGACAAGCCCAAGCTAATTCGAGCCTCCTCACATCGTCCAAAGGAGCCCCATTCAATTGGGAGGAGACCCCAGGCACTCCCAAGCTCTCCGAAACTGCCGCTGATGATTTCGCCTTTGTCGTCGACTCGGAACAGCCATCCCTCTTTGTGGAGGAGCTCTTCCATAGAGGCAAGATCCGCCCGCTCAAGCCTCCGTTGAGGCTTCTCCATCAGATTGGGGAAACCAAACAAGGGGGTAACATAGAGGGCCATGCACAACAGCTATGTCCAACCGAATATTGTAGAATAAAATAAAATTTCAAAAAAGCCAATACACGTTGAAGCAGGAGCAGAGGAGCCACGATGTTGTGTTGGTAGCTAGTGCCGAGCGTGATATTAAACGCAAAAGGGTATTTTCGTAAACCAATTTTGGACAGCAGTTTTCCACGGAAAATTATACCATTTTGAAGGTCAAGAAAAACTATTTGTTAAACACAGCATTTTCCACTTCTACTGTACCTTTTCTCGGTCTTTCGCAGTCTACCAAACACGGGAAAATAGGTTTTCTACCCCTTTTCCCCACCGTCCAAGTTTTCCATGGCTTTTCTATAGCAGCTAAATAGAGGGTTAGAGTATTGGAGCTCAACCGTTAGATCTCTTACGTTTGGGAAATACTTGTAACTTATTGATACACAATAGTATTGTGGGGGTGATTCTCTTTCCTACCTTGTGGGTCTATACTATAATTAAATAATAAAATAATTATATATTTATTTTTGGGTGGAGTACATAGAAAATCTAACCGACCAACTAACTAGTCTCATGATCAAATTAAAACGGTAAAATTTACGAATTGACGATCTCTTTTGTCACATGTCATACCATATATGAGAACTTTGTTGATTTTATTTTATTTTTAATACTATCATGGTATCCCTATAAAATGTATAAACCATCATTATATTAAAGGATAAAACTATTAGTCCAATCTCAAATATTATTCCAATGCAACTATACATGTTATTAATTTCTAGAGATGGTATTATTAGCACTTAGAATTATTGATAGTTAACTATTAATATCTTTACAAATAAGACTCATTTATCCTCAAACGCACCCAATATAAAAGTGAAGAGTGATAATACTTTTTTATGGATCTTTTATCATAATAATTTGTCAAGATCGAAACCTTTCTTAGTTAGTACCCCATCTAAATAAAACACTAAAAACTTCCAAAATGAGCTTAATTCGACGATATTAGGTTTGAATTCAAAAAATGTGGGCCTCTAAGAAAAAACATGTGTTAGTGTACAAGAGTTGAATGAGGATTCAAATTTCAACTTGAATAAAGTGTAAGTGCAAAAACCTTTCTTTGTTGATTTTCTTAACTTTAGCTATTATTGAATCCAAACTGGACTCCAAAGAGAGAATGAAATGCCACAAGAAAAGTAGTGAAAAACATAAAGAGGGGGTTGAATCTTTGAGGAACGGCTACAACCATCTTAATAAATTACATTAGATACGTGGGCTACAACCAAATAGTTTAGGGTTTTATAACTCAAATAATAGATCTTGTCTTAAACGTTTTCTTTTAGACAAGGTGTTAACAGTTTGTTGATTTTTAAGTGTTTTTTCTTTTGGGTCAAACTAACTACAAAACGTAAAATATAGAGAAAACAAGACACAGGGAATTCGTAGTTCAGTCACAACAACCTACTTCACCGTGGTGAGGCTCTAACATACCCCAAGGCAATTTACTATAATAGTTATAACTATTACAATGAGGCTACAACCTCTACAGGATATTGTCTCTCTCTATTTTCCTCTCTAGATGTACCTCAACCTTATATCGCTTATATTGATTTGATGTTGTTGAAATTACTAGACACACTAAGAGAGGGGTGAATCAGTGTCTTCCTTAGTCAATTAAGTTTACATAAATAAAATAAAGATAAAAAAATACAAACATACAAATACCAAAGATACATGGTTCACCCTACAATGTATAGAACTACATCCACAATGTGATTAACAACTGCTAATCACAGAATCTTCATTAAATTGTTTAAGAATTACTCAGTGTTATCTAAGGTTTGCATACAATTAGGGTTCACTACCCAATTACAATCAACAATGACAAACCAAACCTCCCCGATTTTGGTTTCACAATATTCACAATGGGAATAACATAAAAATAATCAACAACATATTGGAGTAAATCTACCAACCCTTATGTCAGTAATTGATCGGATCCCACAAAAAATTGATCATTGTAAATCCTTTGCTAAGTCCACAATCACAATATTTTTCAATCTTTAATGATCTGTATCTATTATCCCCTGAGTTTCTCTATCTCTCTGTCTGATTTCTCTCTTACTCCATTTTGGACAAAAATGAGATGAAGTATGCCTCCAAAAAGCCTAAGAAATCAATAGCCAAATGTTAGCCCCTAATCTCTTCCTCCAAATAGATCTTTACCGTTAAATCTTGGTTAAGTCATCAGATTAACCTACTCGAGCATCCAATTCTCAACCGTCAATCTTATTCTCCGATAGATCTCAGCCATTGAAAATAAATGATAAATATATCCACATTTTAATTAGTCATTACTCAATCCTAACCATTGATCCCCGCATGTACCTCAAAGAAAAAATTTAAACTTGAAGAAGTGCCCAAACTTGCCCATGTCACAACCAATCCCCTAGCCTATTGCCCATTGCATGACCTGTGGCCCATGGTGCATAATCTAACCATGTACACCATTTACTCTACTCCACTTGTACCCCCACTAAAGCGCTCACACCCTCAGACCCCTGCCATAGATGGATCTAGGGGGACCGACCGAGGTCATCCCCCCCTAATTTTGGAGAATTATTAGCTGGGTACAAAACACGATTTAACTGATGATTAATAACACATAGGCCATGATCCATGTTCATAAGAGTCCATGGTCCCCCCATTTAACTGACAATTTGAACGTGATTTAAATAACACATGGGCATGGTCCCTCCTAATTTATTTATTTTTCTGTCCTTTATATCATTATTTCTTTTATTAGCTCGACATACAAAATGCGAGGTGCGTCCTGTGATTTGGAGAAAAGAAGTAAGAATACGAAACCTTTGCCTGAAATATTAAATAGCATTACTATCTTATCTATTGGTTTTAATAAAATAGAATTGATGAACATATTACAACAGTGTGTTGAATTATTTGTCTAATAATATAAGAAAATGGGTCAAGGAATTTGGGTGTGTGCAAAATTATCTAATTTTTTTTAGTTTAATTTCATGCTAATATTTGTTAGCGCCCATGATGCTCATTATTTTTAAAATTTTTAAGTAGAGTTTATATTTTGATAAACATAAAACATGTTTGCTGTATTTTTGTTTTTCATTTTTGGCTAAAACATTGATGTTGAAGTTTTTTTAAAAAAAAATTATTTGTAGATGATGAACAAGTCAAATATAATACTTGATTTTTTTAAGAGAAAAAATGAAAAAAATTCAAATGTGCAAAGCTTGAATGCACAAAATTCAAATATTCAAACTTCAAATGTACAAACTGCAAATGTTAATGTTGGTGATACATCAGTGCCAGCTAATATCCCAATTTTAGAAAATTCTTCTAAAAGACTTCGAAGAGTTGACGATAGTGAATTTAATTTTAGCTCATTAGATTATGATCCCGGATTGCGCCGTCAAATATGAGAATATGATGTTAATGATCAAGATGAAATTTGAAGAGCTTATATTAAAGCTGGCCTGTACCGACCTCCAATCTCAAACTACGCAAAATCTAAAAAAGAAAATCATCGTAGTAGCTTTCAACCTTCATGGTACAATTTATTTCATTCATGGCTTAAATATTCATGTGAGAAAGATGCAACATTTTGTTTACCATGATTTCTTTTTAATAAGTCATCTGGGCATGCTACACAACGTGTGTTTACTATATATGGATTCAGGAATTGAAAAAAGATTAGAAATGAAAAAGATTGTGTTTTTCTCAGTCATTTACGAAAAGATCCTAATTCATTTCATAGAATTGTTGAGAAATCATATGAAGATTAGAAGAACAAATTTTAACATATTGAGAATGTATTTGAAAAGCTCACTTCTAAGCAGATTACAAACAATAGAACTGTAATTGAAAGTCTCAGGTGATGTGGTTCGAATGCTTGCATTTCAAGATGTTGCTTTTAGAGGTAGGGATGAAAGTGCGGATTGAATAAATCATGAAAATTTTCTAGAGATACTGGATTTGACAATTCAATATAATGAAAAGCTTGCTGAAGTGATTGATCGAAAAGTATAAAAAAATGCTAATTACACGTCATTGGTAAAAAATAAATTTTACATGCGTAGAAGTAAATAATTCGTGATAAAACTAATAATACAAAGTTTGTCTAATAATCGATGAAGCTCGCAATTAGTCAATTCAAACTTAAAATGAGGAAGCTTCAAAGCGACGTATCATTCCATTCACTATAACCTTGAGAGATACCAAACCACAAAATTTAAACCAGCTTTTAAAATTTTGCAACAACGAATCTCAAGTTTAGTTGTACATACCAGGCCAAAAAAACAAAGGACAAACCCAACTCGCTGAAAAAAAAGGAGAATATGGAAGAAATCAAATCCAGTCGGAGAGAGATCAATCGAGGCTTTTAATTAGAACCTACACATGATCACCAGCAACGATCCTAAAGATTATGTAAGGAGGAGAAATTTGCAGCGGAGGCAGTTTGAAGACCTGTAGTGGCCAGCGCGCAACGGATGGACAACGTAGCAGACATAGGCGTAGAAGGATGCTTGGTGGATGACACCGGTATCTGTTCCAGCTCGGATCGTCCAGCCGTGGTTTAGATGACGAGCACCAACGGACTTGTGAGTTGTGAGTAGGACAAAGTCGTGGCAGCTCTAGTTCATGGGGTGAGCCAGAGGTCGTGAATGGGGGATTTGGATTCGTGGGGTGTGAGCGGGACAAGAATAGAGGAAGGTAAGGGAGAGTAATGTTATCTGTAACTTTCCATACTTGTATATTCCTCCTATGGACCATTATATGGGCCACTGCATACAACCGTAATCATAACTGCGTGCAACTGAATTATATAACTACGTACAAACCCCCGTAATATATAACTGCATGCAACTGTAATATATAACTGCAGGAGGTGCAGTGTCCTTCATCCTGCAGGTGCAGGTGTCCCTCATGCATTGGTCGTGCAGGTACATCATACACGGTGTTGTCCATATCATCTTGGGACAGTTATTACACTTTGTTAGGACAACTCTTTTTTATATGTTTTATTTAGGACAGTTATTACACTTCGTTTTCTTGGGAATTCCACTACTCCATTTGGCATCTACATCACTTTTTTCCCTGTTTAAATTTACAAAATATAGTTGCAGGTGCAAAATATGAAGTACGTTCTCAGTGAGCCCAAAAACTTGATTTGTAACAAATGAAATCCAGAGTTAAAACTAGGAACCATGTATTGATAAATATGAATGTACATAAATATTAGTCTCTTGTTATGTTTTATGCCTGTCCTCCGGTAGATTTTTCTTAATTTCTCCAACAAGAACAATGACCGATCATTAACTTTACTCTTCAATAATGATTTGTCTTAGAAATTTATGTGTTGTGATTTAATTTTGGGCATCTACATTGTTGATAAATTCTCTGACCTAAAATTTGAACTGTCAAGTTTAGTAATTTTGGGCATCTACATTGAAAAGTTCAGTGATACAAATTTGTAATTTTAAGAGGGTAGACTCACTCATCATCTCCGCCCTAGTGATTTGCGTTTCGTTGGGGCGCATTTCATGTGGTCTCATCCTGGTCTTACAACAAGACTCCTTGGATTTCAAATGCAACTCATCTATTTTTAATTTTATTTGATATTTAAAGTTTTTTTTTCTTAAGAGAAGCCAAAAGTCAATTGTAAATGTTGCTGTTGTTTGGGTTGGCTAACTGTAGAGAATGATTGGAGCATTTGTGGATTATCCAACTTTTTAATGGTCCAATATTCGTACTCAGTGGGCGGAGATGATGAGTCCTCCCTGTTATAAACTTATCTAATTATAAAATGGGAGAAGGCATGCGTAACACGAAGTGCACATTTGATAGTTGAAGACAAACAAAAAAGATGTCCCTCAGCGAAGGTTGTAATCGTGATACAGATTCAAGATGACATCATGCGGTCGCAGGGTGTTCTGCTGGAACAAGAATAACTTTTGTTTCTGATGTGTTGCTGCAGCAATTCAGATCTGCCTCTTAATAAGAAGAGAATTACCGAATTTTCTTAACTTAAAGTGAAAATTTCAATTTCAATTTCAATGGAACTTGATTACAAGTGCATCAGTGATACTTTAGAATTTTTGGGTTTATTTGATTTTTTCCCTCTTAATCCTTAAAATAGTTTACCAAACTTTATTTTTTAAGTGTTTAAAAATAATTACATTTGACTTGTTTTTCAAAATCGTATTTCTAAATAATAATAAAAATATGCAAAAACTATTTGAATGTAAAGTATATTATTTCTAATAGAAAAAATAATTTTGGATCATGTTTCATTTTTTTTAATATTGAAAATACTGTTTCCTAAATTAAAACAAAACAAAACATTAGGTACCACTGCCAAATAAACCAAAATAGGCCTGAATCCTCTACGGGGAGATGGTTGTTCCTTGTCGGTACACTCTAAATGGTGGAATTCATTTTCTTGGTCCCTCAAAAGAGTAATTAAGACATTAGTATCAGTAACCACGTTCTGCGCAAATTATAGACGTCCTGCACAAATTATCGATCCGTCCGCCCAATAGCTTCTGCTGTATATACAAGTAAGACCCTTGACCTTCAACATAAAAGACAAGCCATGTCATTATATTGACCATGTGCAAGTGCCTAGGCACAGAAAGTTCAGTGACTGCTTGAAAATTTACCCAAGAAAACGCCTATCACATTAATGAATGAACTGCAACCTGGAAGAGGGGAAGAGGGGACAGGCTCAAAACAACCAAAATTAATACCATACGCGGTATTAAGAATGCTACCAAATTTGGCCAGAGGCATCCATAATTACTTCCAACTTCTAAGGAAGCTAAGAGCATCATGCTTTCTTGAAAAATGAGAGAATATTGCCTTGCTTTGGATCCTTCCAGTTCCCTGCCTTCTTGTTTCCGGCCTTGCCCACTGGGTGAGGAGCTGTGCTTCCAATTGCTGGTGACTTCTTAGCTAAAGGAGGCCTGTAATAATTAAAGGCTTGAATTTATATTTATTTGTGAAATGCCAGGTAAACAAACCCACCAACAAAACAGGTTTTCGTCCAAAAACCTTGACTACAAAATACAAAACAATGAAATATGTGGAAGATGGTTCTTCGACAATTAACCCACAAACACCCCCTCCATTATGGTAAAAGGTGCAAACAATTTAAATTGTTGCCTAGTATCAAAAAAGTGTAGTGGGATATGAAAGTCACGTCAAATTTATAATTGCTTCTCCCTACACTTTGCAACTACCTCTAGCTTACAATTGTTGGCTTGCATACTAGACTGCAGTATATTTTGCATTCAACCTAAGAATATACAATTGGCCTTATTGATTGCAAGTTTGCGACCCAAGTAAAAACCTTTCAAAAAGGACACCGTGTCTTGATGAAGCTTTGTGTCTTGATAATAAGAAAGAAATGTTAGCAAACTATTATTGGAAGTAGCCTTCTTGAACAAAAAATTAAGGAGATACAAGAAGGGGAAGGACAACATGCACTTAACGCAAATGATTTATTACTAGTTGCATTTTGTGTCAAAAATGCATTTAAAATTTAAATTGGTAATTGATAAACGAAGTGATTCATAATATGCAGTCAAAAATAGAGCATGAATATAACCTGTTGATATTGCCTGTGACTGTGTTCTTATCAGTTTTCTTTGTTGTGTCACTGTTATCTTGTTTTGCGGCTTTTGCCTTGGTCTCCTCGTCCTCCCAAACCACTTCAGTGACTATATCATTGAATATAATTGAAAATTGGGTTAGAATTTAAATAAAAGCATTTAAAACGCAAGAGGAAACAAGGCTAATAAGATAACACTTGTACTTCCTGAAATTTGTTATAAGTTTATTTCAAAAAGCAAACCATAAATCTTAAATACCTTGTTTATTACGTAGACCAAATGAGTACCCAAATCATTTATATAATACGATTTTTTACCAACATATGTTTATGTGAAACCACAATTCTCAAACTTGGTTACTTCAGTTTTGGATGCTAACTATAAGCATATAAGCCAACACAAACAAATGAAATCTTTGACAATTTTGCTCAAGCAAATAGCAAAAATTCTTTTATTCTGCAACAAACATCTCATGGCTCAACAAACTCTAGACTAATAAAGTAGAGGAAGAATTAGAAAAGAATGCTCTTACCTTCCCTGCCCCGCTCATCAATCCGTGTCTTCAGGACTTTCCTCCTTTTGGGTAAATTATTTGCAGCAATGTCTCCTTGGGACTTCTCTGGAGAGGAAAGCTTAATGCCTTTGCCTTTGGCTACAAGTGAGGAATCTTCCCGTGATAACTGGTCAACTTTTTTGTCAGTTTCTCTCTCCTCCTTAACCTCTAGGTTACCTTCAATTTTTTTATCAAAATCAGAATTGCTTTTCTCTGGGGTCAAACTTTTAGTATCAGAATTCAGCTTCACACATGATTTCCCATTGGGCATATCTGGTGATGCTAAATTGACTGCGTCTTCATAAAAATCCTCTTCATCAGACAAATCCAATACAACTCTCCTCTTCCTACCTCCTTCAACGTTGGAGACTCTCTGAAAATTAAAAATTTGGCCTTCATCATCACTGCTTCCGTCAATTACTGCCTCCCGCACACAAATCTGAGCTTCTGCGCTAACTGTTTTATTAAGGTGAATTTTAAAAATAAAATAAAATCAAAACTATAGGAAAATTAACATTTGTGGGTTGTAGGAAAAAATGTACATAAGCAGAAAAGATTTAATAAGCTAACTTGTTTATTATAGTGATGTCAAAATTAAAAACCTCTCCACCTTAGCTATATCCCCCGGAGGTGGATCAGAGGAAGGTGGCTGTTGTGTCATAGTTGAGTAACCAGAGAGGGAAAGGGAAAGAGGAGGGAATTCAAGAAAATAAAAACCAACCGGATGGATTTTGAACAGATTCATTAGGTTCGGCTGCTGCACAAGTGGACTTTGACTTTGCAGATGCACGACCCCATAAATTTGCTAATGAGCTCCCAGTTCTAGAAGAACTATTATCATTCAGGTCCTTTTTGTTGGCAGGCAAGGGGGGAGCTTTCTCTTTATCTGCGGAAGGCTTGCCAGTCTGGCAATGGACCCCAATACCATCACTTTCGAGTTTAATTTCTGCTCTAAGGCCGGAAGAAGTTCGACAGCCTTCTGGGCTTGATTTCTGTGGTTTTCGTTGATTGGGTTGTGCAATTTTTGTAGTCTCATCTGCAGAAGTACTCTTAGATGGAACTGGGAGTCCATCAACTTTAGGTACTGAAGCCGCAATGGTTGTAGACTTTCCATCAGCATTCCGCTTGACAAAAGAACTGGAAATCCCACAAAATCTGAAGAAAGCAGGCTATGAGAATGGATGAAGAGCCAAAACAGGTCATATAAATCTTGATAAATGTATGAGCAAAGATAATCCACATTAAGTTGTATGCACAGAGACAAAAATATTTTTAGTGTGCTTGGAATCCCTGAATACTTGAAAGGAACAAACGTAAATAATTATCTACAAAACATGTAAAAATAAAACACTTAATGAAGAGATAGAGCACTTAAAAAGAAAAAAGGGATTTAAATCATGGCAACAATGGAACAGCAACAACAACATGATAGCCTAATAGCTTAATAGACCCACTAATACAGAATGATATCGCAAGAAAGCCCTCTTCAGTTCATTATTTTTCAGTAACAAGCTAATTATTTGACCTGGACTCACAACTGTCATAAACTCATCTGCCAGTCCCTCACAGTGACAGGCAGAAAGGGAAGATGAAAGGAACTTGTGTTGTTGGGCTGCATGCGCATTTGGCTATGACATACAAAACTAATGTAAAAATAATTAACCAAATAAATAAAAGTTTGATCACGCAAAACTGTTTTTACTGAACATATAGACTTTTCTACTTCCACAAAAAATGTTAGAACCCTAAAAAGCAGCTAAACAATTCATCATATTTTACAGGATAGTAGAGTGCGTAGAACCAGGCAGATGGAACTTTATTGGCGGGCAAGCATGCAAAGTTATATTATTATAGGTGTGGCATAGATGTTCTCTTTTACATGCAGACTTATTTATTTGGTTTTATAAAGGTAGTTTACCAAATACCAATTACCAAAAAAAATACATTCCACAATAAAGAAACTAAAATAACAATTACATCCACACAAGCAAACATACCTATTATCTCTTAAGCAATTATCAACTGCAGGAGGCTGCTTAAAGAGCTCCTCTGCTTGTACGAATTCAGCATTCCAAAGAGCTGCAGGATCCTTTGGGATGGAAGGTTGGACACTATATACCTGAACTGAGCAATTGCCATTGAATTCTTGTCTAGACTCTGCACACAATTCCGGGGGAAAACTGTACTATTTATAATTTTCTTCTCATTGGGAAAAAATAAAATAAATGACAACCATGAGAAATTGTTGCAACAAAGATATGATTTCATATTTGCGTATGAAATATGAAATATATCACTCCCATAATACATCACCATTCAATATCCATATGCAAGAGTTTCATCATTTACTATATAGAAACAATATGCGAGGCATAAAATTATCAGGAATGTGTAGGAGGAAAAGCCTGTTTAATACACGGCAGTAAACGCTATATCAGGAGGAACATTTTTATTCCTATAAGAAAGCATTACTGATCCTACTGAATCTGGAGTCATGGAAACAATGATCCAAACATTGACATAAAGACATGAAATAACAGTTGAGTGGCAAGCTGATTTGCATTCCCGACATTATAATCTGTGATACCAATATATGAGTTCTTATTGTGGTGCTGAACCAGTCCTGGCATTTCTTTACATCATTAATCCATCCGTCCAGAGATCAACATATTAAGGCCCTTCAGATCTTTAAATTGAGGCAAAATGCTTTGTTTGCTAGTCAAACTAAAGTGAGCAGAAAATCATTTGTAGATATACTCTCTCTATCTCTCCTTCCCTCTCACTCAATCCATATATTATCAACCCAACACTGAAAATAATAATAATAATAATAATAATAATAATAATAATAACAGACCAAACCTGAAAGTTTGGAAGCAGAAACAAGCCTTATGTGGTAAACTGGAGGATCATGATTCAACCAGCCAGACACTGTATACACTACTTCCACTTCCAGCTTAGTTCCCTGCTTTTCAACGAACTCCTGAAGCAGCCTGTTCATAACAAGAAACAGAACTTTTGTATGAAGAGGAACAAAACCAAAATTTACATTTTGTTTTATCCAGATCGGTCCTTACCTCTTTGCAGCATTTGATGTTACTAAAAAATTGCGACTAAGCCACTTGTAGGAAACCTGGGAAATGTCATTTATTTTAAAAATTGACATTGTAAGCACAGCTTCCAACATAAATTTCAATTCATGGATTTACAATTGAATGTAAGGAAAGCTGTTTTTTAAATATTTTTTCTAAACAGAAAATAAAATATAAAAAAAGGAAAAAGAGAGAAAGAGAGACATAGAAATAGGATTTTTGGGGTGCAAAAGGAGGGGGGACATGAGCAAAACTCACAAGTCATAAGTAGATAAAATATCTTCTGCATCAACATGAATCATGCATTAACTAGGGAAAAAGTGCTACAACTTATGAGCAAGATTCACTCAGTGATATCATTTTCTTTAAAAAAACATCAAACTCAAGGTGCAATGGACACTGAAACGATTACTAGAAGAAAAACAAAGAATTTCAAAAATGAATATATAAATAAAAGTAGCGTGAGGACCAGACCATGAGATAATTGATAACACTTACATTAAAAGCACATACAAAATACGTGGATAACCTACTCTCAGTGATGATTCACAATATCATTTACTAGAGTAAACGGTACCCCAATAAGATTGGATTGTGAAAAAGTAAACCTGGACACTACCAAAAAGTTGAGGGGCATAACAATATTAACAGTAGCAAGTTGGGTAAATCATGAGTTTATGAAATCGATAGCGATTCACATATTTCTTAGAATTTGAGCTTCCTGAATTGATGAAAAAAATAGAAAAACCCTAGAAAGGAGAAAGCCAGCGTGTAAAATCCAATAGTCCATTTTGATAATGTACACAGTTACTAGAGACAAACGCATAAAATTACAAGAACTATGAACCAGCTCAACGGCGTGCATAGTTTTACGAATTTTAGAGGGAGAGGGAGGGAGGGAGAGTGGAACGGGTAAAATCGTACCACTTGAAGCTTGTCGGAAACGAGAGCTTCGATCTCGTCGAGGATGCCGAGGGTTTCGATCTGTGACATTGATTAATCTCGTAGATTCGATTTGACGACTAAAGACGCTGAAGAACAACGTTAAGAATTTTTATTTTTATTTTTATGGCTTTTGATTTTCCCCCCCTGTCCGTCCAGGGCAGATTTATTTCCCGCCATTGCCTGTTTTGGGTGAGATGGCAATTTTGACCCGCCCCACCCATGCCATCCCGTCTTGACATGTAATTGGGTCGGGTTCGGCTATTGCTCAATTAACTGCGAGTGTCCGACCCGATATTTTAAAACTGAATTAAGCCAAAACAAATTGCTCTGCCTGTCCGCCCAACCCAATTCGACCCCAAGTGCCCAAACCGGCATGTCAGAGCGGGTTCGGGGCGGTCTATGAAAATTCGGGTCGAGCAATAGCCAAGTCCGACCCGCCCCGTTAACATGCTTAGCACGAGGATAATGTCAAACGGGTCGCTGGCATGTGCGATGACCTGTCTTGAAAGAGCTGTGGTGGCAAATCAAAGTGGGCTGAATTCGGGGCGAATAGGTCGACTCACAAGTCAAGATTTGTTTTTTTGTTTTTTATTTATTTTATTAAAACTTATATGATGTATTTATATTTTATAAGTTTAGTCGGTTTCATAGTTACATAAAGTTCACGTTTGATTGATTCGCTGGAACTAAAATCAAGAAATTTTTTGGAATAAAAGAAAGATTTAAAGTAAAAAAAAATAATTAAAAATTAAAAATTAAAAATAAATCAGCTCACAGATCAATCCGCTCGCAAGTGAGCTAAATCCGACCTGATAATTTTGATCCATTTAAAAATCGGTCTAAAAGAATCCAGCCCGTTTAGACTCA
Organism: Taxillus chinensis; assembly: GCA_023512835.1. Classification (NCBI taxonomy): domain Eukaryota; kingdom Viridiplantae; phylum Streptophyta; class Magnoliopsida; order Santalales; family Loranthaceae; genus Taxillus; species Taxillus chinensis. Next base: position 3,046,678 of record CM042092.1, read on the forward strand.
TGCCCATGTGGGGAGGGCCCGAGCTGCCCAACTTTTTTTTATTTCATGGCAATGGGCATTCTTTTGGTACTCGTTAGTTTTTTGTTTTATTACTTTATTGGTAGTGGAGTTTGGATATGTTTGATGATAGAGAATGTACTTTTTTAAAATATTTATTTTAAAACTAAGCTATATAACGTTTTTGTTATAGAGAAAATTAAATTTAAATTTAAAATTAGAAGCTGAAAAGATGTTTTCAAATATATATATATATATATACACACACTTTATTTAAATTAGAATTTGAATATGATTAAAAACTATGTACCAACATTTTTTTGGAACCTGCCAAATTTAGTTTTCCATACAAAAGTCATGTTTGAAATGTGGTACCATTGTGATGAACCTAACACAATCTAGGCATTACAAGATGATTAGATTCTTTTTTAAGGGTTGAATCCTGATGTAGTGTGCACTTGTTGCATCGTGACCATTCTATACAAAACTTGTAATAAGAAAAAAATTATACATTATTATTTTGGATGCCTCCTTATGTCATCTACAGAATGGTTATGCCATTATGGACATCATATCAGTTTATATGTCTTTTATAGCCAGATAGGGAGAGTCTATGACATTATGTACATTGTATCAGTTTAGATGTCTTATGGTGGTGAAAACAATATAACAATAAGATTATATGTAAAGCAAAACTCTATAAAATAGTTTTAATTCATATAAAGCTTCATTTATATAAATACAAGAGAATGTATTTACCACAATGCTTCCTCGTGTATCTTTTTTGTGGTGTTTTGTTGCTTTACAAGTTCTAAGATCGAAGGTGTTTGATCAGACTGAAGAACAATTGAACCTAATAGACCGATTAAATGAGAGCTAGATGTTGCACAAGTGAAAGTTGCAAAAAACCTAGCCTTATAACAAGTTGTATCATAGCAAGTTCAGTGCTCGTTAGCGAGGAAGCTATGTAGTTTGAAGTGTCATAATGTCGAGTGGTGGTGGAACTAGATTAACAATTATCAGTGGTGGTGTCTACAATGGTATAAAGGAGCGCAACGCAAAGGAGCCAAAAAAGGATGTCATGCCCCAATTTCCTCCTACCTTGGAAATGGTTCATGACTACCCATGTCTGCACCTAGAGGATTAAAGGATTGGTGTGAAACACCTGTAAAGGATTGTAACATGAGTGTTGTCCTAACTTGCATGACAAGTTGTACACAACAAGGTATACAACTATTCTCCAAACACAATAAGCATAAAAACATTCAAATTATAAAGAAAAAGAATATTACTCAAACACGTGATAAGGAGTCCCCCAATTCACAACTACACTATTATTACAAGTCAAGTTTTAAACACAACTATTACATCATTTAAAATTTTCAAAAATAACACACATGATAAAATAATAAAAAGCAAGCCACCATGCCATAAGGATCTATCATACATTGGTTCGCTCACCTAATGCTGACTAGTTCCCGTAAAATAATGGTCATAGGAGGGGTGAGCAAACTATAACTCAGTAGGAATTATATCTCCCTAGTCCATCCTATTGCTCGTAATACCTACGTACATGTCATGTATATGATTGCACTTATGTCATGCAACAGATATAATAATAATATCTTCTGTACTGGGAGGAAGAGGACACTCCGCCACCACGGTAATACGTCATACCACTCCAGGCCTATGTCACAACCAAAGTTATCAAATTCGAGATTTTATCTAAAATCATTTTTTGATAGGTGAAATCGGAATTGTAAAATTGAATAATAAAATCAAGATTTTACCAAATTTAATATATAATATATAATCAATTATATAAAATTAAAGTTAACAATAATAAATTAACTTTTATAGTTAAAAAATTTAAACTAATTAATAAAACTTGTTGAAAATAATTAAAATGATAAACATTTATTGTCAATAACTCAATATCCACTTCACTCATTAACACAAATCAAACAAACACGGTAATCAAACACGGCAAAGGGCAAACACATCAAACATGGCACAACCACAACAACATCAAACATGGCAAACACAGAAAGAAGAAGGAGCATAGCACAACACACATTGTGAAGTTGCAAACATATCAAACATGGCTCAGCCACTGCCATATAAAACACGTCAAACATAGCAAGAAGGAGCATAGCACAACACAGCTAACACATCAAGAAGTAAAAGCCTGATTGTGGTAGTGAAGATCGGCGACGGGAGGCGGCGGTGAGTGGTAGCGACTGCCTGGTGCTTATTAGGGAGGAAGATGAGCTGGCGACAGATCCGATGGCGATCCGATGAGAGGGTGGTAGCAGAGTCGTCTTGCCAGGCAGGCCGTCAGATGGTCGGAGGACGGCAACAAAATCATCGTCATCTCATCATCTCGTCAGGCAATCCGTCGGACGGTTGGAGGAGAGGACGGGATTGATGATGAGATTGGGATTTGGGAGGTGCTGGAGTCTAGCGTCGGGATGGGGTCATGGGAGGGATCTTTCAATTTGATAAATTAGGAGTTCAATTAGGACTGAATGGAATAAATTAGGGATTAGATTGTTGAATCGCAGTTTCATACACTTTCAACGTAACCTCGTGCATCTACAATTTCATGGACGAGTTCAGCCGAAAACAATTCTATAAGCGAGTTTAATCGAAAGGGTAAGGTTCACGCATAAACTCGTATGCGTTTATGGTTTAAAACACGAGTTTGATAACCTTGGTCACAACCACACAAGGATCAATACTCAACTTTTGTCCAGGACACAGGTTTAACCTAGGATTACGCTAGCCATAAATCTTGTCCCGAATTACGCTCACACACCCCAAGCCACGGATCTCCCCAAATTACGCTCACACATTATATGCACAAACCCACACTATGGGCCACCATCCCTATTGTGGAGGTGTTGATGGCACCTACCCTTGGCACCACCACCACGGGCACGATACATGATATCACCTCGAGCCTCGTGCCCTAATGTGGTGCCACCTCCACACACACCATGCCTTGCCACATTCACACTCCATATCCCCCCTTTTCCAAAAGCTTCGTCGATTAAAACACAACATGACACACACAACCTTACTTCGTCAAGGTTTTCAACAAACTATAACTGGAAAAACAAACCCTAACCACACCAAGGAGCCTTGACATGTTTTAAATCTAATATATAAGCGATTATAACGCAAAACGTCATCATAATGGATCAAAACCTATTTTCTGAAAATGTATTCAGTAATTTGTGGCACATATTCGTTTCAACAGCCTTCAACAGTCCAAACAATCACAAACTCATATTTAACATTCATATACATGAAACCCATTTGTGTGTGTGTAAGCAGACAACGAATGTAGATAAGATCTCATGAATACCATAACAAACATAATTTTATTCCCATCCCTAACAACACCCTAAGGTTTATAACAGTTGCAGGTCTCTTCCTTGTGTTTCAACCCTATAGAAGGTGATAAAACGACCTAGTATGTAAAAATAGGGAATAAGATAAAGAACACCAGATTCCCCACCTCTAAAAAATGTGTAAAAGATGAATCTTGATTAACCAAAGTTCAAGAACGTCTTCTTTTACATCCTCTAATGCCTCTTTCACCTTCTGGATGACTTCTCTCTCTTCCTAGCGTTAACCCTACATGTTCTTCCACTCTAGATTCATTTTCTTTCTCAAACATTCTCTCTCTCTCTCTCTCTCTCTAAAAGGTGACAGCTAAAAAAGGAGACTAGGGTTTTGCTCCTATTTATACTCTCAAATATTTAATTAAAATACATAATGTGAAATCTAAAAAATACCTTTATGAGCCCCAAAATCCAAATTGGCCCCAAATATAATCAAAACTCTCCATTTGATGTGTATGTCATCATATTAACATCATATTCTCCAAAATTTAGCCTTTAAAATAGGCTAATTCCCAAAACCACAAATACAGGACATGCCCATTGGAAGGTCGACTAGCCAATATGGAGTTTTCCAACCAAGTTGAGATGATCAAACAATACAGTGAAGGCATTAAGAGACTCAAGTCAAGGGACAACGAGCTCTTTGGGAGGATGCAAGGGGTACTCAATTCTCTACCGGATAACCTCAATACTCGGTTTAACAGCTTAATAGGAAACCTCTCGATGCAAATCCTAGAAATGTAGTACGAGATCAAAAAGGTCAAGATAGACTTGTCTCTTTACAAAATAGTGGTGACTTAAGGTGGAGTTAGTGTCCAATTCTTTTCCAAGATTGATGTGCTGAAACCAAAGACCTATGGTGGGTTGAGGAATGCGAGGAAGCTAAACAACTTCCTTTGGATAGTGAAACAATACTTTCACGTAATAAACATCATTGAATATGTCAGGAAGATTAGGACTGCACAGTTATACCTAGTAGATTCAACAATGATATGGTGGCGATAAAGACATGCCAATAGGGAGTTGATAACTACAGGATTTGTCATTAAATTTGCATGTAATTTATGGGCTTTAATTGAATATTTTGTCGAATCAATGCATTTTTATTATAGTTTTCCCCAATTTTGATTATTTACTATTTTATTTATTTTTATGGATTTAATATTAATTTTGGTGGTTTTTAATGTTAAATTGATTATTTTAATTTTAATATTAATTCTCTGGGCTTAATTGATTATTTTAATTTTAATCTTAGTATATCTCTTGCATATATTTATTTTAGTTAATTTAATTATGTTTTTATTATCGTTATCATTATTATTATTATTATTTGTTTTCTTTAAAGGTGCGGTGAGCGTGTTAATTTAATGGAAAGAAAGGAAAGAAGGGGGAGCAACGTGATGTGCATGCAAAGAAAGGAAAAGAAAAGTCAACTAAAAAAAGGGCATGTGTCAAGACCCATGCAATGCTACATCTCCATAACATATTATATATATTTGAAGCGCCGCCTATCATCTGACCACCCAGCTCCTCATCAGCGCGACCTGTGCGCAGCCTTGCCTCCACCATCACGTCTCCATCTCTCCATCACGCGCAGCAGTTTTCAAGGCAGCACCAGGACCTGCGGAGTGACACGGCGAGACTGCCCATGCATTCTATTTTAATTTTCTGTATTTGATTTAGCTTCAAACTTCAATTGTTATTTTGAATCTTTGTTCTTCATCTTAATAATTTATTTATGTGCTATGGTTTGCAATTCGTTCCTCTATCTGTTTTAAATTCTTTACAATTAATTTGCGGTTGTAGTTAATTATGAATTGTTTAAAGCATGATTTTTAATTGTGATTAATTCGCGGTTGCAGTTAATTAATTTTGAGATGTGAAGATTATTATTTGTAGTGTTTGATTTGGTTTTCCGAATGCAAAACATAATCGTTTCTAGGATTGGTACGAGTTCAAGTCTGATTTCTAGTGCGAATTCATAATTTTATTATAATCATGGAGTCTTGGTTTAATTGAATTATGAGGCCTTAAATATGTTATTGTATTTTTAGAAGATAATGATAAATAATAATTGAAGTGAGAGGTTGAATCAATTGCGTCTTTAGTTAATTAATTTGCTTTATATATGTAATTTTATTTTAATTTCACACAAAACCCCCCAATTTTCTAACTTAGCTTTTCTTTATTTTTCTTGAAGAATAAGTTGAATTAAATTTTATAAGTCCTCCGGTTAGTGAACGACCTATGTTAGCCCTATGCGATACTTAGTTTAAATTTTATTTGAAGTGCGTGTGCGACAAATGCCTTTTTTAAATTGGCGCCGTTACGGGGGAGGCTAAGATTTTGATTTAACTTATTCTTTATTTTTGTTTCTATTTTTTGTAGGTTTCTTCTTTTAATAGTTTCCTGTTTATATTTGTATTTTTATTATTATTATTATTTTAACTTTTTTTTTGTGCAGGTTTCCTATTTTATTTTATTTCCTAATTTGTTTTTACTAGTTTCCTATTTTGTTTTGCAGGTTTATTATTTTATTTTATTTTCCTTTTGTAACAGTTTCTTATTTTATAGGCTACCTTTTTTTCTAACAGTTTCGTGTTTTGTAGGTTTCCTTTTTCTAACAGTTTCTTGTTTTGTTTTTGTTTCTTTTTGTAATAGTTTCTTATTTTTGTTTTTTTTTCTTTTTTCTTTTCTAATAGTTCTTATTTTGCAGGTTTCCTTTTTCTAACATTTTTTTATTTTTTTAAGTTTCATTTTTTTTAAGTTATTTTTTTTAAAAAATCCTTTTTAGTTTTTCTTTTTGTAGGTTTCTAAAAGAGACAAGATGAACTTTCAAGAATTGGGTGAACAAAGCCTATCTACTCCATGGTGGGAACAAAAGAGAGAGGCACCCCAATCCCAGCAGTCTTTTCTTTACAAACTTGATGAGGTGTCTACAATGCTACAACATATGCTATCGGCTTTGGAAGCAACTCAACCAGTACCAATGGGAGTTTATCCATACCAACCATATCATCAGAAGCTCCCATTGCACCAACTTATTATCAAGAGTGGGAGGACCATCCAAATTTCAACTATCCACAAAAGCCTCCACATTGGTATGAAGAGTGGCTATATCGGCAACAACAAGCAACCCCTTCTACCGATGACCTTTGTCATCACCTGGATTTCGTCCAGGGGGAAACCTACTTTTAGGGATGCGATCCTCCCACCCTTCACTCGAATGGTGATGAAAAAAATACGAATCGCCACCAACCTGTTTTTGGGGTGCACTGGTCACCTAAAATGATCTACGTTGTCAAAGATGGGTTCGGGAGTTTATTACACGCGAGGAAGGATTAGCACCCCCACGATGCCCTTTCGGTACCTATCTTAGGAGTTGGGGAGGTTTCTAATTTGTTTTAACTTTTTAATTTTCACTTACCTACACTAAGTTTGTTTTTCTAAAGACTTACAATTTCTACTAAATTATTAAGTCCAACTATCCTAAAAGGTCTAAAAGAAACATTAAGCGTTAAGGAAACAAATTAAAGTACAATTCTAAAAGAATGACTATGTCCTAAATCACTTTTTTATTTTTGAAGAAGACCTAAAAACATTTGCTCAAAGGGTTCTAAAAGAATTCACAAGAGAAAGAAAGAAAAGAAAAGAGGAGAATAACAAGAAACCTTTTTGCTTTTTCAATAAAAGAATTTTGAGTTTCTATTTTACAAATTTTAAAAAAAACTTTTAAGAAAAAAAAAGCAATAATAATAATAATTTTTTGTGATTTTAGGAAAAACATTTTTTTGTTTTGTTTTTTTTTCCTTAGGAAAATAATTTTTTTATGCATAAAATATAATAATGTGTTGGGTGTGTGATAAGGGACATTCACAAAAAAAATAAATAAAAAGGAATTCTCTCTTTCTTTTTTTTCTCCTCTTTTTTTTTTTCTTCTTCTTCTTTTTTTTTTTTTTACTATACTGGTTTTCATATTACATTTTACAAAATGTAAGAGAGAGGTCACATGACCTTATTACAAGGACTAAGAAATGTAATAATACAGGGAGATAACCGAAAATAAAACACAAAAGACATCAAATAAAGATATCATCCTGCAAAACAATGTTATTCCAGTCATTTAATAAAAAAACAGAGCTAAACACCAGCCACAACGCAAAAACAGTGTTAGTTCAATCGTTCAATGAATCTGAAACTAACAGCCCGAGATTGATACTTTCACACAGGACTCGAAACGATGACATCAATATAAACACTAAAAAGACACGAAAAAAAGGGTGGAGAATAAAGTATCAGAGAGAAAACACCAGGCGCGATTCACTACACCTCAACGTAGGCAATGAGTGCAAAATCGTTATGAACATGCATAGCCTAGAAATCAGATTCTAAATAAAAAAAAATAACATCAGACAGACAGCAACTGAAACCATGACTATATCCCTTAAACAGAAGCTAAAATTGTAAATGAATGAAAGCAAAAGAGGTTCAAACGTGGACAAAAAATATGGATCAACGTTCATGGTAAAAAAAAAACAGTGAAAACTCATGAACTAATGCCTACAAAACCCAACGAACCAGTGGAAACCAAGACACTATATTCACAACTAAAAAAAAGTGGCAATGCAACCAGTGAAATCATGGATCTTCCTTCATGGTTGCTTCAAAAACCGGTGATCAAAGGACAGAAGGGACAACGTCCACTAAACCGGTCACGAAGTAATCGCCGACCCAATCACCAATGATTAATATAAGAACACTCAGATGACAAACCAGATTATATGGAAACCAATCAAGTAAAGAGTCCCAGACATTTTTCACTAGAAAACAGGTAAGCAGATTGGGTTGAAACTGGAAGTGCATATCGAAGACAAGCAGTGAGCTTTAGATAAAACGGATAAACAAAATTAACACTAAAAGAACTAGTAACGCACAGACCCAAAACAAACGCTCTTCCCTTCGAATGCGTGAACTGGGTGCTGTCTTCTAGCTTCCCTGGAAGTCAGAAGAGATGCAGGATGGTGCTGTCTTCTGTCTTCAATGGAATTGAGAGATGCAGGGTGGTGAGGGCTCAATAGGACAACGTCGTGACAGTGTGGAAACGGCAGCTCTGGGGGCGACTAGAGACGTCGTTGGGGTGGCCCGGGGTCACGTCTTGATTGAGGTTGTATCGCCGCTGGAGGACCGAGGCATGTCGCAGTTGAAGCAACTGGCACGGGTTGGTTGGTGTGATTGCGCCATGGGGGCTGGAGCTCGCATAGGAGGGAGGCTTCGCGGTCAAGGCGGCCTCAACAAGGTGGGTTGAGACGGCGGCAGATAGCGCTGGCAGCACGAATTTCGGCCAGCGGGGGACTCTCTATGGAGATGGAAGGAGAAGACGGTGGAGGTTGAAATTTGATCGGGAATTTTGGATTCGAGAGCCCCCCTTTGGTTGTTCGATCTTGAGGTTTATATAGGATAGAACTAGGGTTTGGGGTTTGATTGGGCTAGCGTGGAGAGATGAGGCATGGGCGTGAACTAGCTGGCCGGGCGTGGGCAGAGCGTGGCTGCAGCGGCAGAAGGGAAAGCTGGTTTTGGAAAAGCAGGGGAAGGATGGGAAGGAGAAAGGATAAGGAATCTATGCCCAAAGCAACCTCTGCGCCTGGGGAAGAAAGGACGCGCGCTGCGTGAAAGAGACGAGACGGGTCTGCGTCGCTGCGCTCTGTGTTGTGCGTCGGGTGAGAGAGACGGGAGAGAGACGGAGACGGAGACGAGAGAGAGAGAGAGTTGACCCTTGTTTTTTATTTTGTTTTGTTTTGTTTTTTTTTTATTTTTTTGTTTATTCTGAAACCAATAAATAGATGACACGTGGACTAGGGTAGGCGGGGAAAATAAAAAGATGACGGCTAGGGTTTTTAAAAAAAAATTCAATTAGATAATTTTAACCGATGATTTTTGGGTTTTTGGGATCGGTAAGGCGAGTCGATTTAAAAAAATCTCAAAAAAAAAAATATTCTTGGACTTGGGGCAGGCGTGACAAACGTCTCCGTGTCATTTTTATTTTAAAATGATTTTATTTTTGCGCCAAGCCTATATCTGCGATTATTTATTATCAAAAAAATATAATTTTTTATTTTTATTGAAAAAGGCCTCAGGAGCGAATATATACAATATATATGTCAAAATTCTCCGAACGATGAGTAGAATGAGAATATGAGGTTCGTGACCTGATCTAGAGTGCTGTTTAGAAAGTCAATCACCGTTTTAACCATAGTTGGCAGCCCGAACGCTGTTTTGACCATATCTTCTTCGTTTGACCTCGAATTTGAGCACGGTCGAAGGCGTTGATCCTAAAATTTGATTTTTTATTGCCCAGGACTAGCTCTTTGGCATTTGGAGACCTTTTTGAATAATTTCTTGAAATCAGGCATTTGCGGTTTAGTGGTCACGACTCTGTCGTCCTGTAAAATTTCAACAAATCGAGGCAACACCGAGAAAAATTGAATTTGATAAAATACATCCAACCAGGACAAAATAGGGTCCAACAACCTTATTCAAGAATCGCTAAAGCAACAATAACTTGCTACTATTCAAGACCAATTAGAGAGGAAAAGTGAGGAGATGCACGAGATCTAGACTTGGCTACACCAAATGAAAGCCACCCTCCATGAGCTCAAAATTCAAAAGAAAGATGAGGGTGTGTTTGCCGAAGCTACCCCAATGGAGCCTCACGAAGACGAGATAGAGCCACCACTTGAGTTTTTTCCCTATACTTTAGGGGAAAGTGGCCACATTCTAGTGCCCACTGCCATATTCGTATTATCTGAAGAACAAGAAGAAGAGGCATATATTGAATTTTCCGAAGAGGAGATGCCACAACCAATCAGTCCAGAGTTCGAGCACACCACTGAGTCTCCTTCCTATGAATTTTTGGAGGACAGGTTGTCCACCTTCTATCACTATTGTCGCTTCTATGCCACATGCAAATGAGGGCACACTATTTCCTTGGCCACAAGAACCACATGAAGACTCGAATTGGCTTATTGGCAACAATTCAAGTGTGGGGGGAGTTGTTTGAGGATGTTGTCACTACTGTGGACCATACTATTGTGGATGCCTTGTTTAGTGAGCCTGTGGAGTTTGTACTACCTTGTCACCATCATTTATTTGTAGTGAAGGACACTATATTTGTGAAGATGTCCTCAAGTGTGCACTTTGAAGAGTTCAAATGGTTACCACCACCAATTCCTTATCCTGATGTGGCCTATGAATGTGCTAAAGTGTATCCTGTAAGGATGAAAGCTTATCATTCGATGGTTGAGCCTTGTTTGAGCCCATCAGGTTGTTTCTTTCCTTCTCATTTATTGTTTATTGTTCATTTTAAGAATTATATTTCATGTCCATAGCTTCTATTTTTGAGTTACATTGAGGATAATGCAACATTTAAGTGTGGGGGAGGGAACACTTAGTTTAGTTTAATTAAACATTTTTTTTGTGTTTTTTCCTTAGTTTGTTTTTTTATTGCTATTGTGTTTTTCCTCAGTTTGTTTATTCATTTATTTTTAAATTCAAAAAAAAATCAAAAAAAAACCAAAAAAAGATTTTCTTTTATTTTTGTGTGCTTTATTTATGTTTTTGGTGATTTATAGGCATATATATATATATATATATATATATATATATATATTATCCTAAACTTGATTGACACTTAATTTTTTTTTTTTATGAATCTTTGTGCTTATGTTAGTTCCATTCGAGTTTATTTGATTGTGCATTATTTGAATAATAATTGAGAATCTTGAGTAGTTAGAATTAATTTGTCTAGTATGGATACCCACATTGTTCACAACTAGAAATTTTAGCTTCTATACTTGATTGATTTAGCTTGAATTTATACCTTATTTGAGAAGTACAAATTGTAGAAATCATGATATTAGTTGTTTTTTGAGCTATGCTTGATTTTTAATGTTATATATTTTGATATACTTTAGATATCATTACATGTTATTCATGCCTCCACTTAAAGTTTTTCTTGCAAATTTGGACTATCTTGAACTAAACTTGTGTGCTTAAAAGAAAAGAAAAGAAAAAGATTCTGGATTGTGGGAATGCATAACTCATCAAAGGAGAAAGGAGCATAAAATGCACCCTTTGTAAAGTATTGTAGTACATCCACACCATTATCAATTATATGAAGAAAAAAAATGATAAGAAAAAAAATATGGAGATTGTGAAAAAAAAAAAGATAAGAATTCATTTTTCTTATATCTTGTTTAGTTCCTCATGCGTATCACCGATTTGTTTTATTTTTAAGTGTTGATATGGTATATGACATGATGTTTCAAGTGTAAAGAAATTATGATATTAATTTTTAAACATGCTTTTTCAAGTTGATTGATTGAAGACTACATACTTGTGTTACTTGATTAAGTGTTATGAATGAAGGTTTAAATTGAGAAGGTATGAAAGTTGAATAATTTTAGTGCACACACTCACATCCATACGAGAACTTGATTCATTATACTTGAGTTGTTCTCTTTATATATTTAAATTTGCATGATTAAATAATCTTCGTTTGGTGCTTAATCTTACTATTTGTTCGAGGACGACCAAAGTTCAAGTGTGGGGGAAGATTAGGAAGATTAGTGAAACAATACTTTCACATAATAAACATCATTGAATATGTCAGGAAGATTAGGACTACGTTATACCTAGTAGATTCAACAATGGTATGGTGGCGATAAAGACATGCCGATAGGGAGTTGATAACTGCAGGATTTGTCATTAAATTTGCATGTAATTTATGGGCCTTAATTGAATATTTTGTCGAATTAATACATTTTTATAATAGTTTTCCCCAATTTCGATTATTTACTATTTTATTTATTTTTATATATTTAATATTAATTTTGGTGGTTTTTAATGTTAAATTGATTATTCCAATTTTAATATTAATTCTCTGGGCTTAATTGATTATTTTAATTTTAATCTTAGTATATCTCTTGCATATATTTATTTTAGTTAATTTAATTATGTTTTTATTATCGTTATCATTATTATTATTTGTTTTCTTTAAAGGTGCGGTGAGCGTGTTAATTTAATGGAAAGAAAGGAAAGAAGGGGGAGCAACGTGATGTCCATGCAAAGAAAGGAAAAGAAAAGTCAGCTAAAAAAAAGGGCGTGTGTCAAGACCCATGCAATGCTATATCTCCATAACCTATTATATATATTTGAAGCGCCGCCTATCATCTGACCACCCAGCTCCTCATCAGCGCGACCCTCGCGTAGCCCTGCCTCCACCATCACGTCTCTATCTCTCCATCACGCGCAGCAGTTTTCAAGGCAGCACCAGGGCCTGCGGCGTGACACGGCGAGACTGCCCATGCATTCTATTTTAATTTTCTGTATTTGATTTAGCTTCAAACTTCAATTGTTATTTTGAATCTTTGTTCTTTATCTTAATAATTTATTTATGTGCTATGATTTGCAATTCCTTCCTCTATCTGTTTTAAATTCTTTACAATTAATTTGCGGTTGTAGTTAATTGTGAATTGTTTAAAGCATGATTTTTAATTGTGATTAATTCGCGATTGCAGTTAATTAATTTTGAGATGTGGAAATTATTATTTGTAGTGTTCGATTTGGTTTTTCGAATGCAAAATATAATCATTTTTAGAATTGGTACGAGTTCAAGTCGATTTCTAGTGCGAATTCATAATTTTATTATAATCATGGAGTCTTGGTTTAATTGAATTATGAGGCCTTAAATATGTTATTGTATTTTTAGAAGATATGATAAATAATAATTGAAGTGAGAGGTTGAATCAATTGCGTCTTTAGTTAATTAATTTGCTTTATATATGTAATTTTATTTTAATTTCACACAAAATCTCTCAATTTTCTAACTTAGCTTTTCTTTATTTTTCTTGAAGAATAAGTTGAATTAAATTTTATAAGTCCTCCGGTTAGTGAACGACCTATGTTAGCCCTATGCTATACTTAGTTTAAATTTTATTTGAAGTGCGCGTGCGACAAACGCCCTTTTCAGGAGTGCAATATATGTATGATAATTTCAAAAGAGAAATCAAAGCTTAGTTCTAATGCCAAAATAATGAGGGCAAATCTAGGTCGAAGCTCAGGCGCCTTACTCACAAAGGTACAATGCATGAGTATGTGTAAGGGTTTTTAAAAATTGTTGTTAGGTGCCTTTCTTTTCAGTATAATGGCCCATGAGGCTCTCCTATATAAATTGTAAACAATCGAAAAATAGTAGAATGATAGATTAGAAAAAAGAGAGGAAAAAAAGATAATTATTTTTTTGGACGTCACTTATTACATATTCACTTTTATTTGTATTTGCTTAAGATTTTGTTAAAGAAAAAAACAAATGTGTGTGTTTGACTTAAAATGTTTTCTTTAAAATAAAAACATAAAATTATTTTCCTTAAAATGTTTTATTCAAAATAAAAACAAACATGAAATATGTTTTCTTTAAAAAAAATTGAATTTCTTTAAAACAATTCCTTTACTATTTAAAATAAAACCCCAAAAATACTTTAATTAAAACAAAAAAAATGTTTGTCTATTAAAATCAAAATAAAATGGAAAACTATTTTTCCTTAAAAATTAAAACCAATCCAAAAATGAGTATCTTTAAAAAAAATTAGGGTTCCTTTGTCATTTATAACTGTCGTTTAGATTTTCTTTTGCAATAAACTTTTTAAATATGAGGATAGTCTATGGTCCGAACTATCAAATGGGTTAGATTAGTATTCGAGAAGGGTTATTAAATGTCTATCACCTGATGGTTCGGACCAACATTAAAGTGGTTCCACAAAAGTGGTAAGGATTACTCCTCCCTGGATGTACCTTACAATTCAACATTGATTCTATAACTTATAAAAAAAACAAAAACAAATTTAGTTTTAGCAAAGTGAAACCAAGTAAAAGTGAATAAAACAAGTAGTAAAACCTTTGAACTTTTAAGATAGGTATCAAAAGAGCATTATGGGGGTATTAATCCTTCGCTATCCTTAATCAACTTTCAAACCCAGCTCTAGTGACATTGATCATTTATTTTAAGTAACCAACTGCACCCCAAAAAATAGTTGGTGGTAACTGTATGTTTTTCATCACCATTTGAATTGAGTTTGGGACCGTATGCCCGAAAATAGGTCCTCCAGTTGAAATCCAATGATGACACCATGTATCAGTGGGAAGGATGTCTAAACCCGACCCAATGCTTGTGTATTTAATCACGATGTTATAGACACATGTCTTTTATAAATAGTAAACTAGGGTTTACTGTTCATAAGCTTGTATGCATGTGTATATAAAGGTTTATTAGGGTTTTATAAGACATACCGCAAGCATATCCTCTATACAGTTCTTTATTCATAAAAAAAACTCTCTCTCTGTCTTTTGTAGAGTGGGCAAAGTTGAACTTCATAAATTCTTGTGCTGAATTTTTCTTGTTCTGCTTATTATTTGCATTTGATAATGTGTGTGTGAGAGAGAGAATGATCTTGATGGAAAAGAGAATTTCATTCACAACATTTCCCTTTAACGAGTTTAACTGGCCACAAAAATTTCAAATCACTCTCCCTTTGCACCACATTTCATGCCCACCATTAAAAAGCATAGAATTCTAGAAAAAGTCAAATATAACTATTGACTTCAATTAAAAATAAAATCTCATTGTTAAACAGGTAGATATTGTTGTTAGAACTTAGATTGGAGGCATGCAATGAAGTATCCTCAAGTTCTAGCGTTTAATCTTATCATCAACTTCTAAGCACCTATAGGGTGGGTAAGGTAACTATTTCAAGACTAGCCAGTGCAGCCCAGACTTGAAATGTTACTATGTTATAGCTATACAAAGTATTTATAATTCTAGTGTCTCCCAAAGGGCTCGAATCAAATACCTCACCTACCCATGACACCTATTTTGCTAGCTGATCTGTCCTGTTGAAGCACAACTATTTCAAGCAAGGTATAAGGATTAGTGGTCATGATAATATTCAAATAGAATTGTTTAGCTTATTTTGTTTGTTCCATCATGTATGGGTGAAAGATGTTATAATAGTCATGGTAATATCCACTAATCCCTCCTGTTATATATATATATACCCTAGAGTTGTGGCACAAATAAGGTTTGTCTATAGCTCAAAGAAAATTCAGGCAAAATTTTCATCCTCCAAACAAATAAAACATTTAAAATAAATAAATAAAAATATGTCTAACTTACATAATTTATTTATGATTCTTTATAAGGAAACTTGAAGCATTTTAATTTGCATTATTTATTTTTCAATTCATAATTGCATTATAAAAATTGTTCATTAAATTAAGAAAAGCTTTTAAAAAAGAATTAAGAAATCAATTTGAAAAGCAGCCTTTTAATAAATAATTTTTGGAAAATATCTTCCTTTTAGGAGGTATGAAATGAAATGTGTGCAATTAAATTTCATTTCTATATCATTATTTATCAGTACTTTTTTTTTTTACAAAAATGTATAAAACTTAATTTTTTTTTTAAGATTAGTCTGAAGAAAAACAAAAGAAAATAGAAAATAATTTGCTTCAAAATTTTACTATTAGTGTTCTACTGTTCTTTGGATCATAGGAGTTGCATTTTAAATAACAGAAATGAAATGTAGGAGTGCAGCCCGGGTGCGTACACGACCAATGTGGCTCCTACCATATTTGCTTGTTTCAAAATAATAATAAAAACAAACGGATATGGTATACGTTACATTCATAATACACGTGGATCATTATTGGGCCGAGTCGGGGAAACTGCCAGTGTAAGCCTAGCACGACGGAGGAGCCAACATAGATATACATCGTAAACTTCAGGAAGGTTACATCGTGCCCGTACCAGGATTCCAACACAAACACCTGGTAAATAAATGAAACGAGATTGGGTAACAAGCTTATTCACACTATATTTATAGGACACTTAAAAGCACATCATCCTCATCAGGATGTCCTTTAAAACAGAAAGCCATGGCTGCAAACCTGACTACAAGCCTACAAGCATAAGCCATCTATATATAATATACAACCAATATGGGGCTCATCCACACAGATTGGAACCCGTGGGTCACGCCCATTATTTGGGGCATTATGAATGAATATATGAAATATGTTTCCCATCGGAACATTCTTTGACGTTCAAATTGTCAGGAGGATGACGTAGATTTTGCAGATTTGAAACAGGATTCTTAGAGTTGAGACTTAAGAGAAGAGAAGATATAAACTTCATCAAATCCCCGCCTGCAGTTGGACAGCATTAAGTTCAGCAACCCCACATGGCAAACATAGCATTTCACCAAAGAAATAATAATAATAACAATTGCAACTTGCAAGTAATTAGCAGCTTTACCCAGGTTTCCCAGAATATTTGGGACTGTAATTGTATATGAGGTTGTCAAGCACATCCCCGGCAGGTGCTCTATTTAGGGACTTCCTCGCCTCACTGCACCACCAACAGTTGGAAAGGAAAAAGGAAGACAAATAAGATCCAACAAGTCCAAAGACACACTTTCCTTTACAGCAAAGAGTTCAGATACGTAAGTGGTTATATTTCAATAAAACCAACCCATGTAGAAAGGAATATGATTTCCATCTCCGTATTTGGCATATAATATATGAAACTATGACAGATTACTCCAGTTGTGGCTGTGCCAATAACCATTTTATAATATATGAAAATGTTAGTTCAACATGAAATGAAGGAAAAAAAAAAGAGGGAGGGATATTCGTAGACAGCAGAAAAAGGAAGTTTGCTATCCAATAGTCCCAAAGCAAGCATCAAGTAGTGCAGCAATAACACATCATCTCAGACTATTAGGCAGGGGGCTGCTGAAGGCTGAAGGTTGGGATGTTTAAATTTTGTTATGGCAAATATCTCTATTAAATAAAGAAATTCGTCAAAATTTTACTCAAGAATTTCTAATAATCATGGCCCCGGTATATTATTAAAGTGGAAGTAATTGTGCAAGTATCTAAAATTATGTAAGCTTTCAGATTTAATGCACCTGCTCTCTCTCTCTCTAAGCCTATTCACTCATCTGACATCTCTCAATCAAATAGACATCAAGTAAGCTTTGTATTATTTGCATTCATCGACTTTCTAGTTCTTAACCTTTTTTGTCATTTCTCTCATTCCAAAAGACACCGACTCCCTACTTTAATTCCTTTAGCTCTTTTGCTGATTGACATATTATAAAGAATAAACCATGATCATGCTAAACTAAAGTTATGCACATGGCATTTCTTTCTTACTTTGCAATCATGAATGAAGCAAATAAAGATAGAAAATTACAAAGCCTTGACGTTACAAGAAGACAAGCTTGTATGCTAAACCTTCACAGGGCATTTTTTTTCTCCATCTTGCAATCATCAATAAAGCAAATTCATATGGAAAATTACAATGCCATGAAATGACAAGACAAATGTATATAGAAACATACAGCTGTAAAACTGATAATAATGGCAGATGCAGAATGTCTTGTTGACATTACCCAACTGTACCTGACAAAAAAGTTTGCAACTTGTTGAGTCACTTGAATTGCATCATCTGAGTGTGGAATCATTGAATAACCCCATTCAAAAACATTTTTCTGCAGGTACATAGGGTCAATACTTTGAGATTTAGTTGTACACCAATTTTAGATATTGAATTGGTAAAACTAGTTAATTAAAATTGAGTTTAATTTTTTTAAATAATATGTAATGGACTCAAGTAATAAAAATAAAAAATAAAAAATTATTTTGATCTCCTAATAGAATTAAGTTCAGATTTGAAAACAAAAATCAATTATAAATCATTTTTAAAAACAACTATAAAACCTACTATTTTTAAAAATAGTTTTTAAATATTTATTATTATTAAATTAAGGTAAACCCATACCAGGCTCAAATGATCAAGAATTTTAAGCGTACCAAAGTGGAGTGTTAAACACTTGTTAGCAAATTTTTAAAATTTGTCTGGCAATATGTTTTGTAAATTAAATAAAATAAATGAAATTAATTTATTTTTATTAAGGAGAGAAGGATGTCTAAAGCTGAAGGAGGTACTTCTGAAACAACAAAATATAGGGATAAAGATTCAGGGCAGAAGTATGGATGTTTGGCAAATCTAGCTGATAAAAAGTCTATAACATGTGACTTTTGTGGTAAAGCAACAAAAGGAGACAGTTTTAGGCATAAGTTACATCTTGTCGGAGGGAATCAGAATACATTGCAATGTATAAAATGTCCAGAACATGTTAAAACTGAGATAGGAGAGTACATGGGAAAAAAAGAAAGAAAAGGAATTAATGAAAAGCAAGCCATTGGAAAATCCATTTCAGGATTATGAAGATAGTAATGATGATGTTAGAGAGATTTCTAATATGCTAGAGAATGTAATCTCCTCAAGGTAGCTCTCATTTTAGAGTGGAGAAAGAAACTCCTCGAACAAAGGGGCCAATGGACGTGTTTTTCACTCTCCATGTCCAAGATGTCCAAAATCAAAAAAGAAAGCCTACACAAGAGAATGAGGCATGTAAAAAGGAGATGAAGCTGCAAGTTTTTGATAATATAGCAACATGGTCATATAATGCAGGGTTAGCTTTCAATGTCGTTAACTATTGACGTTTTGAGGTGATGTGTGAATCAATTGCACAAAATGGTCCAGGATTCAAGCCACTAATGAGGTGCAAGTTCCCCTTCTCAAAAGGCAAGTAGATAGAACCAATGAATTGTTGACTAGACATATGAAAGAGATTGAAGAAACTAGATGTTCAATCATTGTGACATTTGGAAGGATAAACGGGAGAGAACATTAATCAATTTTTTAGATAATTGATTTAGAGAAATCATATTTACTAAATCCCATTAATGCTTCAAATTCCACTAAAAGTAAGAAAAATGTGAGTTAATCAGCAAAGTCGATAAGAAAGTTGGAGTGAATAATGTAATGTAGTTGTTACAAAGAATGCATCAGCCAATGTGGAGGCTAGTAAGACTTTAGTTATTTGTTTTATTGGTAATTCAATAATTCATTAAGTTTGTAATATTTATGAAAATGAATTCTTTGTTTTCTTATAGGAAACATGTTGGAGGAAAAATATTCACATATATTTTGGACATCTTGTGCAACCTATTGTTTTATAATGCGGTTGTTGGACCATCTTTGTAGTACGGAATGGGGTGTTGGCTAAAAAAAACAACACAAAAAATCAGTGTAGTTAAGAAGTGAATGTTAAGATAGATGTGTGGTAAAACTATAAAGGATAAAATTATAAATGAAGATATTCGTCGTATCGTTGAAGTAGCTTTGATTGAACATAAAATGAGAGGATATTATTTTTTAAATAAGTTAATGGATACAAATGTTAGAATGGTGAAGAAGATTGATATTGAAAAAGATAAAAAATTTAAAAAAAAGACAAAAATGATTTAATATGGCATTGTTTTTAATTATAGTATTAAAATAAAAAGATGAAAATATTAATTTAATATTTTAATTTTAAGGTTTTGGAACACAAATCATAAATTTTAATCGATCTCACGCCAATCGAAAATATGTGATAGATCATAAGGGAAAGGATATGTGAAGTAGCTACAATAATTTCAATTTGATATGTTGTATATGCCCAAAAAGGGAAAGGATATGTTACACTTTCAAGAGCCAGCAAGATGACAAAAGCAAAAAAGAAAACATATGAGCTTTGATATAAGAACACCAGGACTAACAAGTGGTATCATAGCAACTAGAGCAAGACAAGGAGTTTAATTTTGATAAAGCTTGTCTTTTGGCGTTTGAGGAGTTAAAGAGGAAGTTGGTAAACACACCAATTATGGAGAAACATCCTAGACCCTTAGAGCTTTTGAGGATATGCCTTTGTCAAAACAGATGGATATAGTAAAAAAGGATATGAAAATATTATATTTATAAGAAAGGATGGCAACTGATAGAGATATTTGGAATAGAAAAATCTGTGTATTGGAACGAATATAAACTTTTTGTTTGTCTTAGTTTGTATAGCCGACCACATTTTATTGAAATTAAGGCTAATTAGTTTGGTTTGATTGTGTAACCCATTGTGTTGATTTAATATTAGAATGCATATTTAAGAAATTTAGATTGGAAGATATCTTCACAAAGGTTGTAGCAATTATTGGTTTTATATATGCACACCTGAGTATATGGTGAATATACTTAAAATATTTGTAACTAGTTCCATTACATTGGAGAGGATACATTTGAGAAAAATGTTTGTTTCTAAAAATTGGACAAGCAATACCACAAGGTAAAAAAAGTAAAAACAAAAAACAAAAAACAAAAATGTGATGATAGCTTCATTTTGGAACAAATTGTTTATGATTTAAAAGTGATATAAATATAACCGATAAAAGATTCACTCTCACCATCAATCAATCGATGTACAAGGATGAGAGAGCATGTCACTTTCAAAGCATAAACAAACTTGTTCCAAAATGAAGCTATTCAAGCTATTTTTAATCACAATTCATCAAAGTATAATGATATTTTCACAATCATCCACAAGAGGTTATTTCTTGAATCCAATAACTGTTGTGAAGAAGTCATGAAAAGCTTATATGTGTGCGTGCAAAAGTTGAGTCCACACACTAATATTCTAGATAAGATTTATATGGAGTTAGAGTTATATAAAAAAAGTATAAGGTTTATTTAGTGGCTTGTGCAAATAACATAACATGCATACCTCTGGATGCCATTGGACAGCAATCACAGGATAGTTTATTCCTTGTGCTGTTGATACATAGACCTGATACAAATGGACTCTTAACAATAATTAATAATAATCAAATCGATCAAAAATCCAGGAGTTCATAAATTATTTGCAGCCCACCTTACTATCTCTATCTGTGCTGGTTGTCAGGATCTTAAAGAAACGACTTAAATCTTTATTCTCTTGAAGCCTTTCTGGTGATATGCCATACTGTTGAATAGGATAAGTCAAAAAGATTAAAGATGATGTCATCCTAAATTGCAATAATTTAAGATAATATAACCAATAGAATAAGATCCACAAAAGGTGCTAATAAATTTGGCCTGAATATTGTCTCCTCATTCAAGTTCTATGGTCTTTGTAGTGACTGAATTAGTGTTGTTTATTGATTGATACACAATAAGTCATGCCTAATTAATTGTGATAGTGACAAAACCAATCCTCAGTCCATAATGTAGGATGCGCTGTCTGTAATAAAAACATTATCAATATTTAAGCCACAAACAAGCTTTCCAAGCCTCTTTAAAGCATAACAATGATGTAGGAAGTGCCATCAAGGCATTAATCATTGCAGTTATTGATTGGGATCAACCAAATGTCTACAATATTTCAATATTGCTTATTATAAAAATTGCCTTACTCATCATAATGGGCACAAAAAAAGATACTAATATATACAATACAAATATAAGATGGATCAATCGAACCAGGACACCATTCAAACTAAAAACATAGAGCTTAGTTGGCCACAAAATGAATTGTTTATAGCACTTTTTTAGCTTTTACGAGTACAAGTCTTGAGATAATATATGAGGATTTTATCAAACAATGAAGATCAACTTAAAATAAAATTAGCAGTTGGCACTTAATTTACCGTTGTCGGTTTCATTTCAGCAATCTAAGTTATGCATTGCAAGACAATCATAATAAATGGAACTAAAATTTTAAAGCCAAAAAATAAAATCATGGAAGCAGCAGGTTAGAGCTTACACGATGGTTTTGCATGACAAGACAATCAGTACTCAACTTTTCAAGCAAAGAATGAGGGAATCTGATGAAGAACGGACATGTTAGGTTGCAAAATAATCTGGAAAAACTAAGCTCGTTGTCCAAAGAGAAACATTTACCAAAAATAAATAAAGAAATTAAAGCACAAAAGTCCAACCACGATATCTGCAACCACCAACTTGGTGATGAATGATTAATACAAAATAAATAAATAAATAAAGATAACTACCCACTATGGTGTTTTCTTAAACCCACATTAGTGTATTGTTAATTTTTATTTAATCACACCATCTTACATCCAAAATACTCACACACAAAAGAGGTTCCCAGGTTTTTCAACGAGTCAGAACAACAGTATATTTATTTCCCATTAAGGACCTGAACAGTTTGATAAATTGATGCAACGTAGCAATAATGACCACCACTGTGGTGTTCTCTTAATCCTACGTTGTTGTCCATTTATATATAATCAGAGAACCTTATATCATAATTTCTTATAAATCCAAAAACATTGACATATATTTCTGAGCCAGACACGACAAAATTTATTTTCGTGGCATTGAGCATCTAGGAAGTTAATACTAAAAATCTTTAATTTTTCAGGACTCGGATAGAAAGAAATGCGTCAGATTGGAGAAAGATGTACTGTATAAAAGGACAAAAAAAAACCACAAATTGAAATCATTTATGAATCCCAATGCAAAATTATGAAGAGCGTGTTTAGAAAAGATAAATCCAAAATTTTAACATTGATATTTATTATCTATTAATTAAAGTCTTAGTATCTTTTAAAAAAAAGGAAATTTTAGTGTGATGACAAGATCACACCATATTTTCCATAATGATGTTCTTTTAATTTTTTTTTTTTTTTTTTACAAATGATACTATTATTTTTTCATTCTAGCAAAATACCCAAATAGCTACAGCAACAACAACACAAACATATTTTTTATCACTATTAAAACTAACAAATTTGAAAGTTCTACAACAATCATATGAACAAAGTACAAAAAAGAATCAATCAAATTTAATGAGATACGCATAAAGGCCATAGAAGTTCTACAACAATCATATGATCATCACAAAATCTGTTAGTTAAATTAGAACATCTAAAAATCCCATTCGATCATTAGGACAGAGAAACCATAAATCAATCAAAAGTGCAAAATTTTATACCAACATTGCAAAATAGCTTGATGGGTTAAACATCTACAACTAAAAAGTATATCTTCTTAAAAGAAAAGAAGCTCAAAGAGCCCTAAAACAATCTACTAAGCAAAAATCAGAACAGCTCTACGGCAGCATGACTATATTGCATCAACATCATTCAAGCTTATAATTCTAATACAATCCTTGGATATATATATATATATATTATACATATAAGTATAATTATGAAGAGAAATTAAATCAGAAATCAAATAAATAAAGAACGATTGGCATAAAATATCACAAAAGTTCTACCTTCGAAAGACTGATCCTTCAATGCTCACATCTTTTCTAAATTGAAGAGTAGATGTCATATATGAGGCATTAAATTCTTCAAGTATATGTTTGTCCTAGCCACAGGAAAGAGTGTGTTTAATAATAGAATCAGCAAATCCAATGAGTGTAAAAAAAAAATTTAAATGTACATATGCAGTCAAAACAGAATGAATCATCCTTGAAAAAATGAACAACTTAAAACAATCGCATAGGTAAATTGATAATTGCTGAAGTAAAACAGAACAAAATATTTAATTTCCATGCTCTTATCATATAGATATATATACCAGAACACTATATCAACTATCTTCAACAAGAATTGTGCTTTTGCCAGTCACGGGATTCTCAATACTAGAAACAAATTTCTCATCCATAAAACACCAGAATACAATACTGTTAACGAAACCAAATAGCACACGTGGAAACAGACAAAATCAGATAAGTGAGGGATATGAGTGAGAGGTAACTTACCTTACTAACGATCATTGTTAAAAGTTCAAAACCTAGGCAGGTGGCAAACAACGGGAAATGTTCCCCCGCATCATTTCTTGCTAAAAGTTTCTGCAAGAAAAACATTTAAAAGAGGAGGGAGAGAGGGAGGGGAGGGGGGGACACTATTCATGAAAAGATACAATATATGAAGTTTAAGCACAACTTAGTTCTAATAAATACACCCCACCCCCACACACAAAAAACAAAAAGTATTTTGCATTTTGTTCTTGATTTCCGTCAATACATTAATCAGATAAATTGCCTTAAGGGCGAAAAATAGCACTTTTTCCATTTGCTCATTTCAGCTAATTTGGAACTCTTTAAAATAGACTTGTCCAACGATGTGGGGAAAATGACCAATCATAGTTGACAGATATGAAAAATTAAAGAAACACATACTCCTTCAATTGGAACAATCCACAGAATTCCCTCAGAGAAGCCAAAGTCTCAACAAAATTAAAATATAGAAAGGTAACTTGTGAATAGGTTTTGGAAGAAGCATTTTCTACAACAATGAGTTTAAAGTAAAGTGCAACCAAACAAACTATAAGAAAATGCAACAATAAAAATAAATTTACCTTAAAAATTGCCTCAGCAACATTGAAGTACAGCCCAGTTTTAACCCTTCCCCCAGTAAAAAGCACTCCATTGACCAAACTTAACTTCTGCAACATAACTAGATCTAATTATCACAATCATATATAGTAAAAAATAATAATAATCATCCCATAAAGACACCGCACAAAATTCACACTTACTATCGTAGTGTTCATCACATCAAATTTAATGATGAGATAACAAAATATAAAATATAGTTAGAAGTGTTAATAAGGAACTAAAAGATACATATCCCAAGAAGGAATAAATTAAATGAGATACATATAAAGGCCATAGAAGCAAAGCTTTGGATTCTATGTCTTTGATTAAGAGGAATTAAAGAACCACAAGGCGACTCTACTTTGATATACAGAATAGAGGAAAATACAATAAATTAGTTTGGTGTGGAATGAGAAAGACATAAGTTTAAATTTTGAAAAATGCAACCTCTATTTCCAAAACAAATTCAAAATTCAAGTTCTTATTCTGCATGATTGAATTCCAATAGTCATGTGGGTGTCCCTCAAATGTTACAAACAGGAAAATTCACCTCCCCTGATATTTTATGAGCATCATTTATCTATACCAACAGTTTTATTATGAATATGGTGATCAAAGATGATACTCCTGCCAATATCATGATTTCAAAAAATAATTTGCAAAACATCATACTTTGGTTCAGATTTTGGTCCCATTCTCTTGTTGAGTTACAATTGCATGTCGATTGGTCTCTAAAAAAAGTAAATGAACTGATCGCCAAGCCTAAAAAGATGCTCATGTAAATTTTGCTAGACCAATGATGCTTAGAAAATGTTACCAAATACAGCTATGTTTTGATTTTGAAAGAAATGGTAGGATATATGGGATTATGGGGAACTAACAGAGAAACAGAGTCAGTTAAAATATCAGACAACGAAATGCAAACATTATGAGAATTAAATAAAAAGGGATAAATTAAGAATACAAACATTCCACTTGAAATACAGTGAAGAAGCATAAAAAACCATTTGAGTAAGTAAACCACTTTTTCATTATTTAAAAAGAAATTTGCCTACTTTGAAAAGCAAAAGTTAGAGTAGAATATTTAGCTCCCCGTAAAAAATGAAAAGAAAACCATCTAGTAGTAGAACAGGCGGACTGGAATGAGTGAACATACTCAATACTCACAAAGGAAAATCAAATCAAACCAAAAAGTCTTAATCTCAATAATATGAGGTTGGCTATATAAACTAAGACAGACAAAAAAAATTCTATTTAATCTAATACAAGATACCCCTGTTCCAAATATTTTTATCAGTCACCATTCTTTCTTTCAAATTTAATAATTTCATATCCTTTATTATCATCTCTCTTCAAGTTATTTTTTGTTTTTCCATCAATTTTTTTCTTATTCAATGCCAATCTTTACCTCCTTCTAACATGTGCATTCGGTCCGTTTTAAGTGATCAAGTCAACATAAGCGATTCTTTCTCTTATTTTCAAGTGGAACTATCCCAACCATACTACGAATATTCTCGTTCTTAATCTTATGCATTCTAGTATTACCACACATCCATGTCAACATTCGCTTATCAGCTATACTAATCTTATTGTATGTTATTTTTGGTTAACCCAACACTCCATTTCATATAACAAAAAGGGTTTAATAGTCATCCTGTAAAATTTTCCTTTTAAACTCAATGCCAATGGCAATTACAATCACCCAAAACTCCCAATGCACTTTTCTACTTAAGCTAACTAGCTTTAATCCTATGATTGACATTACCATCAATCTCTAGAACACTCTAAATTAATGACCCTCGTAAAGGAAAATCAATCGCAAAAATATCAAAGAACCTGAAGAATCTTAAATCCCTTTGAATCCATTTAAGCTTTGTTCGGTTACAACCCAGCTTGCGATGGGTGTTAACATCATAAGAGGAGAAGATGAAGTGTGAAGTAAAAAGCTAAATAAAATGTGTTCTCTACTATTTATTCTCGGATTCATCAACGGATCACTCTCAGCCCTCCAACTTGCATATTCCAAATCTATTGGTTAAGGACATAAAATTTTTAGTTCCAAATTTTTTTCCTGTAATGAACCCGATTTTATTGGGATTAAAGTGGTTTGGTTTGGTTTTGAAAAATAGGACACTAATGAAGCTAGAGACACTTCACTATTTAATGATCCTCCAAACAAAATTAGCATAAAAATAAAAAAAATTGCAGCCTGAGTTTGTATGTATCAAACAAATAAGCAACAACAAACATAAAAAATCTATAGTCAGCTCAGCTAGTCACTTTCATAATCTGATATACATATAGTGTCCCACCAGATAGACCAACTTAACATACAAATACGTATAGAAATCTATAATCTGGGCATTTATGAATCAAAAATACAGACACTGAAATTTGAATAGTCACTTCACTTTTCCTAATCCCATATACGTTTGGTTCTACATCCACATAAACAAAAGTTACAAACAAACAAAGAATTTATAATTCAATCTTCAATTCACCAAACAAATAGTACCAAAGACGGATTCGACGAACTTGACGCAGTATATTGTAACATACAGTTTCGAGAACCTCGGCAGGCTCGTTATAGATGAGAGGGATGACGCGAGCGCCGGCGGATTCGACGAACTTGACGTAGGACGAGGCAATATACGAAGCGCCGGAGGAGTTGCAAAGGCGGCCGGAAGCTCCGTCGCCGGGATGGCTGAGGATTCCGATGATCGGGCGGTAGTTGAGGCCGGCGTCCGGCGCGACGCACCGCGGGGGACGCGGAGACTCGCTCGGCAAGAAGATGGTGGAGTGGGCCCTCGCGTGGGGGAGGTCATCGGAGAGGGAGATCAGCAGCGGGATCAGCAGGTAGTTCCAGAATTCGGATGGCCGGGAAGAGTCTGTGTCGGCGGAGGTCATGTCGTAGGCGGCGGAGGGAGTAGAGAGAAGAGGAGAGAGCACTTAATTGGGGAATTTGAGGGAGAAGGGAGGAGAGACGTGGGGTGGGGACGACTGAATATTGGTTTTTGATGGAGAACCGTCCGCGTCTCTCACGCTCTCTCCCCTCGCGGCTCGCTGCAGGGGGTAGAGAGCAAGTAGAGTAGAGTAGGCGATGTGGTCATCCTTGGCGGATGGTATAACGGTAATGCTGAAGCTGCTGGGAAGAAAAATGTAGGCTACGTTTAGCACTCGATTATTTTTCTGTTTTGAGAATTTATATATTATTTTTAAATTTATTAAATCTATTTTTAAAAATAATGTTATTTTTAAAAATAATAAATCGTGATTTTATTTTACTGATGATCATGATCTGATGATGATGAAGTTGCGATCTGACAGGATGTAGGCTACGTTTGCAATGTGAAAGATTTGATATAAATCATATGAAAAAGTAAGCATGGGGTTGATGAAGTCAATGCCTTTATTATTGAACCGAATAAAATGAATTTTTTAATATTTAATTTAATAATTTGATTAAAAAAATCAAGTACAGAATCCATGCTCTTACGAGGGCCGATTCCACACCTAAGCTAATAATAATAGAATGAAAAATATTTATTTATTTTACTATTTTTATTTCAATGTTTATCCGGTTACATATTTAAATTTATAATCTCTAACATCTTCCTATTGTTCGAGCGACTATTGTTCCTAGTCTCATCAAACCAATCATTTCATTCCTGGTTTCGTCAAGATGAAATCACATTTGGAAAGAATTCTCACTGCCTTTTTTTCTTTATTGAAATAGTTATATATATATATATATATATATGCTTTATCATATTTGTAGTTTTTTAAAAATATCAACGGCTAACAATAAAAAGTCAATAATAAACAGTCTAGAAATTCAAAATCCAAAACAACATTTTCAGTCCGAATAACACGCACAAAATATAGAGGTTAACTTGCAAAATTTGTAACTGTGGCTTCAGGACTTCAAATGACTTCAAGTCGGTCTCTTAATCTATTAGTAATTGAGTTATCCACATTCAAAAATTAAAATCAACTGACTTGGGTCGTACAAAATGGAGAAAGAAGCAAAAAAAAAATAAAAAAAAATAGGTAGGAATTTACTATAAAATCTAAAATCTGGATTAAGATTTTATACATATTGGATTAACCTCAAATTAATTGCAAACGACACATGAGGATGTTAGCTACTTGACTTGAGGAAATGACACTGATTTAGTATAGGATGAATTATTTTGTGGGTGTTATATGTATCGTGGCAATTTTTTATTTTTTGCTTTAAGGGTTTATTGTAATGTATAGTTCAGCTGTGTCAATTGCTTGAACATTTTCAAGAATGGTTTCAACATGGAGATTTGGCCTAATATAGTCACTGTTTTTCACATTCGTAGTAACTTACAAATGTTTAGTGCATAAAAAGATGTAACTATATATTGTAATATTTCTATATATAGCATATGTTATTTTCTGCCGTCCTTTTTACATTTCTGCTCATGCTTAAATGCTTTTAGCTAACTTTTTGGATAATTATCATCCATTTTGTTTTATATGGCTAATTAAATTTACTCTTTCTTTTAAAAAAACATGGTTGTAGTCAACTTGGTATTGGCTTCAATGACTGAAAAGTTATATACATAAATACAAGGAAAGTTAAAAAAATACTTTGGGGATTGAAGCTTATACTTGTTTTATTGAAAGGGAATTGTTTTCAAAACCAATGTTCTTGCAGTGGACAAACATACTATAAGTTTTTTAAAACATATACTTTTATTATGATGTCAGGCTAATGAAGGAAATGCCAATAATTATAGGGAATTTGGGTGTAACTTAAGTTATATGAAACATACAATATATTATGCACACTTGATTTTATAGATTTTATCTCATCTATTGTTGCATAAATGTATGGTTTGAAAGAAGATGACAACTTTCTTGTTGCGTCTAATATGCTGATTTCATTTTCTTCTGCTTTATGGTTCCATTGGCTAATTTAATGAGTTCTTAGATGGTTGTCAGGACAATACTTGAAGGAAGTAGCTCTTTTTGGTTGCCCATCTTTTGCAAGGAAGAGTGTTTATTTTGCTAAGAGATTAAGCATCTTTTTGGGGATTCAAGAAAAAATTGTAAGCAAGATCAATACCCTGTTAAAATTATCTTCTTAGTGTGTCATGTTTGTCATTTAAACTATATAATAATAGGGAAAATATATGTGCACCAAGCATTGCCCATAACAATATCATTTCATTTTTTTGTTTTTGTGTCTTTTACCTTCAGGCTTGTAGCAAATGCGTCTTAAGTCCATCATGCAAGTATCTCTACTGAGATGTGTGGAAAAGGAAAAGCCATGAAATTGGATTTGGTTGATGTGATGAGAGTTATCACTATATACACGTTAGAATCAACGTCGGTGCAGTTGTTAGTGACTGATGAGGTAAAGGCTTCTGTGTCAGAGTTGCTAAAACAAGTTCTAAATTTAAGCAATTGTGTTTGATTCAATTTGAGGTTTGGTTGGTTTAAATATTTGTTAAAGTAATGAAATGGATGCTTATCATCGGTCTATTTTCTTTGAGCAACTCTCTTTTTGCGGCATTAGCCCAAGGTTCAAAAATACACGATTGAGGCGGACGTCTCAACCGTCGACGATAATTTCTTTAGTAATTTCTTTTTTTAATTGTTTTTCATTACACAGTATGTTAAATCTAGAAGAGTAAACATAATTAAAATTTAAAATAAAATAAATAATTATAGACGGATATTAATTTATAGATGTTATAAACATTATATTATCGAAATGAAATTAATTATAAATTTATTTAAAATTTAAAATAAATCGTGACTTAACATTTAAGTTAAGTCACTGGTTACTCACCTCGAGACAACAATTGATGCTGGATGACAATGATGGACGACAATCAACGCTAGATGACGATCAATGCTGGAATGACAACGTTACTGCTTCGATTGTTTGACGACAATTGATGATGACGATGGAGGCAACTTTGAGTCTTTGATGCGAGGATAAGATCGGAAAAGCATACAAGATGCAGAATGCAACTTATAAGTAGGTTAGCCACTTACTTTTTATTAACCTATTTAAAACGTGTTCGTCTATGTCGCAAGCGCCTCATTCCGAATATGAGATGAGGCGGCAGAATAGACTGCCTCACCCAAGTGAGGCAGGCCGCGATTGATACGGCTTCTAAAGCGGCACCTCCATGTGGTTTGATGTCGAGGCGAGCGAGCGGCACCTCCAACATCTCAGCCTATTTTTTTGAACCATACATTAACCTTGACAAAAAAATTAAAATCCGGTAAATTTTTGGTGAATGGGCATAAATTGCTAGTTAAGGTATTTGTATTGGGGCTGTTAGAGCATCCACAACAATTTTGATATTTTTATCCCTATTTTAAGGATGAATAGTATATAATTTGTTTATTTTTTTAAAACACCAAACATTTCATTCCTTATTTTTATCTACATTTATTACTTAACTTATTTTATATTATTTTCTCTCTCAACTTTTCATTATTATCACCAATAAAAATATTACAAGTATAACAATATATACTAAAAAATTATAAGAAAAATAGTTAGGACTGAATAGTAAATCCCTAAACATAGGGATTTACTATTCATTTTCTATCTCTATACCCTATTTTAGGGAACCTGATATGAATGAATTTTTGATAAATCTGTATTTTTTGTAGGATTATATCAAACCTGGTATGGATGCTCTTAGTGGAGAATTTTTATATTAAAACCTTTTTATTTTTTACTTTAAAAGAAAGAAAGAAAAATATTTATGCAGCCATACAAACTTTGAATCTTGAAGGTTTATCAGGAGTAGGTTTTTCAAGGGCTCTTAGAATGAGCTTGTGCATTGAATCATTCAACAAATGTTCTGCACAAGATGGCATGATCATTAAATGTAAAACCAATTTTTTAAATTATATTTACTACGTATATTTAATAATAATGATAATAATAATAATAATAATTTGTTGTAAAATATATGCTATAACTTCATGTTCAAACGATATATCTCAAAAATCCGTTGCTTAATTGGTTTAAGTACAGGCATTAAATTTGAAGGTGAAATGAATGAAAGCCGTGACCCTGCACACGAGGGAAACCCACTCCCAGCAACAAACAACCCTTAGACCCATGAACCACAGCCGGGAGAAGTCGTGCGTCGAGACTGGAGCAGTGCCAGACGACGGCGCGAAGCTGGGGTGGCATGAGTGAGTCGTGGGGTGCGGCTCTGGTCACCATTGATGAAGAGACGCTAGAGGGGGCACGCGCAGAAACTGGGAGAGGCGAGATAGAGGGTGGGTGGAAAATGTTTTGCCGATTTTTTTAAAATGTTTTTGAAATTTACATAAACATTTTTCGCTCGACGGAAAAATACTTTTATTTGACTTCTTATTTTACATCTCACTTTTTAAAAAATCTGTAAAATATAGGATATGTTTTGATTATTTTGTTTTATATTTTTATTTTCAAAATATAATAATTATTTTTAAATATAAAAAACTAAAAATTAAAAATATTATTTTCATTATTATAAATAAATGTCTCCTAAAATAAAAATATTTTTTTATAGAAAATACATTTTGAAAACAAAAAATATATATAACAACAAACATGCTCACCACACACAATGTAGCCTCATTTTTATTTCTATTTTCTAAGGCATAAGATTAATTTTTAGAGCATATTCAATGCCTAGTAAAAGTTAAAAGTGTCACATCATACTTTCAACTTGTTCAAAATTTCAAATTGTCCTTGGTGCTAGTTGTCGCCAAGGATAAATATAAATATATATATATATATATATATATATTATAACACGTTAGGCAAAAATGTATTTTGGTTATTAATACTTTTTAAATTGCCACTTAGGGTTTGAATAGTAAAATGAAACTTAGGTCTTAGGCTAGGTCATTAGAAATAAACCTTCTATGGGCTATCTTTGGCCTAGACTTACGTCATAGATATTTGGGTCTTCAAATCTTTTGACATAGGTCATTTGAAACATCTTGAGGCATGAGTCGTGAGTCTACAGTTGGAGATGAACGTTAAGCTTCATAAACATAAATGGCTGTTGGGAATGAGCCTTCATCAAACTTGGACCTCCTTTAGATATGAGATTGATATCTTCACTGGAAATGGGCCTTAAGCCTTATTGGAAAATACACTTTGGATCGTCATTGGATGGGCCATTGAAAATGGGCCTTGGATCATAGACTTCCTTATCCTCTCATATGACAAGTATTATATGAGTTTAAATAATTTCTTTGAGCTTGGTTTGCAAAAATCAATGAGTTTGGTTTTGCGTTAAGTTCACATGATGTTGCTTTATTTATTCGTAAATTTGCTTGCGAAATAATTATCTTACTCATATGTGTCAATTAGAAAGGTCTATTTACAGGTAGGTTGTGTAGAAAATTCGTACATGAATATTCTCTCTGCCGTTGGATTGGTATGAATAAAAAGTTTTAAAAAATAATAATATCAATCAAACAATAATGAATATGTTCATGCGCGAATTACTTGCACAATTTACTTATATGTAGCATTACTCATATCAATTTAATAAGGTATCGCCCTTGATTGTAATTTATTTAGGTAGATTATAATTGATTTATGTAATTAAATTAATTAATTTTGTACTACATAATAACATCAAGTACATACGACACTTTGCATATACAAAATGAAGTTAAAAAAATATTACTTCTCTTTATATTGTCTCTCTACTTTGTTTTTTACAAATTTATTAAACTTTCGAAAATTTCTTAAAAACTAGGAAGTTGCAACGGTGAAGGTGGTCCAATTGCCAAATTTCTTGATTCCAAATCATTTTTAACATTAGGGTTGTGTGGCCGAACAAATAAGTTTTATAGTCGGTGGTTTAGTTTGACCAAATTGATTATTCAATAATTATTGGGTTACTTATTCAGTTACTCATTCAAATAATTCTAATTTACTTTGTTGTCACACATGTGAATTAAAAGTTTGTTGAAATCTATCCAACTAATAAAACAATGGAGCTTTTTTTCTTGGCGCTTTTGTTCAACAATTGTTGCATTATGTATACATCCATGTTTAATGTTTACCATACTTTATTATAGTTAGAAACCTTATTATTATTATTTTATTTTTTTCGAAGATTTTAAATTTTATTCCTACTTAATATTATTTTAAAATTGATACAATAATTTTAGAATCTACGGTAATAGATGAGACTTAAAAAAAACCTCAACTCTCTCCATTTATATGGTGAATAGTTATGTCATGAATTCAAAAAGTGAAATATTTTCGAATAAATCTATTTTTTAAGGAAAAAATCTATTTTCAAGTAAATTACGTAGAAAATCATAAAAAAATATTCTCCCTGTCATTAAATTGATATGAATAATAAACTTTAA
Source organism: Taxillus chinensis (assembly GCA_023512835.1). Lineage (NCBI taxonomy): Eukaryota > Viridiplantae > Streptophyta > Magnoliopsida > Santalales > Loranthaceae > Taxillus > Taxillus chinensis. The sequence goes on from CM042092.1 coordinate 3,080,801, forward strand.
AAATAATCATATGAAATAAAGATATTTCTGTGTGAATTACCTGTACAATCTTTGATAATATTACTTTTTTTAAAATAAAAAAAATTATAAATTCGATCAAAATTTCATCAGGTTGGATGTATATATATTTCATATGCTCACACAAACCGGTCAGCACAATTCATACTTGAAATGTCAATGTATTATAATCATATATATACATTAAGCATGCAAGTCTCTAATAAGATCCGAACCGAATATCTCACCTAGACCTGTTTTGCATTGCCATGTGGGGGCGACTTACTTATACCTCAAGTGAAGGGGACATGGGGACATGACTGTTAGTTGCCTATAATTGTGTACTGTTTGCTACACTGTTTCAGTTTGTATTGCAATGATGTAGCGGTTGAGACACATAACGGATATTGACAGAGTTAGGGACAGCATCAAAAATCAAAATTGAGAAAGAAGTAAAACCATTTACTACTATGTCATTAATAATGCTTTTGAATGAATATTTCGTCCCCATTATATATAGACCACTGTATATGAACCAAGTTTACTGGTAAGAGTGTCTACTTGTGATAGGTATTAAATCAAATGAAATTAGTAATCTTTAATCCTAATAATGATATGAAATCGATTATATGAATTGAGAAAGACAAAAAAGTTTATATATATGATTTAAGTAAAGAGCTGCACATTTACTTTTTAATTCTTTTAAAGTATTTTATTTTCCGTGGCAAAATCGTTAATGAACGCCAAAACATGGGCGGAATGAGTAGCTGAAAAACATATTTAGCTCAACAGCCCTTCCTTCCTTCCTTCCCGTCATTTGCGGCCTCTCGGTCTCCAGTGTCAGCTGCCTAGCTCCCTCTGAAAAACCGTAGCTGTTTGCCGGTCGGCCGCCGGAAACCACTACCTGGATTTCCGAAAATTACAGTCTCTCAACCTATTTATCTCCGGCAAACGCCGCCTCTAACCGTTTTCCGGCAACAGTTAATGCTTACATTTTCCTATTAATTTGTCTGCTTAACACACACACATCATATTACTTGTTCCGAAACCAACTTGATTATTCGACAGCGGATCGATTATTAGGACAAAAGTTGGTGATTTGTGGGTGGAGAGGGAGAGGGGCGGATCGGAGGGGAGGAGGGAGGGAGATGACGGGGACGAGGCTGCCGACGTGGAAGGAGAGGGAGAACAACAAAAGGAGGGAGAGACGGAGGAGGGCGATTGCGGCCAAGATTTTCTCCGGGCTGAGGATGTACGGCAACTACAGGCTTCCCAAGCACTGCGACAACAACGAGGTTCTTAAGGCCCTCTGCGACGAGGCCGGCTGGACCGTCGAGCCCGACGGCACCACCTACCGCAAGGTACGCTGCTTCCATGCACCATCACTTTCTTGGTATGTTTGTTTGCTCTTTTCATATCAAATAAGAAACGTGTAGTGTGTGTATGCTAGCGAGTCTTGTCCAAAAATAAAATAAAAGAACGTATATCGATCCCAGACCAGGGCTTTAGCTAGCCCCCATGGACCAAGGTTTGTGTTAACAGTCTCCCTGCTGGTTCGTGCTTCACTATTTACTTGTGGGTAGAGCTACTTCGAAGAGGGGGGTGAGGGGGAGGGGTTGGTGTTGTTGAATCGATGATTCAATGGGTTCAGTAGTTTAGCGTGCATCCGCCGGCGCATTTTAGCACGCAGAAATGGAGTGGTCCTAGTCCTTTAATTAGTTCGTGCTAACATGCGCGCCCTCGTTTCATGGCGCCTTAAAACGCCATTAGCATTTGTGCCTTTTTGACTGATCTCTGATGATGGCGTTCTTTTTCTTTAGATTTTTATTTCACTTTTGTTTTTGGCGCGTGCTCGCGCATGTTAAGGCTGCAGGCTGTAGCTCTCTCTCTCTCTCTGTTCTTTTCTAGTGACGCGTGAAGCACCAGATTCTCTCATGTAAAGGCTTTTAATCTTGATCACCGAGTCTGGGGACCCTCCAAATTGAAATGGCCAGTCAGTTTTACCAAATTAAACTTGATTTGTATCTCTCTTTTTTCCCTTACTTTACTTGGTTAGTTCAATGATTCTCTCTCTCTCTCTCTCTCTCTCCCTCTCTCCACAGAGCTGCGTAGTTATCCATTTTGGACCGCCTCTGTCCTCCATCGCAGCTGCGTTTGTCTGCAAGGGACATCCCTCCCTCTCCATTATTTGAGGGCCACCCTTCTAATCATTTAGAACAATCATTTATGACCCTTCTCCTTTTTTTTTCTCTTGAAAAAAAAAATCGACCCTTCTCCATTAATTGAGGGCCGGGTCATCCTTATAATCAATTATGGCCCGTACTGCACTTTCCCAAACGGGTGTGGAGGGTATTCTGGTTGTTGCGTGATGTAATTAATTACGTACATGATTAATGTTTTCTATGAAAAAATAAGAGAGCATACATACATATGGCACTTCAGTTGGTTAAAAAAAAAATATTCATGGGATCCCTAATTAATTCATAAAAAATATTCATGAAAAAATATTTAAGAAAAAATTTTCATGAAAGAATGAACATGGGATCCCTGTAGAAGTGCCCCATAGTCCTGAAATCGAACATGTTTTTATGCTTGTGAGAAGTGCCTAGCGAGAAAATTATAGGGCGTCTACGTAATTGGGTTGTCGGTCTAGGGGCAACTCAACATGGTTTGTCGGTTACAGCTAATTGTCATGTTCAAAAGAGAAGACAACACTATATGTTCAGTACCCGGAATAGCATATTGTACTGATTTAAATAGAGGGGGCAGGGCAGGGCAGGCATATGAAATGTGAATGCAAAACAAATATAGCTGCCAATATTTCTGATATTTCAGTTTTACCTTGTCAATAGGGACATGCATGCCACATTTGTTGTGGTTGTGGTGTTACGGGCACTTTGATTGCCCATGTAACTGTTGATTTTTTTTTGCAGGGATGCAAGCCTGTGGAACACATGGAGATGATGATGATGGGTGGTGGATCTGCCACGGCTAGCCCATGCTCATCCTACCATCCAAGTCCCTGCATCTCTTATAACCCCAGCCCGGGTTCCTCTTCCTTCCAAAGCCCAGCCTCATCATCCTTGGCTGCTAACAATCTCAATGCCGACCCCAAGTCCCTCATTCCATGGCTAAAAAACCTCTCCTCTGTCTCCTCTTCAGCAACTTCCTCGAAGCTAGCCCATCTCTACATCCGTGGCGGCACAATCAGCGCTCCTGTCACCCCTCCCTTGAGCTCCCCAACCGCCCAAACCCCTCGACTCCAAGCTGATTGGGATGAGCAGTCTGCTCATCATCCAAGCTGGGGAGGAGCTCATCACCGTTCCTTCCTCCTCTCTTCCACTCCGCCCAGCCCCAGTCGCCTCCCCGGTTCTGAATGGTATGCTGGGGTTCCCGTCTCTCAAGGCGGATCTACTTCTCCTACATTTAGCCTTGTCTCAAACCCGTTTGGGTTCAAGGATGAGGCCATGGGGAGTAATGCCGGCTCCCGCATGTGGACTCCTGGCCAGAGTGGCACTTGCTCTCCCGCTATTGCGCCAGGGTCTGATCAGACTGCGGATGTTCCAATGGCTGAAGTAATTTTGGAGGAGTTTGCCTTCAAAAGCCACCAGCCCGGGCTAGTGAAGCCATGGGAAGGGGAGACAATTCATGAGGAGTGTGGGTCGGATGATCTAGAGCTTACTCTAGGAAGCTCAAAGGCCAGGTATATGTTGAGAAACACATTTAAAAATGTAAGATCAAACATTTACTTATTTACGCAAACTGTGCTTCTTGGTTATTTATTTTTTGTCAATGTTATAATGCAATGCAGATGAAGGGATTGCACTAGACGGACAGCAAGATCAGTGGTGTTTGGATCTGCATACCCCTAGCTTATACTATGTCCATTGGTTTTCTAGTGGGGGAGGGTATGTGAGCATGAGCAGGCGTGCTTGTTTTGTATTATTTTGGTTTGTTTTTTTCCCCTCCCATTCCTTTTCAATGATGTCATTCGTCGGAGTTTTCTTCAAGTCATTAGTCATGAGGTTGCTTTGAAGTTTGAAACCCTCTTATTTGGTTCTCTTTTCCTTTTTCTTCATTAATTAATGTGAAGGACTTAGAATACTGACATGGATTTAGCCTTAATCAATGACCCGATGGGGGAAAAAAGCCAAAAACAAAACAAAAGAAATTGGACCATCTTAATGGTCTGTGTTTATCTGGATAATGCGACAAAATAATGTGCTGAGAATGTCACCAAATTATCCTCTTTTTGCTTTTTTGGATTTTTTATTATAGTATTGAATAGGAAAATTTTGCTGGGTTTTATTAGTAGTATTAAATAGTAAGATGATGTGCATTATTATCATGGCTAGTGAGTTTGGCACTAATAACCTTGACAGACAAGCAGAGGAATAGGCTTTTCTGGAACATGATAATGCTTCTGTCGTGACCCTGGCTTTATCTGTATTATAGGGATTATCCGCATGCTTATGTCCCCATCTCCTGGTTTTTCTTTATTGTTTTTTGACCACAGCCCCTTTAGCCGTAGCTTTTTGTAATTTCTTTCTCCACTAGTAGAGATTCGAGAATCAGTCACATGGGCCAATACTGTAATACTGTAGGGTGCTTGGTTATTCACCTCCCACGCCCTGTTTCTTCTCCCTATAGAAACATACTCGTGCTGTTTATAAATTCAATAATGTTAAAAACGCTTCAAAAATGTTAAAAATAAAATCCTAAAGCTCCCCTGACGCCCATAATGCCATGACTAGACAGCTCTTGAAAATTGTGCTGTTCGAAAATTTTCTTGGATAACCAATAGTAAACACGCCTAATTTTCTCCGTGTAATGCTTTAATCTAAAGTTTGCTGATCTGAGATAGTTCTTCATTTAATCTGTTTAGTGATTAATGATCTTATAAATTAAATTTAAATATCTGTAATCAAACAATTAAATCTACAAAACGAGCTTAGTCTCCAAAACTCATCTTCCATTCCAACATTCTACCAAAAAAATGGGTCTCCAAGCATATGTTTTCTAGTGTGTTGGAAGCTAAGGAAAATAGAACGAACATTTCTAACGGTGAGAAAGTGGTTTCCTTGTACTCGTAAAGCAGGCTCCATGCCTGGTGGGTGCCATGCATCTTAGCAGGGGCCGTTAATCTTCTCCAAATATTGCATGAGTAGGTTAAAAGAAGTTGACAAGAGTATAAATGGGCCGATTTGGGTGGACAAATCAGCCCATTTATCAAAAACTACCTCAAATCACAAACAGAAGGGAGGGAGTTGACAAAACTCTACAATTCTCAAAGCATTTTTTTTTTACACCCGGCTAATATCAATGCATTTGAAGCTCCTTTACAATATTATTCAATATTATGTATAGAATAAATCTTTTCCATAGGCATCAGATTTTCAAGAGATTGTATTACTGACATGACATGATTTTAACACTTTCTATATGTTGTACAATCAATTTTGTTGCCAAGAGCCCTTGAAGGAATAAATAATGGAGATAGCGCACAACTTACAAGGGGATCAAACTCCAAACACCAACTTACAAAAAACATTCTTTAGGAACAAATTAGGCCTTGAAGCCAAGCACCTACTGATTAGTTCTTTAACTTTTGAATTAGATCGAAGAGTGCATGATATAGAATGGAAGCTATAGGAGGCCTGGGTAATGAACCAAGTATATCCGCCGCATTGATGGACTGACTATCATAGAACCTAAAATTTTCCTGCATTCTTGTTGTCATGATACTTCCCTCAAGTGAGCAGCCAACAAAGGCACCTACAAAGTCAACCGGCATTACCTTTTTCCAGTGGAAGGCTACAAGGAACTAGCAAAGAAAGAAAACACCTCAAAAACTAAATAATAAAATTGGTTTGCATCTAAGTTGAGGGATGTCCAATTTAATTCTCAAAACAATCATGAAGCACCATGAAAAAGTCTAATACAAAAGCCCTTTGAAAGGCAATGACAAACCTGGGGAGTAGACAAACTACTTCCAAACTTCGAAACCTAAAAAGAAGTTCAAATATCATTTTTCGTAGGCATAATGTCAAAATAAGTCAACTGTGCGCCCCTAGGAAGTCAAACCCTCTAGTTGTTAACTCATTGGTCAATTAGACTCTAGTCATAGCACCTTAGCATAGAAAACTTGACACAGAATGTCATAGATATTGCAGAGAATATACAGTAACTACTGTCATCACCCATTTTTTACCAGGCTTGTATTGGCTTGTGTAAGGACTTCAACACTGGTACAAACCATGAAAGAAAATAAAACATAAAGTTACCACCAAACAGATTAGAGATGTGAATGGACACCTAGAAAAAGAAATATCTACAATTCTAGAAAATTAGATTCGGGAGTCGGTTACGTGCGGGGAATGAAGAAAAACTCTTGTACCCCCACAATGTTCACAGTTAGTACCTAGTCTTAATCTATTTGTGTTTGCTCGCATTATTAAAAAAGAAGTTATTTTTTATATTTTCAATTTCAGGAAAAGGAAATTTTTAGGATTTAGGCCTTAAAACAACAAAAAAGATTTTTAAAATAAATAAAAGGGAACATTCTAATTTTAGAAAAAAAAATGTGGGATCTAGGCCCTTGTGGCAACATTGCATTTTTCTTTAGAAAACAAAAGTGATTTTATTTTTTAGAAAAGAAAATAAAAATAATTTAAATTCAAATACTATCATAATTGATATTCGCCTAGACAGACTAGGATATGAGCATTTAGGAGTCAACCCTCTTGATTGCCCGAGCCTTTGATTTAATTTTTCTAAAAAGTGAGTTTTTGAGTTTTATTTTTTATTATTTTCTAAAAATAATAAATGAAAGAGAGATACAAGATGCTATTTTTGTATTTTTCGTTTATGAGGTTATGCTTGAAAACGACACAAAAAAAAGAAAAAAAGAAACAGCTTAGATAAATAACAATAGAGAAACTGGAAGAACAAAAACGATGCAGATTTGAGCCCTTTTCCCCTTTGAGAAATGCCTTCCGAGAGTTTCCTACAAGCACAAAGGTTAGAAAAATAAGTCTTCTTTTCTTTTGATAATTTCTCCTTTTCTGACTAATAGATGATAATGATAATGCCCCCGTCCGATAATTGATGAATGATGCCCGTCTGATCCTTAATGCCCCTTGCTGGAATCACCTCCGCTGATAATGGATGCCTCCTGCTGTCAGAAGAGGACAAATAATTCTGGGTTCTCTCTTTTGAAAATACTAGGATACTCTCTCTCTCTCTCTCTCTCTCTCTCTCTCTCTCTCTCTCTCTCTCTCTCTCTCTCTCTCTCTCTCTCTCTCTCTCTCTCTCTCTCTCTCTCTCTCTCTCTCTCTCTCATTTTTATCTCTTGGAAATCCGGTCAAAAAGCTCTCTCCCGTAATAACCTCCTTTGATACTTGATAATCGATCCTCTCTCTACCTCCTGGGGCAGTCTATTTATAGGTATTTAGGGGAGTATCTGTTGGATAGGCATTAATTGCACTCTTTATAATTCAAATAAGTCAAATGTGATGTCCCGAGAACCTCATTATGGCTCTCCATTCCTGCGTTTGAAAATAAATGAAATCGCCTAGGATTAATTTAATATTCCGCTGTATTTGGACGTATTGGTGGGTAAGGGCTGAATGCATTTTCGGGTGTATTGGTGCCGTTTTCTTGGATCAATTGTGCCATCCCGAGGAGTTCATAATTAATGTCTAGTTAGCCACCAATTCCTATATTTTGAAAGACCGAGTTTCGAGGCATCCATGAGAGTCAAATGGGTGAATTTAGCTTTTGCTATTAGTTCCGAGCCTTTGGAGAGTTAATCTGGATGATTGACATTTGATCCAGATGATTAGAAGCTTAATCCGAATGATTGAAGCTTATTTCGGAGAACTGAAGCTTATTTCAGATGATTGGAGAGTTAATCTGGATGATTGATGCTTGATCCAGATGATTGGAAGCTTAATCTGGATGATCGAAGCTTATTCTGAATGATTGGAGAGTTAATCCGGATGATTGACGATTGATCTGAATGATTCGAAGCTTAATTTGGAAGATTAAAGCTTATTGAATGATTGAAGCTTATTCCGGACGATTGGAGAGTCAATCTGGATGATTGACGCTTGATCCAAATGATTGGAAGCTTAATTCTGGATGATTGAAGCTTATTTCGGACTAGTGGAGACTCGAATTCCGTACTCCGCATCATTGAAGCTTAATTCGGATTAGTGGAGACTCGGATCCCTTACTTCGCATTATTAAAGCTTAATTCGGATTAGTGGAGACTCGGACCTCTTATTCCGTGCTAGCTCGGATTCCTTACTCCGTGTTAAGTAATTGCTCGGATTCTTTACTCCGTGTTAAGAAATAGCTCGGACTCTTTACTCCGTGTTAAGGCTCTTTATTCCGGATCGGTGGAAGTCTCGGTATAAGGACAGTGCTCCGGATGTGACCATGATGATCTAGATTTGACTATGCTGATACGGATTTGACCATAATGCTTCAAATTTTGACCAAGGGCATTTGGCCGTTTTTTTTGCATATTTGAATTTTTATGACCAAAACTATTTTGATCATAACTTTCTCATTTTAAGTTGAAATTAGACCAGATCAAATGCATTGGTCTCCAAATTTCATCTTCTACCATTTAGTGCTGGTCTTAAGGCGCTTTGAGGTCCTTTTTTAGAAGTGGGCCTCCATTTTGGGTTTCCTTGCTGAGTTTGGTCGCGACCTAACCTGGTCGAAATGGGATCCAACAACTACGAGACCGAATAGAACTAAAAAAAAACATCCCAATTTAGATTCTAGCTTCTCTCTCAGGTGACTTTAAACCTTCATATGAAAAGTACAAAAACATGAGAGGTTAATACCACTTCATTTTATATGAGCAATCGTGTCCATATCGGCCTTTCAAAGGACCTACTATTCATAAGAATTGTGCTTTACTAAAGATTGATTTTGTTTTCTTAGATTAAATTTTTCTAATTGATATTTTTTATGATTATGACAAGATTAATATTATGAAGATAATAAGCTCATTGGTATGTTTCCACGTCAAAGTGGCATGAACAGATCCGAAAAGTTCGATTAGAGGGGGGGGATATAAAGTATGTAATTCACGTTTAGAAATTATTATCTAAAACTATGATTATAGGGCCAGTTTGAAATGTAGGAGGTTTAAGGTGATTATTAAATTGAGAGCTCTTATGTAGATACAAAAAAAATGCATACAAAAAATTTAATAGCGGAGGGTAATGGGAAGCAAATGAAATGCAATTCTAATCTAATAGAATTAGAATATTAAATTAAGATAACAGTATAATCCACTAAAATACATACAAACAGGTGGGCATGCCTAAAAAAAAATGTTTAAGTGATTAAAAATACTAGCAGATTAATAATTATGTGCATGTGTGTGCGCGCACATTACATTTCAAAACATTTTTAAAATATAACAAGTACCTTTGCTGCAGCTGTATGTACAACAAGCAGCATAACCACCATAACCAGCATGTATATCAGCTTCAGCAGCCCGTCCAACGATTCCTACAGCTGCACTCAAACCTGCCCCAACGGAGAAATGCACATTTCCACTAAATGTCTTCAGAGCTGTATTTGTTCTCAACACAATTATGAAGTCTGTCACTTCACCTCCAACCTTGATAGACGTTAAAAGTCGATGACAAGTTTGGAAGGGCAAGATTTTGTTAGCACTATTTTTTTTACACAAAAAACAAAGCTGTCTATGCATTAATACAAGGCGTGCAATACTCACAAATTGAGATAAGTCAAGAAAAAAAGGTCACCACTCGATTTTAATTAAGGAAATAAAAAACATATAGAACATCTAACAATTGATTCCGTTTTTGTGATATAGGCAAAAAAAAATCCTTTTATTTATTTTTAATTTGTGGCTGAGAAGAAATTTACCAGAACATAAGGTCTCCCTTGAATTAAAATCATCAGGCAAATATATAACTATAGTTGAATACCAATACCAAGAGTAATTGTGTTGTTTTTCAGAAATATTAAATTAAATTGACAGGCGCTTTTGTTGTTATTTCTCAAAACAAATCAGATTATTTTCTTCTACCCTAATGAGCTAACCTTCATTTAAAAAAAAATTGTTTTAGTTCAGGGCATGATAATAATTAATAAAGGATGAATGATATCATTCAGCACATAAAGCTATGTCATATCACCTGAGCTCCCCACCCAATGCCAACAGAAGAAATGGCAGATGGAGCAGACCAAGACCCATCTTCTCTGCGAGCAACAACTAGACCTGTTCCGATGTTATAGGTCATCACCGCTCCAACTTTTGCAACAGTGAGGATGGCAAGGCCTTTTGTTTGTTTTAGAACGATATCTGGAATGTACTTCTCAGGCTTCAAAAAGCCTACCTGCAATGGCAGAAATTTAGTAGAGAAAAAATTCGAAAACAATTTATAAAATGTATTCCAATGGAAAGAAATTGTCATTGGGATTTTTGTCTCTATTAATGATGATTAGAGACATGGGAACCTTGAAGTCACTAAAAAATAATGTGTTCTGAATTAATTATTGAAGGTCAAAATCATGAAACAAAACATTTAAATCGCAGTTATATGAATTTGGAACACTAAATTTCTCCGATTAGTGTTGATAAGATATCATAGAATTAGTAAGGAAGAAATAGAAGCATATTCATTCACCTTATTATAACCACGAATGGTGTTTGTGGCCTTACAGATCTCATATCCCATAGTCTGCCCCCAGGGAAAATTAAGCCATGATCTGAGAGTACTTGGTCCATCAAGTATAGCTGGACAGCCTCAAGGCGCACAAAACATACGTCACATACTCGATGTGGATCCCCAGTTCGGAACCTTGTAGGTAACAAGCTCCTCCCTTTGGAACACTTATTGCAAAATATCCCTCCACAGAACCGGCAGTGATGCCTGGCACACATGATTGGATGAAACCGCACATTACACAGCATGCAAAAAGAAGCCGCTAGCCGCACTATCAGCCAGCCGTCTTGGAAGCTCTGCTTCAAGAAGTTCCCTTAAGTTGCCAAAATTTGCTTCGTAAGTGTTTGAGCCATCTCTTTCCATGCTTACTCAAGAATATGGCTTGGCATCAAAGAAATTTTACATTTATTGATATCACCTGATGCAAGAGCACTAACTTTTCCTCGTGCCACAAGTAACATCTCAAGGACCACATCCCACATGGTCAGCTCCTTCCCTATGCTACTGGAAAGCTGATCCCAGCTCCAGTCTCCACCGGGAATCTATCCCCCATTAACAGAAAACCTCTACTCCATTCTTCATGCTCACTCCCCGACATTGGTGGAACAGAGACAGGAATCCACACTCCAGTATCTTCAGACAGTGGTGGGTCATAAAAGAAATACTTACCCTGCTTCTGATTAACAGGAGTCGCATAATCTTCTCCCTGACTGTTCACATGGATGCTTTGGGGTGCTTCACTACCACAATCTCCCGTCTGCGTCTTGTGTTCTAAGGCATCATCAGCTGCTATGTCTTCTTTATGTTCTTCAACTTCTTTTGAAATCTATAACCAATCCACAGAATCAAGGAAATATGAATTAGCTTTATATGTGGCCATTTCGAAACTGTGAACAAAGAAAAGGATTTATTTGACCTTCAAATTATATTAGCATAAATTAACAGAAACTGTGTCAGATAAATTCATGGGAAATCAACTTATACATACATGGGAAATCAATTTTATTTCCCAAAGTATCCACTATATTTATACCTTCTGTCTTAGTTCATATAACCAACCCCACGTTATTAGAGGCTGGTTGGTTTGGTTTGATTTGGTTTGGTTAGTATCCACTACATCTATGAAGGATTCCATTGCATGCTATATACATCGAGTCTTTGATTCCATTTCGAAATGATAAACCAACGAGCTTGGAAATGAAATATAAAACAACACAGATAAGTATGCAATCTAACTTAAATGAAGCTAATCCCAAACTCACTTCTAATGTAAGAAATCATAGCTAAGTTCAACTGAGTGTTGCTAGTGTCGTAGTATGCTCCAATTCGCAATACAAATATGGGCATGGATATGGGTACAGGGTGAGACAAGGTTGCAATACATATAAATAAATAATGCAGGAGTGAACCTTAAATGTGCTTCTTAATCAAGCTCTGATTCCATTATCTTCATCTCCAGGCATAAGGAACTGCTATTGTAAAATTGAATTATTTTTATTTTCTTGACTCTCATTTGGGCCACCGGTATGAAAATGTACCGTAATGGGTCGTGCACATACTAATTTAGTATTTGCACATTAAATGTGCCAACCCAGTAACACTGATTCAATTTCCAAAGGGACTCAATTGTTTTTACTGATACGAAAATTGCACTCTCTCTCAGTATCCCAAGTTCTACTCTATAGTTTATAATCTGACCTTTCCTATGGTTCTTGAACCATATTTTCCCCCTTTTTTTGTTGATAGATAACGAGGGAAGGGGAATGGCTAGGCTCTCCAAACCAATGAACACTAATACTTCTGTAAACAGCATTTCTTTCCCAAACTCCTTACCTGTAAACCATCGAAAAGCGTTACTTCCAGAAAATTCAACGATGTTTAAATCTGACACTCCAATACTCCAGAATGTTTCTTAATCCAGTGAAGGGAGAGACACCTCATACAGAATGTTTTAATATTTTCTTCAAGAAAGATCCTTCTTCCAAAAGTTCAAAAAGCCAACATGTCCATTGTCATTATGTCATAATTATTGCTACTGTATCTTCTGTTATTGGATGGCTTCTCCACCAGACAGGATAACTACTTCATGAAGAAAATTATCAAGTCCACTTTAAACCCCAAAACCCTCACATCTAATTCAATCCATGTATTAGCCCTTGCCCTAGAATTCAAAAATAATCAACGCCATTTTCTCCTTGTTTTCCTTTTGGTGATAATGGAGGACTCTGTAACTCAGGTAACAACCTCTGGCCATAGCCACTAGTAGTAAGTGAAAATTGAGTGGCCCTCATCGACCTATTGCGAAACCCACATCCACCTATTAGATTCGCCATTTTGTAAGCTCTAACCCCCAGCACCCAATATATAACACAACTCGCACTAAGTAAACCACAATCCTCATCTTGACACTGTAAATTTAGCTCACTTGTGTTATAAATATTGCACAATATATTAAGCAATGTTTCCAAATAAAACCCATGTGTAATTGTAATTTAATCATAAACTCTTCTCAATTAAGACCAGGAATCACAGAAAAAGTATCAAAAGATTAATCCAAACTTGCACTTACATAAAAACCATGACGCCGTAATGACAATATGATAGAGAGACAACAATAAATTTCATTGTAGTACTCATTCATGTTGGAGACGAACAAAATCAGTTATCTTTTAAAATTTTCAGCAATAAAAAATCCACTACAATACGGCACATAAACGAGCAAAGATCAACAAAAGAGAAAAACTAAATCTAATTTTTCGGATGTGAATGTGTTTTGCTTTTAAATTGAATGCAAAAGTAGTTTATTCATTACATAAAAATCTATACAAAAATAAGAAAGGCTCATGAACTATGAAGCCACTGTTACACATACAGATGAGACCCATGCCTCACACCCTATTACAACAGAACCTATACTACAAAAACAACAGAAAATAACAAAAAAGCTAGAGCCCCAGCACTCCTCCACAGAAGCCTTCTTTATGTCGATTGAACTCATACAACTCCTTGCATTTTCCAAGTTCCCCCTCTACCATTAGTGGCGCTTGGGGCACACACATAAGAGAATAGAGCACAGGCGGGGTCATCAGGTGGATCTAAGTGTACAAGATTTCTGGATGCTTTTTTCTCAATCTCAGAACCACCATGGGTTTTATACACTGTCAACAAGCTTCGCCAAACAATTTCATTTGGTGAAACATCAGCCTCCAATATCCTCCCTGCCCGTCCCAAAAATCATTAATGCTCACACAATGTCCAACTGCAGGGATACCAAATAGCCTGGCTGTTGAGGTGAAGTATGCGAGACCCTCATCACCTAAGCCTCTATGGCACAGTTCACCATCTCATGGATAGTTTCCCTATCGAATATAGTTCATGCGTGCAAATGGAAGTTCGTTTGTTCTTTGAGAAGATTGAGGCGCTTCTGGATTCCCAAACACATTCCAAAGCATTAAGGCCTCTGTCTCGGGTCCAGCGGAAGCTGATGCCACAGTGCATCCATTCGGACTCTGGGTCATGAATAGTACACTGGAGGTATGCCCGGAGAGCTCTGCCAATTTCTGCATTGAGGGGTACTTCCAGAGGGTGAGTTGGTTACCTGGGAAGCCGTGAGAGCTCAGCAACTCCCGCTCCTTGGTGTTCCATATGAGAGAACAAACCTGCGACCCTGTGTCCACCGTGTTGAGACAGACTCCACTAGTGGAATTCCAAAACTTGATGCGGTGGTCGGCAACACCCCCTCCAGAGGCCAGAAGATTATGCCGGAACGGGCACCAAGCAAGGCCCTTCACGGCTCCCGTGTGCTCTTCCAGCTTGTGAAGCCATTGCGTTCTGGCAGGGGATGCCATGCTGCTGTCCCAAATGAGCACCAGATTGTCATTGCCTCCGCTGGCCAATTGGGTCCCTGAGGCTGACCATTTTAAACTACAGACCTCTGCAGCATGTCCTTGGTAAGTCTGGACAACGTGAGACCGTGTTCTAACGTCATTGTTGATGACCCGAGCATCCATTCCACCGGATGTGAGAATCTGGTGGTCTTTCCAAGCAAGAGAACCCACTCTCGAATGTGGCTGGTGTCCTCCACTAAAAGTTCTCAGCAGTCGATTAGATTCTGCATCCCAAAGCTGAACATCTGAACTGTTGAGCCCAACCGCGAGGGAGCGGCCATCAGGGTCCCAACTCACACTAGTGATGGGACCACCATGGTCCTCGGGGATGGTAACAAGCTCGCGGATATGTTGTTCTACCTTTAGATGCAAAGTGTCCGCAAGGGCGACTGCGAGAATGTTTCTGCTGCCCCAGTCCAGCAGATTCAGAGAGTCGTCTGCTAGAAGATCTGGAAGGTCAAACATACGCTCAGGCTTCAGGGGAATGAGCCGTTGAGGCTTCTTGGATCTGTAGTAATCCGAGACGATGAAATCAACTTTCTGGGTTGGAGTAAGATGACCAAGTGGGTCAGGGGGCTTGGGTCCAAAGGAGAGGATACTGCGGCGATCCTGGCCCATGACCTTGGCAAGTATCTTACAATAATCACTTTCTTCTTCGTCTGGGTTTTTACCCCTCGTCCGGTTACCTTCGGTCAGCATGTACCTCGCGTAGTCCATATCCATCGCGGATCTGTTAGGAATGAATCTGTCCCAGTCTCTTCCTCTAGAATTTCCATTTGTTGGTCGCCGCCTGGTTGGAATTGGACTTGGAACTGGAACAACAGTGGGACTTGTGTCTCCTGATCCTCCACCACCTGCACCGGCCATGAGAAACAACAAAACAAAACAAAGACAAAAACAAAAGCAAACCAACAAAGGACAAACAAATACAAACAGACAAATAAAATTGGATGGTAAACCTAAAACGCAATTTTTTGAGAAAGGAAGATTTGATTTTCTTTGGAACAAACAAACACAGATGAAACCTAAAAATTTGCAGATTTAATCGAACCAACAATTTAAAAAGATGAAACCCTAAAAATTTGCAGATGCAATTGAATCGAATCAGACAGCGGGAGCAACGTGCAGATTGCAGAGAGCGAGAGCGAGAGCGAGAGCGAGAGCGAGCGAGATTGCAGAAAGTGCCTTCACCGACGCCGAGTATGTATTAATAGACGGCGATGTGATGCGTGTGGATGCCGCGTTTTATTTTTTTAAAATAAAATTAAAATATTTATTTAAATTCGTTCGCGTGGATGAGTCCCTGCTGTCTCCAGCTGTATCTCGACGACGTTGATTTTTATTTTTTATTTTTTGTATATGAAATTTTATGAAACTTTTGGGCAGTCCGGTTTTTGCTTGATTATTTTCTTGTTGACTTGGTTTTTGAAAGATAATAATTTAGTCAGTTTTTTAGTATTTTAATGTTCAATTTTTGCAATACCGGTAAAATTAAAAATGATAAAATATTAAAAAATTTGTTTTTGGTAGTCTGAATGTTACTATAGCATTCTTTGTTTAGTAGAACCATCAAATAAATAAATGAATAATATGAAACAAATGGGTGTTGTTTGTAGATTACTCTTGTATAGTTGTATCCTTCAAATCTCGAGTTCTTTTAGACAATTCATGTTACTATCAATATATTTATGTTTTTTATTTTAGAGTTACCCCTTCTTTTTTGTTCCATGACATAATATAAGCTCATATTCAAGCAACCCATCAAGATAGGTCATGTTTGATTCGAATGTTATTGTGCCATTATCAAATGGGAGGTTGATGATGGATCAGGCCATCCCGGTGAGAGTTGAATTGGATTTACTTTACTTTCTTGACTTTGAGCTATTTTTTAATTCACTAAGACTACCAATTGATAGATTGGAATTGTACTAATTATGCATAGCACACACACTGATGAATGCTAAGTGAAATCTATGTATCTAAACTTGAATATGGAAAGTATGTATTTTGATTGGATTTATGAAATTTTTTGAAAATACATATTTAATGGAAATAATATGTAATAATTTCATATTATAAGGATCCGTATATGTGTTAAAGATAACTTTTAATCTATATTTGATGTTAAGAATATTATTTTGAGAATGTGGTCATTAATACGATCGTTTTGATTATATTTGAGCCTAACTTGAGGTCCAGGCTCTCATGGGTTATTTAGTAATTTTTGGAGTTAAATTGAGGGTTAATAAGTGAAAAATAGAATTTAGGAGGGCTTTTTGGAAATTATTAAAAAAGGAGGACGAATTTTAATTAAAAATAAGGTTTTGGGGTTTTATTATTCATTATAACTTTGTTTTGAGAAACCCTAGCCGTCAGAGGAGAGTTCATAGTGTTTTTCGTGTTCTTCGTCGCTCTTCGTTGATTCTAGACTGCTTGCGAGTTTAATCCCCTTCGGAAGGCGAAAGGTAGGTGATTTCTTAATCTTTTCGTTGTTCTATTGCATCAACGAAGATTGTTAGGGAGAAATACGATTTCTTGATAATTGTATGCAAATATATATATATGTATATATATATACATCTAGATTAAGCTTTGTTAGATATGTGTGTGTGTGTGTGTGTGTGTATATATATATATATATATATATATATATATATATATATATATATGACCGAATTCTCTCTCCCTCCCCTTTCTTTTTCTTCTCCCGACCGAAATTCTTTTTCCATCTAATTGATTCTTTTAAGTCACAATCCTATCTACCCATTATTATTATTAAAGGACGTTTGCCAAGCCATTTGGCCCTGGCCTTGTTTCCGCAAGACATGCGCCACCAGGTTGTGTCGTCGACAGCCGGTCGAGCAAGGCGGCCCCGCGCGTCTTCTTGAGCGGGCGGGGGTCGCATATATATATATATAATAATTTATATTAATATCGTTAGAGTTTTGAGATTAAATATTAATTTGGGCTTGATATTGTTGGTTTCACAATACAAATCGCTTGGGTTAAAATATGTTGGTTTAATAATATAAATATTGTTAGGCTTGATATTATTAATTCGATATTGAAAATATTATTGTAGCGTGATATTATTAATTTGACGTTAAAAGTATTATTTGTGGCTTAATATTATTAATTTGGTAAAGTGTGTGTGTGTGTGTGTGTGTATATATATATATATATATATATATATATATATATCATTTGTAGTACGCTATCACTGGTTGGGTGATTTAAATGTTTAGTGGGGCTGTTGTATTGAATATTATTTTATTAAAAAAATTCTATTTATCGACTTTATGTGTGGAATTGGTGGTGGAGTTAGTTGGGTTAACCTCGGGTCCCACATAAGCAGGCAAGAGGCCGTAGGTCCTCTATGTGCCGGTTAACCTAGGTTCCATATGTGGCATGTTGTCATTGGGGACACCACAAGGTCCCACATATGGTCACATCGATGATGATTGGGATCCTGGTGTTGGTTGCGGGAATCCAGTGGATGGTTGGATCATTTGGTGTGTACCCTTAACGAATGAAATGTAATGTGTATGATATTATATTTTGTGATTGAGAGTGAACTTATTGTGATAGAGTAGAACACTACACTGGCACAAGCATACACTGACCATGTAGACTTAGGATTTCTTATTATAGGATGGTGAGGAGATGGAGATCACCTACGGGCATTTGTGCTTACTCCTACTTTGTTGACATGTTTTGGTATCGACCTATTCGTTAGAGGCTGGACCGGGTTACTTGTTATTTAACTAACATTTTGTAACTTGGATTATGGATTTGTATAACATAATTTGTTTATTTATTTAAATTATCCGAACGAGGGTCCGTGAAAGTTGTATTAAATTTGTACTAAGAACTTATACGTACATAAATTATTTTAATGTGTGTTGGATATTTATGGAAAAGGAATGAAAGCATTCTTGTACCATATTTATTGACCAAGTCTTATGTTGAATTTCATCATTTAGTGCAATTCTACCCCGTTGTAGTTTGTACAGGATATAGGCATTACTAATCCCCTCGACCCCTCGGGTGTGGGCGTGAGGACGTCGCGTTGCTTCGTTGTTGTCTTCGGAATTTGGGGGCGTGACACATGTGCTTTTATAATAAAATTTTATCTTTCCTCGTTTCATATTTTTATCCTACCTAGGCACTAGTTAGGGTTTTGTTCCAACTAAAACTTTGTAAGATTTTGCCTCCTTGACTTTCCTTAGTTTAATTTGCCGAAGTTTAAGATTATTGTTTCATTTCCTGTTGTGTGGTTGTTTGTTGTAATGTCTTAAAAAAGACATTCGCAATATATTGAAGCAAAGAGACCCAAATAAATGAAACATATGTAATAAGTTTATTTTCTAAAAGAAATCATGTAACCGGTCTAGTCAAAAAATGTAACCCGGTTGAAAAAACTCCAATTCATATAATATTAACATTTTGAGGTACAACATCCAAAATGGTTTGACAAATGACACCTAAAAAGGGACATTGACATCTTATAATTTGTTCAATTTACAAAGCATAAGGCTAAAATCATACTCATACAATCATATATTAAGCAATTACAACCACATCACATTAAATAAACAACTCTTTGCCATACCTAGTTTTTTTTTGTCCAAGTTAAATATATTCATTTTTATTGTATTTCATATATTTTGCTTTGTTTCACATTTGTACAAGTCAATAAAAGGGTCTTGACCACCAATCCAAGATATGTACTTTTGGTGACGTTTTCTAATAAACCTCCGACTATCATGTATAACATGCCATGAAACAAATATATATTTATAGTCATGCTTTTATTCAATGACAACAATTATAACAACATCAAATTATATAACCTCATATTCACATATGTTCATTTTAAGGAGGTTGGAACTTAATCGGTTCAATTGAATAATCACAAGATAAGTCGGCATCGACCGATGTACGGCCGAGACTTCTAGTGCCCCAAAGTGTTGAGGAAACCACCGCAATGAGTTATGTTGTTGTCTGTGTTGCTATCCTGTTGTTGCCTCCACTTGCTTTGCTTTTGCATCTTTTTTATTAAGGAGGGAACCACCGCAACAATGTCGCTAAACCGCCGCCACCTTGTTGTGTTGTTGTTGGAGAACCGGCTACGTTCCTACGAGAGAAAATATGTATGGAAATGAGGCGAGGTATATGGGACAAATCCATTCACATATTTGACGACAAATATTTTATGATTAAACTCCGCCGCCACCTTGTTGTGTTGTTGTTGGAGAACCGACTACGTTCCTACGAGAGAAAATATGTATGGAAATGAGGCGAGGTATATGGGACAAATCCATTCACATATTTGACGACAAATATTTTATGATTATATAATTCATAATTTCATATTAGTTTTATTAACAACTAGTCTAATTCTTGCGACCACCATAGCTTGATATGTGGAGAAAACACAAAACTTGGACGTGATTTCGACCGGGTGGTCATGTAGCTTTTGGAGAATTTCTTATTATATAATTCATATTTATTTTTTCCTAAATCTATTGATGGCACAACTTGTGTGTCTAATTGCAATTCATGGACATTATGCAGGTACGGGTGATGGTATTGAAATTTCTACTATTACTAAATTTTATAAATTATGTAATATTTATATACTATTGTTTTTGTTCTTGTTTTGAAGGTTTCGGACATGACAGGACTTGAAGATGGATTACGGTTTGATGCTCATGAGTTCGATTTTAATTGTAAATTTGTAAAGATCCAATATATATTAGGTGTCAATTTGTAATAAGATATTCCTTATTTTGAAGGCTTATAATTATGTTTGTTATTTTAAATTATAATATTATTCATTTTTTAAGTGATTTATTGTCTTTTATAAATAAAATTATATTATTTGCCTTAAATGAGCTTTAAACGAGTCGAGTTTCTTGTTTAAAGCTTGTTTAATAATTTAATCGAGCTAGAACTCGAGTTCGAGTTCGGTTTTTAAATTTTCGATATAACGGTTTTAATTCGAGCTCATGAGTCGAGTTAATCGGGAGGCCGGCTCGGCTCAAATAATCATCTTATACGAACTCCGAACTCGAGCTTGGTAAAATGTTAAATGAGCCTAGGCAAATTAGAGGTTTTAAAGTTCGGCTCGATTATTTTTTCCCTTAAATGAGCCGAGCCGGGTTCAACTAAGCTAAGCTCAGCTCGGCTCGGCTCAGGCCTACCGATATGCCCGCTGCGCACCCTGCCATCAGTAGCCTCGACCCCCCGACCCACCCTCCCGCACCCCAATTCCTTTCCATCATTCTCTGTCACTGTTTTCCGATATGCGCGCTGCGCACCCTGCCATCAGAAGCCAGGACTTGGCCGACAAGCTCGCGCAGGGATTCACTGGACTGATCCAGACCCACATCACCCCGCCGTCGTTCTCGTGGCCGGATACCCCGAAGCTCGAGTTTCTGGGCCAGAGCTTCGGGCTCCCCGCCTCCGCCGACGCTTTGGTTTTGTGCATAGTGATTACAATTTGGATGAAGTGGCGGACGAAGACGTTTCTGGATTCAACTTGAAATCTCTGGGACGTCTGGGAAGATCAAAGGTTGGTGTCGAGTTTATTTTATCTTATTTTATTCTTTGTGCTCTTTGATGTGCTAGGGTTCATGAACCTCACTGTACTGAATGTTTTTCTTCATCTGCCATGCTATACGGTAAGGTGTTTCCGTGTCAGGTCACTCAGGTGTGAAGTGTCATAAAGATGGTGGATTATGCACGGCCAGTATGTTGGTTTTGAAAACGGGATCCTAGTAAACAATAAGACAATTGAGGTTGAAATAATTAATCAGGATGGTTTTAAAGTAGAATTATACTTGTGTGGTCTTTTGGGAGTCAGGACTTTATAGGTTGTGTAAAAATTGGTGTAGGTGATGCAGGTAAAAGGATTTGGAGTAAAATTAAGCCTAAGTTGCTTTATTGTTGGAAAAAAGTTGGAGGCTTTAATGTTTAGAAGCAGCTGCTTTGAACAGTTAAATAATTAGAAAAGTAGAAGCGGAAGCACATTTTATGAGGTACGAGGAACGAAGAAAGAAAAATAGAAGAAAAAGTGCAGGTAATTTTATGATGACAATAAAAACTCTAGATTGAAATTTTACATTAGGAATTGTCTTCCTTATTAAATATGTAGGCATTATTGTTAAATTCTGTTATTCTTGAGGTTTAAATAAGCTGATTTAGCCAACAGATTTAGCTTGATTCTAGATAGACAAGACACAGAATAGTGAAGAGGCCTTTTCTATTTCATAGATGGTGGCAGTTCATTAAAAAGGTTTCTTTATGTTAAAATAAATTTGAAGCTATTGATCCTTGTTCAATGTTAACAATGTGTGCTATAAGTTTTGTTAATTTGTTGTATTTGGTTTTTACGACTGCCTATTACTGTAAACTCCTGATCATTTTGTTACATGGATTATGTACTCTGTACTACTGCACCGTTTTATGCATATTGAAGCGATTAGTTAGTTCTACTATGTATTGAAAATTTTCGCATTTTTTTTGGCAGAGTGGATGCATAGGCAGAAGGATATTATGTAGTCCTGGTGTTAGTTGATACAGAAAACTGACTATTCCCCACTTAACTAGTTACCTAGAATATTAAATTAACTTTCCTTGTTTTTCTGAATGTTACTTTTTTCCAATGTAAATGCAGGGAACCTTTAACTTGACATCTACTTATGACAAAAGAACAAACGATGTCGAAAGTTCATTAACTGCAAGTGGAGATTTGTGGAGTGTAGAGGCTTCTCCTGGCAGTTCAACTTCAACATCTGGAAGTGAAAATTCATCTGTTTTCCTTGTTCAGCTTGGACCTGTTCTCTTTTTTCGGGACAAAAAACTTCTTTTGCCGGTTCATTTGTCAAAGCATCATGTTCTGCGGTATGGATATGACAGGAAGGTAATCTCACTTTAAACCAAGCTCTGTTTCTCATGTATGAATTGGAATAGATGTCACACACACACACACACACACATAGATAGATAGATAGAGCAGTGGCCCCTCACACCAAAACGGAGCTGTTTTGGCCCCTTATTATTTGTTATTTTTATCTGTAAACTGGCACAGTGCCAACACAGCACCATTTCATGTGCTCCTATTTTCTGATATATATACATATATTGCCAATTTGCCACTGATGTTATTGTCACTGACCTTGATTTAATATGGTTTACAATACCTTGTGAAATATCTAATTGTCTTGATTCGTTGGATACCAAATCCTATTTAATAATGCGTCCCTATTATGTCTGCAATTTTTTTTTCTTGAAGTTTAAAAAGCAGGCTAAAATATCCACCTTTTCAACCTCTTCAAATACCTTATAATTTGAACCTGATAGTTGCTTCCTTGGCTATCTCACTGACTCACCGTGTCGCATTTGTCCAAGTTTGGTGTAGAGTTCTGCATTGTCATATATGGACTTTTATTTTGAGGATTTTAGGGTTTCAGTAAGCTTAAAATTATGGAATTTTATATCTTATATCCTCTTTATATTTACAAATCAGTTTCTACAACTTGGTTGGTTATGTAATTGTGATACACTGTTGGCTTCAGTAGTGAAACTCATGCACGGAGTTCAGGAATTGTAGCAGCTGAGGCTGGTGGATTTGGATTTGCTTCTTAAAAGCAATTAGGTTCAACTCATTGAAATAATTTAAATTTTCTCTACGTTATCATATTTTTAAGATTTTATTGGTCTGTAGAGCATCTTGTGATAAATTAATGGAAAATTTAAAAAAGGTGTGATACTCTAGTCTTAGATATTATATCTTTTAGGTATATGTAATTATTAGCGTTATCGGGGGTGGACCCAGGATTTTATTCCGGGGGGAGGCATGACTGACAGGGATAATTTAATTTTGAAAAAACAATAACTTAATTTTACTGTGCTTCTTGGTTATTTATTTATTTTTTGTCAATGTTATAATGCAATTCCGATGAAGGGATTGCACTAGACGGACAGCAAGATCAACGGTGTTTGGATCTGCATGGGGGAGGGTATGTGAGCATGAGCAGGCGTGCTTGTTTTGTATTATTTTGGTTCTTTGTTTTTTTCCCCTCCCATTCCTTTTCAATGATGTCATTGACCACAGGCCAGTCCCTTGAGCCGTAGCTTTTGCAATTTCTTTCTCCACTAGTAGAGATTCGAGGATCAGTCACATGGGCCAATACTGTAATACTGTAGGGTGCTTGGTTATCCGCCTCGCACTCCCTTTTCTTCTTCCTCTAGAAACGTACTC
The DNA here is from genome assembly GCA_023512835.1 of Taxillus chinensis. Lineage (NCBI taxonomy): Eukaryota > Viridiplantae > Streptophyta > Magnoliopsida > Santalales > Loranthaceae > Taxillus > Taxillus chinensis. Next base: position 3,104,674 of record CM042092.1, read on the forward strand.
GTGCTGTTTATAAATTCAATAATGATAAAAACGCTTTGAAATTGTTAAAAATAAAATCCTAGAGCTCCCTGACGGTCCCATAATGCCATGACCACACAGCTCCTGAAAAATGTGGTGTTCAAAAACTTTTTGGATCACCAATAGTAAATACCTAAGTTTCTGTATAATGCCATGACCACACAGCTCCTGAGATAGTTCTTCATTTAATCTGTTTACTGACTAATGATCTTATAAATTAAATTTAAATATATGTAATCAAACAATTAAATCTACAAAACGAGCTTTGTCTCCAAAACTCATCATCCATTCCAACATTCTACCAAAAAAAAAAATGGGTCTCCAAACAAATGCTTTTTAGTGTGTTGAGGCAAGGGAAAATAGAACGACAGTGGTTTCCTTGTACTCATAAAAGCAGGCTCCATCAGCTTGGTCAATTGTGGGTGCCATGCATCTTAGCAGGGGCAGTCAATCTTCTCCAAATATTGCATGAGTAGGTTAAAAGAAGTTGACAGGAGCATAAATGGGCTGATTTGGGTGGGCAAGTGATCAAAAACTACCTCAAATCACAAACACAAGGGAGGGAGTTGACAAAACTCTACCATTCTAAAAGCATTTTTTTTTTTTGTAAACACCGCTAATATCAATGCATTTGAAGCTCCTTTACAATATTATTCAATATTATGTACAGAATAAATCCTTTCCATAGGCGTCAGATTTTCAAGAGATTGTATTTATGACATGCCATGATTTTAACACTTGAAAATTTCTACACAATCAATTTTGCTGCCAAGAGCCCTTGAAGGAATAAATAATGGAGATAAGAGGCAATTACAGGAGGATCAGACTCGGAAACCAACTTACCAGAAACATTCTTTAGGAACAAATCCTCAAAGCCAAGCCCTATGATTAATTCTTTCTTGAAAATCAGAGGTGCATGAGAAGAATGGGCCCGGGAGGCCTGGGTAATGAACCAAATATCCGCTGCATTGATGGCTGATACCATGAACCTGGATTCCCGCGTTCTTGTTGTCACAATACTTCTCTCAAGGAGCCGCCAAAAGGCACCGCAACGCAATCGTCGGTACTTTTTTCCAGTGGAAGGCTACAGAACGAGCAAAGAAAGAAAACACCAAAAACAAAGAATAGAATTGGTTTGCACTCAAGGAGGGATAGCCAATTTAATTCTCAAAACAATCAAGAGCACCAGAAAAAGTCTAATAAAAGCCCTTTGAAAGGCAGACAAACCCGGGAGTAGACAAACACTTCCAGACTTCAAAACCTAAAAGAAGTTCAAATATCAATTTTCATAGGCATAATGTCAAATAAGTCATGCCCCTAGAAGTCAATTCGCTTGGATAAATTTGAAACTTCATCATGGAATCACAGAAACATTTTTTTTTTTGATAAGTGAAATCACAGAAACATATTTCACAAAGATTCAATAAAGGAGAGAGATAATAAATAGTAGAGTTACCCTGGGTTGCCTCGAATTGGACTAGGATATCAGATTGGCTTATATCTTGATTCTAAAATACATTTCCAACCATAAACAACAACACAAACACACACCAAAAAAAAAAAACTACAAGCAGTAGTTTGCTTGGAAAAACAAAATGCATGCAATCATTGTCTGCAGTGTATCATGACAGAAAGTTTTGATTGTTACAACTAAAAGAAAAGGCATACAAAAATTTAAATAACTGAGGGTAATGGAAAGCAAATGAAATGCAATTTTAATCTAATAGAATTAGAATATTAAATTAAGATAACAGTATAATCCACTCAAATACAAACAAACAGGTGGCCATGCCAAAAAAAAAAGTTTAAGTGATTAAAAATATTAGCAGATTAATAAATATGTGCATGTGTGTGTGCACGCATGCCGCACATTACATTTCAAAACATTTTTAAAATATAACAAGTACCTTTGCTGCAGCTGTATGTACAACAAGCAGCATAACCGCCATCGCCAGCATGTATATCAGCTTCAGCAGCCCGTCCAACGATTCCTACAGCTGCACTCAAACCTGCCCCAACGGAGAAATGCACATTTCCACTAAATGTCTTCAGAGCTGTATTTGTTCTCAACACAATTATGAAGTCTGTCACTTCACCTCCAACCTTGATAGACATTAAAAGTCGATAATAAGTTTGTAAGGGCAAGATTTTGTTAGCACTATTTTTTTAGACATAAAACAAAGCTGTCTGTGCATTTATACAAGGCGTGCAACACTCACAAATTGAGATAACTCAGAAAAAAGGTCACCACTCGATTTTAATTAAGGAAATAAAAAACATAAGGAACAACTAACAGCTAATCATGGAGTTAGATAGGTAAAAACATTGATTCCATTTTTGTGATATAGGTAAAAAAAACATTGTATTTACTTTTTATTTGTGGCCGAGAAGTACTTCACAGAACATCAGGTCTCCCATGAATTAAAATCATCACAGAAATATATAACTATAGTTGAATACCAATACCACGAGTATTTGTGTTGTTTTTCAGAAATATTAAATTAAATTGACAGGCGCTTTTGTTGTTCTTTCTCAAAACAAATCAGATTATTTTCTTCTACCCTAACGAGCTAACCTTCATTTTAAAAAAAATGGTTTCAGCTCAGGGCATGATAATAGATGAATGATATCATTCAGCACATAAAGCTATGTCATATCACCTGAGCTCTGCACCCAATGCCAAAAGAAGAAATAGCAGACGGAGCAGACCAAGACCTATCTTCTCTGCGAGCAACACTAGACCTGTTCCGATGTTATAGGTCATCACTGCTCCAACTTTTGCAACAGTGACGATGGCAAGGCCTTTTGTTTGTTTTAGAATGATATCTGGAATGGACTTCTCAGGCTTCAAAAAGCCTACCTGCAATGGCAGAAATCTAGTAGAGAAAAAATTCGAAAACAATTTATAAAATGTATTCCAATGGAAAGAAATTGTCATTAGGATTTTTGTCCCTATTAATGATGATTAGAGACATGAGAACTTTAATGTCACTAAAAAATAATGTGTTCTGAACTAATTATTGTAGGTCAAAATCATGAAACAGAACATTTAAATCGCAGTTATATCAAGTTTGAACCCTAAATTTCTCCAATTAGTGTTGTTAAGACATCATAGAATTAGTAAGGAAGAAACAGAAGCATATTAATTCACCTTATTATAACCACGAATGGTGATCTCATATTCCATAGTCTGGCCCCATTCGAAAATTAAGCCATGATCTGAGAGTACTGAGGTCTGTGAGATCATTGGTGGGCAACTGTGTAGCACAGCTTACTTGGTCCATTAAGTATGGCTGGACAGCCTCAAGGCGCACAAAACATACGTCACATACTCGATGTGGATCCCCAGTTCGGAACCTTGTAGGTAACAAGCTCCTCCCTTTGGAACACTTATTGCAAAATATCCCTCCACAGAACCGGCAGTGATGCCTGGCGCACATGATTGGATGAAACCGCACATTACACAGCATGCAAAAAGAAGCCACACTATCAGCCAGCCATCTTGGAGGCTCTGCTTCGAGAAGTTCCCTTAAGTTGCAAAAATTTGCTTCTGTAAGTGTTTGAGCCATCTCTTTCCATGCTTGCTCAAGAATATGGCTTGGTATCAAAGGAATTTTACATTTATTGATATCGCCTGATGCAAGAGCACTCACTTTTCCTCATGCCACAAGTAACATCTCAAAGACCACATCCCACATGGTCAGCTCCTTCCCTATGCTACTGGAAAGCTGATCCCAGCTCCAGTCGCATAATCTTCTCCCTGACTGTTCACATGGATGCTTTGGGGTGCTTCACTACCACAATCTCCCGTCTGCGTCTAGTGTACTTCTAAGGCATCATCAGCTGCTATGTCTTCTTTATGTTCTTCAACTTCTTTTGAAATCTATAACCAATCCACAGAATCAAGGAAATATGAATTAGCTTTATACGTGGTCATTTCCAAACTGTAAACAAACAAAAGGATTTATTTGGCCTTCAAATTATATTAGCATAGATTAACAGAAACTGTGTCAGATAAATCCATGGGAAATCAAATTATACAAACATATAAAAATAAACTGTTCTAACTAATTGGAGATAAAACATTTTAGCAAACAATGACATTGCTAACCTAAATGGGAAATCAATTTTATTTCCCAAAGTATTCACTATATTTATACCTTCTGTCTTGATTCATATAGCCAATCCCATATTATTAGAGGCTGATTGGTTTGGTTTGGTTTGATTTGGTTTGGTTAGTATCCACTACATCTATGAAGGATTCCATTGCATGCTATATACATTGAGTCTTTGATTCCATTTCTAAATGATAAACCAACGAGCTTGCAAATGAAATATAAAATAACACAAATAAGTAAGCACTAAGCAATCTAAGTTAAATGAAGCTAATCACAAACTCACTTCTAATGTAAGAAATCATAGCTGAGTTCAACTCAGTGTTGGTAGTGTAGTAGTATGCTCCATTTCGCAATACAAATATGAGCATGGATATGGGTACAGGATGAGACAAGGTTGCAATACATATAAATAAATAATGCAGGAGTGAACCTTAAATGTGCTTCTTAATCAAGCTCTGATTCCATTATCTTCATCTCCAGGCATAAGGAACTGCTATGGCATATCAGTTGTCAAATTGAATTATTTTTATTTTCTTGACTCACTCATTTGGGCTACCCGTATGGAAATGTACCGTAATGTGTCGTGCACATACTAATTCTGGATTTGCACATTAAATGTGCCAACCCGGTGACACTGATTCAATGGATACATACGCTAAATTGGTTCTGATGGTATCTCAGAGAGACGATGACGCCTGTGATTGTTGAATTTCTAGGACTAAAACAAACAATAACACAGTTACAACCCAATACAACTTCTGAGCTTGCCACGACCCATTTTATAATTTATATTGTTTTGATGTATTAAAGAGGAAAAAAACACCATGTAAAAAATTATATATATAAGAAAACACCAGACAGGAATCAAACCGTTTGTGGGTTTTTTTATTGGGTTTTCTAGTTTTCGGAGCAACCAAACAGGAAGTTCGAGTAAGACACGAACTTTGGGTAGAAATCGTCGAGTTGTAGTTTAGAGTACAACATCTTTCCTCGCTCCATTGATGAGCTCTGGAGTCGAGGGAAGCGAAAGGGATTTTTCTGGGGTTTCGTTTGGAAAGGAGCGAAATTGGCATTCGATGGGCATGGCTTCGTCGACACCCAAATAAATTTTTTACCATATTTTATTTAAAAAATATAAAACAAAAGTTAGGAAATTGTTTTTTAAAAATATTCTATTTAAAAAAATATAAATAAATAAATAAACTTATTTTTAAAACAGCTGTTTGATATTGTTAACGTACTCGTATTCAATTCAATAAAAATTTATTAGCATGTACATATAATTCATGCAAAAAAATACTGTATGTAGTATTATCTGTTTTATTTTGGTAGCATTTATAGTTCCTATAAAACATATACATATTTGACCCTATAAAAAATTATTTAATATTATTTATGAGTGATCCTACTTAAAAAATATTATAGTTTCATTGTATGTGCATAACTATTCCACCATATTCATTTTCATTTGACTTAACTATTCTACCACCTAAGACGAAAATGAGGTTATAAAATTTCAAATTCATTGGCTTTGACATAGCACTAAATTAAATTAAAGATCATTTTTCTCATACACGCTAATCAAAATAATATGATTATTGTTATGTGAATTTTGTAATTTGTTGCTCTGAGCCCTTTTATAAAGATAAAAAGCAAAACTCACGTGAGACATGAGATTTTATGATAATTTTCAATAATTGTAAATATTATCAAAACTCGTGATTATGAGGCAACAAAATCAGCTCACCTATGATGCAAGAATACATGAATCATATAATCAACATGATAGATGATATAATTCATTTTTCATACTTTTGTGTTTTATTAAATGATGTTATGAGTAATTTATCCTATATACCTATTGAATTAGAATGTATTTATCTTGATGCGTATTTTTAGTATTTCAATAATATTTATGAATACATGGTTTTTTAGGCAAAACAAAAGTAGATATATAGTTTCAAAAAGATCAAAAGTTGTTTTGAAGCAAAAATAGAGAAGATGACATGAGTTGGCTGCAACCAAAGGTTAGCAGCTGCAATAGCTGGCTGCAATCAGAGGTTAGAAATTATGATAGTTGGTCACAACCACTCGAGAAGAAAAGAAAATGCACAAGTCAGCGGTGTAGCCGCGGGCATGCATAGGGGGGGGGGAATAAATTTTTTCCAGCTGAGGGCTAGGAGGAACGGAGGGTAGATATTTTATCCAAAAGACAAATTTGTAGTCAAAAATATAAAATTTCTAATCAAGTAGAATTTTTTGTTTTCACATTAGAGAAGGGGCAAACAAACTTTTTTGATCCAAGAAATAATCTTTTGATTTAAAATATAATAAATTTAAGTTACATAGGCAACTTTTTATCCGAGGGAGGGAGGGAGATGGCCCGCCCTAAATGCGCCTCATTCCACCCCTGCTATGATGGTTAGTTATTTTGATTTTTGAATATATAATTTCATATTAATAATTCATACATTAACTATAATTTATATTTATCCATCAATAGTGTCTTGAGTAGTTTAGTATTAATACGCGATTACAATTACGTATAAATAGTTTAAGCACCATGTTCCACTGCTAGAAGAAAAGGTCAAAGGCCACATTTTTCTTCTTGCTCTTAACGACACATTTAGCAAGTAGATGATAAGATATATTTTTTTAAAACATCTTCCTATATAAAACTTCAACGACAATGCTTATTACTATAAGTCGAGGCTTTTTTGTTTTTTTGTTTTTATAAACGTCATCGCATAGTAACGAATTTCCGAAATATTTTGCCGCGCTATTTTTTGTTCTTTCCATTTTGTTGGCGCTTTTTTTTTTGTTTTTTTTTGTTTTGGTTTACTCTGTGCCCTCCACCCAAAAACAAATCGTCAAATCTCATCACTTTCTCGATCCTTCTATCTTCCCTCTCGATCCTTCGCTCTGGCGGCAGCTGCGGAGGAGCAGTTCCCTGACAGCGCCGGCGACATCATCTCCTTCGGGGTCGACTCCGACATCACCTCCCTTGACTCTACTAGCTCTCTGTTCAGGGGTAAGACCAAGCGATTTCGAAAACTGTTGGATTGATTTATCGGATTTGTGATGATGCATCTATTTGTTTGCTGATTTATCTGTTTTCCTTGTTTTTTGTTGTTGTTTTTGACCTGATTAAGGCAAGGTTAAGATCTGAATCAACGGTATGAGATCTCACTTCCTGAAAACAAGATTATCCTTGTTCGATTTGTGCTTCGTGAATCCATAGATCTGCTCTTATTTTTTGCCTTTTCATTATAAAATAAATCCATAGGATTTGGGAGGATCGGTCGGTTGGTGGCGATACTAGCTCTGCAAAGTGACGATGTGGAGCTCGTTGCCACTAATGATCCGTTCACGGTTCATCACCACTGATTACATGGTATTTGGGAGATCATTCGTTTGGATCAGTCTCGGTTCGTTTTATTTTTCATCACATGTTCACTGTTTTAGTGACTGAATCACATGATTGTAGCCATCTTTATGGTTTTTTTTCCCATCGATCGATCCTGTGCATGGACACAAAAATGCAATGTTTGGTGTTAATTTGAAATTATGAGGGTTCACTCTTGAAAAGATGTTTCTTTCCTTAATTTACAGATGTGTCTCTCGAGCATGCAAATTCTAGCCTTCTAAATGAGAAGAGTGATGTTTGTAGCTTTGGTGTTTTGTTGTTGAAGGCTATAACAGGAAACGTTCCTGTGGATTATGGTCGCCTTATGCAGGAGGTATGCAATGATGACCAATTTCTTGTTTCAGAAGGAATATACTGCACATTTTTTATTTGTATTTTTGATAGTAAAACTGGTGGTGTTTTAAGTAATTGTCATAAATGTTGGTTATAATTTGACCATCAAGTTTTGCTTGCAGTAATTTTCTTTTTCTTTTAGTTGATTTACAAAGATCTGGTCAAGAGAAATCAAAATATTTAAAAAAAAGTTGTGTACTGTGTGCATAAAAGACTTCCCTCACCCCTGCTGTTTTCCTTACTTTTCATCTTTTTAAGTAGAATATCAAATGAATATATAATGTAAAAACGTGAACCAGTTTTGAGTTTTTGGCAACTACATTGTATTCACATTTGGTATACTTCATTTATGTTTTTCACCTCCCTTCATCTGTATGGGAAAATCATTAACCGTATGTTGTCATCCATCAATTAATCGTTGCAGAGTTTGGTGGGTGTTGAGGTAAATTTGGTAGACTAGATCAAGATGATGGTTGCCAGCAGGAGTTCGGAAGAATTGGGGGACCTAAACAATGAGACTACGTCATCCACTAGTGTACTGAAATGAGCCCTTTTGACTGTTTTATGGTGTGTTGATCTAGATGCCCACAAAAGACTTGGGATGTCTCAGATTGGCTGCGTGCCCGAATCAGAGGAATATCTATCGCGAGAGGTTCTATTTTCAGATTTTGTTTTGAGTACCTTTTGAATTGGGATTTTTCCAAAGGGGTCGTCGTTGGACTCAGGCTGAAATTTATTGTTAAATTATTAAATGAAGCATTCAGCTTAAGTAATAAATATTGCAGTAATAGTTCTAAAAAGCAGTAAGCAAGCATCTGCATGGAGGTGAAAAGTGAAAAAAAATGGTAAGGTGTTGCTCTTAATTTGACAATTCTTTAAAATCGAAAAATTAGTTAGTATTTCTAAATTTGTGTTAAATGCTTCTTGATCTAATTGGTGTTGGCAGGATAGAAGGCTCGGAAGAATGCAGACTGGAATCTCTAAGGTTGAATCTCAATGGGAAATTTCCAGCCCAGATAGTGAAAGTGTTGGGACATAGACAGGTAGATAAGTTGTAAATTCCCACACAATTTTAACTTTCCAAATTGTTTGTACTGATTTAGTTGATAGCAAGGATACGGAACACATGCTATATTTTCCTTAAATGTGAGTGCCCTTCATGGATTTTTTGGGAGACTTGGTAATTAAATTGGAAGTGTCTTTTGTCCATGCTGTTAGAAGCGTGCTTAAAATTTTGAATTCTCGTGTCTAATCAGAGTATGAAAAAGGGGACAGTAGAATGATGGAGTGAATTCATGATGATGTTGTACCAATAGCAATGAAACCCATCCAGGATGGTGTTAGACTTGAATAGTGTCAAACTTTGTTCTTAGATGCAGATGAACGACTAGTATTGATGTGAATATTAGTGGTCGGGCTAAATTTTTTCTGGATGACTAGTTTTTTTAATTACTCTACCGAGGCCATGTTGCAGTTTTTTTCCTCTTCAAACTCCACTAATCTTGGGGTGCGGCTCTTCTAAGGTCCTTTATATGCTACATTAGAAAATCCATCTACTCTTATCTTGATGCCTATTTTTGATTCAAAACTGCTAACTCATTACATATAGAAAAGGAATATAGCTTGGAAGTGTCTAAATAAAGTCAGTATGCAAGTGAAGTTCTATTATTTTATGAGGCTGGATATTTTAACATGTTAGGTTATTAAGAGCTTAAAGTGTTCTAGATATGAGAAGAGATTCTCCTACTAGAGTAGTGGCATATGAAAATTTACTTAAATTTAGTCATAATTGTGTTATACGTTTAATGACAGGTTTCTTTTTACTTTCATGAACTCTCTTATCTTCTGTCAATTATCGTCTGTCAATCATCAGTTATGTTAATAGGATCTTAGGATTATGTTCTTAGATTTATTGTTTGTTTTTAATTTAAGAAACAAATATAAAATAATAATAACATAAAACACAAGCAAACAATTGGCATGCATTAAGTTAACTAAATCTAAGAAAACATCAAGAACAGCAAAACCCAGTGAGTATTAAAAGATTAACCTAAACTTGGCGCGTAATGACAATACGTTAGAGAGATAACAACAAATTTCATTGTAGTACTCATTTATGTTGGATACAAACAAAGTCAGTTATACCTACACACATATAAGAGCAAAGATTAACATTTTATCTTTTAAAATTTCCAGCAATAAAAAATTCACTACAAGGCTAAAACTAATTTTTGGGATGTGAATGGTTTTTGCTTTTAAATTGAATGCAAAAGTAGTTCATTCATTACATAAAAACGTATACAAAAATAAGAGAGGCTCATGAACTATGAAGCCACTCTTACACATACAGAGGAGACCCATGCCTCACACCCTATTACAACAGAACCGATACTACAAAAACAATAGAAAATCAAAAAAAGCTAGAGCCCCAGCACTCCTCCACAGAAGGCTTCTTTATGTCGATTGAACTCATACAACTCCTTGCATTTTCCAAGTTCCCCCTCTACCATTAGTGGCGCTTGGCGCACACACATAAGAGAATAGAGCACAGGCGGGGTCATCAGGTGGATCTAAGTGTACAAGATTTCTGGATGCTTTTTTCTCAATCTCAGAACCACCATGGGTTTTATACACTGTCAACAAGCTTCGCCAAACAATTTCATTTGGTGAAACATCAGCCTCCAATATCCTCCCTGCCGGTCCCAAAAATCATTAATGCTCACAGAATGTCCAACTGCAGGGATACCAAATAGCCTGGCTGTTGAGGTGAAGTATGCGAGACCCTCATCAACTAAGCCTCTATGGCACAGTTCACCATCTCATGGATAGTTTCCCTAACGAATATAGTTCATGCGTGCAAATGGAAGTTCATTTGTTCTTTGAGAAGATTGAGGCGCTTCTGGATTCCCAAACACATTCCAAAGCATTAAGGCCTCCGTCTCGGGTCCAGCGGAAGCTGATGCCACAGTGCATCCATTCGGACTCTGGGTCATGAATAGTACACTGGAGGTATGCCCGGAGAGCTCTGCCAATTTCTGCATTGAGGGGTACTTCCAGAGGGTGAGTTGGTTACCTGGGAAGCCGTGAGAGCTCAGCAACTCCCGCTCCTTGGTGTTCCATATGAGAGAACAAACCTGCGACCCTGTGTCCACCGTGTTGAGACAGACTCCACTAGTGGAATTCCAGAACTTGATGCGGTGGTCGGCAACACCCCCTCCAGAGGCCAGAAGATTATGCCGGAACGGGCACCAAGCAAGGCCCTTCACGGCTCCCGTGTGCTCTTCCAGCTTGTGAAGCCATTGCGTTCTGGCAGGGGATGCCATGCTGCTGTCCCAAATGAGCACCAGATTGTCATTGCCTCCGCTGGCCAATTGGGTCCCTGAGGCTGACCATTTTAAACTACAGACCTCTGCAGCATGTCCTTGGTAAGTCTGGACAACGTGAGACCGTGTTCTAACGTCATTGTTGATGACCCGAGCATCCATTCCACCGGATGTGAGAATCTGGTGGTCTTTCCAAGCAAGAGAACCCACTCTCGAATGTGGCTGGTGTCCTCCACTAAAAGTTCTCAGCAGTCGATTAGATTCTGCATCCCAAAGCTGAACATCTGAACTGTTGAGCCCAACCGCGAGGGAGCGGCCATCAGGGTCCCAACTCACACTAGTGATGGGACCACCATGGTCCTCGGGGATGGTAACAAGCTCGCGGATATGTTGTTCTACCTTTAGATGCAAAGTGTCCGCAAGGGCGACTGCGAGAATGTTTCTGCTGCCCCAGTCCAGCAGATTCAGAGAGTCGTCTGCTAGAAGATCTGGAAGGTCAAACATGCGCTCAGGCTTCAGGGGAATGAGCCGTTGAGGCTTCTTGGATCTGTAGTAATCCGAGACGATGAAATCAACTTTCTGGGTTGGAGTAAGATGACCAAGTGGGTCAGGGGCTTGGGTCCAAAGGAGAGGATACTGCGGCGATCCTGGCCCATGACCTTGGCAAGTATCTTACAATAATCACTTTCTTCTTCGTCTGGGTTTTTACCCCTCGTCCGGTTACCTTCGGTCAGCATGTACCTCGCGTAGTCCATATCCATCGCGGATCTGTTAGGAATGAATCTGTCCCAGTCTCTTCCTCTAGAATTTCCATTTGTTGGTCGCCGCCTGGTTGGAATTGGACTTGGAACTGGAACAACAGTGGGACTTGTGTCTCCTGATCCTCCACCACCTGCACCGGCCATGAGAAACAACAAAACAAAACAAAGACAAAAACAAAAGCAAACCAACAAAGGACAAACAAATACAAACAGACAAATAAAATTGGATGGTAAACCTAAAACGCAATTTTTTGAGAAAGGAAGATTTGATTTTCTTTGGAACAAACAAACACAGATGAAACCTAAAAAATTGCAGATGTAATCGAACCAACAATTTAAAAGATGAAACCCTAAAAATTTGCAGATGCAATTGAATCGAATCAGACAGCGGGAGCGAGAGTCGAATCAACGTGCAGATTGCAGAGAGCGAGAGAGAGAGCGAGAGCGAGAGCGAGCGAGATTGCAGAAAGTGCGTTCATCGACGCCGAGTATGTATTAATAGACGGCGATGTGATGCGTGTGGATGCCGCGTTTTATTTTTTTTTTTAAATAAAATTAAAATATTTATTTAAATTCGTTCGCGTGGATGAGTCCCTGCTGTCTCCAGCTGTATCTCGACGACGTTGATTTTTTATTTTTATTTTTCTGTATATCGTCCCCGTGGGTAGCCGATTTAATTGTACCTTTCTAATGCCTTCTCAGGCATTTTTTTCCATTTCCCATCATGGTATGCTAATACTGATCCATAAATACATAATATTTCTCTATTTTTTTATTTAATCTATGCTTGGGTTGCAGATTTGGGTGATTTTAATTTGTATAAATTTTGTGCTGTTTGAGTTTTTTTTTCTCTTTTCTAAATGTTGGATTTTAATTATTGATTATTACAAATTGTTTCTCTGTTTTTTTTTACCAAGGTTAATATTATTGATTATTAGGCCGATTTTGAAAATTTTCAAAAAAATATTAATTAAGTATAAATAGGTTAAGCACGATGTTTTGAGTAATTTAATATTAATGCACGATTGCAATTAAGTATAAATAGGTTAAGCACGATGTTTCGCTGCTATAAGAAAAGGTCAAAGGCCACATCTTTTTTCTTGCTCTTAACGACACATTTAGCAAGTAGATGATAAGATAATGTTTTTTTAAAAAAACATCTTCTTATATAAAACTTCAACGATAATGCTTATTACTATAAGCCGAGGCTTTTTGTTTTTTTATAAACGTCATCCTACAGTAACGAATTTCCGAAATATTTTCCCGCGCTATTTTTTTTCTTCCCATTTTGTTGCCGATTTTGAAAATTTTCAAAAACGTTTGGGCAGTCCGATTTTGAATACTCTGTTTAATTATTGATCATGTTTGTTTGCTTATTGTGCATGATGAATAATCATTGGCCAATCATTTTGCTTGATTATTTTCTTGTTGACTTGGTTTTTGAAAAATAATAATTTAGTCAGTTTTCTGGTATTTTAAATGTAAATGCAGGGGAAACTTTAACTTGACATCTACTTATGACAGCCGAACAAATGATGTTGCAAGTTCATTAGCTGCAAGGGGAGAGTTGTGGAGAGTAGAGGCTTTTCGTGGCAGTTAACTTTCAAAATCTGGAAGTGAAAATTCATCTGTTTTCCTTGTTCAGCTTGGACCTGTTCTCTTTTTTCGGGACAAAAAACTTCTTTTGCCGGTTCGTTTGTCAAAGCATCATGTTCTTTGGTATGGATATGACAGGAAGGTAATCTCACTTTAAACCAAGCTCTGCTTCTCATGTATGAATTGGAATAGATGTCACACACACACACACACAGAGATAGATAGAGCAGTGGCCCTTCACACCAAAACGGAGCTGTTTTGGCCCCTTATTATTTGTTATTTTTATCTGTAAACTGGGACAGTGCCAAGTGCCAACACAGCACCATTTCATGTGCTCCTGTTTTCTGATATATATACATATATTTCCAATTTGCCACTGATGTTATTGTCACTGACCTTGATTTAATAAGGTTTACAATACCTTGTGAAATATCTAATTGTCTTGATTCCTTGGATACCAAATCCTATTTAATAATGCGTCCTATTATGTATGTAATTTTTTTTCTTGAAGTTTAAAAAGCAGGCTAAAATATCCACCTTTTCAACCTCTTCAAATACCTTATAATTTGAACCTGATAGTTGCTTCCTTGGCTATCTCACCGACTCACCGTGTCGCATTTCTCCAAGTTTGTTGTCAAATCATTTGAAATTGAATGTTTACAGTTAACCTTTCCTTTTGTTTTGTAATTTTGCACTCCCTGGTTTATTGACATTTTCCCTGGCCGGATGTGCTATTTGTTGATGAAAATTTTGAGTTCTGCATTGTCATATCCCTGTGGCCCCACAATGTGCTAGCTGTCTTCTAGTTTTTTAGTTCCTCTAGGCAAAAGTATTAATACAACGAAGGGAAGAAAAGATATAGATAATGGATGATTCGATTATATACATTAAGAGACATTCAATGGTAATTGAAGTTAACATGCATTTTTGTGGAATCATGCAGCTCTCCTGAGATTCTCTTCCTCTGAATGGTGGTGTGGAAGCTAAGGACATTCTATATCCTTTTGGGAGGATGTGTGTTGTGGAGAGTGGGACTATTGTGGGCGGCATTTTTGAGGGTATACAATTTGGCTTTTTTGAAAGGGGTACCAATGGGTTTGTTTCATGATGGGGAGGTTTGGGATGTCTTGTTTGTTAGGATCATTCAAGATTGTGAAGTTGAGGTGTTTTTAGTGTTCTTCGAGGTGTTGTACTTGGGTATTGCGGTGAGAGGACAACTAGATTGGCTGGCTTAGAGTAGAACCAAAAGTGCAGTGTTCTTGGTTAAGAGCTTTGTTGAGGTCCATATAGGGTGGCACATCATGACAAGCAATTGTTAAAACTATTGGCGCAATATTTTAAGGGCCAAGGTATCCACCTACTTAGTTTCTTCACGTGGGACTCGGAGGCTGCTGGGGAAGGGTATTTACTTTTGATTTGCTTTAGTGTAGGGGTTTGCTGATGGTCAGTCAGTACCTATTGTGCAACAATGTTGGGGGGTAGATTGATCAATTTTTTAGTTAATGTTTGTGAGCTACTCAGTTTTAAGGATGAGGCCATGGGGAGTAATGCTGGTTCCCGCATGTGGACTCCTGGCCAGAGTGGCACTTGCTCTCCCGCTATTGCGCCAGGGTCTGATCAGACTGCGGATGTTCCAATGGCTGAAGTAATTTTGGAGGAGTTTGCATTCAAAAGCCACCAGCCCGGGCTAGTGAAGCCATGGGAAGAGGAGACAGTTCATGAGGAGTGTGGGTCGGTTGATCTTGAGCTTACTCTAGGGAACTCAAAGGCCAGGTATATGTTGATAAACACATTTAAAAATGTTAGATTAAACATATACATATTTAAGCCTTGATATTTTTCTTTTTCATTTTTGTAAATGCTGACAATATATGAATCTGATCAAACATACTGTGCTTCTTGGTTATTTATTTATTTATTTATTGTCAATGTTATAATGCAATGCAGATGAAGGGATTGCACTAGACGGACAACAAGATCAATGGTGTTTGGATCTGCATACCCGTAGCCCATCCTATATCCACTGGTTTTCTAGTGGGGGAGGGTATGTGAGCATGAGCATGCGTGCTTGTTTTGTATTATAAGAGCAAAGATCAACATTTTATCTTTTAAAATTTCCAGCAATAAAAAATACACTACAAGACAGCACATTAAAGAGCAAAGATCAACAAAAGAGACAAACTAAAACTAATTTTTGGGATGTGAATGGTTTTTGCTTTTAAATTGAATGCAAAAGTAGTTTATTCATTACATAAAAATGTATACAAAAATAAGAGAGGCTCATGAACTATGAAGCCACTGTTACACATACAGATGAGACCCATGCCTCACACCCTATTACAACAGAACCTATACTACAAAAACAACAGAAAATAACAAAAAGCTAGAGCCCCAGCACTCCTCCACAGAAGGCTTCTTTATGTCGATTGAACTCATACAACTCCTTGCATTTTCCATGTTCCCCCTCTACCATTAGTGGCGCTTGGTGCACACACATAAGAGAATAGAGCACAGGCGGGGTCATCAGGTGGATCTAAGTGTACAAGATTTCTGGATGCTTTTTTTCTCAATCTCAGAACCACCATGGGTTTTATACACTGTCAACAAGCTTCGCCAAACAATTTCATTTGGTGAAACAGCAGCCTCCAATATCCTCCCTGCCCGTCCCAAAAATCATTAATGCTCACACAATGTCCAACTGCAGGGATACCAAATAGCCTGGCTGTTGATTATTGTTAGGGGAATTTTACAATTTCTTGTTTCGAGCCATTTTATAAAAGCAAAACTCATGTGAGGCAAGAGATTTTATGACAATTTTCAATAATATTAATTATTATCAAAACTCCTGATTATGGGACATCAAAATCAGCTCATATATGATGCAAGAACACATTAATTATATAATTGACATGATAGATGATATAATTTATTTTTGCATACTTTTGTGTTTTATTCACATGATGTTATGAGTAATTTATCTTATATACTGGTTGAATTAGAATATATTTATTTTGATGCATATTTTTAATATTTCAATAATATTTACAAGTAAATGATTTTTTAGGCAAAACAAAAGGACATAAAAAGTTTCAAAACGATTAAAGATCGTTTTGAAGCAAAAAAACGTAGATGATGACATGAGTTGGCCGCAACCAAAGATTAGTAGTTTAAATAGCTGGCCACAATCAGAGGTTAGAAACTATGATAGCCGGTCATAACCATCTGAGAAGAGAAGAAAATTCACAAGTCGAGTGTGGTACGGCCAAGCATCAGGTAGTATTTTGTAATCAATTATACATTCTATCATGCAGTGGCGAAATCAGGAGGTTAACCTAAGGTGGGGGGATTTTTTTTATCCAAAAGATAATTTTTTGATTTAAAATACAAAATTTTTTAGTTAAATAGGCTATTTTAGATCTAAATAAGCCTGGTTCTGCCCCTACTATCATACGATCATGGTTAGTTATTATGATTTTTAAATATATAATTTCATATTAATAATTCATGCATTAACTATAATTTATATTTTTACGTAGTTTAGAATTAATGTGCGATTGCAACTAAGTATAAATGGTTTAAGCACGATGTTCCACTGCTACAGGAAAAGGTCAAAGGCCACATTTTTTTCCTTGCGTCTTGCTCTTAACGGCACATTTAGCAAGTAGATGATAAGATAATGTTTTTTTTTAAAACATCATCTTATATAAAACTTCAACGATAATGCTTATTACTATAAGCCGAGGTTTTTTGTTTTTTTTATAAACGTCATCCTACAATAACGAATTTCCGAAATTTTTTGCCGCGCTATTTTTTTTCTCTTTCCATTTTGCGCCATTTGTTGGCGTTTTTTTTTTTTTTTGGTTTACTCTGTGCCCTCCACCCAAAAACAAATCATCAAATCTCATCACTTTCTCGATCCTTCTATCTTTCCTATTGATCCTTCGCTCTGGCGGCAGCTGCGGAGGAGCAGTTCCCTGACAGCGCCGGCGACATCATCTCCTTCGGGGTCAACTCCGACATCATCTCCCTTGACTCTACTAGCTCTCTGTTCAGGGGTAAGACCAAGCGATTTCGAAAACTGTTGGATTGATTTATCGGATTTGTGATGATGCATCTATTTGTTTGCTGATTTCTCTGTTTTCCTTGTTTTTTGTTGTTGTTTTTGACCTGATTAAGGCAAGGTTAAGATCTGAATCAACGGTATGAGATCTCACTTCCTGAAAACAAGATTATCCTTGTTCGTGAATCCACAGATCTGCTGTTATTTTTTGCTTTTCATTATAAAATAATGTTGTTGTATGTTTCGTCTAGTGTCTAATTTTAGGATTTGGGAGGATCGGTCGCTTGGTGGCGATACTAGCTCTGCAAAGTGACGATGTGGAGCTCGTCACTTGATTATCAGATAAATATGAACTTATTTTTGAAAAGTGGTGTGAGTTTGCCACCATTGGTTTGCAATGCCCACAATATGCTAAGTTTGTGAGATTCTCACACACCTTATACACATAATGATCTTGCATGCTTTGGATTGCGTTAATATATTTCTACATAGGGCATTCCTGATTTTTGATGAACTAATCATTAATGATAAAATTATTTGTTTATCTAATCGCATGCATTTAGAATAGGAAAGAATTGAAATTATTTGTTTATTTAATTGCATGCATGTGAAATAGGAAAGAATTCAATTGTAGTGTCTATGTTCACATCGAATTGTATTTACAAAGTTCATCACCCTCTATTGAGTTATTTTTTCAAATATATATATATATATATATATATATATATATATATATATATATTTTAATCTTTATTTTGGTGTCATACATGTGTCATACGCAGCACAATTATTGCATAACACAACCATTATTTAAGCCCTGCCATATCTAGTCTTTCCCTTCTTACGCTTGTTTAAACTTGTCACTATGCCTATCACTATCACTGCAAGCATCACCATCGGCACATTGCTAGTGTCACTATACCACTACTCGATATTGTATTCGGACATGTCAAAAAACTTTTAGGAGTAGCCCTAGAAAAAGTTCCTGTTTTTATGCTTTGTGAAGCTTAAATTGCTTAAATTTTTTTCAGAGCACTGCTGTTAAGTTTTTGCAAGGTTTGAAGGGTTTCGGAGAAGCACCGAAAGGAGGCATGTAATTACTCTACCGAGGGCTTTTTTAAAGGCTTTTTTCATTAGTAATGATGTGAATATTAGTGGTCGGGCTAAATATTTTTTGGACGACTAGTTTTTTTAATTACTCTACCGAGGGCATGTAGCAGTTTTTTTCCTCTTCAAACTCCACTAAATCTTGGGGTGCGGCTCTTCTAAGGTCCTTTATATACTGCATTAAAAAAATTCATCTACTCTTATCTTGATGCCTATTTTTGATTCAAAACTGCTAACTCATTACATGTAGAGAAGGAATATAGCTTGGAAGTGTCTAAATAAAGTCAGCATGTGAAGTTCTATTATTTTATGAGCCTTAAGGTGTTCATGAGAAGAGTTTTTCCTACTAGAGCATTGGTATATGAAATTTTACTTAAATTTATGAAGTCATAATTGTGTTATATGTATGATGGCAGGTTACTTTTTACTTTTATAAACTCTCTTATCATCTGTCAATTATCATTTATCAATCATCAGGTGTCAAAAATGAATCTTCAAGTGAGCCTAGGACTAGTATAAAGTTTAGCAAGCTATATGACGTTTTTTCTTTATTTATTCGGTGCCACAACAGTTTTTGTTAGCCCTCTTACTTCATGCTTTACTTTATTGAATATATTCAGGCTTGAACAGAGGAACATTTTTGGGTCTTCAAACAAATTCTCTACATTATTTCGTATTTCATGTCGAACAGTGCCATCATCACTTATATTTTACTTAAATGATGCATGAACATTGTCTTTTATTTTAATTTGATAAGTAATATTGGATATTCAAAAACAATAAGCATCTTGAGAGTTGGCTTCAATTCATTAAAAAAAATTCATGGAGCATCCATGCTGTGAAGTTCAATGAGGAAGCATCACCGTGCTACTTTTGCTTGTTTTCTTTTTCTTTAAGGGATGGGGGCAGATTGGGAGTAGTCTCAATTATGTTAATAGGATCCTAGGATTATGTTCTTAGATTTATTGTTTGTTTTTAATCAAAGAAAACAAATATCAAAAATAATAATAACATAAAACACAAGCAAACAAAAGGCATGCATTAAGTTAACTAAATCTAAGAAAACATCAAGAACAGCAAAACCCAGTGAATATTAAAAGATTAATCCAAACTTGCACTTACATAAAAATCATGGCGCATAATGACAATATCGTAGAGAGATAACAACAAATTTCATTGTAGTACTCATTCATGTTGGATACAAACAAAATCAGTTACACCTACACATATATAAGAGCAAAGATCAATATTTTATGTTTTAAAATTTCCGGCAATAAAAAATCTATAATAAAACTGCCCATAAAAGAGCAAAGATCAACGGAAGAGAAAAACTAAAACTAATTTTTGGGATGTGAATGTTTTTTGCTTTTAAATTGAATGCAAAAGCAGTTTGTTCATTACATAAAAATCTATACAAAAATAAGAGAGGCTCGTGAACTATGAAGCCACTATTACACATACAGATGAGACCCATGCCTCACACCCTATTACAACAGAACCTATTCTACAAAAACAACAGAAAATCACAAAAAGCTAGAGCCCCAGCACTCCTCCACAGAAGGCTTCTTTATGTCGATTGAACTCATACAATTCCTTGCATTTTCCAAGTTCCACCTCTACCATTAGTAGCGCTTGGCGCACACACATCAGAGAATAGAACACAGGCGTGGTCTGATCAGACTGCGGATGTTTGGCTAGAGTGGTACTTGCTCTCCTGCTATTGCGCCAGGGTGGCTGCGCATGTTCCAATGGCTGAAGTAATTTTAGAGGAGTTTGCATTCAAAAGCCACCAGCCCGTGCTAGTGAAGCCATGGGAAGGGGAGACAGTTCATGAGGAGTGTGGGTCGGATGATTTAGAGCTTACTCTAGGGAGCTCAAAGGCCAGGCATATGTTGATAAATACATTTAAAAATGTTAGATTAAACATATACTTATTTAAGCCTTGGTATTTTTCTTTTTCATTTTTGTAAATGCTGAGAATATATGAATCTGATCAAACATTGTGCTTCTTGGTTATTTATTTATTTATTTATTGTCAATGTTATAATGCAATGCAGATGAAGGGATTGCACTAGACGGACAACAAGATCAATGGGGTTTGGATCTGCATACCCCTAGCCCATCCAATGTCCATTGGTTTTCTAGTGGGGGAGGGTATGTGAGCATGAGCAGGCGTGCTTGTTTTGTATATAAGAGCAAAGATAACATTTTATCTTTTAAAAATTTCAGCAATAAAAAATCCACTACAAAACGGCACATAAAAGAGCAAAGATCAACGAAAGAGAAAAACTAAAACTAATTTTTGGGATGTGAATGGATTTTGCTTTTAAATTGAATGCAAAAGTGGTTTATTCATTACATAAAAATGTATACAAAAATAAGAGAGGCTCATGAACTATGAAGCCACTGTTACACATACAGATGAGACCCATGCCTCACACCCTATTACAACAGAACGTATACTACAAAAACAACAGAAAATCACAAAAAGCTAGAGCCCCAGCACTCCTCCACAGAAGCCTTCTTTATGTCGATTGAACTCATACAACTCCTTGCATTTTCCAAGTTCCCCCTCTACCATTAGTGGCGCTTGGTGCACACACATAAGAGAATAGAGCACAGGCGGGGTCATCAGGTGGATTTAAGTGTACAAGATTTCTGGATGCTTTTTTTCTCAATCTCAGAACCACCATGGGTTTTATACACTGTCAACAAGCTTCGCCAAACAATTTCATTTGGTGAAACATCAGCCTCCAATATCCTCCCTGCCCGTCCCAAAAATCATTAATGCTCACACAATGTACAACTGCAGGGATACCAAATAGCCTGGCTGTTGAGGTGAAGTATGCGAGACCCTCATCACCTAAGCCTCTATGGCACAGTTCTCATGGATAGTTTCCCTATCGAATATAGTTCATGCGTGCAAATGGAAGTTCGTTTGTTCTTTGAGAAGATTGAGGCGCTTCTGGATTCCCAAACACATTCCAAAGCATTAAGGCCTCTGTCTCGGGTCCAGCGGAAGCTGATGCCACAGTGCATCCATTCGGACTCTGGGTCATGAATAGTACACTGGAGGTATGCCCGGAGAGCTCTGCCAATTTCTGCATTGAGGGGTACTTCCAGAGGGTGAGTTGGTTACCTGGGAAGCCGTGAGAGCTCAGCAACTCCCGCTCCTTGGTGTTCCATATGAGAGAACAAACCTGCGACCCTGTGTCCACCGTGTTGAGACAGACTCCACTAGTGGAATTCCAAAACTTGATGCGGTGGTCGGCAACACCCCCTCCAGAGGCCAGAAGATTATGCCGGAACGGGCACCAAGCAAGGCCCTTCACGGCTCCCGTGTGCTCTTCCAGCTTGTGAAGCCATTGCGTTCTGGCAGGGGATGCCATGCTGCTGTCCCAAATGAGCACCAGATTGTCATTGCCTCCGCTGGCCAATTGGGTCCCTGAGGCTGACCATTTTAAGCTACAGACCTCTGCAGCATGTCCTTGGTAAGTCTGGACAACGTGAGACCGTGTTCTAACGTCATTGTTGATGACCCGAGCATCCATTCCACCGGATGTGAGAATCTGGTGGTCTTTCCAAGCAAGAGAACCCACTCTCGAATGTGGTTGGTGTCCTCCACTAAAAGTTCTCAGCAGTCGATTAGATTCTGCATCCCAAAGCTGAACATCTGAACTGTTGAGCCCAACCGCGAGGGAGCGGCCATCAGGATCCCAACTCACACTAGTGATGGGACCACCATGGTCCTCGGGGATGGTAACAAGCTCGCGGACATATTGTTCGACCTTTAGATGCAAAGTGTCCGCAAGGGCGACTGCGAGGATGTTTCTGCTGCCCCAGTCCAGCAGATTCAGAGAGTCGTCTGCTAGAAGATCTGGAAGGTCAAACATGCGCTCAGGCTTCAGGGGAATGAGCCGTTGAGGCTTCTTGGATCTGTAGTAATCCGAGACGATGAAATCAACTTTCTGGGTTGGAGTAAGATGACCAAGTGGGTCAGGGGGCTTGGGTCCAAAGGAGAGGATACTGCGGCGATCCTGGCCCATGACCTTGGCAAGTATCTTACAATAATCACTTTCTTCTTCGTCTGGGTTTTTACCCCTCGTCCGGTTACCTTCGGTCAGCATGTACCTCGCGTAGTCCATATCCATCGCGGATCTGTTAGGAATGAATCTGTCCCAGTCTCTTCCTCTGGAATTTCCATTTGTTGGTCGCCGCCTGGTTGGAATTGTACTTGGAACTGGAACAACAGTGGGACTTGTGTCTCCTGATCCTCCACCACCTGCACCGGCCATGAGAAACAACAAAACAAAACAAAGACAAAAACAAAAGCAAACCAACAAAGGACAAACAAATACAAACAGACAAATAAAATTGGAAGGTAAACCTAAAACGCAATTTTTTGAGAAAGGAAGATTTGATTTTCTTTGGAACAAACAAACACAGATGAAACCTAAAAATTTGCAGATTTAATCGAACCAACAATTTAAAAGATGAAACCCTAAAAATTTGCAGATTGAATCGAATCAGACAGCGGGAGCGAGAGTCGAATCAACGTGCAGATTGCAGAGAGCGAGCGAGAGCGAGAGCGAGCGAGATTGCAGAGAGAGAGAGAGAGAGAGAGAGAGAGAGAGAGAGAGAGAGAGAGAGAGAGAGAGCGAGAGGCGAGCGAGATCGCAGAAAGTGCCTTCATCGACGCCGAGTATGTATTAATAGACGGCGATGTGATGCGTGTGGATGCCGCGTTTTATTTTTTTAAAATAAAATTTAAATATTTATTTAAATTCGTTCGCGTGGATGAGTCCCTGCTGTCTCCAGCTGTATCTCGACGACGTTGATTTTTTTTTTTTCTGTATATGAAATTTTATGAAACTTTTGGGCAGTCCGGTTTTGCTTGATTATTTTCTTGTTGACTTGGTTTTTGAAAGATAATAATTTAGTCAGTTTTTTAGTATTTTAATGTTCAATTTTTGCAATACCGGTAAAATTAAAAATGATAAAATATTAAAAAATTTGTTTTTGGTTGCCTAAATGTAACTATAGCATTCTTTTTTTAAGTAGAACCATGAAATAAATAAATAATATGAAACATATGAGTGTTGTTTGTAGATTTCTCTGGTATAGTTGCATTTTGACTGTACAAGTCATCCTTCAAATATTTAGTTCTTTTAATTTTTATTGTTTTGATGTATTAAATAGAAAAAATACCGTGTAAGAAATTATATATTTAAGAAAACACTAGACAAGAATCAAACCTTACGTGGGTTTTTTAAATAAGCGATTGCAACTAAGTATATATGGTTAGTTATTTATATTTTTAAGTAGTTTAGAATTAATGTGCGATTGCAACTAAGTATAAATGGTTTAATCACGATGTTCCACTGCTAAGTATTAATTAAGGCCACATTTTTTTTCTTGTGTCTTGCTCTTAACGGCACATTTAGCAAGTAGATGATAAGATAATGTTTTTTTTTAAACATCATCTTATATAAAACTTCAACGATAATGCTTATTACTATAAGCCGAGGCTTTTTCGTTTTTTTATAAACGTCATCCTACAATAACGAATTTCCGAAATATTTTGCCGCGCTATTTTTTTCTTTCCATATTGCGCCATTTGTTGGCGTTTTTTTTGTTTTGTTTTGGTTTACTCTGTGCCCTCCACCCAAAAACAATTCGTCAAATCTCTCGATCCTTCTATCTTCCTCCTCGATCCTTCGCTCTCGCGGCAGCTGCAGAGGAGCAGTTCCCTGACAGCGCCGGTGACATCATCTCCTTCCGGGTCGACTCCGACATCATCTCCCTTGACTCTACTAGCTCTCTGTTCATGGGTAAGACCAAGCGATTTCGAAAACTGTTGGATTGATTTATCAGATTTGTAATGATGCATCTATTTGTTTGCTGATTTATCTGTTTTCCTTGTTTGTTGTTGTTGTTTTTGACCTGATTAAGGCAAGGTTAAGATCTGAATCAACGGTATGAGATCTCACTTCCTGAAAACAAGATTATCCTTGTTCGATTCGTGCTTCGTCAATCCGTAGATCTGCTGTTGTTTTTTGCTTTGTTATTATAAAATAATGTCGTTGTATGTTTCGTCTAGTGTGTAATTTTAGGATTTGGGAGGATCGGTCGCTTGGTGGCGATACTAGCTCTGCAAAGTGACGATGTGGAGCTCGTTGCCACTAATGATCCGTTCACGGTTCATCACCACCGATTACGTGGTATTAGCGAGATCATTCGTTTGGATCAGTCTCGGTTCGTTTTATTTTTCATCACATGTTCACTGTTTTAGTGACTGAATCACATGATTGTAGCCATCTTTATGTTTTTTTTTTCCATCAATCGATCCTGTGCATGGACACAAAAATGCAATGTTTGGTGTTAATTTGAAATTATGAGGGTTCACTCTTGAAAAGATGTTTCTTTCCTTCATTTACAGATGTGTCTCTTGAGTATGCAAATTCTAGCATTCTAAATGAGAAGAGTGATGTTTGTAGCTTTGGTGTTTTGTTGTCGAAGGCTATAACAGGAAACGTTCCTGTGGATTATGGTCGCCTTATGCAGGAGGTATGCAATGATGACCAATTTCTTGTTTCAGAAGGAATATACTGCACAATTTTTATTTGTATTTTTGATCGTAAAATTGGTGGTGTTTTAAGTAATTTTTATAAATGTTGGTTATAATTTGACCATCAAGTTTTGCTTGCAGTAATTTTCTTTTTCTTTTAGTTTGATTTACAAAGATCTGGTCAAGAGAAAGCAAAATATTTTAAAAAAAGTTGTGTACTGTGTGCATAAAAGACTTCCCTCACCCCTGCTGTTTTCCTTACTTTTCACCTTTTAAGTAGAATATCAAATGGATATATAATGTAAAAACGTGAACCAGTTTTGAGTTTTTGGCAACTACATTGTATTCACATTTGGTATTCTTCATTTATGTTTTTCACCTCCCTTCATCTGTATGGGAAGATCATTAACCGTATGTCGTCATCCATCAATTAATCGTTGCAGAGTTTGGTGGGTGTTGAGGTAAATTTGGTAGACTAGCTGAAGATGATGGTTGGCAGCAGAAGTTCGGAAGAATTGGGGGGACCTAAACAATGAGACTAGTGTACAGAAATGAGCCCTTTAGACTGTTTTATGGTGTGTTGATCTAGATGCCCACAAAAGACTTCGGATGTCTCAGATTGGCTGCATGCTCGAATCAGAGGAATATCTATCGTGAGAGGTTCTATTCTCAGATCTTGTTTTGAGTACCTTTTGAATTGGGATTTTTCCAAAGGGGTCATCGTTGGACTCAGGCTGAAATTTATTGTTAAATTATTAAATGAAGCATTCAACATAACTAATAAATATTGCAGTAATAGTTTTAAAAAGCAGTAAGCAAGCATCTGCATGAAGGTGAAAAGTGAAAAGCAATGGTAAGGTGTTGCTCTTAATTTCATAATTCTTTAAGATCCAAAAATTAGTTAGTATTTCTAACTTTGTATTAAATGCTCATTGATCTAATTGGTGTTGGCAGGATAGAAGGCCCGGAAGAATGCACACTGGGAAATTTCCAGCCCAGATAGTGAAAGTGTTGGGGCATAGACAGGTAGATAAGCTGTAAATTCCCACACAATTTTAACTTTCCAAATTGTTTGTACTGATTTAGTTGATATCAAGGATACGGAGCACATGCTATATTTTCCTTAAATGTGAGTGCCCTTCATAGATTTTTTTGGAGATTTGGTAATTAAATTGGAAGTGTCTTTTGTTATTGCTGTTAGAAGCGTGCTTAAAATTTTGAATTCTCGTGGCTAATTGGAGTATGAAAAAGGGGACAGTAGAATGATGGAGTGAATTCATGATGATGTTGCACCAGTAGCAATGAAACCCATCCAGGATGGTGTTAGACTTGAATAGTGTCAAACTTTGTTCCTAGATGCAGATGAAGCAAATAGGCCCATCTAGGCCGCCCTTGGCCGTGTGGCACCACCTAGCGCTTTCTAGAACTTGATTATCAGATAAATATGAACTTATTTTTGAAAAGTGGTGTGAGTTTGCCACCATTGGTTTGCTATGCCCACAATATGCTAAGTTTGTGAGATTCTCACACACCTTATACACATAATGATCTTGCATGTTTTGGATTGCGTTAATATATTTCTACATAGGGCATTCCTGATTTTTGATGAACTAATCATTAATGATAAAATTATTTGTTTATCTAATTGCATGCATTTAGAATAGGAAAGAATTGAAATTATTTGTTTATTTAATTGCATGCATGTGAAATAGGAAAGAATTCAATTGTATTGTCTATGTTCACATCGAATTGTATTTAATAAGTTCAACACCCTCTATTGAGTTATTTTTTCAATATATATATATTTTAATCTTTATTTTGGTGTCATACATGTGTCATACGCAGCACAATGATTGCATAACACAACCATTATTTAAGCCATGTCATATCTAGTCTTTCCCTTCTTACGCTTGTTTAAACTTGTCACTATGCCTATCACTATCACTGCAAGCATCACCATCGGCACATTGCCAGTGTCACTATACCACTACCCGATATTGTATTCGGACATGTCAAAAAACTTTCAGGAGTAGCCCTAGAAAAAGTTCCTGTTTTTATGCTTTGTGAAGCTTAAATTGCTTAAATTTTTTTCAGAACATTGCTGTTAAGTTTTTGCAGGGTTTGAAGGGTTTCGGAGAACCACCGAAAGGAGCTTTTTTCATTAGTAATGATGTGAATATTAGTGGTCGGGTTAAATATTTTGTGGACGACTAGTTTTTTTAATTACTCTACCGAGGGCATGTAGCAGTTTTTTTCCTCTTCAAACTCCACTAAATCTTGGGGTGCGGCTCTTCTAAGGTCCTTTATATACTGCATTAAAAAAATCCATCTACTCTTATCTTGATGCCTATTTTTGATTCAAAACTGCTAACTCATTACATGTAGAGAAGGAATATAGCTTGGAAGTGTCTAAATAAAGTCAGCATGCGAGTGTGAAGTTCTATTATTTTATGAGCCTTAAGGTGTTCTAGATATGAGAAGAGTTTTTCCTACTAGAGCAGTGGTATATGAAATTTTACTTAAATTTATGAAGTCATAATTGTGTTATATGTATGATGGCAGGTCTCTTTTTACTTTTATAAACTCTCTTATCATCTATCAATCATCAGGTGTCAACAATGAATCTTCAAGTGAGCCTAGGACTAGTATAAAGTTTGGCAAGCTATATGACGTTTTTTCCTTATTTATTCGGTGCCACAACAGTTTTTGTTAGCCCTCTTACTTCATGCTTTACTTTATTGAATATATTCATGCTTGAACGGAGGAACATTTTTGGGCCTTCAAACAAATTCTCTACATTATTTCCTTCATGTCGCACAGTGCCATCACTACTTATATTTTACTTAAATGATGCATGAACATTGTTTTTTATTTTAATTTGATAAGTAATATTGGATATTCAAAAACAATAAGCATCTTGAGAGTTGGCTTCAATTCATTCAAAAATATTCATGGAGCATCCATGCTATTAAGTTCAATGAGGAAGCATCACCGTGCTACTTTTGCTTTTTTTTTTCTTTAAGGGATGGGGGCAGATTGGGAGTAGTCTCAGTTATGTTAATAGGATCCTAAGATTATGTTCTTAGATTTATTGTTTGTTTTTAATCAAAGAAAACAAATATCAAAAATAATAATAACAAAAGGCAAACAACAAAATAAGAAAACAGCAAAACCCAGTGAGTATTAAAAGATTAATCCAAACTTGCACTTACATAAAAACCATGGCACATAATGACAATATGGTAGAGAGATAACAACAAATTTCATTGTAGTACTCATTCATGTTGGATACAAACAAAATTAGTTACACCTACACACATATAAGAGCAAAGATCAACATTTTATGTTTTAAAATTTCCAGCAATAAAAAATCTACTATAAGACTGCCCATAAAAGAGCAAAGATCAACGAAAGAGAAAAATTAAAACTAATTTTTGGGATGTGAATGTTTTTGCTTTTAAATTGAATGCAAAAGCAGTTTGTTCATTACATAAAAGTCTATACAAAAATAAGAGAGGCTCGTGAACTATGAAGTCACTGTTACACATATACATACTCTGTCACAGTCCGATTGCCTTGCTCCAGTGTGTAATACTCTCGTTGCCTCGTCTTCTGCACAGAGCGAGGGAAATACTCTGTGTAGAAGAGCTCCACGAAGTCCTCTCATGCCATCGGGCTCTCGTGAATATGCTTCATAGCGTCCCACCACTTGCAGGCCCCACCTACTAGGAAATGTGTGGCTAAGCGGACCTTAGCCTCTTCGGGCACTTGGATCAGCTCGAAGATGTCTTCTGTCCATTTGACCCATTCCTCGGCCTCATCGGGTCTCGTATTCGCCTCAAACTTCGTCGGTTTCTGCTTCAGGAATCGACTCACCCAGTCGATCGGTACTGCTGGCGGAACTGTCGTGACCTCTGGCTGGCTCTCTAGAACCTCCTGCTGCTGCTCTTGCTGAGGCTGCTGCTGCTTCATCAGTTCCTCCTGCATCACCTCTCTAGCCACATCCCTCATGGTGCCCTGCATGACACCCTGGATTTGGCTCAATATTTGAGCCCCAATCTGAGCAACAATCTCTGAATCCAAGGCAGGTACTGGAGAACTCTGTTCTCCTTGTGATTCGGACTGAATGAATAGCTCCTCTGTTGGACCTTGAGCCCTAGTCTTGGGTGCCATTATGGACCAACACATATCAACAATATCTATTAACTTTACGCACTAGTCAAACAACCAAATTAATTGAGCCAATAAGCAGAACCAAGTCCACCACACAAATAATGAGGCATTGTATGGGCGACCGTGTCGCTCCCCTCTGTGTTGGGCTCAGGCAGGGGAGGCAGTTGTTTTGGGTCCCGATATGATTCAAGAGACTACCAAGTTGGTTGACGCAGATGTTGATTGACCCGAGTTGATGTAAATCATATGCCGACAGACGGCGGCGACCGCTGATTCGTCGTAGGGGATCGCGTCTTCTTGCGAGTCTCGCCACGACGGGGGCACAAACGGTTTGGGCGAGGGTCCAAACTCTCACCTCGATTTGTGGGTCTTTTTCCTATTATTGCTGTTGTGGGACCGGTTGCCTATCAATTAGAGTTACCACCCGAGCTAGCTCGTGTTCATGACGTTTTCCATGTCTCCCACTTACGGAAATATTACCCGGATCCTTCTCATGTGCTTGATTGGCGTGAGATAGAGCTAGCTGATGATGGTTCCGTTGTAGAGGCACCAGTTCAGATTTTAGATCGACGGGAGCAAATTTTGCGGGGCAAGACGATTCCATTGGTCCGAGTTTTGTGGCGTCAACATAGTATGGAGGAGCAAACCTGGGAGCGGGAGAGTCAGGTGCGTGCTCTTCACCCCGAGTTGTTCGAGGACGAACAGTCCTAAGGTGAGGAGGATGTCAAGATCTTTACCGTCCGTTGAGGTATTTAACCTTGATTGTTTATGTTTTTGCTTATTGTGCTTGTTGGTTATTTTATTCTTGGGCGTTGTTCTGTTTAGCATGCTAGTTGAAATTAGGTTATGCGTAATTATTTTAGCCTAGAAGTGTTATTTCATTGAAGATGACTTGTCTTTTCGGAGACGAAAAGTCCTAAGGTGTGGAGGATGTAGAGACCCCTACCTGTGTGGTTAGAGTTAGGCCCGAATAAGAATTTGGAATATTTCTTCGACAGTGTGGCCTTAAGGCGAGCACTTGAGTTATTATTAATCTTATTTTAATATCTGAAATTTATTAGTATGCATCATTATTAATTATTATGATTATTTTAATATTTTGAGTTATTCCAATAATATTGAGTATTATAGTTGAGAATTTATTATTAATTATTATAATTATTGTTATTAATCAAATTATTATTATTATTATAATTATTAATATTATTATTATTATAAATCAATTAACACATATAAGTATAAATAGAGGAAACCTAGGGTAAAACCCTACCTTCGTTGTACGTGCGAAGCCTGGTGAGAGAGAAGCATAAGGGTTTGAGGCAAAATATTCAATCAACCTTTCCAAACCAAATTCAGGTAGATGATTCTTGATTATCAATTATACTAATGCATGAACGCAGAATTGTTAGGGTTAGGTTATGTTAAATCTTTATATGTATATATAAATTAAGATATATGTGTATGGTAATTTGTTTGGGGTACTTGGCTTCCACAAACTATGGTTTTTGCGACGGCAACAAGGGGGCGCGGCTGTGCAGTCGGAAGGGAGGCGTCAGGGCGTCGATTCCGGGTGGTGTCGCGGCTGTGCGGATGGAGGAAGCGTTGAGGGCGCTGACTCGGACGTTGTGGCCGTCCGTTCTGGTGTGCCGTGCGGAGATGTTGGAAGAAGGGGCGGCGGCGTCAATGCCGCCCCATGGGGTCGGACTTGCGCACCCCCGCGCGTCGTGCGTGTGCCGTGTAGCAGTGAGGAGGGGCG
This sequence comes from Taxillus chinensis, assembly GCA_023512835.1. Lineage (NCBI taxonomy): Eukaryota > Viridiplantae > Streptophyta > Magnoliopsida > Santalales > Loranthaceae > Taxillus > Taxillus chinensis. The sequence goes on from CM042092.1 coordinate 3,135,914, forward strand.
GCGGAGGCTTCTGTACCGCCTCCGGATTTCGCCTGTGCGCTGGCGTGAGAGAAGGGGACGGAAGGGGGGTTGGTGTGGTTTGGGCTGACCCAGCTGGGCGGCCCAGCCTTGATTCCTTAAAAAAAATAGTATTAATAGTAATAACGAATGAGAGTGCTTCTAACGATAAATACATAAATAGTATTCGAGTTTGTAGTTATAGTTTGATTAAGTAGGATGTTAATTATAGCTTGGTGTTAATAAATTTATTTCTTAGATTATTAATTGTCTGATGGAATTATGTATTATTATATGTAACTATGTATTCAATTAATCATTTGAGTTATGTTGTTGCTGGGTAAGTGCTCTAATTGGTTGAGTGATCGTCACACTGAATGCTGATAATTTGAAATGTTGTTTTGTTAATTATGTATGAATTTTGTGGTTAAATTGGTTGGGTTAATCGTGGGTCCCACATAGGGCCGGCAAGAGGCCGCAGGTTTCTTATGTGGCTGGTTAACCCAGGTCCCATTTGTGGCGGGTGGTCGTTAGAGACACTGCGGGTCTCATATATGGCTGATTGGTAGTGATTTGAATCCCTAGAGTTGGTAGCGAGGATTTCCATGGTTGGTTAGGTTGTTGGTGCGACCTTTAATAGTAATAAATGTGATGGGATATCTTATTTGTGATTTAATGAAATTTCTTGATGTTAGAACGTGATACTGCACTGACGCATGCATGCACTAATCATATAGACTTAATAATTTATGTGACAGGAGAGTGGAGATGGGATTACCTATTGGGCACTCATGCTCACCCTACTTTATTTATATTTATTTTACAGGTTGTAGAGGATAGCCGTTGGAGCCATAATAGAGCTTTCGGGACATCTTTATGTAGGATATTCGATAGACCTTATTATTTACTTTATTAATTTATTATCCGGGCTCGGGTCCGTGACAGTTGTATGAACCAAATTGGTGGGACTATTTATGAGTTTTTGGGTGTCCTAGAGCTTACTCTATGGAGCTCAAAGGCCAGGCATATGTTAATAGACACATTTAAAAATGTTAGATTAAACATATACTTATTTAAGCCTTGGTATTTTTTTTCTTCATTTTTGTAAATGCTGACAATATAAGATCAAACATTGTGCTTCTTGGTTATTTATTTATTGTCAATGTTTATAATGCAATGCAGATGAAGGGATTGCACTAGACGGACAACAAGATCAATGGTGTTTGGATCTACATACCCCTAGCCCATCCTATGTCCATTGGTTTTCTAGTGGGGGGGTATGTGAGCATGAGCAGGCGTGCTTGTTGTGTATTATAAGAGCAAAGATCAACATTTTATGTTTTAAAATTTTCAGCAATAAAAAATCCACTACAAGATGGCACATAAAAGAGCAAAGATGAACGAAAGAAAAAAAAAACTAAAACTAATTTTTGGGATGTGAATGGTTTTTGCTTTTAAATTGAATGCAAAAGTAGTTTATTCATTACATAAAAATGTATACAAAAATAAGAGAGGCTCATGAACTATGAAGCCACTGTTACACATACAGAGGAGACCCATGCCTCACACCCTATTACAACAGAACCTATACTACAAATACAGCAGAAAATCAAAAAAAGCTAGAGCCCCAGCACTCCTCCACAGAAGGCTTCTTTATGTCGATTGAACTCATACAACTCCTTGCATTTTCCAAGTTCCCCCTCTACCATTAGTGGCGCTTGGCGCACACACATAAGAGAATAGAGCACAGGCGGGGTCATCAGGTGGATCTAAGTGTACAAGATTTCTGGATGCTTTTTTCTCAATCTCGGAACCACCATGGGTTTTATACACTGTCAACAAGCTTCGCCAAACAATTTCATTTGGTGAAACATCAGCCTCCAATATCCTCCCTGCCGGTCCCAAAAATCATTAATGCTCACACAATGTCCAACTGCAGGGATACCAAATAGCCTGGCTGTTGAGGTGAAGTAGGCGAGACCCTCATCAACTAAGCCTCTATGGCACAGTTCACCATCTCACGGATAGTTTCCCTAACGAATATAGTTCATGGGTGCAAATGGAAGTTCATTTGTTCTTTGAGAAGATTGAGGCGCTTCTGGATTCCCAAACACATTCCAAAGCATTAAGGCCTCTGTCTCGGGTCCAGCGGAAGCTGATGCCACAGTGCATCCATTCGGACTCTGGGTCATGAATAGTACACTGGAGGTATGCCCGGAGAGCTCTGCCAATTTCTGCATTGAGGGGTACTTCCAGAGGGTGAGTTGGTTACCTGGGAAGCCGTGAGAGCTCAGCAACTCCCGCTCCTTGGTGTTCCATATGAGAGAACAAACCTGCGACCCTGTGTCCACCGTGTTGAGACAGACTCCACTAGTGGAATTCCAGAACTTGATGCGGTGGTCGGAAACACCCCCTCCAGAGGCCAGAAGATTATGCCGGAACGGGCACCAAGCAAGGCCCTTCACGGCTCCCGTGTGCTCTTCCAGCTTGTGAAGCCATTGCGTTCTGGCAGGGGATGCCATGCTGCTGTCCCAAATGAGCACCAGATTGTCATTGCCTCCGCTGGCCAATTGGGTCCCTGAGGCTGACCATTTTAAACTACAGACCTCTGCAGCATGTCCTTGGTAAGTCTGGACAACGTGAGACCGTGTTCTAACGTCATTGTTGATGACCCGAGCATCCATTCCACCGGATGTGAGAATCTGGCGGTCTTTCCAAGCAAGAGAACCCACTCTCGAATGTGGTTGGTGTCCGCCACTAAAAGTTCTCAGCAGTCGATTAGATTCTGCATCCCAAAGCTGAACATCTGAACTGTTGAGCCCAACCGCGAGGGAGCGGCCATCAGGGTCCCAACTCACACTAGTGATGGGACCACCATGGTCCTCGGGGATGGTAACAAGCTCGCGGACACATTGTTCGACCTTTAGATGCAAAGTGTCCGCAATGGCGACCGCGAGGATGTTTCTGCTGCCCCAGTCCAGCAGATTCAGAGAGTCGTCTGCTAGAAGATCTGGAAGGTCAAACATGCGCTCAGGCTTCAGGGGAATGAGCCGTTGAGGCTTCTTGGATCTGTAGTAATCCGAGACGATGAAATCAACTTTCTGGGTTGGAGTAAGATGACCAAGTGGGTCAGGGGGCTTGGGTCCAAAGGAGAGGATACTGCGGCGATCCTGGCCCATGACCTTGGCAAGTATCTTACAATAATCACTTTCTTCTTCGTCTGGATTTTTACCCCTCGTCCGGTTACCTTCGGTCAGCATGTACCTCGCGTAGTCCATATCCATCGCGGATCTGTTAGGAATGAATCTGTCCCAGTCTCTTCCTCTGGAATTTCCATTTGTTGGTCGCCGCCTGGTTGGAATTGGACTTGGAACTGGAACAACAGTGGGACTTGTGTCTCCTGATCCTCCACCACCTGCACCGGCCATGAGAAACAACAAAACAAAACAAAGACAAAAACAAAAGCAAACCAACAAAGGACAAACAAATACAAACAGACAAATAAAATTGGATGGTAAACCTAAAACGCAATTTTTTGAGAAAGGAAGATTTGATTTTCTTTGGAACAAACAAATACAGATGAAACCTAAAAAATTGCAGATGTAATCGAACCAACAATTTAAAAGATGAAACCCTAAAAATTTGCAGATGCAATTGAATCGAATCAGACAGCGGGAGCGAGAGTCGAATCAACGTGCAGATTGCAGAGCGCGAGAGTGAGCGAGAGCGAGAGAGAGAGAGAGAGAGAGAGAGAGAGAGAGATTGCAGAAAGTGACTTCACCGACGCCGAATATGAATTAATAGACGGCGATGTGATGCGTGTGGATGCCGCGTTTTAGTTTTTTAATAATAAAATTTAAATATTTATTTAAATTCGTTCGCGTGGATGAGTCCCTGCTGTCTCCAGCTGTATCTCGACGACGTTGATTTTTTTTTTTTATTTTTCTGTATCTGAAATTTTATGAAACTTGTGGGCAGTCTTGCTTGATTATTTTCTTGTTGACTTGGTTTTTGAAAGATAATAATTTAGTCAGTTTTTTAGTATTTTAATGTTCAATTTTTGCAATACCGGTAAAATTAAAAATGATAAAATATTAAAAAATTTGTTTTTGGTAGCCTGAATGTTACTATAGCATTCTTTGTTTAGTAGAACCATCAAATAAATAAATGAATAATATGAAACAAATGGGTGTTGTTTGTAGATTACTCTTGTATAGTTGTATCCTTCAAATCTCGAGTTCTTTTAGACAATTCATGTTACTATCAATATATTTATGTTTTTTATTTTAGAGTTACCTTCTTTTCTTCTTTTGTTCCATGACATAATATAAGCTCATATTCACCAACCCATCAAGATAGGTCATGTTTGATTCAAATGTCATCGTGCCATTATCAAATGGGAGGTTGATGATGGATCAGGCCATCCCCGGTGAGAGTTGAATTGGATTTACTTTACTTTCTTGACTTTGAGCTATTTTTAATTCACTAAGACTACCAATTGATAGATTGGAACTGTACTAATTATGCATAGCACACACAGATGAATGCTAGTGAAATCTATGTATCTAAACTTGAATATGGAAAATATGTATTTTGATTGAATTTATGAAATTTTCTCAAAATACGTATTTAATGGAAATAATATGTAATAATTTCATGTGCTTTTTAGAATAAAATTTTATCTTTCCTTATTCATATTTTTATCCTACCTAGGCACTAGTTAGGGTTTTGTTCCAACTAAAACTTTGTAAGATTTGCCTCATTGACTTTCCTTAGTTTAATTTGCCGAAGTTTAATATTATTGTTTCATTTCCTGTTGTGTGGTTGTTTGTTGTAGTGTCTTAAAAAGACATTCACAATATATTGAAGCAAAGAGACCCAAATAAATGAAACATATGTAATAAGTTTATTTTCTAAAAGAAATCATGTAACCGGTCTGAAAAATGTAACCCGCTTGAAAAAAACTCCAATTCATATAATATTAACATTTTAAGGTACAACATCCAAAATGGTTTGACAAATGACACCTAAAAAGGGACATTGACATCTTATAATTTGTTCAATTTACAAAGCATAAGGCTAAAAATCATACTCCATACAATCATATATTAGCAATTACAACCACGTCACATTAAATAAACAACTCTTTGCCATACCTAGTTTTTTTTTTGTCCAAGTTAAATATATTCATTTTTATTTTATTTCATATATTTTGCTTTGTTTCACATTTGTACAAGTCAATAAAAGGGTCTTGACCACCAATCCAAGATATGTACTTTTGGTGACGTTTTCTAATAAACCTCCGACTATCATGTATAACATGCCATGAAACAATATATATTTATAGTCTTGCTTTTAGTCAATGACAACAATTATAACAACATCAAATTATATAACCTCATATTCACATATGTTCATTCTAACAAATCAAGGAAACAAGGACTTAGAAAAAGATATGAGAATCAAAAACCTTACCTTAAAACCATTAATGGAAAACCTACTTATACTTTAGATAAATTTTTAGCTTTATTTAAAGTATTACATTAAACTTCACCTCAATATTATTCCAAAATTATAGACTTAACCTCCCCCCGGGTAAATTGTAAAAATAATATTTAATCAAAAAAATAAATGACATATAATTGGAGCACCATTAGCTAAAATAGTACTACGTCAAGTTAAATTTAGCTTGCTACTATTATATATGTTTTTAGAGGATCCACATTAGGTAAGAATGGCAATGGGACAAATTTGGGATTGGTTATCCCTATTTCTGAACTCGTCCCACCTAATAAAATCCTATTCCAAACTTGCCTCGAACCCAATTACATTGGGCCTGTCTCAATATGGATGGGTACCCCTGAGTGACCTGCAATATTGCATTTATACTCACTCTTTTATCTATTATGATCAATTACAAATCACGGATAAAAAATAATATAAAAAAGTATAATAACATTTTTTGAAAAATAAATATCTTTAAATCTAAAAATTTACTATCTATCACCAAAGATATGCGGTGGGATATAAATTTTATGGAAAAAATTTCTTTAAACTATATATATATAACTCAATATAAATTCATTTAACGAAGGTATATTAACTTAGGTAAAATGAATAAAAGAAAAGAATAAATTTACAAGAAAACTACCGCAAAAGACAATTGAGGTTGAAATAATTAATCAGGATGGTTTTAAAGTAGAATTATACTTGTGTGGTCTTTTGGGAGTCAGGACTTTATAGGTTGTGTAAAAATTGGTGTAGGTGATGCAGGTAAAAGGATTTGGAGTAAAATTAAGCCTAAGTTGCTTTATTGTTGGAAAAAAGTTGGAGGCTATAATGTTTAGAAGCAGTTGCTTTGAACAATTAAATAATTAGAAAAGTAGAAGCGGAAGCACATTTTATGAGGTACGAGGAACGAAGAAAGAAAAATAGAAGAAAAAATGCAGGTAATTTTATGATGACAATAAAAACTCTAGATTGCAATTTTACATTAGGAATTGTCTTCTTATTAAATATGTAGGCATTATTGTTAAATTCTGTTATTCTTGAGGTTTAAATAAGCTGGTTTAGCCAACAGATTTAGCTTGATTCTAGATAGACAAGACACAGAATAGTGAAGAGGCCTTTTCTATTTCATAGATGGTGGCAGTTCATTAAAAAGGTTTCTTTATGTTAAAATAAATTTGAAGCTATTGATCCTTGTTCAATGTTAACAATGTGTGCTATAAGTTTTGTTAATTTGTTGTATTTGGTTTTCACGACTGCCTATTACTGTAAACTCCTTATCATTTTGTTACATGGATTATGTACTCTGTACTACTGCACCGTTTTATGCATATTGAAGCGATTAGTTAGTTCTACTATGTATTGAAAATTTTCGCATTTTTTTGGCAGATTGTATGCATAGGCAGAAGGATATTATGTAGTCCTGGTGTTAGTTGATACAGAAAACTGACTATTCCCCACTTAACTAGTTACCTAGAATATTTAATTACCTTTCCTTGTTTTTCTGAATGTTACTTTTTTTCCAATGTAAATGCAGGGAACTTTTAACTTGACATCTACTTATGACAAAAGAACAAGCGATGTCGAAAGTTCATTAGCTGCAAGTGGAGATTTGTGGAGTGTAGAGGCTTCTCCTGGCAGTTCAACTTCAACATCTGGAAGTGAAAATTCATCTGTTTTCCTTGTTCAGCTTGGACCTGTTCTCTTTTTTCGGGACAAAAAACTTCTTTTGCCGGTTCATTTGTCAAAGCATCATGTTCTGTGGTATGGATATGACAGGAAGGTAATCTCACTTTAAACCAAGCTCTGTTTCTCATGTATGAATTGGAATAGATGTCACACACACACACACACACACATAGATAGATAGATAGAGCAGTGGCCCCTCACACCAAAACGGAGCTGTTTTGGCCCCTTATTATTTGTTATTTTTATCTGTAAACTGGCACAGTGCCAACACAGCACCATTTCATGTGCTCCTATTTTCTGATATATATACATATATTGCCAATTTGCCACTGATGTTATTGTCACTGACCTTGATTTAATATGGTTTACAATACCTTGTGAAATATCTAATTGTCTTGATTCGTTGGATACCAAATCCTATTTAATAATGCGTCCCTATTATGTCTGCAATTTTTTTTTCTTGAAGTTTAAAAAGCAGGCTAAAATATCCACCTTTTCAACCTCTTCAAATACCTTATAATTTGAACCTGATAGTTGCTTCCTTGGCTATCTCACTGACTCACCGTGTTGCATTTGTCCTTATAAGTTTGGTGTCAAATCATTTGAAACTGAATGTTTACAGTTAAGCTTTCCTTTTGTTTTGTAATTTTGCACTCCCTGGTTTATTGACATTTTCCCTGGCCTCTGGCGGATGTGCTATTGGTTGATGAACATTTTGAGTTCTGCATTGTCATATAAACTGTGCAGTCTCCTTTTATTTTGAGGATTTTAGGGTTTCAGTAAGCTTAAAATTATGGAATTTTATATCTTATATCCTCTTTATATTTACAAATAAGTTTCTACAACTTAGTTGGTTATGTAGTTGTGTTACACTGTTGGCTTCAGTAGTGAAACTCATGCACGGAGTTCAGGAATTGTAGCAGCTGAGGCTGGTGGATTTGGATTTGCTTCTTAAAAGCAATTTGGTTCAACTCATTGAAATAATTTGAATTTTCTCTACATTATCATATCTTTAAGATTTTATTGGTCTGTAGAGCATCTTGTGATAAATTAATGGAAAATTTAAAAAAAGGTGTGATTCTCTAGTCTTAGATATTATATCTTTTAGGTATATGTAATTATTAGCGTTATCGGGGGTGGACCCAGGATTTTATTCCGGGGGGGAGGCATGACTGACAGGGATAATTTAATTTTGAAAAAACAATAACTTAATTATGACAACTATAATTTTTTATACTAACATTTGCTATGAAAATAAAGTGAAAATTGGAAATTTTGCTTAACTGACTTATTGAGGACTCTAATTTTGAACTCAGGAGCTGAGGAGCAACCGCCAATGCCGAGCAAGACTTGCGAAGCCTTGTGAACCAAAAATCAGATGATCGTCGAATGTCTCATTCTGAAAATGCTTTCTTCAAATACGAACAAGCCAGTATAAGCCTCTGCGATTGGGAGACTAGATCGTCGAAGCTCAGAGACTCAGAGTCGATGGGAGAAGTGATAATTTTATTTTTATTTTATAATATTATTTAAAGCTGCAGCCGATACAAGTCATTACATGTGGCAAGACAGGAGGGGTCAAGTGATAAAAATATAATTTTATATATATTGATAATATTAATTTATATATCAGATCAAACAAACTGTGCTTCTTGGTTATTTATTTATTTTTTGTCAATGTTATAATGCAATTCCGATGAAGGGATTGCACTAGACGGACAGCAAGATCAACGGTGTTTGGATCTGCATGGGGGAGGGTATGTGAGCATGAGCAGGCGTGCTTGTTTTGTATTATTTTGGTTCTTTGTTTTTTTCCCCTCCCATTCCTTTTCAATGATGTCATTGACCACAGGCCAGTCCCTTGAGCCGTAGCTTTCTCCACTAGTAGAGATTCGAGGATCAGTCACATGGGCCAATACTGTAATACTGTAGGGTGCTTGGTTATCCGCCTCGCACTCCCTTTTTCTTCTTCCTCTAGAAACATACTCTTGCTGTTTATAAATTCAATAATGATAAAAACGCTTCGAAATTGTTAAAAATAAAATCCTAGAGCTCCCCTGACGGTCCCATAATGCCATGACTACACAGCTCCTGAAAAATGTGGTGTTCAAAAACTTTTTTGGATCACCAATAGTAAATACCTAATTTTCTGTGTAATGCCTTAATCTAAATTTTGCTGATCTGAGATAGTTCTTCATTTAATCTGTTTACTGACTAATGATCTTATAAATTAAATTTAAATATATGTAATCAAACAATTAAATCTACAAAACGAGCTTCGTCTCCAAAACTCATCTTCCATTCCAACATTCTACCAAAAAAAATGGGTCTCCAAACAAATGCTTTTTAGTGTGTTGAGGCAAGGGAAAATAGAACGACAGTGGTTTCCTTGTACTCATAAAAGCAGGCTCCATCAGCTTGGTCAATTGTGGGTGCCATGCATCTTAGCAGGGGCAGTCAATCTTCTCCAAATATTGCATGAGTAGGTTAAAAGAAGTTGACAGGAGCATAAATGGGCTGATTTGGGTGGGCAAGTGATCAAAAACTACCTCAAATCACAAACACAAGGGAGGGAGTTGACAAAACTCTACCATTCTAAAAGCTTTTTTTTTTTGTAAACACCGCTAATATCAATGCATTTGAAGCTCCTTTACAATATTATTCAATATTATGTACAAAATAAATCCTTTCCATAGGCGTCAGATTTTCAAGAGATTGTATTTATGACATGCCATGATTTTAACACTTGAAAATTTCTACACAATCAATTTTGCTGCCAAGAGCCCTTGAAGGAATAAATAATGGAGATAAGAGTGCAATTTACAGGAGGATCAGACTCCAGAAACCAACTTACCAGAAACATTCTTTAGGAACAAATCCTCAAAGCCAAGCACCTACTGATTAATTCTTTAACTTCTGAAATATATCAGAGGGTGCATGATATAGAATGGAAGCTCTAGGAGGCCTGGGTAATGAACCGAGTATATCCCCTGCATTGATGGACTGACTACCATAGAACCTGGAATTTTCCCGCATTCTTGTTGTCACGATACTTCCCTCAAGCGAGCAGCCAACAAAGGCACCTGCAACGTCAATCGTCGTTGCTTTTTTCCAGTGGAAGGCTACAAGGAACGAGCAAAGAAAGAAAACACCTCAAAAACTAAAGAATAGAATTGGTTTGCATCTAAATTGAGGGATAGCCAATTTAATTCTCAAAACAATCAAGAAGCACCATGAAAAAGTCTAATACAAAAGCCCTTTGAAAGGCTATGACAAACCCGGGGAGTAGACAAACTACTTCCAAACTTCAAAACCTAAAAAGAAGTTCAAATATCAATTTTCATAGGCATAATGTCAAAATAAGTCAACTGTGTGCCCCTAGGAAGTCAATTTGCTTGGATATATTGACCTAATACAGTAACTAGGAGACAGAATAGAACTAAAGAAAAAAGCATCCCAATTTAGATTCTAGCTTCTCTCTCAGGTGACTTTAAACCTTCACATGATAAGTACAAAAACATGAGAGGTTAATACCACTTCATTTTATAGGAGCAACTATGTCCCTATCAGCTTTCAAAGGACCTGCTATTCATAAGAATTGTGCTTTACTAAAGATTGATTTTGTTTTCTTCAGATTAAAATTTTCTAATTTGCATTTTTTATGATTATGACAAAGATTAATATTATGATAATAATAAGCTCATTGGTATGTTTCCACATCAAAGTGAAAGTCTCTTTAGTCAATTTTTTATTTCATGTTTATCTATCAATTTGAAACTTCATCATGGAATCACAGAAACACTTTTTTTTTTTTGATAAGTGAAATCACAGAAACACATATTTCACAAAGATTCAATAAAGGAGAGAGATAAATAGTAGAGTTACCCTGGGTTGCCTCGAATTGGACTAGGATATCAGATTGGCTTATATCTTGATTCTAAAATACATTTCCAACCATAAACAACAACACAAACACACACCAAAAAAAAAAAAACTACAAGCAGTAGTTTGCTTGGAAAAACAAAATGCATGCAATCATTGTCTGCAGTGTATCATGACAGAAAGTTTTGATTGTTACAACTAAAATAAAAGGCATACAAAAATTTAAATAACTGAGGGTAATGGAAAGCAAATGAAATGCAATTTTAATCTAATAGAATTAGAATATTAAATTAAGATAACAGTATAATCCACTCAAATACATACAAACAGGTGGGCATGCCCAAAAAAAAAAAGTTTAGGTGATTAAAAATACTAGCAGATTAATAAATATGTGCATGTGTGTGTGTGTGCACGCATGCACGCACATTACATTTCAAAACATTTTTAAAATATAACAAGTACCTTTGCTGCAGCTGTATGTACAACAAGCAGCATAACCGCCATCGCCAGCATGTATATCAGCTTCAGCAGCCCGTCCAACGATTCCTACAGCTGCACTCAAGCCTGCCCCAACGGAGAAATGCACATTTCCACTAAATGTCTTCAGAGCTGTAGTTGTTCTCAACACAATTATGAAGTCTGTCATTTCACCTCCAACCTTGATAGACATTAAAAGTCGATAATAAGTTTGTAAGGGCAAGATTTTGTTAGCACTATTTTTTTAGACATAAAACAAAGCTGTCTGTGCATTTATACAAGGCGTGCAACACTCACAAATTGAGATAACTCAGAAAAAAGGTCACCACTCGATTTTAATTAAGGAAATAAAAAACATAAGGAACAACTAACAGCTAATCATGGAGTTAGATAGGTAAAAACATTGATTCCATTTTTGTGATATAGGTAAAAAAAACATTGTATTTACTTTTTATTTGTGGCCGAGAAGTACGTCACAGAACATCAGGTCTCCCTTGAATTAAAATCATCACAGAAATATATAACTATAGTTGAATACCAATACCACGAGTATTTGTGTTGTTTTTCAGAAATATTAAATTAAATTGACAGGCGCTTTTGTTGTTCTTTCTCAAAACAAATCAGATTATTTTCTTCTACCCTAACGAGCTAACCTTCATTTTAAAAAAAATGGTTTCAGCTCAGGGCATGATAATAAAGGATGAATGATATCATTCAGCACATAAAGCTATGTCATATCACCTGAGCTCCGCACCCAATGCCAAAAGAAGAAATAGCAGTCGGAGCAGACCAAGACCTATCTTGTCTGCAAGCAACACTAGACCTGTTCCGATGTTATAGGTCATCACTGCTCCAACTTTTGCAACAGTGACGATGGCAAGGCCTTTTGTTTGTTTTAGAATGATATCTGGAATGGACTTCTCAGGCTTCAAAAAGCCTACCTGCAATGGCAGAAATCTAGTAGAGAAAAAATTCGAAAACAATTTATAAAATGTATTCCAATGGAAAGAAATTGTCATTAAGATTTTTGTCTCTATTAATGATGATTAGAGACATGAGAACTTTAATGTCACTAAAAAATAATGTGTTCTGAACTAATTATTGTAGGTCAAAATCATGAAACAGAACATTTAAATCGCAGTTATATAAAGTTTGAACCCTAAATTTCTCCAATTAGTGTTGTTAAGACATCATAGAATTAGTAAGGAAGAAATTCACCTTATTAAAACCACGAATGGTGATCTCATATTCCATAGTCTGGCCCCATTGGAAAATTAAGCCATGATCTGAGAGTACTGAGGTCTGTGAGATCATTGGTGGGCAACTGTGTAGCACGGCTTACTTGGTCCATTAAGTATGGCTGGACAGCCTCAAGGCGCACAAAACATACGTCACATACTCGATGTGGATCCCCAGTTCGGAACCTTGTAGGTAACAAGCTCCTCCCTTTGGAACACTTACTGCAAAATATCCCTCCACAGAACCGGCAGTGATGCCTGGCGCACATGATTGGATGAAACCGCACATTACACAGCATGCAAAAAGAAGCCACACTATCAGCCAGCCATCTTGGAGGCTCTGCTTCGAGAAGTTCCCTTAAGTTGCAAAAATTTGCTTCTGTAAGTGTTTGAGCCATCTCTTTCCATGCTTGCTCAAGAATATGGCTTGGTATCAAAGGAATTTTACATTTATTGATATCGCCTGATGCAAGAGCACTCACTTTTCCTCATGCCACAAGTAACATCTCAAAGACCACATCCCACATGGTCAGCTCCTTCCCTATGCTACTGGAAAGCTGATCCCAGCTCCAGTCGCATAATCTTCTCCCTGACTGTTCACATGGATGCTTTGGGGTGCTTCACTACCACAATCTCCCGTCTGCGTCTTGTGTTCTAAGGCATCATCAGCTGCTATGTCTTCTTTATGTTCTTCAACTTCTTTTGAAATCTATAACCAATCCACAGAATCAAGGAAATATGAATTAGCTTTATACGTGGTCATTTCCAAACTGTAAACACACAAAAGGATTTATTTGACCTTCAAATTATATTAGCATAAATTAACAGAAACTGTGTCAGATAAATCCATGGGAAATCAAATTATACAAACATATAAAAATAAACTGTTCTAGCTAATTGGAGATAAAACATTTTAGCAAACAATGACATTGCTAACCTAAATGGGAAATCAATTTTATTTCCCAAAGTATTCACTATATTTATACCTTCTGTCTTGATTCATATAGCCAATCCCATATTATTAGAGGCTGATTGGTTTGGTTTGATTGGGTTTGGTTAGTATCCACTACATCTATGAAGGATTCCATTGCATGCTATATACATTGAGTCTTTGATTCCATTTCTAAATGATAAACCAACGAGCTTGCAAATGAAATATAAAATAACACAAATAAGTAAGCACTAAGCAATCTAAGTTAAATGAAGCTAATCACAAACTCACTTCTAATGTAAGAAATCATAGCTGAGTTCAACTCAGTGTTGGTAGTGTAGTAGTATGCTCCAATTCGCAATACAAATATGAGCATGGATATGGGTACAGGATGAGACAAGGTTGCAATACATATAAATAAATAATGCTATGGCATATCAGTTGTCAAATTGAATTATTTTTATTTTCTTGACTCACTCATTTGGGCTACCGGTATGGAAATGTACCGTAATGGGTCGTGCACATACGAATTCAGGATTTGCACATTAAATGTGCCAACCCGGTAACACTGATTCAATGGATACATACGCTAAATTGGTTCCGATGGTATCTCAGAGAGACGATGACGCCTGTGATTGTTGAATTTCTAGGACAAAAACAAACAATAACACAGTTACAACCCAATACAACTTCTGAGCTTGCCACGACCCATTTTCTAATTTTTATTGTTTTGATGTATTAAATAGAAAAAAAAAACACCATGTAAATAATTATATATATATATAAGAAAACACCAGACAGCAATCGAACTGTCTAAATATGTGGTTTTTTTTGTTGGGTTTTCTAGCTTTCGGAGCAACCAAACCGGAAGATGAGAGCGATTACCGGCAAAGACACGAACTTTGGGTAGAAATCGTCGAGTTGTAGTTTAGGGTACAACATCTTTCCTCCCTCCATTGATGAGCTCTGGAGTCGAGGGAAGCGAAAGGGATTTTTCTGGGGTTTTGTTTTGGGAAGGAGCGAAATCGTCGATGGACGATGGGCATGGCTTCGTCGACACCCAACTAAATTTTTTACCATATTTTATTTAAAAACTATAAAACAAAATTTCGGAATTTATTTTTTTAAAATATTCTATTTAAAAAAAAATAAGAAAATAAATAAACTTATTTTTAAAACAGTTTGTTTGATATTGTTGTCGTACTCGTATTGAATTCAATAATAACTTAATATATTTTATTTGAAAAAGTTTATTGACATGTACATATAATTCATATATGAACATTTTTTCTATCGAATCGATATAAAAAGATTAATATAGTGTACATGTGCAATTACATACAAAAATACTTGTATGTAGTATTATCTGATTTATTTTGGTAGCATTTATAGTTCGTATACGTATGTTTGACCCTAAAAAAACTATTTAATATTATTTGTGAGTGATCCTACTTCAAAAATGTTATAGTTTCATTGTATTTGCATAATCATATTCATTCTCCTTTGACTTAACACTTCCACCACCTAATACGAAAATGAGGTTATAAAATTTTAAATTCATTGGCTTTGACATAGCACTAAATTAAAGATCATTTTTCTCACACAATTAATCAAAATAATATGATTATTGTTATGTGAATTTTACAATTTGTTGCTCCAAGCCATTTTATAAAGATAAAAAGCAAAACTCGTGTGAGACAGAATATTTTATGATAATTTTCAAAAATTATAAATATTATCAAAACTCATGATTATGAGACATCAAAATCAGCTCACATCTGATGCAAGAACACATGAATCATATAATTGACACGACAGATGATGTAATTAGTTTTTGCATACTTTTGTGTTTTATTTACATGATTTTATGAGTAATTTATCCTTGTTGAATTAGAATATATTTATTTTAATGCGTATTTTTAGTACTTTAATAATATTTACGAGTACATAGTTTTTTAGGCAAAACAAAAAGTAGCTAGAAAGTTTCAAAATGATCAAAGGTCGTTTTGAAGCAAAAGTAAAGAAAATGACATGAGTTGGCTGCCACCAAAGGTCAGCAGTTGCAAATAGCTGGCCACAATCAGAGGTTAGAAACTGTGGTAGCTAGTCACAACCACCCGATAAGAGACGAAAATGCACAAGTCGACAATGTAGTCGCAGCCAGGCATCGGTAGCATTTTGTAATCGATTAAACATTCTATCCAAAAGACAAACTTTCAGTCAAAAATATAAAATTCTTAATCAAATAGATTTTTTTTTGTTTTCACATTAGAGAGGGGCAAACAAACTTTTTTGATCCAAACGATAAATTTTTGGTTTAAAATATAACAAATTTCATTTAAACAGGCAAAATTTGATCTGCCGAGGGAGGGAGATGCTCGCCCTAAATACGCCTCGTTTTGCCCCTACTGTGATGGTTAATTATTTTGATTTTTGTCAGGCATCGGTAGTATTTCGTAATCGACTAGACATTCTATCATGCAGTGGCAAAACTAAGAGGTTAACCTTGGAGGGGCAAAAATAAAATTTTTTCAATAGGCAAAGACAAATTTTCAGTCAAAAATATAAAAATTTTCAATCAAATACAAAATTTGTTCACCTTGGGGGCGCATTACGGTTCGCTCCTGCTCGTTATTTGAAATTTTGAATATATAATTTCATATTAATAATTCATGCATTAACTATAATTTATGTTTATCCATCAATAATGTTTTGAGTAGTTTAGTATTAATGTACGATTGCAATTAAATTTAAATGGTTTAAGCACGATTTTTTTTCTTGCTCTTAACGACACATTTAGCAAGTAGATGATAAGTTAATGTTAAAAAAAAACATCTTCTTATATAAAACTTCAACGATAATGCTATAGTAACGAATTTCCGAAATATTTTGCCGCGCTATTTTTTTTTTCTTTCCATTTTGTTGGCGCTTTTTTTTTTTTTTTTTTGGTTTACTCTGTGCCCTCCACCCAAAAACAAATCGTCAAATCTCATCACTTTCTCGATCCTTCTATCTTCCCTCTCGATCCTTCGCTCTGGCGGCAGCTGCGGAGGAGCAGTTCACTGACAGCGCTGGCGACATCATCTCCTTCGGGGTCGAGTCCGACATCACCTCCCTTGACTCTACTAGCTCTCTGTTCAGGGGTAAGACCAAGCGATTTCGAAAACTGTTGGATTGATTTATCGCATTTGTGATGATGCATCTATTTGTTTGCTGATTTATCTGTTTTCCTTGTTTTTGTTGTTGTTTTTGACCTGATTAAGGCAAGGTTAAGATCTGAATCAACGGTATGAGATCTCACTTCCTGAAAACAAGATTATCTTTGTTCGATTTGTGCTTCGTGAATCCATAGATCTGCTGTTATTTTTTGCTTTTCATTATAAAATAATGTTGTTGTATGTTTCGTCTAGTGTGTGATTATCATTGCTTGGTGGCGATACTAGCTCTGCAAAGTGACGATGTGGAGCTCGTTGCCACTAATGATCCGTTCACGGTTCATCACCACTGATTACATGGTATTTGGGAGATCATTCGTTTGGATCAGTCTCGGTTCGTTTTATTTTTCATCACATGTTCACTGTTTTAGTGACTGAATCACATGATTGTAGCCATCTTTATGGTTTTTTTTCCCATCGATCGATCCTGTGCATGGACACAAAAATGCAATGTTTGGTGTTAATTTGAAATTATGAGGGTTCACTCTTGAAAAGATGTTTCTTTCCTTAATTTACAGATGTGTCTCTCGAGCATGCAAATTCTAGCCTTCTAAATGAGAAGAGTGATGTTTGTAGCTTTGGTGTTTTGTTGTTGAAGGCTATAACAGGAAACGTTCCTGTGGATTATGGTCACCTTATGCAGGAGGTATGCAATGATGACCAATTTCTTGTTTCAGAAGGAATATACTGCACATTTTTTATTTGTATTTTTGATGGTAAAATTGGTGGTGTTTTAAGTATTTGTAATAAATGTTGGTTATAATTTGACCATCAAGTTTTGCTTGCAGTAATTTTCTTTTCCTTTTAGTTTGATTTACAAAGATCTGGTCAAGAGAAAGCAAAATATTTTTAAAAAAGTTGTGTACTGTGTGCATAAAAGACTTCCCTCACCCCTGCTGTTTTCCTTACTTTTCATCTTTTTAAGTAGAATATCAAACGGATATATAATGTAAAAACGTGAACCAGTTTTGAGTTTTTGGCAACTACATTGTATTCACATTTGGTATACTTCATTTATGTTTTTCACCTGCCTTCGTCTGTATGGGAAGATCATTAACCGTATGTTGTCATCCATCAATTAATCGTTGCAGAGTTTGGTGGGTGTTGAGATAAATTTGGTAGACTAGCTGAAGATGATGGTTGGCAGCAGGAGTTCGGAAGAATTGGGGGACCTAAACAATGAGATTACGTCATCCACTAGTGTACTGAAATGAGCCCTTTTGACTGTTTTATGGTGTGTTGATCTAGATGCCCACAAAAGACTTGGGATGTCTCAGATTGGCTGCGTGCTCGAATCAGAGGAATATCTATCGCGAGAGGTTCTATTTTCAGATTTTGTTTTGAGTACCTTTTGAATTGGGATTTTTCCAAAGGGGTCGTCGTTGGACTCAGGCTGAAATTTATTGTTAAATTATTAAATGAAGCATTCAGCTTAAGTAATAAATATTGCAGTAATAGTTTTAAAAAGCAGTAAGCAAGCATCTGCATGGAGGTGAAAAGTGAAAAAAAATGGTAAGGTGTTGCTCTTAATTTGACAATTCTTTAAAATCGAAAAATTAGTTAGTATTTCTAAATTTGTGTTAAATGCTTCTTGATCTAATTGGTGTTGGCAGGATAGAAGGCTCGGAAGAATGCAGACTGGAATCTCTAAGGTTGAATCTCAATGGGAAATTTCCAGCCCAGATAGTGAAAGTGTTGGGACATAGACAGGTAGATAAGTTGTAAATTCCCACACAATTTTAACTTTCCAAATTGTTTGTACTGATTTAGTTGATAGCAAGGATACGGAACACATGCTATATTTTCCTAAAATGTGAGTGCCCTTCATGGATTTTTTGCGAGACTTGGTAATTAAATTGGAAGTGTCTTTTGTCCATGCTGTTAGAAGCGTGCTTAAAATTTAGAATGATGGAGTGAATTCATGATAATGTTGTACCAATAGCAATGAAACCCATCCAGGATGGTGTTAGGCTTGAATAGTGTCAAACTTTGTTCTTAGATGTAGATGAACGACTAGTATTGATGTGAATATTAGTGGTCGGGCTAAATATTTTCTGGACGACTAGTTTTTTTAATTAATCTACCGAGGCCATATTGCTGTTTTTTTCCTCTTCAAACTACACTAATCTTGGGGTGCGGCTCTTCTAAGGTCCTTTATATACTGTATTAGAAAATCCATCTACTCTTATCTTGATGCCTATTTTTGATTCAAAACTGCTAACTCATTACATATAGAGAAGGAATATAACTTGGAAGTGTCTAAATAAAGTCCGTATGCGAGTGAAGTTCTATTATTTTATGAGGCTGGATATTTTAACATGTTAGGTTACCTATTTACTGATTAAGAGCTTAAGGTGTTCTAGATATGAGAAGAGATTCTCCTACTAGAGTAGTGGCATATGAAATTAAGTCATAATTGTGTTATACGTTTGATGACAGGTTTCTTTTTACTTTCATAAACTTTCTTATCCTCTGTCAATTATCGTTTGTCAATCATCAGTTATGTTAATAGGATCCTAAGATCATGTTCTTAGATTTATTGTTTGTTTTTAATCTAAGAAAACAAATATAAAAATAATAATAACATAAAACGCAAGCAAACAAAAGGCATGCATTAAGTTAACTAAATCTAAGGAAACATCAAGAACAGCAAAACCCAATGAGTATCAAAAGATTAACCTAAACTTGGCGCATAATGACAATACGGTAGAGAGATAACAACAAATTTCATTGTAGTACTCATTTATGTTGGATATAAACAAAATCAGTTACACCTACACACATATAAGAGCAAAGATTAACATTTTATCTTTTAAAATTTCCAGCAATAAAAAATCCACTACAAGGCTAAAACTAATTTTTGGGATGTGAATGGTTTTTGCTTTTAAATTGAATGCAAAAGTAGTTTATTTATTACATAAAAATGTATACAAAAATAAGAGAGGCTCATGAACTATGAAGCCACTGTTACACATAACCCATGCCTCACACCCTATTACAACAGAACCTATACTACAAATACAACAGAAAATCAAAAAAAGCTAGGGCCCCAGCACTCCTCCACAGAAGGCTTCTTTATGCCCATTGAACTCATAAAACTCCTTGCATTTTCCAAGTTCCCCCTCTACCATTAGTGGCGCTTGGCGCACACACATAAGAGAATAGAGCACAGGCGGGGTCACACAATGTCCAACTGCAGGGATACCAAATAGCCTGGCTGTTGAGGTGAAGTATGCGAGACCCTCATCACCTAAGCCTCTATGGCACAGTTCACCATCTCATGGATAGTTTCCCTATCGAATATAGTTCATGCGTGCAAATGGAAGTTCGTTTGTTCTTTGAGAAGATTGAGGCGCTTCTGGATTCCCAAACACATTCCAAAGCATTAAGGCCTCTGTCTCGGGTCCAGCGGAAGCTGATGCCACAGTGCATCCATTCGGACTCTGGGTCATGAATAGTACACTGGAGGTATGCCCGGAGAGCTCTGCCAATTTCTGCATTGAGGGGTACTTCCAGAGGGTGAGTTGGTTACCTGGGAAGCCGTGAGAGCTCAGCAACTCCCGCTCCTTGGTGTTCCATATGAGAGAACAAACCTGCGACCCTGTGTCCACCGTGTTGAGACAGACTCCACTAGTGGAATTCCAGAACTTGATGCGGTGGTCGGCAACACCCCCTCCAGAGGCCAGAAGATTATGCCGGAACGGGCACCAAGCAAGGCCCTTCACGGCTCCCGTGTGCTCTTCCAGCTTGTGAAGCCATTGCGTTCTGGCAGGGGATGCCATGCTGCTGTCCCAAATGAGCACCAGATTGTCATTGCCTCCGCTGGCCAATTGGGTCCCTGAGGCTGACCATTTTAAACTACAGACCTCTGCAGCATGTCCTTGGTAAGTCTGGACAACGTGAGACCGTGTTCTAACGTCATTGTTGATGACCCGAGCATCCATTCCACCGGATGTGAGAATCTGGCGGTCTTTCCAAGCAAGAGAACCCACTCTCGAATGTGGTTGGTGTCCGCCACTAAAAGTTCTCAGCAGTCGATTAGACTCTGCATCCCAAAGCTGAACATCTGAACTGTTGAGCCCAACCGCGAGGGAGCGGCCATCAGGGTCCCAACTCACACTAGTGATGGGACCACCATGGTCCTCGGGGATGGTAACAAGCTCGCGGACACATTGTTCGACCTTTAGATGCAAAGTGTCCGCAATGGCGACCGCGAGGATGTTTCTGCTGCCCCAGTCCAGCAGATTCAGAGAGTCGTCTGCTAGAAGATCTGGAAGGTCAAACATGCGCTCAGGCTTCAGGGGAATGAGCCGTTGAGGCTTCTTGGATCTGTAGTAATCCGAGACGATGAAATCAACTTTCTGGGTTGGAGTAAGATGACCAAGTGGGTCAGGGGGCTTGGGTCCAAAGGAGAGGATACTGCGGCGATCCTGGCCCATGACCTTGGCAAGTATCTTACAATAATCACTTTCTTCTTCGTCTGGGTTTTTACCCCTCGTCCGGTTACCTTCGGTCAGCATGTACCTCGCGTAGTCCATATCCATCGCGGATCTGTTAGGAATGAATCTGTCCCAGTCTCTTCCTCTAGAATTTCCATTTGTTGGTAGCCGCCTGGTTGGAATTGGACTTGGAACTGGAACAACAGTGGGACTTGTGTCTCCTGATCCTCCACCACCTGCACCGGCCATGAGAAACAACAAAACAAAACAAAACAAAGACAAAAACAAAAGCAAACCAACAAAGGACAAACAAATACAAACAGACAAATAAAATTGGATGGTAAACCTAAAACGCAATTTTTTGAGAAAGGAAGATTTGATTTTCTTTGGAACAAAACAAACACAGGTGAAACCTAAAAAATTGCAGATGTAATCGAACCAACAATTTAAAAGAAGAAACCCTAAAAATTTGCAGATGCAATTGAATCGAATCAGACAGCGGGAGCGAGAGTCGAATCAACGTGCAGATTGCAGAGAGCGAGCGAGAGCGAGAGCGAGCGAGATTGCAGAGAGAGAGAGGAGAGAGAGAGAGAGAGAGAGAGAGAGAGCGAGAGCGAGCGAGATTGCAGAAAGTGCCTTCATCGACGCCGAGTATGTATTAATAGACGGCGATGTGATGCGTGTGGATGCCGCGTTTTATTTTTTTAAAATAAAATTTAAATATTTATTTAAATTCGTTCGCGTGGATGAGTCCCTGCTGTCTCCAGCTGTATCTCGACGACGTTGATTTTTATTTTTTATTTTTCTGTATATGAAATTTTATGAAACTTTTGGGCAGTCCGGTTTTGCTTGATTATTTTCTTGTTGACTTGGTTTTTGAAAGATAATAATTTAGTCAGTTTTTTAGTATTTTAATGTTCAATTTTTGCAATACCGGTAAAATTAAAAATGATAAAATATTGAGAAATTTGTTTTTGGTAGCCTGAATGTTACTATAGCATTCTTTTTTTTAGTAGAACCATCAAATAAATAAATGAATAATATGAAACATATGGGTGTTGTTTGTAGATTCCTCTTGTATAGTTGCATTTTGATTGTTCAAGTCATCCTTCAAATCTCTAGTTCTTTTAGACAATTTATGTTACTACCAATATATTTATGTTTTTTATTTTAGAGTTACCTTTTTTTCTTTTGTTCCATGGCATAATATAAGCTCATATTCAGCAACCCATCAAGATAGTCAGTTTTTTAGTATTTTAATGTTCAATTTTTGCACGGTAAAATTAAAAATAATAAAATATTCAAAAATTTGTTTTTTTTCTAAATGTAACTATAGCATTCTTTTTTTTAGTAGAACCATCAAATAAATAAATAAATAATATGAAACATATGGGTTTTGTTTGTAGATTCCTCTTGTATAGTTGCATTTTGATTCTGCAAGTCATTCTTTAAATCTCTAGTTTTAATTTTTTTTGTTTTGATGCATTAAATAGAAAAAACGCTGTGTAAGAAATCATATATTTAAGAAAACACTAGACAGAAATCAAACCATCTGTGGGTTTTTTATTGGATTTTCTAGCTTTCGAAGTTACGAAACATGAAGGTAAGAGCGATTACCGGCAAAAACACGAACTTTGGGTAGAAATCGTCGAGTTGTAGTTTAGGGTACAACATCTTTCCTCCCTCCATTGATGAGCTCTGGGGTCGAGGGAAGCGAAAGGGATTTTCCGAGGTTTTGTTTGGGAATGAGTGAAATTGACATTCGGTGAGCATGGCTTTGGCGACACCCAAATAATTTTTTTTACCATATTTTGTTTAAAAAATATAAAACAAAAGTTATGGAATAATTTTTTTTAAATATTTTTTTAAACAAAAATATAAATAAATAAATAAACTTATTTTTATAACTTGTTTGATGTTGTTGTCTTACACGTATTCAATTCAATAATAACTTAATCTATTTTGTTTGAAAAAGTTTATTCGTAAGTTCATTATATGTTTGTAATTCGAACATTTTTCTTATCGTTGAATCGGTAAAAAAAAAGTAATATCAATTTAACAATAATGATAGTGTACATGTGCAATTGTATGCAAAAAGAAACAAACTTGTATGTAGTATTATCCGTTTTATTTTGGTAGCATTTGTAGGGCGAAAATAACATATACATATGTTTGGCCCTATGAAAATTATTTAATATTATTTGTAAGTGATCCTACTTAAGAAATGCTATAGTCTCATTGTATTTGCATAATCATATTCATTTTCTTTTGACTTAATTCTTCAACCACCTAAGATGAAAATGAGGTTATAAAATCTCAAATTCATTAGCTTTGACATAGCACTCATTTAAAGATAATTTTTTCTCATACACATAATCAAAATAATAAGATTATTGTTTGGTGAATTTTACAATTTGTTGCTCCAAGCCATTTCATAAAGATAAAAAGCAAAACTCGTGTGAGGCAGGAGATTTTGTGACAATTTTTAATAATTGTAAATATTATCAAAACTCGTGATTATGAGACATCAAAATCAGCTCACAGATGATGCAAGAACACATGAATCATATAATTGACATGATAGATGATATAATTTATTTTTGCATACTTTTGTGTTTTATTTAGTAATTTATCTTATATACTCGTTGAATTAGAATGTATTTATTTTGATGCATATTTTTAATATTTCAATAATATTTACAAGTAAATGGTTTTTTAGGCAAAACAAAGTAGATAAAAAGTTTGAAGCAAAAAAACGTAGGATGATGATCATCCTACAATAACGAATTTCCGAAATATTTTGCCGCGCTATTTTTTTTTCTTTCCATATTTTGGCGTTTTTTTTTTTTTTTTTGGTTTACTCTGTGCCCTCCACCCAAAAACAAATCGTCAAATCTCATCACTTTCTCGATCCTTCTATCTTCCCTATCGATCCTTCGCTCTGGCGGCAGCTGCGGAGGAGCAGTTCCCTGACAGCGCCGGCGACATCATCTCCTTCGGGGTCGACTCCGACATCACCTCCCTTGACTCTACTAGCTCTCTGTTCAGGGGTAAGACCAAGCGATTTCGAAAACTGTTGGATTGATTTATCGCATTTGTGATGATGCATCTATTTGCTTGCTGATTTCTCGGTTTTCCTTGTTTTTTGTTGTTGTTTTTGACCTGATTAAGGCAAGGTTAAGATCTGAATCAACGGTATGAGATCTCACTTCCTGAAAACAAGATTATCATTGTTCGATTTGTGCTTCGTGAATCCATAGATCTGCTCTTATTTTTTGCTTTTTCATTATAAAATAATGTTGTTGTATGTTTCGTCTAGTGTGTGATTATCATTGCTTGGTGGCGATACTAGCTCTGCAAAGTGATGATGTGGAGCTCGTTGCCACTAATGATCCGTTCACGGTTCATCACCACTGATTACATGGTATTTGGGAGATCATTCGTTTGGATCAGTCTTGGTTCGTTTTATTTTTCGTCACATGTTCACTGTTTTAGTGACTGAATCACATGATTGTAGCCATCTTTATGGTTTTTTTTCCCATCAATCGATCCTGTGCATGGACACAAAAATGCAATGTTTGGTGTTAATTTGAAATTATGGGGGTTCACTCTCGAAAAGATGTTTCTTTCCTTCATTTACAGATGTGTCTCTCGAGTATGCAAATTCTAGCCTTCTAAATGAGAAGAGTGATGTTTGTAGCTTGGTGTTTTGTTGTCGAAGGCTATAACAGGAAACGTTCCTGTGGATTATGGTCGCCTTATGCAGGAGGTATGCAATGATGACCAATTTCTTGTTTCAGAAGGAATATACTGCACAATTTTTATTTGTATTTTTGATCGTAAAATTGGTGGTGTTTTAAGTAATTTTTATAAATGTTGGTTATAATTTGACCATCAAGTTTTGCTTGCAGTAATTTTCTTTTTCTTTTAGTTTGATTTACAAAGATCTGGTCAAGAGAAAGCAAAATATTTTAAAAAAAGTTGTGTACTGTGTGCATAAAAGACTTCCCTCACCCCTGCTGTTTTCCTTACTTTTCACCTTTTTAAGTAGAATATCAAAGGGATATATAATGTAAAAATGTGAACAAGTTTTGAGTTTTTGGCAACTACATTGTATTCACATTTGGTATACTTCATTTATGTTTTTCACCTGCCTTCGTCTGTATGGGAAGATCATTAACCGTATGTTGTCATCCATCAATTAATCGTTGCAGAGTTTGGTGGGTGTTGAGATAAATTTGGTAGACTAGCTGAAGATGATGGTTGGCAGCAGGAGTTCGGAAGAATTGGGGGACCTAAACAATGAGATTACGTCATCCACTAGTGTACTGAAATGAGCCCTTTTGACTGTTTTATGGTGTGTTGATCTAGATGCCCACAAAAGACTTGGGATGTCTCAGATTGGCTGCGTGCTCGAATCAGAGGAATATCTATCGCGTGAGGTTCTATTTTCAGATTTTGTTTTGAGTACCTTTTGAATTGGGATTTTTCCAAAGGGGTCGTCGTTGGACTCAGGCTGAAATTTATTGTTAAATTATTAAATGAAGCATTCAGCTTAAGTAATAAATATTGCAGTAATAGTTTTAAAAAGCAGTAAGCAAGCATCTGCGTGGAGGTGAAAAGTGAAAAAAAATGGTGAGGTGTTGCTCTTAATTTGACAATTCTTTAAAATCGAAAAATTAGTTAGTATTTCTAAATTTGTGTTAAATGCTTCTTGATCTAATTGGTGTTGGCAGGATAGAAGGCTCGGAAGAATGCAGACTGGAATCTCTAAGGTTGAATCTCAATGGGAAATTTCCAGCCCAGATAGTGAAAGTGTTGGGACA
Organism: Taxillus chinensis; assembly: GCA_023512835.1. NCBI lineage: Eukaryota > Viridiplantae > Streptophyta > Magnoliopsida > Santalales > Loranthaceae > Taxillus > Taxillus chinensis. Next base: position 3,162,116 of record CM042092.1, read on the forward strand.
TAGACAGGTAGATAAGTTGTAAATTCCCACACAATTTTAACTTTCCAAATTGTTTGTACTGATTTAGTTGATAGCAAGGATACGGAACACATGCTATATTTTCCTAAAATGTGAGTGCCCTTCATGGATTTTTTTGCGAGACTTGGTAATTAAATTGGAAGTGTCTTTTGTCCTTGCTGTTAGAAGCGTGCTTAAAATTTTGAATTCTCGTGTCTAATCAGAGTATGAAAAAGGGGACAGTAGAATGATGGAGTGAATTCATGATGATGTTGTACCAATAGCAATGAAACCCAACCAGGATGGTGTTAGGCTTGAATAGTGTCAAGCTTTGTTCTTAGATGCAGATGAACGACTAGTATTGATGTGAATATTAGTGGTCGGGCTAAATATTTTCTGGACGACTAGTTTTTTTAATTAATCTACCGAGGCCATATTGCTGTTTTTTCCCTCTTCAAACTCCACTAATCTTGGGGTGCGGCTCTTCAAAGGTCCTTTATATACTGCATTAGAAAATCCATCTACTCTTGTCTTGATGCCTATTTTTGATTCAAAACTGCTAACTCATTACATATAGAAAAGGAATATAGCTTGGAAGTGTCTAAATAAAGTCAGTATGCAAGTGAAGTTCTATTATTTTATGAGGCTGGATATTTTAACATGTTAGGTTATTAAGAGCTTAAGGTGTTCTAGATATGAGAAGAGATTCTCCAACTAGAGCATTGGCATATAAATTTTACTTAAATTTATCAAGTCATAATTGTGTTATATGTTTGATGATAGGTATCTTTTTACTAGTCCGTCCTCTGTCAATTATCGTCTGTCAATCATCAGTTATGTTAATAGGATCTTAGGATTATGTTCTTAGATTTATTGTTTGTTTTTAATCTAAGAAAACAAATATAAAAATAATAATAACAAAAAACACAAGCAAACAAAAGGCATGCATTAAGTTAACTAAATCCAAGGAAACATCAAGAACAGCAAAACCCAATGAGTATCAAAAGATTAACCTAAACTTAAACTTGATGCGTAATGACAATATGGTAGAGGGATAACAATAAATTTCATTGTAGTACTCATTTATGTTGGATATAAACAAAATCAGTTACACCTACACACATATAATAGCAAAGATTAACATTTTATCTTTTAAAATTTCCAGCAATAAAAAATCCGCTAAAACTAATTTTTGGGATGTGAATGGTTTTTGCCTTTAAATTGAATGCAAAAGTAGTTTATTTATTACATAAAAATGTATAAAAAAAAAAGAGAGGCTCATGAACTATGAAGCCACTGTTACACATAACCCATGCCTCACACCCTATCACAACAGAACCTATACTACAAATACAACAGAAAATCAAAAAAAGCTAGGGCCCCAGCACTCCTCCACAGAAGCCTTCTTTTATGTCGATTGAACTCATACAACTCCTTGCATTCCAAGTTCCCCCTCTACCATTAGTGGCGCTTGGCGCACACACATAAGAGAATAGAGCACAGGCGGGGTCATCAGGTGGATCTAAGTGTACAAGATTTCTGGATGCTTTTTTCTCAATCTCAGAACCACCATGGGTTTTATACACTGTCAACAAGCTTCGCCAAAGAATTTCATTTGGTGAAACATCAGCCTCCAATATCCTCCCTGCCGGTCCCAAAAATCATTAATGCTCACACAATGTCCAACTGCAGGGATACCAAATAGCCTGGCTGTTGAGGTGAAGTATGCGAGACCCTCATCACCTAAGCCTCTATGCAACAGTTCACCATCTCATGGATAGTTTCCCTATCGAATATAGTTCATGCGTGCAAATGGAAGTTCGTTTGTTCTTTGAGAAGATTGAGGGGCTTCTGGATTCCCAAACACATTCCAAAGCATTAAGGCCTCTGTCTCGGGTCCAGCGGAAGCTGATGCCACAGTGCATCCATTCGGACTCTGGGTCATGAATAGTACACTGGAGGTATGCCCAGAGAGCTCTGCCAATTTCTGCATTGAGGGGTACTTCCAGAGGGTGAGTTGGTTACCTGGGAAGCCGTGAGAGCTCAGCAACTCCCGCTCCTTGGTGTTCCATATGAGAGAACAAACCTGCGACCCTGTGTCCACCGTGTTGAGACAGACTCCACTAGTGGAATTCCAGAACTTGATGCGGTGGTCGGCAACACCCCCTCCAGAGGCCAGAAGATTATGCCGGAACGGGCACCAAGCAAGGCCCTTCACGGCTCCCGTGTGCTCTTCCAGCTTGTGAAGCCATGGCGTTCTGGCAGGGGATGCCATGCTGCTGTCCCAAATGAGCACCAGATTGTCATTGCCTCCGCTGGCCAATTGGGTCCCTGAGGCTGACCATTTTAAACTACAGACCTCTGCAGCATGTCCTTGGTAAGTCTGGACAACGTGAGACCGTGTTCTAACGTCATTGTTGATGACCCGAGCATCCATTCCACCGGATGTGAGAATCTGGTGGTCTTTCCAAGCAAGAGAACCCACTCTCGAATGTGGCTGGTGTCCTCCACTAAAAGTTCTCAGCAGTCGATTAGATTCTGCATCCCAAAGCTGAACATCTGAACTGTTGAGCCCAACCGCGAGGGAGCGGCCATCAGGGTCCCAACTCACACTAGTGATGGGACCACCATGGTCCTCGGGGATGGTAACAAGCTCGCGGATATGTTGTTCTACCTTTAGATGCAAAGTGTCCGCAAGGGCGACTGCGAGAATGTTTCTGCTGCCCCAGTCCAGCAGATTCAGAGAGTCGTCTGCTAGAAGATCTGGAAGGTCAAACATACGCTCAGGCTTCAGGGGAATGAGCCGTTGAGGCTTCTTGGATCTGTAGTAATCCGAGACGATGAAATCAACTTTCTGGGTTGGAGTAAGATGACCAAGTGGGTCAGGGGGCTTGGGTCCAAAGGAGAGGATACTGCGGCGATCCTGGCCCATGACCTTGGCAAGTATCTTACAATAATCACTTTCTTCTTCGTCTGGGTTTTTACCCCTCGTCCGGTTACCTTCGGTCAGCATGTACCTCGCGTAGTCCATATCCATCGCGGATCTGTTAGGAATGAATCTGTCCCAGTCTCTTCCTCTAGAATTTCCATTTGTTGGTCGCCGCCTGGTTGGAATTGGACTTGGAACTGGAACAACAGTGGGACTTGTGTCTCCTGATCCTCCACCACCTGCACCGGCCATGAGAAACAACAAAACAAAACAAAGACAAAAACAAAAGCAAACCAACAAAGGACAAACAAATACAAACAGACAAATAAAATTGGATGGTAAACCTAAAACGCAATTTTTTGAGAAAGGAAGATTTGATTTTCTTTGGAACAAAACAAACACAGGTGAAACCTAAAAAATTGCAGATGTAATCGAACCAACAATTTAAAAGAAGAAACCCTAAAAATTTGCAGATGCAATTGAATCGAATCAGACAGCGGGAGCGAGAGTCGAATCAACGTGCAGATTGCAGAGAGCGAGAGAGAGCGAGAGAGAGAGCGAGAGCGAGCGAGATTGCAGAAAGTGCCTTCATCGACGCCGAGTATGTATTAATAGACGGCGATGTGATGCGTGTGGATGCCGCGTTTTATTTTTTTAAAATAAAATTTAAATATTTATTTAAATTCGTTCGCGTGGATGAGTCCCTGCTGTCTCCAGCTGTATCTCGACGACGTTGATTTTTTTTTTTTTATTTTAATTATTGATAATTACAAATTGTTTCTCTGTTTTTTTTTACCTTGGCCGATTTTGAAAATTTTCAAAAAAAATTTGGCAGTCCGATTTTGAATACTCTTTTTAATTATTGATCGTGTTTGTTTGCTTATTGTTTATGATGAATAATCATTGGCCAATCATTTTGCTTGATTATTTTCTTGTTGACTTGGTTTTTGGAAAATAATAATTTAGTCCGTTTTCTCTGGCGGATGTGCTATTGGTTGATGAACATTTTGAGTTCTGCATTGTCATATTCATGTGGCCCCACATTGTGCTAGCTGTCTTCTAGTTTTTTAGTTCCTCTAGGCAAAAGTATTAATATAAAGAAGGGAAGAAAAGATATAGATAATGGATGATTCAATTATAAAGAGACATTCAATAGTAATCGAAGTTAACATGCCTTTTTGTGGAATCATGCAGCTCTCCTGAGATTCTCTTCCTTTGAATGGGGGTGTGGAAGCTAAGGACATTCTATATCCTTTTGGGAGGATGTGTGTTGTGGAGAGTGGGACTATTGTGGGCGGCATTTTTGAGGGTGTACAATTTGACTTGTTTGAAAGGGGTGCCAATGGGTTTGTTTCAATGGGGAGGTTTGGGATGTCTTCTTTGTTAGGATCATTCAAGATTGGGAAGTTGAGGTGTTTTTAGTGTTCTTGGAGGTGTTGTACTTGGGTATTGCGGTGAGAGGACAACTGGATTGGGTGGCTTATAGCAGAACCAAAAGTGTAGTGTTCTTGGTTAAGAGCTTTGTTGAAGTCCATATAGGGTGGCACATCATGACAAGCAGTTGTTAAAACTATTGACGCAATATTTTAAGGGCCAAGGTATCCACCGACTTAGTTTCTTCAAGTTGGACTAGGAGACTGCTGGGGAAGGGTATTTACTTTTGATTTGCTTTAGCATAGGGGTTTGCTGATGGTCAGTCAGTACCTATTGTGCAAGAATGTTGGGGGTAGATTGATCAATTTTTTAGTTAATGTTTGTGAGCTACTCAGTTTTAAGGATGAGGCCATGGGGAGTAATGCTGGTTCCCGCATGTGGACTCCTGGCCAGAGTGGCACTTGCTCTCCCGCTATTGCGCCAGGGTCTGATCAGACTGCAGATGTTCCAATGGCTGAAGTAATTTTGAAGGAGTTTGCATTGAAAAGCCACCAGCCCCGGCTAGTGAAGCCATGGGAAGGGGAGACAATTCATGAGGAGTGTGGGTCGGATGATCTAGAGCTTACTCTAGGGAGCTCAAAGGCCAGGTATATGTTGATAAACACATTTAAAAATGTTAGATTAAACATATACATATTTAAGCCTTGGTATTTTTCTTTTTCATTTTTGTAAATGCTGACAATATAAGATCAAACATATTGTGCTTCTTGGTTATTTATTTTTTGTCAATGTTATAATGCAATGCAGATGAAGGGATTGCACTAGACGGACAGCAAGATCAATGCTGTTTGGATCTGCATACCCCTAGCTTATACTATGTCCATTGGTTTTCTAGTGGGGGATGGTCTGTGAGCATGATGTCACGACCCGAGCAGCGTGGTGCTGGCGGGACGTTTCTTAGTGGCACGATTCAGGAATGGATTCGTGCTACGTAAAGGAGAGGGGTTGGTTAAAGCGTAGATGGTGCGCGCGAAGGTTCCAGGGAGTTCGTGGAGGAAAACGGATGGAACCCTTCGGAGTTCGACGTGCCGACCCGGTTGAATGCGGGGAGCACGCCGCTGGTCGAGGACTTGACGTTGAAGAGGGATTTGGCCATCCTTACAAACCGGTCGGGAAGCTGGAGCCGTTTCCCACGACCGTCCGACGAAACCGCCCCGGGGGCTCCACCCCCCTTAAAGGCTAAACTTAGCGGATCGTGGAAGAGAAGCTAAGTGCCGCAATGGGTTAAGAGGCGCAGAAACCCGACCCCGTGACAAGTGGTATCGAGCCGAACCGGCCCGTATCCTGAAGACCGCCGAGCACTCTCGCACTGCTGATCCCAAGGTGGAGCTCGCGAGGGGTGAGTCGACCGATAGTGTCCTGCACGTCTCGCGTCCATAAGTTGGAGTATCCTAGAGTGTGATACGGGCAAGGGAGTACGAAGGAGCGCGTCGAGCGATCTTGGAAGCCTCCTATCCTTTGGACATTGGGCGAGAGGGGCGAGCATCTTGGTAAAGGTGTTCGCAACCCTGCGAAGACCCCAAGTCCGTCGACATTGGGCGAGGTGGGGGGGCGCGAGGGAACGATGCCATCGCCCCGGGGAAGCGATGTCGACAAGCGCAACGAGGACGTTGCGAGGATTGGGGGGAGGAGAATGTCACGACCCGAGCGTGGTCTGGCGGGACGTTTCTTAGTGGCACGATTCAGGAATGGATTCGTGCTACGTAAAAAGGGGTTGGTTGAAGCGTAGATGGTGCCACGCAAGGTTCCCCGAGCGGTTCGTGGAGGAAAACGGACGGAACCCCTTCGGGTCCGGACGCGACCCGGTTGAATGCGGGAGCACGCCGCTGAGCGGACTTGACGTAAGAAGGGATTTGGCCATCCTTACACCCAGGCGTCCTGCTCAATGAGCCCTGGCGAAAGCCGGCGGCCACGTGCGTCACCACCCCCCTTAAAGGCTAAACTTAGCGGATCGTGGATAGAAGCTAAGTCCGCAACTGGGTCGAGAGGCCCCGAAACCCGACCCCGTGACAAGTGGTATCGAACCAGACCGGCCCGTATCCCGAAGACTCACCGAGCACTCGCGAGTAGCGTGATCCCAAGGTGGAGCTCACAGAGGTGAGTCGACCGATACCCCCCCCCCCAAAGGTTCCCCCCCTCCCCCCCCCCCCAGAGCGTGATACGGAGCCGGGCAAGGGGTACGAAGGAGCCCGCTCGGGCGATCTTGGAAGCCTCTTATCCTTTGGACATTGGGCAGGGGCGACATCTTGGTAAAGGTGTTCGCAACTGCCCGGGGGCGATGTCCAAGCCGTCGACATTGGGCGAGTGGGAGGGCGTTGAGGTAACGCCATGCCATCGCTCCCGGAAAGGTACAAGCGCCAACGAGGACGTTGCGAGGATTGGGTGGAGGAGAATGTCACCCGACCCGAAAGCGGGGTCTTGGGAGGGGACGTTTCTTAGTGGCACGATTCAGGAATGGATTCGTCTACGCAAGGGGGGGGGGTTGGTTGAAGCGTAGATGGTGAGCCAAGGTTCCAGGAAGTTGTGAGGAAAACGGACGGAACCCATTCGGAGATTCGAGCGTGCCGACTCGGTCGAATGCGAGAACCCCCCCCCGGGCGGGGGTTGACGTTGAAGAAGGGATTTGGCCATCCTTACACAACCGGTCGGGAACCTGGAACCGTTCTCCGACGAGCCCGAGCCCAAAGGAAGAAAGACAACCCGCGCGGGTCAACCCTTAAAGGCTAAACTTAGCGGACGTGGATAGAAAACTAAGTGCAAGGTGGGTGGAAGGCGCAGAAACCCCAGTGACAATGAGCAGGCGTGATTGTTTTGTATTATTTTGGTTTGTTTTTTTCCCCTCCCATTCCTTTTCAATGATGTCATTCGTCGGAGTTTTCTTCAAGTCATTAGTCATGAGGTTGCTTTGAAGTTTGAAACCCTCTCATTTGGTTCTATTTTCCTTTTTCTTCATTAATTAATGTGAAGGACTTAGAATACAGACATGGATTTAGCCTTAATCAATGACCCGATGGGGGAAAAAACCAAAAACAAAACAAAAGAAAATGGACCAACAAAATAATGTGCTGAGAATGTCACCAAATTATTCTCTTTTTGCTTTTTGGATTTTTTGAAGTATCGAGTAGGAAAATTTTGCTGGGTTTTATTAAATAGTAAGATGATGTGCATTATTATCATGGCTAGTGAGTTTGGCACTAATAACCTTGACAGACAAGCAGAGGAATAGGCTTTTCTGGAACATGATAATGCTTCTGTCGTGACCCAGGCTTTATCTGTATTATAGGGATTATCCGCATGCTTATGTCCCCATCTCCTGGTTTTTCTTTATTGTTTTTTTACCATAGCCCCTTTAGCCGTAGCTTTTTGTAATTTCTTTCTCCACTAGTATAGAGATTCGAGAATCAGTCACATGGGCCAATACTGTAATACTGTAGGGTGCTTGGTTATTCACCTCCCACGCCCTGTTTCTTCTCCCTATAGAAACATACTCGTGCTGTTTATAAATTCAATAATGTTAAAAACGCTTCAAAAATGTTAAAAATAAAATCCTAAAGCTCCCCTGACGCTCCCATAATGCCATGACTAGACAGCTATTGAAAATTGTGCTGTTCAAAAACTTTTTTGGATCACCAATAAATAGTAAACACACCTAATTTTCTCCGTGTAATGCCTTAATCTAAATTTTGCTGATCTGAGATAGTAATTAAATATATGTAATCAAACAATTAAATCTACAAAACGAGCTTTGTCTCCAAAACTCATCTTCCATTCCAACATTCTACCAAAAAAAGGGGTCTCCACGCATATGTTTTCTAGTGTGCTGGAGGCTAGGGAAAATAGAACGAACATTTCTAACAGTGCGAAAGTGGTTTCCCTGTACTTGTAAAAGCAGGCTCCATCAGCCTTGTAATTGTGGGTGCCATGCATCTTAGCAGGGGCAGTCAATCTTCTCCAAATATTGCATGAGTATGTTGAAAGAAGTTGACAGGAGTATAAATAGGCTGAATTGGGTGGGCAAATGATCAAAAACTACCTCAAATCACAAACAGAAGAAGGGAGGGAGTTTACAAAACTCTACAATTCTCCAAGCATTCTTTTTTTGTACACACGGCTAATATCAATGCATTTGAAGCTCCTTTACAATATTATTCAACATTATGTACAAAATAAATCTTTTTCATAGGTGTCAGATTTTCAAGAGATTGTATTTCTGACATGACATGATTTTAACACTTGAAAATTTCTATATGTTGTACAATCAATTTTGCTGCCAAAAGCCTTTGAAGGAATAAATAATGGAGATAGAGCGCAACTTACAAGAGGATCAGAGTCCAGACACCAACTTACCAGAAACATTCTTTAGGAACAAATCCTCAAAGCCAAGCACCTACTGATTAATTCTTTAACTTCTGAAATAGATCAGAGAGTGCATGATATAGAATGGAAGCTGCAGGAGGCCTGGGTAATGAACTGAGTATATCTGCCGCATTGATGGACTGACTACCATAGAACCTGGAATTTTCCCGCGTTCTTGTTGTCACGATACTTCCCTCAAGTGAGCAGCCAACAAAGGCACCTGCAAAGTCAACCGTCATTACTTTTTTTCAGTGGAAGGCTACAAGGAACGAGCAAAGAAAGAAAGCACCTCAAAAACTAAAGAATAGAATTGGTTTGCATCTAAATTGAAGGATGGCCAATTTAATTCTCAAAACAATCATGAAGCACCAAGAAAAAGTCTAATACAAAAGCCCTTTGAAATGCTATGACAAACCTGGGGAGTAGACAAACTACTTCCAGACTTCAAAACCTAAAAAAAAATTTAAATATCAATTTTAGTAGGCATAATGTCAAAATAAGTCAACTGTGCGCCCCTAGGAAGTCAAACCCTCTAATTGTTGACTCATTGGTCAACTAGACTAAAGCCAGAGCACCTTAGCACAGAAAACCTGACACTGAATGCCAGAGATAGTGCAGAGAATGAGAAAAGAGCATGAGAGAATTGTTGGAGGTACACTTGGACGGTCAGATCGATGGCTCTGATAGAGTATCGGGCATCCATTAAAGTCCATATAATCCTTCAAGAAGCTCCCCTGCAAAAACACAGTATGCACATTTTGGTGTCCATTGTCCAATCATCACCCATGCATCAGAATTTCTAGATTTTTAGATATTCTCTTGGATATATTGACCTAATACAATACTACAAGACAGAATAGAACTAAAGAAAAAAGCATCCCAATTTAGATTCTAGCTTCCTCTCTCAGGTGACTTTAAACCTTCACATGATAAGGACAAAAACATGAGAGGTTAATACCATTCATTTTATATGAGCTACTGTGTCCCTATCAGCTTTCAAAGGACCTGCTATTCATAAGAATTGTGCTTTACTAAAGATTGATTTTGTTTTCTTCAGATTAAATTTTTCTAATTTACATTTTTTATGATTATGACAAAGATTAATATTATGAAGATAATAAGCCCATTGGTATGTTTCCACATCAAAGTGAAAGTCTCTTTAGTCAATTTTTTATTTCATGCCCATCTATCAATTTGGAACTTCATCGTGAAATCACAGAAACACATATTTCACAAAGACTCAAAGAATGGAGAGAAGATAGGTAGTAGAGTTACCCTGGGTTGCCTGGACTTAGACTAGGATAGGTAGTAGGATTCTCAAATACATTTTCAACCATAAACAACAACAACACAAACACACACACACACACACACAAAAAAAAAAAAAAAACTCCAAGCAGTAGTTTGCTTGGAAAAACAAAATGCATGCAATCATTGTCTGCAGTGTATCATGACAAAAAGTTTTTATTGTTACAACCAAAATAAAAGGCATACAAAAGTTTTAATAACTGGGGGTAATGGGAAGCAAATGAAAAGCAATTTTAATCTAATAGAATTAGAATATTAAATTAACATAACAGTATAATCTACTCAAATACATACAAACAGGTGAGCATGCCAAAAAAAAGGTTTAAGTGAGATTAAAAATACTGGCAGATTAATAAATACGTGCATGTGTGTGTGCACATGCGCGCACATTACATTTCAAAACATTTTAAAAATATAACAAGGAAGTACCTTTGCTGCAGCTGTATGTATAACAAGCAGCATAACCACCATCGCCAGCATGTATATCAGCTTCAGCAGCCCGTCCAACGATGCCTACAGCTGCACTCAAACCTGCCCCAACGGAGAAATGCACATTTCCACTAAATGTCTTCAGAGCTGTATTTGTTCTCAACACAATTATGAAGTCTGTCACTTCACCTCCAACCTTGATAGACATTAAAAGTCGATAATAAGTTTGTAAGGGCAAGATTTTGTTAGCACTATTTTTTTAGACATAAAACAAAGCTGTCTGTGCATTTATACAAGGCGTGCAACACTCAGAAATTGGGATAAGTCAGAAAAAGGGTCACCACTCGATTTTAATTAAGGAAATAAAAAACATATAGAACAACTAACAGCTAATCATGGACTTAGATAGGTAAAACAATTGATTCCGTTTTTGTGATATAGGCAAAAAAAACCTTTTATTTATTTTTTATTTGTGGCCAAGAAGAACTTCCTAGAACATAAGGTCTCCCTTGAATTAGAATCATCAGACATATAACTATAGTTGAATACCAATAACACGAGTATTTGTGTTGTTTTTCAGAAATATTAAATTAAATTGACAGGCCCTTTTGTTGTTATTTCTCAAAACAAATTATTTTCTTCTACCCTAACGAGCTAACCTTCATTTAAAAAAAAAATGGTTTTAGTTCAGGGCATGATAATAAAGAATGAATGATATCATTCAGCACATAAAGCTATGTCATATCACCTGAGCTCCCCACCCAATGCCAAAAGAAGAAATGGCAGATGGAGCAGACCAAGACCCATCTTCTCTGCGAGCAACAACTAGACCTGTTCCGATGTTATAGGTCATCACTGCTCCAACTTTTGCAACAGTGAGGATGGCAAGGCCTTTTGTTTGTTTTAGAATGATATCTGGAATGGACTTCTCAGGCTTCAAAAAGCCTACCTGCAATGGCAGAAATTTAGTAGAGAAAAAATTCGAAAACAATTTATAAAATGTATTCCAATGGAAAGAAATTGTCATTAGGATTTTTGTCTCTATTAATGATGATTAGAGACATGGGAACTTTAATGTCACTAAAAAATAATGTGTTCTGAACTAATTATTGTAGGTCAAAATCATGAAACAAAACATTTAAATCGCAGTTATATAAAGTATGAACCCTAAATTTCTCCAATTAGTGTTGTTAAGACATCATAGAATTAGTAAGGAAGAAACAGAAGCATATTAATTCACCTTATTATAACCACGAATGGTGTTTGTGGCCTTATAGATCTCATATTCCATAGTCTGCCCCCATGGAAAATTAAGCCATGATCTGAGAGTACTGAGGTCTGTGAGATCATTGGTGGGCAACTGTGTAGCACGGCTTAGTTGGTCCATTAAGTATGGCTGGACGGCCTCAAGGCGCACAAAACATACGTCACATACTCGATGTGGATCCCCAGTTCGGAACCTTGTAGGTAACAAGCTCCTCCCTTTGGAACACTTATTGCAAAATATCCCTCCACAGAACCGGCAGTGATGCCTGGCGCACATGATTGGATGAAACCGCACATTACACAGCATGCAAAAAGAAGCCGCACTATCAGCCAGCCATCTTGGAGGCTCTGCTTCAAGAAGTTCCCTTAAGTTGCCAAAATTTGCTTCTGAAAGTGTTTGAGCCATCTCTTTCCATGCTTGCTCAAGCATATGGCTTGGCATCAAAGAAATTTTACATTTATTGATATCGCCTGATGCAAGAGCACTCACTTTTCCTCGTGCCACAAGTAACATCTCAAGGACCACATCCCACATGGTCAACTCCTTCCCTATGCTACTGGAAAGCTGATCCCAATTCCAGTCTCCATCAGGAATGTATCCCCCATTAACAGAAAGACCTCTACTCCATTCTTCATGCTCACTCCCCGACATTGGTGGAACAGAGACAGGAATCCACACTCCAGTATCTTCAGACAGTGGTGGGTCATAAAAGAAATACTTACCCTGCTTCTGATTAACAGGAGTCGTATAATCTTCTCCCTGACTGTTCAAATGGATGCTTTGGGGTGCTTCACTACCACAATCTCCCATCTGCATCTTGTGTACTTCTAAGGCATCATCAACTGCTAGGTCTTCTTTATGTTCTTCAACTTCTTTTGAAATCTATAACCAATCCACAGAATCAAGGAAATATGAATTAGCTTTACATGTGGTCATTTCCAAACTGTGAATAAAGAAAAGGATTTATTTGACCTTCAAATTATATTAGCATAAATTAACAGAAACTGTGTCAGATAAATCCATGGGAAATCAAATTATATATACAAATAAAAATAAACTGTTCTAGCCAATTGGAGATAAAACATTTTAGCAAACAATGACATTGCTAACCTAAATGGGAAATCAATTTTATTTCCCAAAGTATTCACTATATTTATACCTTCTGTCTTGATTCATATAGCTAACCTCATATTATTAGAGGCTGATTGTTTTGGTCTGATTTGGTTTGGTTAATATCCACTACATCTATGAAGGATTCCATTGCATGCTATATACATTGAGTCTTTGATTCCATTTCTAAATGATAAACCAACGAGCTTGGAAATGAAATATAAAACAACACAAATAAGTAAGCACTAACTAAGCATTCTAAGTTAAATGAAGCTAATCACAAACTCACTTCTAATGTAAGAAACAAGGTTCAAAAAAAGGTCAGATGGGAACGGTATGGCCGAAAGTTGTATGGATATATAGACGCCTCAGTACTGTCGAAGCAGGCGCCTCAACATTAAATAATAAATTTATGCTGAAAATATTATCATACTAAAAATAAAAAATTCTCCACACCTTTTATAGATATATATATTACAATTATAAAATCAAACTAAAAAATATGAAATGAAATATCACTCAGAAACGAAATTAAGTCTTTATAATCAATTTTAAATATTCAATAAAACAAAACAACTTAAGGTCTCGAATAAAAACTCTAATCTTCATTGAATAGTGTGTTATCTGTATCTAATATTAATGCTATTAGCTTAAAACAAATATATAATATAATATTTATTTAACAAAAATAATTACATAAAATATATATTACGTATTTATATATACTCACAATCACAATCACAAATGAGACTGAGCGAGCGACAGATCGTCGAGTGAGAAGGAGTGATAGATCGTCGGGCGAAAAGTGATGGCAGATCATCTGGGGAGAAGTGGCGATAGATCATTGGGTGAGGTGAGGCGAGGCAAGGCGTCGGGCGAGAAGTGGTGAGGCGTTGGGCGAGATGGAGCTACAGCCTCCGGCAAAGACGAGGCGAGGCAACTCAGGCAAGGCGTCGGGCGAGGAGACAGAGAAGGAGAAGGAGCGTCATCGTCGGTTGAGGCGTCGGGTGAGGCGAGGCAGCTGCGTCGGGTAGCGAGATAGGGCTGCGCGAGAGTGTGAGACTGTGATACGATTTTATACCTCATTTTTTTCTTTTAAAAAACACTTGGCCACCTCAACAGCTCAACCTGTATCGTCCGTGAAGCGGACATACCAACATTGAGGCGGCCACCTCAACCACCCAGAACAAACGTCGCTCGTTCGCCGGCTCACAAGGCCTACCTCTGTACAACTAGCTACCAAGGTGCTGAGACACCGTATTGAGGTGGCGCCTCTGTACATTTTTTCAAACCATGGCAAGAAATCATAACTGAGTTCAACTTAGTGTTGCTAGTGTCGTAGTATGCTCCAATTCGCAATACAAATATGGGCATGGATATGAGTACAGGATGAGACAAGGTTGCAATACATATAAATAAATAATGCAGGAGTGAACCATAAATGTGCTTCTTATTCAAGCTCTGATTCCATTATCTTCATCTCCAGGCATAAGGAACTACTATGGCTTATCAGTTGTCAAATTGAATTATTTTTATTTTCTTGACTCACTCATTTGGGCTACCAATATGGAAATGTACCGTAATGGGTCGTGCTCGTGCACATACTAATTCAGGATTTGCACATTAAATGTGCCAATCAGGTAACACTTATTCAATTTTCAAAGGGACTAAATTGTTTTTACTGATATAAAAATTGCACTCTCTCTCAATATCCCAAATTCTACTCTAGAGTTTATAATCTGACTTTTCCTATGGTTCTTAAACCATATTTCCCCCTTTTTGTTGATAGATAACAAGGGAAGGGGAATGGCTAGGCTCTCCAAACCAACAAACACTAATGCTTTTGTAAACAGCACTTCTTTCAAAAATTCCTTACCTGTAAACCATCAAAAAGCATGACTTTCAGAAAATTCAAAAATGTTTAAATCTCACACTCCAATACTCCTATCACATTGTCTCACAATTATAGTATACTCTATATTTCTTTTTCTTTTTTGATAAGTAAGAGAATTTATTTATTCACGGAAATTAAAATGCAAGTGCACGCAATGCGAGAATACAAAAACAAAAACAACAACCCAATCAAAAAGAGCAACCATCCACAACATCTCAAAGGGAAGAATAACACATCCCGCTCAAAGTATACAACCAATCACCCAAAGAACAAAAAAAAGTACAAGAGAGCTCAGCAGCATGCCGCTCCGTATCCTCAAAAACTCGCGCGTTCCGCTCCTGTCAAATACTCCAAAGAATACAATGAGGGACGGCCTGCCACACCGCCGAAGGCCACCCTACACCGCTCAACCACCCGACAAACAACGCGCGAAGAGACGAAGGCATCACCCACAAGATGCCGAAAAGACCCAGAACCATATCCTACAAACTCCTAGCATAAGGGCAATAAAGGAAAAGATGATCTACATGTTCCAGCGAAGATTTGCACATCTAACATTGATTAACCAGAACAAAGCCCCCGCGCCGCAAATGATCCACAGTCAAAATCTTTCCCGAGACAACAGTCCAAGCAAAGAAGGCCACCCGAGAGGGCACCCGCACCTTCTAAACGCTCCGCCAAGGAAAACTCTCAGTGCGGGAAGGTGAAAACACGAAGTAAAAACTCCGAACCAGGAACCCATGCTCCCGAGAGGGGCGCCAGCACATCCTATCCACGGCAAGACGCGCCGAAGGAACCGAGTACAAGGTATCAAAGAAAGAAGAAAAAATCTCCAACTCCCAATTCTGTGCAGCGCACAAACAACACCTCCCACTGCATGTGAGTACCCCGACGACAATGAACATCCGCCACAAAAGCCTTAAGAAATCATGCAAGACGAAACAACTCGGGATACACGAGCTTAAGTGGGGACTCTCCACACCACACATCATGCCAGAAACGGATCGTAGTCCCAGTCCCCAACTCAAACACCACAAATCGAGAGAAGGACTCCCACCCCTAACAGATGAATTTCCACAACCCCATTCCATGGGGACCACGAGGCATCAAAGAGATCCATCCCCCACTCGCGACCCCATACTTGGAGGCAATAACCTCCCGCCACAACGCCCCCCCCCTCTGCCTCAAAACGCCAAAGCCATTTCCCTAGGAGAGCAGTGTTAAAACGACTCAAATTCCAAAGAGCCAAACCACCAGAAGAGAGAGGTCGACACACCTCCTCCCACCGAACCAAAGGGATCCGAGGCATGCCAACCACAGAGCCCCACAAGAAATGCCTTTGGATGCGCACCATGTGCGAAGCCACAGTCGCGGGGAAAGGAAACAGGGAAAGGAAGTAGGTCGGCAAGCTGGAAAGGGTGCTCCGAATCAAAGTAAGCCGACCCCCCTTGGAGAGATAAAGGCGCTTCCAAGCGGCCAAACGCCGCTCCATCCGCTCCAAAACCGGCTCCCAAATAGCAGAAGCCCGAAAGGACGCCCCCAAGGGAAGCCCCAAATACAACAGGGGAAGCTAAGCAGTCGAGCACCCCAAGATATCAGCCAGAACCCCCATAGAAGGCACCTCGCCAACCGGAACCATTACAGATTTGCTGAGGTTAATCCGCAGGCCCGAAACAGCCTCAAACCAGACAAGCACGGACCGCAGATGAAAAAGATGGCCCAGATCCGCCTCGCACATCACAAGAGTGAAGGGAGAGACCTCATTCAAAAAGTTTTTAATATTTTCTTTGAGAAAGATCCTTCTTCCAAAAGTTCAAAAAGCCAAAATGTCCCATGTCATTATGTCATAATTATTGCTACTGTATCTTTTGTTATTGGATGGTTTCTCCACCAGACAGAATAACTACTTCATGAAGAAAATTATCAAGTCCACTTTCAGCCCCAAAACCCTCACATCTAATTCAATCCATGAATTAGCCCTTGCCCTCTAGAACTCAAAAATAATCAATGCCCTTTTCTCCTTGTTTTGCTTTTGGCGATAATGGAGGACTCTGTAACTCAGGTAACAACCTCTGGCCATATCCACTAGTAGTAAGTGAAAATTGAGTGACCCTCATCGAGCTATTGCTAAACCCACTTCCACCTATTAGATTCCCAATTTTGTAAGCTCTAACCCCCAGCACTCAATATACAACACAACTCACACTAAGTAAACCACAATCCTCATCTTGACACTGTAAATTTAGCTCGCTTGTGGTGTTATAAATATTGCACAATATATTAAGCAATGTTTCCAAATAAAACCCATGTGTAATTGTAATTTAATCATAAACTCTTCTCAATTAAGACCAGGAATCACAGATAAAATATTAACAATAAAAATAAATTTGAAACATTTTCTTAACAGAGACTAAAACCCAACCATTGTTCCAAGTTCTTGGAAAACATCTCATTCCACCAAATGGATACATACGCTAAATTGGTTCCGATGTTGTCTCAGATAGACGATGACGCCTGTGATTATTGAATTGCTAGGACTAAAACAAACAATAACACAGTTACAACCCAATACAACTTCTGAGCTTGCCACGACCCATTTTCTAATTTTTATTGTTTTGATGTATTAAAGAGAAAAAAACACCATGTAAAAAATTTTATATATATATATATATATATATATATATATATATATATATAAGAAAACACCAGACAGCAATCGAACTGTCTAAATATGTGGTTTTTTTATTGGGCTTTCTAGCTTTCGGAGCAACCAAACAGGAAGGTAAAAGAGCGATTACCGGCAAAGACATGAACTTTGGGCAGAAATCGTCGAGTTGTAGTTTAGGGTACAACATCTTTCCTCCCTCCATTGACGAGCTCTGGAGTCGAGGGAAGCGAAAGGGAATTTTCTGGGGTTTCGTTTGGGAAGAAGCGAAATAGGCATTCGGTGGGCATGGCTTGGTCGACCCAAATAAATTTTAAAAAGTTTATCATATTTTATTTTAAAAATATAAAAATAAAATATGGAATTTAATTTTAAAAAATTAAAAGGAGTTTTGATTTTCTTTGCGTTAAATTATAATTTATAATTTAAAAATAAACAAGAAATGTATCTTTTAAAAAAATATGTTTTTAAACAAATTAGATCCAAAAATAAGTTTTAAAAATAATTTTTAGTAAGCCCAAATAAAAGAAAAATTATATGAGTCTCAATTTAAATTTAAAAAATAGTTATAAATAATTTTTTAAAATAATTATAGGACATATCTTTTTAAAAATTAAATAATTTTAAATTTATTTACACTCATAATTTTAAAAACAATCATCAAAACTATGTGTTTCAAACATAGTTATTCTCTCTTATATCAATCAAAAATTATTTTCAAATTAAAATTCAATACTAACTCCAATAGAATATAAAAATCAAAACTCATACCAAATAGATTACTGGTATATGTATATATGTATACATATATATAATGATTGTAAAGCTTTTAACTTCTATTTTAAAGAAAAAATAGAATATTTTTAAAATAATATCTTTTTTTATGGTATTATTAAATATCATGTAGTTTGGTTATTATTAAAATGCATCATTGGCATTTTGGTTATTCTACCATTATGATATTAATAAGTGTAAGGTATACATATAAGAAAAGTAGTTATTTGGCAATTTAGTATTGCTCTCGATACTACTTTTACTTACTTTATAAGCAAAAACAACAAAATTCATTTGATCAAATAGAAAAAAGATACTTATAAAAAATGTTTCTGCTTTTATGTTAAAAGTAGAAACTATTTAATGGGTATTTTCAAAAGTTATTTTACCAAATAGCAATTCTGAAAATTTTAAAATACCAATATTAACTCTAATCATCTCATTTTCGTCTATCCTCTCCGAGTCATCTCTCTTCGCATGCAGTCTCTCTCCATTCTATCCTCTTCCAGTCGTCTCTTTTTGCCTGTTTAATCCAATTTAAAATTTAAAATTTAAAAACTAAGAATTTTTTATCTTTTTAAACATTTATAATAATTTTATTTTTTATTTATTAAATACCTATTACCTATCTTTATAATCTCCATCACTTTAAAAATATATTTTACTAAAAACTCACTTGTTTTCACAATAACTTTTATTCAGCACAGCTAAAAGTAACTTCTTGTAAAAACACAACATTACCAAATTGGTCTATTGTTGTTATCAACTTCGACGTCTCTGTGTTCTTTTAGATTTTAGGGCACCTATTAGGGGTAAAAACATTATATATATATATATAGACACACACTAAGGAAAAACTCTTTTTTGAAGTACACTTCATAAATCATAGGCATACATCGAAGATGTGACACCGTGTGACTGAACCACATCAATACTGATCTAGTATTTATCCAATCACGTGGCATTACATTAGCGACGACTGTGCATAAATTAAACGGGGCACTTATACCTAATATTACAATAAAAAAAATCATTCATAAGACGGTACATATAAGAGCAAAGATCAATAAAAGAGAAAAACTAAAACAAATATATTAGGATATGAATTGTGTAGGTCCCAAAGTGAGTCTAAAGGGGAGTGAATAAACGATTTTCGTGGAAGCTCGACTTGTTGATAGACGTAGAAGGTTAAAGAAAGATGAAAATTAGATTAATATAGTTCTGTAATAAATGAGAAGCAAACAACGACTATTGGAATGATAATGAACTAGCAAAAAGATTTAAGATGGTGTAATGAAATTAGAGCAAAAATACTCAGATGGGGAGAAGAATATTCTTATAATACACCATGAAGTTAATGCATGGGAGTAATGACTGTAAAACAAATTGTTTGAGAGTGAGAACAGTTTATGGAGTATTCTTCAAGCTTGTTGTTGATCAACAGAAAGCTTGACAAGAGGATTATGTTGGATCTTTCAAAACAGAGATTGAAAGAAAATTCTTCAAACTATGATCTTTGATCTTAGTCTCATGTACGCACAACACTTCGAAAATATTGTCTTTCAATACTCTCAACGTTGGCTCTTGATGCAAATTCTCAAAAGTTATTCATTCAATGCATGAGAATTATTTATTTATATTTCTTAGAGTTTTTTCTCTTGTTTTCTGTGAGAGTGAATATTTTAATGTTAAATACATGTGCGCGTGTATTCCCATCTCGACAATCTAACTTCCCACCATTAAATTACTAAAAGTATATGGGATGTATAGATCTACCCATACCATGCATATCCATTGCACATAATGCATATCGCATACCCATACTAATTCTTTTGATCTCGTTCATTCATCTGCTATTGGTAATTAAAAAACCAAAAATAATATAAAAAAAAAAAAAATAAATTTGAAAAAAAAAAAAAAAAAAAAACCAAAACCACAAAAAAAAACCAAAAAAAAAAAAAATAAAAAAAAAAATTAATTATAAAAATTTTTATCCCCCCCCCCGGGACCCACTCGAGGATAACAATAGGATAGATTGTCTGCTCATTGTAGATAGTTGCCTCAAAGGTTGGTGTTTTAAAGATCTCCCTCGGGGGTTGGGGGCGGTTTGTTATTGTAAAGACCTCCCGCCGGGGGGGGGAAGAGTTGTTTTTTTTTTTTTATTTTGAAAAACCCCCCAGCCCCCCCCCCCCGGTTTGATTTAGGTTTTTTTTAATACCTAGGCCCCCCCCCCCCCGGGCCCCCCCCCCCCCCCCCCTCAAGGCGGGTGAGTAGTTTGTCCCAAACTCTCCCCCTTCTCCCCCCCCCCCCACATACCTTCTTTTATTTTAAATTATAATTTTAAAAAAAAAAAAAAAAAAAAAATAATTTTTTTTTTTTTTTTTTTTTAATTTCAATAAAAAAATAAAAACCCCTTTTTTCCCCTCTCTTTTCCTTTTTTTTATTTCTCTTTCTCTTTTTTCCCTTTTTTTTTCTTTTTTTTTTTTCTTTCTTCTTCTTTAACAATGATAAGGATTTAATATTTATACAAAACATTCCTAAGAGACAACCTTGGAACTTGAAGTTCCGGAATGCGTTCCGCACTAATTATCCCTCGGTAATCTGTCCGCCTTGATGCTGCGGATTGTGGAGCTCAAGATCTTGGATTTGAAGAGTATAAGTGTCTTTGTGAGTTCCGAGATACAATTAAGGTTGTGTCCACATATCCGGATGATCCACGTGTAAGATTCTTCTTGATCTAAATGCATTCGTCTTACATCGGGACAACACGAGCGATAACTTTAAATGCGGTTTTGTTGGAGCAGTGTCTTCTTGGTCCGGTGTAATTTTCCTTACTCCGTAGTTAATGAAGCTCGGAACCTTACTCCGTGTCGGTGGTTGCTTACTCCGTATCTATTCGATCATCGGAATCCTTAGTCCGTGTCGCGCTTCCTTACTCCGCATGTAAGTTCCTTACTCCGCATGTAAGTTCCTTACTCCGTATGTAAGTTCCTTACTCCGGGCGAGTAATAAGTCCGGATTCCTTACTCCGCATCTGGTTTCTTTACTCCGCATCTATTTTCCTTACTCCGCACTTATTTTCCTTACTCCGCACTTATTTTCCTTACTCCGCACTTATCCTTTAAGTTCTTAATCCGTAGGATTGTTCCTTATTCCGTATGTATTTGTTACTTGGTTATTTACCAAGTGTTTGACGACACTAACTCTTGTCCGGATCAGGATTACGTATCCTGTCCTTAGCTTTGCTCTCACGAGTGCATCTTTGGATTAGTGACATACCTTCGCAATGATCAAATAAACACAAAAGATCTCGGATCAAATTACATAAGGCTTTATCAGGATTATCCAAATTCTGGGTTTGATCCAACAATCTCCCCCAATTATGGATATGCCCAAACCCTTTGTAATCCGATCCGGTAAGCGATGCAAAAGAATATCATACGAATACGCAACACAACCAATTTCATTAATCAACAACTAAATACAAATCAGCCTTAATACGATTTTTCACTAAGGTACATAAGGCTTACTATACTTGAAGATCATAGTTACGCCTTCTCTCTTAGCTCCATTGTCTCTTGCATCGTAAAGGTGGAGTGTTGGCTCCAATGTTTATCCACGATTAGAACGATTTGATGAAATGACAAACAAAGGCTCCGCAGCCTATCTCCATCCATTTGTTGTGGCACTTGCTTCTTGCCCGGAATGTCGCCTTGAGTTTCTCGGTTGAACGCAGGGTGTGATACCCAACTCTCATATAATCCGGCTTTCTTCACGGCTCGGTTAGTACGAGACACAGAGGTTCCCATTGATTCTTCCTAACGAAGTGCTCCACAACCTGATGAGAATCGATGAGAATCATCTGCTTGGACTAAATCATGAAGACGACCATCATGAAGTGTGGCGACATGATCCGGTATGGAATGAGGATGGTTGAGAGAGTTTTCCATGGCTTGCTATCCTCGGCAGTTCCGTCAATGTAAGTCCGAATTAACTCCACACTGGGAAGATAGCCCTCATTCCAACATGGCAGAACTTCAAACAAGTGCCCATCTTCGTAAAGAGATGGAAACAGCCTCATCTCCATCTTAGCAGCCCTCGAGAAGTTGTCAATGTCTTCGTAGTAAAGAGTCCTTTCTCCGAACAAAGAGTCTGAATGTCGGCCGGAGAGAAAGGATACATTTCAGAAAGACATCTTCTCTCACAGAAGACGCAAAGATAGGCTTTCATTGCCTTGCGCAAGCTTCCATCCGCATCGGACGGATCAAACTCCGCATAGGATGGGAGGAAGGTATCCGCCGCGGATGAGGAGGATGGAGGAGGAGCTCGAGGTGCGTAGAGGAGCTTGGTTGAGAGAAGCGGCCGCGTTTGGGAATTTGAACTCCCTGAAGCACCGAAGTGGCAGGCCGCTTCTCGGTTCGGGAAGATGGTTGTGGGGCGAAGGAGTAGACGGATCGGATGACACTTTCTCCCCCGGTTTGGCGGATCGCCGGGAAGCAACGGGAGGACGAGCCATCGTATGCGCCGGATCCGCGAAGGAAGTAGACAGGGAATGAACGGAGGTGGCGACAAGATCCATTTTCTGCTCAATGGAAGTAGAGGAGTCGGTGAGGGCGGAGAGGAGTTGGGCGCCGAGGGCATCAACTTTGGCGGCGATGGCGAAATTTGGGCGCTTTGAGCATGGGCATGGCGGTCCAAGCGAGCGGAAAGCACAAGATCGGAGTGGACCGTGCCAAAAGAGGCACGCCCAAGTGCGAACTCTGGAGCTTTGGAGGACTCCCCCGCATGAACAGGAGCAGGAGTGCGGTGGGCAGAGGAGTCCGCGGGAGTAGCAGCAGCAGCAGGAGCATCGGAGGCATCCGGAGCTTCGGAGGCATCCTGGAGCATTGGAGGCATCCGGAGCAAGAGACCCGCTTTGACCGGACAAGTCAACCACGGGAATCGCGGCGGCAGGAGAAGAGGGTCCACCTTAGCGGTAGAGGGACTTCGGGTACAGGGACGGGCAGGAGGGTGAAGGGAACGACACATCGGGAATGGCGACCGGCGTAAGAAAGCCGTGGTCCGGATTCCGGATGATCATAGTCTCCGGGGATTGGGTATTACGAGTGTAAAACACCCGGAGATCGGTGTCGAGGAATGGAAGAGGTATGGGTTAGGCTGAAACGGAGCCAGAGGTCCGTTAAGGTGACGGCGGAGAGATGGTCAAGGTAATCTCGGGGTTGAGGTAGAGGAGGCAAGGGGGCTTCCTGGAGAAGCGGCCGGGACATTAGCGGTGGCGACGGCAACAGCGGTATCAACCGCAGCAGCTATAGCGGAGGCGGAGGGAGTGGGGACACCAGCAGCAGAGGGGGCAGAGGAAACGGCTTTAGACGCACTGCGCCGAGAGGGCCCCGCAACCTCGGACGGTTCAGCACGGATGCTTGGCCTGGGAGGCCCGTGAGTGGGAGGGCGCAAGAACGGACCGAATCCGGGAGGATCGGTGTGCAAAACTAACCTCGTGGGCTTGGCTGTCGGAGGGGTCACCAACAGAGCTGCCTTGTTGTTCAGGGCAGGGAGAACGCGGAGTGCTACATTGGGTCTGCGAGCGGTCATGCTCCCGTCCGGCGTAAGATGACGAAGGTAAAGAGCCGAGGGAAACGAGACACCATCAACTTGGGCGAAATGGTCCGGACGAAGATGCCGGAAGACCAGGCTGAGGATGCGCCCGAAGGAATGGTTTTTGTGACCATTCCTGGCAGCAAACGAAATAAGAACATCCCCCAATCCATTGGAAGACCTTCAAAGACGCCGTACATGGCCAGGTAGAAGATCGTACGGAACCGAGTCCAGGGCCGATGTGCGAGCCGCAGGGCATCGACTTAGAATAGTCGCCATACATCGATAGCGACCCTGGAAGGATTTCACCTTGTATTCCTTCCCTTTGGTCGTGCACCCCATGAAGCCGCCATCGGTTCGGCATCCGGACGTTGTGGTTCACCAAGAGGAAGGTGAAGAGCGGCGCGGAGAACAACCTGGAGTGATGACGATGGATTCACCACGGACATAAGAGGTTATGGAATCTTTGGTCCACGAATCCGTTGGTAATACTCAAGAATGTCATCGATAAGAAGATCGATGGGATTGGAGACAAGGTTGAGTATGTGCGAGGCTTCAAGAAGAGGGCGAAGCTGGAGAAACCAATCCGGAGGATCGGAAACAAGATTCCAATCAACTAGATGGCCAGGAGTAACGCCTGGAAAGAAAGATTCGGGTGCCATGGCAGATTTGATGGGAAGGAAAAGAGGAAAGGTGAGGTCTTGACGGTAGAAGGAGCAACGAGAGGGTTAGGGATTTGAGATGAGCAATACTCGTGCTTCGCAGGAATGATCGTAACATATAAGACCGAGTCCGCAAATGTCGCCGGGTCTAGGAATGTGGGAGTGAGGTGGGGACCCGCGCGACATGCCGATGTCATTTGTCCGGATATCGAGGCGTCTCCGAATAAAACGATGTCGTGGAGACCTCATGACCAAGTAGAGATTACAACTGGTTGCCATCCGGAGAAGTGTGTGTGCAACCCGAGATAGGCATTTAATGAATCATCATTATTCCTCCTCAAAAGCATGCGACATATGAGTATACGTGGATTGTCACAATTGAACAAAGTCGGAGTCCGGAGGAAAGAGCCGACACTCATCCGGAGTTAATAATATTCGGGAAAGAATATCCGGATGAATAATAGACCTTGTCCGTCATAAACAGTAGTTTGGTGAGAATGTAGAGTAGATTCCTTTGCGATCAATAAGTCGAAGAGAAGAGAAGTACCACAACACTTCAAATCCGAGACTATGGATCGGATTTATCAATATGGTTGCAAAGAAAATCTGAACCTGTAGTTAAATAAAGATATACGGAAAATACAAAAGTTGAACAGGCAAGGATTAGTACGGATTAGAGAAGATAATCAGTGAAAAGCAACATAATCCGAACTAATAAGAAACAGAACTCATGCAGGGCAAAGAATGTAGTAGACGTACGCAATGTGAAAGTGATCAATATTTGCGAGTCGGGGCATATGTCGGATAGCAATACACAAGTTCATATAGGTCAACATAAGAAACCGTCTTGCCGACAAACGTAGCTAAGATTAATTAAAGATCATATGATTTGGCTTCATGAGGATTCATGAGTGTGAAATGATAGGGTAAACACCTGTCAAAAGAATGCAGATGATTAGTCGATTAAAATGCATGGTTGAAGAAAGAAAATACATCCACACATGCCACTTTTCCGATTTAAAACAAGATGTCCAGTCAGATCCGGAAGTAACACGTAGAGGAGGGAGAATCCGAGACATATTAGGGGTTCATTGCTGCTCCCCGTAGATCATTTAATCCTCTCAATGAAAAGCTCCCCCTCGGATAGACAATCAAGGCAAAAGGTCATGAGACATATACGGGGGTATTATCGAGTAAAATATAAAGCATTTTCTCCCCCGTAGATTGTGCAATCCTCTCGGTTGACCGTTCCAATTTGTAGTTCAAGACTGTCTATCTTATTAGAAAACTATACTTCGAAGCTGATCAAGATGCGTTTGTGTATTCATCCACCAGGCATTTCAAGCTAGCCCATTTCACTTCTTCAACTATGCACGTTAATAGAGTAATCTAAATGAACATGCTTTGGTCATGTGGTGATTAATGGATGTGAAAATCATGAATCCGATCGAGGTAAATCATATAAACTGTAATTATGTTAGCTTTAAACGACTTGGTCGGGAAACGCAAGCATCCTCCCATTATGAGGTTGAGATTAATATCGAAGCATGAAACCGTTGAACAATAAGTATGATCAGCAATACAGCAGAGAGTTTTTACTACTTTCAAGAAACATACAATGTATGGTCTGTGAGTAAATATCTTGTTGTGTAATTCAAATGAGAAACTATGCAGAGAAGTCGAGCATACCTAGTCAGAAGAGTAGTTCGAAAACCTCGCATCGGGTAGGGCTTTGTAAATATGTCTCGCTAATTGATCTTCAGTGGCAACATGTTCCAGTGAAATATGGTTTTTGAGAACATGATCGCGTATGAAGTGATGTCGGACCTCAATGTGCTTCGTCTTAGGATGCATGACCAGGATTGTTGCTAATGGCAATTGCACTAGTGTTGTCACAGGAAAGTGGAATAGAGGACATGGTGAATCCGTAGTCGGTAAGTTGACTTTGCATCCAAAGTAGCCGTGCGCAACAACTTCCAAATAGCTATATATTCCGCCTCACAGTAGAGGTTGATACGGAATTCTCGCTTCTTATCGAACCATGAGATCGCCTATTTCCAAGAAACCGACACGTACCGCTTGTGCTTTTCCCTGTCGATGCGACATCCAACGAAGTCGGCATCGAGTACCGGATAAGGTGAAGTTGGACTCCTTTGGGTACCAGAGACCCAAATTCATCGTCCCTTTGAGATATCTTAATATCCGTTTTACATGAAGCATATGTGACTCCTTGGGATCTGCCTGATATCGTGCACAAATGCAAGTTGCAAACATAATGTCCGAGCGACTTCTTGTAAGATAGAGCAAGGATCCGATCATCCCTCCGTAGTCAGTCACATTTATCGATATGCCGTCCACATCCGGATCTAACTTGGCACGACAGGCATTGGAGTTTTGACGGGAGATGAACCTTCCATACCAAACTTCTTAATAAGATCGCGAGTGTACTTAGCCTCGATTGATAAAGATTCCTTCCTTTAATTGTTTGACTTCAATTCCAAGGAAGTAGCACGTTCTCCCATCATGCTCATTTCAAACTTGCCTGTCATCAACTTAGCAAACTCTTCACAAAGCTTCGGATTCGTGGATCCGAAAATGATATCGTCCACGTATATTTGTACGATCGAGTGTGTCCTTTCTCTTGTCGTAGAAATAGGGTGGTGTCTATCTTCCCTTTTTGGAAGTTATGAGCAAGTAGAAATTCGACGATGTGTGTCGTACCAGGCTCTTGGAGCTTGCTTCAAACCATATAGAGCTTTTTGCGTTTGTAGACAAGATGTCCTGCCTTAGGTTCAATGAGCCGGGAGGTTGTTCAACATACA
The DNA here is from genome assembly GCA_023512835.1 of Taxillus chinensis. Lineage (NCBI taxonomy): Eukaryota > Viridiplantae > Streptophyta > Magnoliopsida > Santalales > Loranthaceae > Taxillus > Taxillus chinensis. Next base: position 3,189,358 of record CM042092.1, read on the forward strand.
CCTCCTCTTGAAGGTCTCCATTCAGGAATGCGCTCTTGACGTCCATTTGATAAACTATGAAGTTTTCATATGAAGCATACGCCGTAAACATTCGGATTGCCTCAAGTCTTGCGACCGAGCAAAGGTTTCATCATAATCTATTCCTTCTTCTTGACGATATCCTTTGGCTACCAGCCTGGCTTTGTTCGGATTACTATTCCATCCGTATCAAGCTTGTTCCGGAACACCCATTTAACGCCAATGACTTGCTGAGACTTAGGCCTTGGTACTAAGGTCCACACATTATTTCTCTTAAATTGATTCAGCTCTTCTTGCATGGCCTCTATCCAGTTTGAATCTTGAAGAGCTTCATCTACCACCTTTGGTTCTATTTGAGATAGAAAGCATGAGTAAAGACTCATGTTTGAGGTGGCTGCTCTTGTTCTTACACCAACGGTAGGATCACCAATCACTTGATCGAGGGATGGTTTCGGGTCCATCTATAATTCTGTGCGTGTGTTGGTTGATCTTGAACAATTTGAAGCTCTTCCGGATTGGGTGGTTCAGTTGTATCGACTGGTTGAGCTTCGTCCGGAGTAGATGTTTCCGTATTTAGAGGTACGGATGAACTAGTTGGTTCTTCAACACTATTTCTTCTAGTGTTAACTAGTCCGGACGGACTTGAAAGTGCTCCGGAATTTTGTGTATCCGTAGGAGTTTGTCCGGAGCTAAATGGTAGTCCGGAGTCGAGTCATCCGTAGCATCATCCATAGAATTTCGTTGTGTTTCGCTGATGCCACGTGGTTGGTCGGGATACCGGTCAGGATGTGTAGCAGGAATATTCATTAACTTCAAGTAATCGACGTTCTTGTCCATGACCTGCATAGTGGAATTTGAAGGACCGACTTTTGACCAAGCAAGATTAGTTTCATCAAAGGTTACATGGATAGATTCTTCAACTTTAAAAAGTTTTCTATTGAAGACCCGATAAGCCTTGCTATGAAGTGAGTACCCGACAAAAATCCCATCATCGATTTTGGTTCAAATTTATTCCGGGTCTCTTTGCCATTTATTAGTATATAGCAAGTACACCCAAAGGCTCGAAATGTGAAATTGAAGGTTTTCGTCCTCTCCACATCTCATAGGGTGTTTTCATGGTAGATTTATTTATTAGAGTTCCGTTTCGAACATAGCCGGCGATGGACACAGCTTCAGCCCATGGGCGAGAGGAAGCATTGCCCTGCTAACATGGATCTACCAGCTTCAACTAAAGTTCGATTCTTGCGCCGCCTACCCCATTTTGTTGTGGGGTTCGGGAGCAAGAGAAGTCATCTTGTATGCCCCGTTTCGAACAATATGATCTCATTTCGAAAAGTCAAATTCGGTACCATGATCACTCCCGATGCATTTAATGCTCAGTCCTTGTGAGTTGCTTATCCAGTTGAAGAGATCTACAAGATGTTCAAAAGTTTGATCCTTTGATTTCAGGAACATCACCCATGTGTATCTAGTGTAATCATCGATAACCACAAGAGTATATCTCACACCAGCTAGTGATGAAACGGATATAGGACCACATAGGTCCATATGAAGAAGTTGCAGAGGAGCAATTATTGAGTTAACCGATTTACTCTTAAAGTTGTGTTTGGTCCGTTTACCAAGTTGGCATTCTCGACAGAGAGTGTCTCTGGAGAACTTGAGTTTGGGTAGACCGGTGACAAGATCAAGTGACGCCAATTTAGACAAAGTCTTAAAATTTAAATGTGCGCATCGCTTGTGCCATAACCAACTATCTTCATCTGTTGCTTTCGTGAGGAAGCATACAGGTCGAAGAATTATTTCTTAAGACCACCGAATATATGTCCCCATCTCTTGATCCGGATAACTTAACATCTCCGGATAAGTTTTCTCTTCGTATGAGATGTTGGACAAAAAAGAAACAGGAAATCCTTTGTCACATAGTTTATCGACACTTAGCAAATTATGCTTTAAACCTTCGACTAGTGCAACTTTAGTGATTGATACACGCCCGTTAGTTAAAGTGCCATACCCGACAGTCTTACCTTTGTTGTTGTCGCCATATGAAACGGATGGACCTTGTTTATCATTAACTTCTACAAGCGAGTCTGGTCACCCGTCATATGTCCGAAGCATCCACTATCAAGGATCCACTTGCTTTGATTGATCTTTAACTTCAAGTGATCCGGCAATTCATTCCAGGAGATGCTCCTGAAAGACAACGGTTTACACTTTTGGTGCCCAAACTTGTTTCGGGCGGTTAGAGTGAGCAACGATATTGTCAACATTTACGGATTTGATTTTGTTAGGACTCTTAGCTTTCCATGTTGACATTAACTTGTTAGTTTTGGCCGCTTCTTTTGTTTGGGTTTTCTTGGGAGTGACACTCCTTTTAGATTTAGATCTTGTTTTGCTTGAAGAACCCTTTTTATTAAACTGATCTTTATTTGATTGTAATTGATTACAAAGCCGGCTATCGATAGACTCCAACATTCATAGTGAAAATGACCCATTTCCCTACGGATGGAACAGACACTATAATGTGAAGTACAAACAGGGGATACAGGTCTCTTGGATTTTACGCTTTTTCTACTCTGTTCCTTGTGGCCTAATCCATTACGTTTGGGTGACGCGCTCTTGGCCCTAAATGCGTCGGCCTTAGCCTTGTCTTTCTTTTTGGGTGCTACGTTTTGGCTTTAACTGCAGCAGCCTTCCTTCATCTTTGGTTACGGGTGTCCGCTTCAGGAAGTGCAAGAATGACCTCGGTTCCACGGTCATATACTATGGTGCCACCTGAAATGAAACCATCCAATGGTTTAGATGTACTAATAGGATATAAGTTGGTTAGTTTAGAAGTGAAATTCGGAGGACACTCAGTAGCTTGAACTATTGAGGTTGATGGTTCGAACCTAGGCCAGGTTTGACTCGAATGTCGTCAGGGTCGATCCTAAAGGTAGAGGCTATTTCCCGGATTTTAGCCACTTACGATTTATTTCCTTTTCTGTTCTAGTTCATTTTCGAGTCTTTTCACTATAACTTTTAGGCCTGAAAGATTGGTATTTAACAAATGATTTTCAGCTCTTAGATCATGATACCAAGCTTCCTTTCCTCCCAAGTCGCCGACGTCCTTTTCGAGTCTATTAATAGTAAATTCGAGACGTTTATTCCGACTTTCCATATCTTTGTACATTTGAGTAATTATTAGTCTCTCATTCTTTTCATGATCACATGCAACAAGAAGAGATTCTAATTTACTCAGGAGCTCAGAGATAGAAGGTACCTCGGCATTTGCCATGAGGCGGACGTTCGGGCTTAATGGTCGGCTCATCATCCGAGGATTCTTCCTCTTCTTCCGAGCCACTCATGTATTTTGTCACGAGCGCCTTTCTCTTGCTCTTGCCGTTATCCGAGGTGGAGCGGCGAGGATTTACCTTGTCACTTTTCTCGGCCGCCTTTGCTTTGGACCCTGCATTCCTTGGCCCGGTGACCAGTTTTCCCACGGTTGAAACATTCTTGGGAACTGGACTCCTGTCGCTCCTTCCGTTGGAACGATGATGATGAGCGTCTTCCGATCCCTTTTCTCGCTTTTCCGTAGGAATCGCTCAAAGGATTTGACAAGAAGGGCTATCTCCTCCTCCTCGTCGAATCGAATTGTCGGATACGTCCGTATCATCATTCCTCAAGTATGTTTAGACATTCCGTAGCTTTGAGAGCTACCCCCTTTTCTTTCCGAGCTATTTTCTCATCGCTGTCGAGTACTTAAACCTGACTTCGTGAGTCCGCAGCTCTCCATATAGTTCTTCAAGGGGAACATACCGCGCTTTTTGTCCGATTGCATCTGGAGTTGTTTGGAGTAGTAGCGATTCGGCAAGGAGCGAAAGAACTTGTCATTGATCCGGGATTGAGAGTAATGCTCATTGACAGTCTTCGGTTCAAGTATGATCTTGCCAAATCTCCGATAGATGCTTTCAAGTGATTCGCCCGGTTTATGATTAAAACTCTCAAAGTTCGTCCGAGAGTACGAGATCACATTCTGCATCTGGGACCGACTCCCCTCATAGAGGATTGTCGGTTGTCCCAAACAGCTTTTTTTGTCGTGCGACCCCTGGACGTCCGTGGAAAGCCTCGGAATCCAAAGACGATGTAACATAAGCCGAGCCTTTTCACTAGCGCACTGCCAGGCTCTTTCATCGTTGGTAAGTTCAAGATCGGTCTTTGGCCTCCTTACACCATGTTCTCCGATAGTCATCGGAATTGGAATCTCCTGATGAAGACATGGCCACATAAGATGATCATGGCAAACCATAAACATCTTCATGCGAGCTTTCCACCGGGAGAAAAGCTCAGGTGTGAATTTGGGCGGTTTCGTTAGAGTAAACCCGTAACTCCGTGGTTGAGAAGCGGCGCGGCAGCAGGTTGTGGTGGGTCGACATTTTCACCGCCGCTTCGATTCGGGATGGGCTCCTGTGCACCTCCGGAGTTAAGGCGAGTGTTGAATAGCATACCGCTTTCTTCGGCCATTTCGAGATTGAAAGAGAGGGATCTCTACTTAGAACGAAGTAGAACTTGCTCGATACCACTTGATGGTCCCTTGGAGCCTAAAGGGGGGGGGGGTGAATAGGCTCTTATTCAAACTCTTCCTTTTCTCTCAAGACACAAAGACTTATCTAGTTTAAGTGATAGAATCACTGGAAGAAAACCAAATAGTGGAAGTATTTTGTTTTATTATCACGAGGTGATTACAACAAAATGAAGCAAACACTCTTTTACACTCGTTTACAATTATGAACTCACACGCTAGCCAAGTTCCTTTTCTATTTTCGTATTCACTTCGGCTCTCGGGCACACACATTTACAAGAAGTATAAGTATGAATATTTATACAAAACATTCCTAAGAGACAACCTTGGAACTTGAAGTTCCGGAATGCGTTCCGCACTAATTATCCCTGGTAACTGTCCTGCCTTGACTGCTGCGGATTGTGGAGCTCAAGATCTTGGATTTGAAGAGTATAAGTGTCTTTGTGAGTTCCGAGATACAATTAAGGTTGTGTCCACATATCCGGATGATCCACGTGTAAGATTCTTCTTGATCTAAATGCATTCGTCTTACATCGGACAAGACGAGCCGATAACTTTAAATGCGGTTTTGTTGGAGCAGTGTCTTCTTGGTCCGGTGTAATTTTCCTTACTCCGTAGTTAATGAAGCTCGGAACCTTACTCCGTGTCGGTGGTTGCTTACTCCGTATCTATTCAAGATCTGGAATCCTTAGTCCGTGTCGCGCTTTCCTTACCTCGCATGTAAGTTCCTTACTCCGCATGTAAGTTCCTTACTCCGTATGTAAGTTCCTTACTCCGGGCGAGTAATAAGTCCGGATTCCTTACTCCGCATCTGGTTTCTTTACTCCGCATCTATTTTCCTTACTCCGCACTTATTTTCCTTACTCCGCACTTATCCTTTAAGTTCTTAATCCGTAGGATTGTTCCTTATTCCGTATGTATTTGTTACTTGGTTATTTACCAAGTGTTTGACGACACTAACTCTTGTCCGGATCAGGATTACGTATCCTTGTCCTTAGCTTTGCTCTCACGAGTGCATCTTTGGATTAGTGACATACCTTCGCAATGATCAAATAAACACAAAAGATCTCAGGATCAAATTACATAAGGCTTTATCAAGATTATCCAAATTCTGGGTTTGATCCAACAGGCCCGAGTGGCCCGATAGTTGAATTTATCGTGGTTTATTAGTTTACCTTGCGTTTGAATGGTTAATTGGGTTGGAAAATATTTGAATAGTATGTGCTTATCATTTCGAGCGTTTTACCTGTAGTTGGACTCAATTTAGAGTTCGTGACATTAGGATATAGCTCAATTATTACTCAACTCAATTATTAGGTCAATTAGTGGCAAAGTCAATTCTTGGCAGATATAAATAGGTGGAGGCAAGAGAGAACGGGATGGTATTCGTTTTGAGTTTTACATGGAGGAGAGCTTGGGTTTGAGGAACTTGGAGCTTGGAGTCATGGTTTGGCGATTTGTAGCTATCTGATCCGTGCTAGTACCTCCAGGTAGGTGATTCTATCTCTTTACATGAATCCTAGTGGGATTAACATGCATGATTTGGGTGAAATCATGGATTTGGGGATGAACCCTAGCATTTGGGGAAAACCCAATTTTGCTTGTTACCTTTGAATTAAGGATGTTTTGGTAGCCTAATATGGCTAAGATGAGAGAGAAACCCATGTTTGGGTTGAATTGATGCTTATAAATGGGTTTTTGGAGTCACCGGATTGGTTTTCCGACGAATAGCATGTTGTAGAAACATCTAGGCGAGTATAGATCATAGGGTTGACGATCGAGGAGTCCATGTGTAATGTCTGATCTAAAGGGGAAGCTCGGATGAGTGTTCTGGATGAGTGTTGTTCCAGATGAGTGTTCCGGATGAGTGTTTCTCGGATGAGTGTTGTTCCGGATGAGTGTTCCGGATGAGTATTATTTCGGATGAGTGTCCCGGATGAGTGTTCTTCCGAATGAGTGTTTATGATCGCTCAGATTTCTTCTTAAGTCTCAGTCTAAGGACGATGCGCCTGATGTGTACAGTCGCAGTTTGGGCAGTCGACGTGGTCGACTTGCTGGAGTCAACATTGACCTGATGGAGTTTCCAGTGAGCTTGCGGAAAATGTCTTTCATGAAAATCCTCAATCTTTTGGGAAAACTAGCCTCTGTTATAGGGGGAGTGTTGTAAACCCTTAGTGGTTGTTTTGTGCAATAAGTTGTATGAATGGGGGATCTTCGGTTTGGGCATTATATTATGGGTTGCTTAATTGTGTTACGGTGTTGGTTTGTTCGCCGTATGTGTGTTTAACTCCAAGAAGGAGGAAGGTAGGACCTATGACTTAGGTTATTGTTGGGGTTTCAATGGACATCTGGTATGGGAGAAACATGGTGTTCTCCGTTGTGGATTGTTTGCGATCGTTTTGGGCTTAAAAGAGTCTATGGGGTGCCAACGGGCATTGTGAGAGCCTAGTGAGGCAGTGTGACGGAACCTTCGTGGTTTGTTTGATGTATGGTTGGGCCATGAGGGCTAAAGTGCCTATGGGGCGGTGAGGGTGGTTGGCACCGTGAGAGCCTCATGGTCTGTTTGTTCATATGTTGGTTGTTATGGTTAGCTTATCTACATACGTGTACTGTGTGAGACCTTTGGGTCTATTGTGATATGCTATGCTCGCTTGTATATATATGTGTGATAGCTATATGTGATATCTATGTGATATGTGGGACTTTTGGGTCCATATGATATGTTACTTTCGACAGGTGGCATATTCGGTAGTTGAGCTTTGTGTAAATGTACCTTGTGTGGGTGTGACAGGTGGCTAAGGCCCCTAGGATTATGATGGACCCTGTTGGGTGAGGCTACCACCTGATGAGCTCTTGATGAGCAGATCCTGGTGAGGATCATGTTGAGCCGTTGAGCTAGGGCTGAATGCCCTGAGCTAGGATCCCGTTGAGGATTGTGAATAAGCTGTCATGTGTGATAAATGGTCTTGAGACTGATAGCCTGTGTGGCTATGTTAGCCTGTGTGGTTGTGATTGTAATAGCCTATGTGGCTGTATTGAGGCAGTGGTAGTGCTTATTTATGTAATTTGCAATGATATTTTTGGATTATGGGATAAGAATGTCCTGTGTGATCTTGTGAGACTCCTGATGACAGGTGTTAGAGGTCCCTATGATGTTTTGCTTCAGGATGTGTCTTGATGTTTGATTCTTTTGATTATGCTTTGAGTATATCTTGCTTGGTAGGTTATTGTTTGTTGTGGTTTGCCTTTCAGGTGTTGTTAGGGCTAGTGGAGGCTTCCCTTCTAGGAGGACTTTGCCTATTCGTACTCTGAGGTACGATATAGTATGTTTATTTGTATATCTCTTATGATATACTGTGTTGTCTGATGTGGTTTGATGGTAGTGTACATAATTACCCGTGATGTATGATTGTACTTTTTTGTGATTAAGATAGCCCCCGTGGTTTTGTCTCTTTCGGTGCTTGTCACAAACCCCTTGACCCTTTCGGGTACGGGCAAAGGAAAGTCATGTTCCTGATTTGAGTACCCTGGAATTCGGGAGCGTGACAGTTGTGTTGAAGTTTTCTTGTCATTGCCTCGAAGATTCGTGCCTTAATGATGCAACTAACACTTTAGATATGATATTCTGTTGTACTTCCCAAGCCTTAAAGATTTGGGTCGAAGTCTACAGATTGATATTGTGATAATGCTGACTCTGACAACACATTCTTGCTTCTACTTCTACGACTCTTCGATTCTTCGAGTCTTCGGGTGAGGGACTTAGACGAGGCCATGTTTAATTAGGTTAAGACTTTTGAAAAGGGCGTTTGTCGCACACGCACTTCAAATAAAATTTAAACTAAGTATAAGATAGGGCTAACATAGGTCGTTTACTAACCGAAGGACTTATAAAATTTAATTCAACTTATTCTTCAAGAAAAAATAAAGAAAAGCTAAGTTAGAAAATTGGGGGGTTTTGTGTGAAATTAAAATGAAATTACATATATAAAGAAAATTAATTAACTAAAGACGCAATTGATTCAACCTCTCACTTCAATTATTATTTATCATTATCTTCTAAAAATACAATAACATATTTAAGGTCTCATAATTCAACTAAACCAAGAGACAATGATTATAATTAAATTATGAATCCGCACTAGAAATCAGACTTGAACTCGTACCAATCCTAGAAACGATTATGTTTTGCATTCGGAAGACTAAATCGAATATTACGAAAAATAATCTTCACATCTCAAAATTAATTAACTACAACTGCGAATTAATCACAATTAAAAATCATGCTTTAAACAATCCACAATTAACTACAACCACAAATTAATTGTAAAGAATTTAAAACAGATAGAGAAACGAATTGCAAACCATAAGACCGATCGAGGGGATTTATATCCCCTTTCTAGGGCCATTTTGGGTACATTTTCATACTCTTTTGATTCATTTATTACCCATTTGTGCTACGTTTTCATATTTTCATGGCCTAACCCGAAAAGAAGGATTACTTGTAGTTTTTGTGTATTTTTGGCTATATTTCTTGCAGGAATCCAACAATTAAAGAAGAATTCATCTAATCCACAAAAAGAAGAAAGAATCCCAAGGACCTGAAGATCACGACGCCTAATTCTCAAGTTGGTCGGGTGAAGGTCGGGTGAAGCCCATACTTCATGTATAGCTTCGCAAAAACACACCGATGATTTTCTCCTTCTGGTCGGGTGAGATCCGAGAACGTTTGTAGGTGGTCGGGTGAAGCTTATTTTGCACCGTCGGACTCGCAGATATTCATGGAACATAACTCTCTTCTAGTCAGGTGAATTTTGAAGACTCTACAAGTATCTTCACCCGACCAAGCTCAAATTTTGGCGTTAGACTCCATATTTTTACAGCTCACTTATTCTCTTCTGGACCGAAGTCATTTGAGCAAAGGACAAGCACCAAACACTCAAGTCAAAGAGGAATTTATGGAAGAAATTCAAATTTAAAAAGGGTGCTATGCATTTGGACTGAAGACTTTATGGGATTTAAGGGAGTGTTTTATTTCATTTTCAAATTTAAAAATAAGGGAGTTACAAAAGAATTAAGAAGTGGCTATTTATTTGGAGAAATAATGTGATTTTCAAATTCAAATTTTCAAAATTAAGCTTGGGAGGCTATAAAAGGGGGTCGCTCCATCATATCAAATCATCCAAGAATCCAATATCCAATATTCAACAATTCTATTCCATTCCATTCCTCACCTGGAGAGAGAGAGAGAGAGAGAGAGAAAGAAGAAGGCTTGGGGCATCTTTTGGAGCTTGAAGGCAACCTTCTGGGGAAAAGAAGATCAACCTTGGAATTCTTGGTCTAAATAAGCAAGCTATCCTTTTGGTTTTTCTATTCCATGTTTTGTAATTTTGTTGTTTTCAATCTAACTATGGAAGCTTAAAGACCCTTGATTGGGGTTAGGATAGAGTTTGATGTAATAAATTAAATTGTAATGTTTTAGTTTAATCTCTTTCACCTTGTGAGTATTTATTGAGTATCTTGGGTTGAAATATAAAATGGATTCTGGCCATTTCATTTTATCATATTAGGTATTTATGTGAAGGATTAGAAAATGAAGCATAATCGTTGGAAAAATCAGGATATTCAAACTAGGAATTACATGACATGCGGCAACGAGTGTAATACTAGGATACCAAGTTAAGAGTGGGTGCGATGCTTGTTCTAAACTAAACAACCCAATTCTTAAAGGGTCACCCGTTCCCCATGCTAGGGTGTACACAGAATCCCCTGGACTTGGAAAAGGCTAATTCATGCATTAGAGTTTGGGTATTAAATGTTATCACCGTAATGACCCGTGTGTAACCCATGTGTAAGAAGTTAACCACAAACACCTTGGATGTTGGTGCACAAGTGTGAGGTAAGAGATGAGCCCAAGAGGGGACTTTTGGGAGGTGCATGTGACAAGTGGTAACGTACCTTTTTGCCCTAGGAAGATCTTATGCGTTTACGGGCGGTTTAAAGTGTTTTGGCTGATCTTGGAGCTCACTTTTGACCTAGTAGATGGCCTCAAACAATTGGCGTGCAAGAACAAAAAGTTTCTTAGAATGAGGTCCTCTATCTACCACGAAATTTCAGAGCATTTGGAGCTGAACGTGAATTCACCCATTTCACGTGCAAGCATATTTTTGCTCCTCAGGCCTCTACAAGATGCAAGGAGACTTGTGGTGAAGTTTGAGTGCATTTGGAGCTGCACGCCAATTGGGGGAATTGGCGTGCAAATTGGCGTGAGCATATTTTTGCATGGTTCCCTTGGTTTTGTCATTCTAATGACCTTTCTCCAAAGGACCATGTTGAAATTCCGAGTATTTTGGCCTATATGGGTGCGGATAGGTGCTAACTTGTGTGATCAAAACTACGTCGTTTTGATCCCTGGGTTTACTTAATCAAAACTACGTCGTTTTGATGTGGATGGTGTCTATATAAGGAGGGCTTGAGTTTGAGTTTAGGGTTCTTGTGTTCCTTTGCTGCCGCCGCTCGAGAGAGAGAGAGCTAGAGAGAGAGAGGGAAGGGGGGAGTTCGGTTCGTCGCCTGGAGCATCTTGCGTGGGGAGGACGGCGTTTGGCGCGGGAGCAAGGAAGATCTGGCTTTAAGGTAGGGGTTCTGTTTTCTTCCTAAACCCTCCTCTCCGTCCTAGGGTCCTAGGGCGGATTCGGGTCAGTATCTGTATATATATTTATATGTAAATTCATATAGGTGTGATCTCCTATATGAATGTTGGCCTTCAATGGCGTGTTGTTTGGATATATGTATATATGCTCGCCAAGTGTTTGACATAATGCCTGTGAGGCTGTGCATGTTATGTGTTTGAGGTAATGCCTGTGAGGCCGTGCATGTTATGTGTTTGAGGTAATGCCTGTGAGGCCACGCACGTCCGGTGTGTTAGATTATGTCCGTGTGGCTGGGTTTATGAGCTTGTGGATATATGCATGTTAAGTGTTCGATGTTATTCCTGTGTGACTGAGCATAACGAGTGTTTGATGTTATGCCTGTATGGCCATGTGTCTTTGCGTGTTTGCTTGTACACCCGGTGGGCTGTGGAAGCCGGGGACCGTTTTGTGGAACCCGGTGGTTGTGGAAGCCCGGGACCGTTTTGTGGAACCCGGTGGTCGTGGAAGCCCGGGACTGTTTTGTGGAACCCGGTGGCCGTGGAAGCCCGGGACCGTTTTGTGGAACCCGGTGGCTGTGGAAGCCCGGGACTGTTCTTGTAACCGGTGATTGTGGAAGCCTGGGATCGTTATTGGAAACCCGGTGGCCGTGGAAGCCCTGGGAGTGTTTATGTACCAGCCCGTGTATGATTGCATTTGTTATTATAGCCTGTAATTACATCTGGTGGAATAATTGTAACACGACACAGCACTTGTACACAAGGCATGTAGATATTAGGTGCATGGGATGGGTTGGGGAGACATGATCCCTACTCGAGCTGTGGTTGCTCACCCCTCCTACCATGTTGTTTTCTTTACAGGAACCTACAGGCGTTAGGTGGGAACACCAAGGTGGAAGACCATCTCCATTTTATTGTTTATTTCGGTAATGTAATTTTATGATTTATGTAACCCCAGGGTGGGAAATGTACTAAGGGATTGAATTGTAATAAGGAACATGGTTGTTTTGTGAACCTTTGATATATGGAATTAAATAAAGATGTGGCTTGTTTGATTTATTGTAATTGTTAGACTTGTTTGTGGCCTCCAGGTAATCCAACCCCTTTGCCCTCCGTGTGGGTGAATGGGGAGTCACGTACGGTTTCCTCGGGTTGGAAATCCGGGGCGTGACAATATGGTATCGAGCATGGTCTAGTTGGCCTAGGGTAGTGGGCGGACTTGGTTATCTTGGGTCCTTTGGAGGAGCCTGGAGGGACGTGCCTGATCAACACGGTCCTCTTGGAGCCTCCAAGGTGTACTTGGGGTAGTCCAGTCTTGTGGTAGGATTTGCATGCATTGGCATTAGGGCACTAGTTGCATTGGTTGTTGTATGTGAAGGTGTGGATACCTGAAAAAAATATAAAAAAATAAAAAAATAATTGTGATAAAAGAAAATATGAATAATGTGATAAGGCGTGAACTGTGCAACTCTGATTTTATTTGAAGTACCTTGAGCATGACTACAAGGAAAGGTCCTTGTTTAGTTGAACTGTGTGCTTGTGGAATGGATGCTTGTGCAATGTGGTTTAATGAGAACTGAAATGTGTGCAGTGTGTGTAATTGCATGGATAAAGGGTTTGAACATGATAAAGTTTCAATTGTGCAACTCGAAATTTTGTGATGATTTGAGCATGGAAACATGGAAAAGAAATTGTGGAAGTGAAACGTGTGCTTGGAAACTTGAGGCTTGTGACCTGTTAACAAAAAAAAAAAAAAAAAAAAAAAAAAAAAAAAAAAAAAAATTAAATGTGATTTGTTTGGTGTTCTGTGAATGGTTGAACATGTGATTTGCTTGGTACTGTGTGAAATAAGCGTGGTTATGAGCAATGCAATGGAATGTAAAATTGGTATAACTGTTAAATGTGAACCTATAGACTTGTATGGTAATAATGCGTGTTATAGCTTAAGCTGCTTAGTCGGTAGTGGTCTCGCGATTGTTGAGATTATGGAGTGATGACCTAGAGCGCTGCCTTTTCGTGGAGCCAATGTCTCCGAAAATTGTGACCTGTGACGACTATTGAGGTAGCAAAGAAGCCCGCCCCCAGGCTGGGCAAGTGGGAGAGCTGCAGGATGTAAGTAATGAGGTTGGCATCTTAAGCCCGGTAATGCAAGAGTTGAGGGATGAGATTCGACAAACCGATTAAGAGCGAGGTACGTCGAGAGCTATCAACCCCACATCATCGGGGGGATCTTGGGTGAAGATTAATTGAAGCATAGTTGTCCCGATCAACAGAAAGGGGCTCAAGAGGTAGAGACCAGTTTCCCAAAGGGGTTGTTCTTGCAGTGGACAACCTGGGACATTGGAAAGTAGGACATCTCCGGACACTGTTTTGGTAAAACAAGTCATGGTGCTAGAAGACGGCTCAACGAGCTAGGGACAAAGCAAAATTCAAGTGAGGCTAGGAGGAGAGCATGGCGGAACTTTCCTTAGTCACGGGTACGATTTTGATTCTCGCGTGTTAAGATTTCTGTTTAGTGGTGGTATCATATTCCTTTAATGATAGTGATCGGTTGAGTCTCGTGCAGGATTAGGTGAGGCTGGGTGAACCTTTGATTGTTGCGTTTCTAGCAATTTGATTAAGACACTTGTGATAAAGGGGTATTTTCGCTGGGTGGGCTCTTGAGCCACTGTTTTATGTTAGGTGAGGCTTAGAAGGTCGTTTGAGTTACCATTTTGGATGGACGTAGTTGGGGACCTACTAGAGAATAAATGAGTAAAATAAATAAATAAAATATATATATGATACCAAAAGACTAATAAATTACTAATGGTTATAAGCAGTTATTGGAAAGAGCTGGTGGTTTTAATGCGGTCTAAAGTGTTAATTGCATCTTCGTGTGGTAGTCAATTTTGGGCGCCCGTGTGTGAGGAAAGTAATAAATGTCACTGTGTTACCCCTAATACTCTAGCGTAGGTGAGATTACCTCTGGCCTAGCTAGCCTAGGAAGCTGGAGGCATGAGTTAGTGGCTTGTGGGTAGTGTGTGACCCCGCTGTGGCAACCTTGAGTAATAGAAATGTGTTTTCTTGTGAGTAGAGGTTTCTGTAGATGTGCTACTTAAGAAGGATGTTCTTTTGGTAACCTTTCCAAGTGTCAAGGTTGAGGGAGGAAATTGCCACTAGTATAACCCACCCCTTGAGTCATTGAAATCTAAATTGATTGGCGAGAGTGGTATGTGGTTTTAAGATTCTTGTGGGTGTCCTATGGAAATGGCTGCAAATTCTTGGGTGGCCAAACATTGACCACGTGTCATGCCGGTGGTGTGTGAAAGACCTTGGGTAATGTTCATAGGATATGTGGTGAAATGGGTTTGCGTATGTATAAGAATGTGATGAGTTCTGGAACTAGGTTACGAGTGAGTTTATAGGATCCTGCCCAGTGAACCCAATCGCAAGCTGTGCAAGCGAGTGAGATTGGGCAGGCCTTGTTTGGGTTTTTCCTCATAATTGGGAGACACCTTCCGAGGGGTTGAGGATGTACTCCTGGTGGTAGGACCATTCCGTTAATCCATGTCGTGTGGGTAATAGGCTTAAAAGAGGCGAGGAGGTGGGGACTAGTATGTCCTCTCTTACATGTGTTCTACACAGTAGTTTATTTCGTGTGTTGTGGTTGCTTTGTTTTGTCGTGTGTGTTACATATGTCCTAAAGGAGTAGCAAAGTTCTTATGTGTGGGCCTCGTGGCATTCATATGCGAGAGGAGTAAGAGGTGATGCATGCGCATATTATGTGCGGTGTGGGATGAAGAGGGGTGTTATGTGTAATGTTGATGTTATTCCTTGTCACATATGATGGCATGCTAATTAAAAGTGTGAAAGTATTGATGCGTTGTGATTCACTAAATGGAGTCAGATGTGAGTTTTGCTTGTAAGGGGGTATTGGTGCTACCCCTTTGGGGGAGATTTGTGTCCTTGCGGCTACCATGGGGTCCTCATGCTACATATGTTCTTCTTGAAAGTCTTTCGTGTGCGTTTTGATGCGGTAAGTGACATGGTCCACGCCATCAAAGTGTTGGTGTGTTTGGGAGCTACGTGAATGTCCCGAATAAGGAGTTTGCATGCCTCGTTTCTTGTGCCTACCCGGAGGAATTGCAATGACCATATTAAGTCGCGGCTAGAGCCTGAGTATTTCTTGGTCCATTTGAGTGTTTTGCTGGTGTGTTGAGATAAAACGTAATAGTTGATATAGCGGAGTTGGTGGGCCATGAGGTGGAGTATGTCTTGGAGGCAAGGGATTTTCTTGTGACCTGTGAGTGGTGACACGAGAGGATTCCATTGTGGTCGGAGTTGCGAGATAGGAGCGTTTCGCTGTGGGGGGGGACTATGATGTTCATAGCTACTTGGCGTCAAGGGATTCCTATCGCGTGGTCCGTCTCGTCGACTTGGTAAGGCATTATCTCTTGGGCTGTACGGTAAGCCTCGGTTGTGAAGGCGTGTGGGACCTTGGCGGATCTCTGTTTGACCGTGATCAAGGAGGTCGATTCTCAAAGTCGGTGACTAGTGATAGCCCGATAGTGGGTTTTGGTCTTACCATGGTTGTGTGTGTGGTGCCGCATTTCTCGTTTTTAGTGCATCCTTGGACTCCGTTGGGCGCCAGGTTGACTGCGACCGAGTGGTTAAGGGCACACTCCATTCTCGTGTTTCTATGTCTAGGCTTGTACTCGTTCCGCGTCACCATTGGCGTTGGTGGGGTTTCAATGTTCCTTGCTTGAGTGAGGTGGTTTTCGCAGCGATGATGATGGTCTGTCGAGGTGAGCTCCCTGGGTGGGAATGTGATTGTGGTTTGCATCATGCTATCCTATTTGTTTGTGTTTCATTGTGACCTCATTGTGCTTGCTTGTTAGGGTGTGGTCTACCTATGGGCCGAGGTCGCGTTGACTTCAACTCCCAATTGTTGGGTATTTTACGTTGTGGAGTGTTGGTCCCATCATGCCGCGAGTTGGCATCTCCAACATTTGTGGTAATGACTACATTATGTGTTGCTTTGATCTTTTCGCGTTGTTTACTACTTGGTTTCTCTTTTCGGGGACGAAAAGTCCAAAGGTGGGAAGGTTGTGAGGAAACTCCCCATGGATGAGTTTATAATGATGGTGAATGGGCAGTGGAACGTTAAACGTGTAGTAGTGTTTTGTTTGTGAGTTGTTCCTTGTGGTGGTGTTTATGATGTGAGTTGCTCGTGACCTATGTGATCCGTTAAACGTGTTGGTGATGGGCGTATATGTCTTATATTGTCGTGACATGTGAATACTTGTGACATGTGTTAGGTGAGGAGAACAATGGTTGTTTGTGAGATTCGAATATGTGTTTCCCTATCATGGTTGTGTTGTATTGGGTCTGCAGTGGGTACGTACCTTCATGTGTGTTATGGTGTGATATCTTCGGTCGCGGGTATGTGAATGGTTGTGGGCGATGTGCCTCAAGCATGTGCATTTTGGAAGGTGTGTTGTCTTTTAGGGGCCGACACGTCCTGCAGCGGAGACATGGAATGTGAGTCCATGATGCGTGAGCAACACCCGGCCGTTGTTCGAGGACGAACAACCTTAAGAGTGGGAGGTGGTTGTTGGTGGCTGTTGGCCAAGGATTGTGATGTGTTAGTTTTCTTGTATTAGTTGTGTATGATTTGGTGTATTGGTTTTGTCTTTTAGACATATGTTCTTCATTGTGATGTGTTTTGAGATGTGTATTTGCGACATGCGGATATGTGTTATATGCATTATTGTGAGGCATGTGGTTATGGATTATGGTGGTACCTTGTTATGTGTTGTTATGTCTTGTGCGCGGTGTATGACCCATTTGGGTGTTGTGGCTTGCCGGGTGGCAAATGGGTAACTTGGGTTTGTTTTCCTGGACGTCATTTCTTTTCGAGGACGAAAAGTTTTAAGGGGGAGAGGATGTAATGACCCGTGTGTAACCCATGTGTAAGAAGTTAACCACAAACACCTTGGATGTTGGTGCACAAGTGTGAGGTAAGAGATGAGCCCAAGAGGGGACTTTTGGGAGGTGCATGTGACAAGTGGTAACGTACCTTTCTGCCCTAGGAAGATGCTATGCGTTTACAAGGCGGTTTTAAATTTGTTTTGGCTGATCTTGGAGCTCACTTTTGACCTAGTAGATGGCCTCAAACAATTGGCGTGCAAGAACAAAAGTTTCTTAGAATGAGGTCCTCTATCTACCACAGAAATTTCGAGCATTTGGAGCTGAACGTGAATTCACCCATTTCACGTGCAAGCATATTTTTGCTCCTCAGGCCTCTACAAGATGCAAGGAGACTTGTGGTGAAGTTTGAGTGCATTTGGAGCTGCACGCCAATTGGGGAATTGGCGTGCAAATTGGCGTGCAAGCATATTTTTGCATGGTTCCCTTGGTTTTGTCATTCTAATGACCTTTCTCCAAAGGACCATGTTGAAATTCGAGTATTTTGGCCTATATGGGTGCGGATAGGTGCTAACTTGTGTGATCAAAACTACGTCGTTTTGATCCTGGGTTTACTTAATCAAAACTACGTCGTTTTGATGTGGATGGTGTCTATATAAGGAGGGCTTGAGTTTGAGTTTAGGGTTCTTGTGTTCCTTTGCTTTGCACTCGCCGCCTAGAGAGAGAGAGAGCTAGAGAGAGAGAGGGAAGGGGAGTTCTGGTTCTCGCGGGAGCATCTTGCGTGGGGAGGACGGCGTTTGGCGCGGGAGCAAGGAAGATCCGCTTTAAGGTAGGGGTTCTGTTCTTCCTAAACCCTCCTCCGTCCTAGGGTCCTGAAGGCAGTCTGGGTCGTATCCGTATATATATTTATATGTAAATTCATATAGGTGTGATCTCCTATATGAATGTTGGCCTTCAATGGCGTGTTGTTTGGATATATGTATATATGCCTGCCAAGTGTTTGACATAATGCCCGTGAGGTCGTGCATGTTATGTGTTTGAGGTAATGCCTGTGAGGCCGTGCATGTTATGTGTTTGAGGTAATGCCCGTGAGGCCACGCACGTCCAAGTGTGTTAGATTATGTCCGTGTGGTTGGGTTTATGAGCTTGTGGATATATGCATGCTAAGTGTTCGATGTTATTCCTGTGTGACCGAGCATACCGAGTGTTTGATGTTATGCCTGTATGGCCATGTGTGCTGCGTGTTTGCTTGTACACCCGGTGGCCGTGGAAGCCCTGGGACCGTTTTGTGGAACCCGGTGGTCGTGGAAGCCCGGGACTGTTTTGTGGAACCCGGTGATGTGGAAGCCCGGGATCGTTTTGTGGAACCCGGTGGTCGTGGAAGCCCGGATCGTTTTGTGGAACCCAGGTGCTGTGGAAGCCCTGGATCGTTCTTGTAACCCGGTGGTGTGGAAGCCCGGGATCTTATTGGAAACCCGGTGGTCGTGGAAGCCCGGGAGTGTTTATGTACCAGCCCGTGTATGATTGCATTTGCTATTATAGCCTGTAATTACATCCTGGTGGAATAATTGTAACACGACACAACACTTGTACACAAGGCATGTAGATATTAGGTGCATGGGATGGGTTGGGGAGACATGATCCCTACCGAGGTGTGGTTGCTCACCCCTCCTACCATGTTGTTTTCTTTACAGGAACCTACAGGCGTTAGGTGGGAACACCAAGGTGGAAGACCATCTCCATTTTATTGTTTATTTCAAGTAATGTAATTTTATGATTTATGTAACCCTAGGGTGGGAAATGTACTAAGGGATTGAATTGTAATAAGGAACATGGTTGTTTTGTGAACCTTTGATATATGGAATTAAATAAAGATGTGGCTTGTTTGATTTATTGTAATTGTTAGACTTGTTTGTGGCCTCCAGGTAATCCAACCCCTTTGCCCTCCGTGTGGGTGAATGGGGAGTCACGTACCGGTTTCCTGGGTTGGAAATCCGGGCGTGACAATCACAATGAAAGAATTAGATTGAATTAAGACATAATCTTGAGAAAAATACATCAAATGAAATCTTAACTCCAATCACCTTTATCAATTGAATTTATCTTTACTCAAAACAACATTTTCATCTCTCACATATTTTCAAAAATCAAATTATTTAAATTCAGTTCTGTTTTTATATTTATTTCACTCAAAAATCCCTTTATAAGCTAGTTAAAAATTTCTAATTCTACATCCTTCCCTTGGGTATGATAATCCGGACTTAAACATCCACTTTATTACTTGTCATGATTTATAAACTTGCAAATTGCCAATCAAGTACCTAAATAAATTATTAAGATAAAGAACCAAGATTCAAAATAACAATCGAAGTTTGAAGTTAAATCAAATACATAAAATTAATTCATAAAAAATAAATACGAAACGCTTGTCACGCTAAAGGCCCGATGTGAGAATTGTTACGTGCAAGACTAGGATTAGCGTCGATGGGTGAGCGGCGCTGGGTAGATGGAGAGATGATGGGCGGCATGCGCCGTATGGGTCTTCGCTTTAGACGCGGTCGAACAAATACGCAAATCCTCTTCCAAATATATAGCGCTAGGTCTCTTCGTTGACGTCTATCAATCCCACCGGTTTCTTTTTTTTTTATGTACATCAAGATTCCACGTAGTAATCCCCACATGAATGACCTTTCCTTTTAATTCAACGTGGTCCCCACTTTATTACACCCATCTTCATTTCATGCCATCTCCTTCAATTTAGTCTTAATTTCATAAGAAATATGGGCCCACCAATTCAATAGATACAAAATAATTGTAATAAAATATATAAACACTATCAATTTGTAAATACCATAGTAAAATGCATTTTATTTCTTTTTAAAAAAAAAAAAAAAAAAAAACAACCAAAAAAAAAAAAAAAAAAAAAAAAAAAAAAAAAAAAAAAAAAAAAAAAAAAAAAAAAAAAAAAAAAAAAAAAAAAAAAAAAAAAAAAAAAAAAAAAAAAAAAAAAAAAAAAAAAAAAAAAAAAAAAAAAAAAAAAAAAAAAAAAAAAAAAAAAAAAAAAAAAAAAAAAAAAAAAAAAAAAAAAAAAAAAAAAAAAAAAAAAAAAAAAAAAAAAAAAAAAAAAATAACTATGACTCGCAACTCTTCGATTCATCGAGTCTTCTTTGTGAATGTTTGCTTAACCTACATTAAGTCTCTGGCCCTATGGGTCTTCGATCCTAACACATCGACTCTTCGAGTCTTAACCATCTCGTTCATGATATTGTTAAGAATTTCATTCTTTAACCCTTCGAGTTTTCGGGTCTGCGAATGTTTGATGAATCATTCACTTAACTCTTACAAATATGTTGTGAGCTAAGTCTTTGACTCTTTATAATTTTCGATCTTCAACTCTTCGAGTTTCGATTTTCTTCTGTATTGACAGCTTCCACTGCTCAGTTATCTTTGACCCTTTGAGTCTTTGGGTCTGTTGACTTGTAAGCACATAGTGTTCATTGTTTTTGTTTCAAGACTTCAACTCTACGACTATACGAACCTTCAGATTTATGAGCCTCCAAACTTAAAAATAAACTAATGATAGTTTTCTTTTGAATTGAAAAGTTATCTTAGGAAAGGCATGGGCGATTTTATGGTGGGAGTAGTTTGTAGAGACATAGTACTACAAGAAGTTGGATTCAATTAATAATAACCACCACATGGTTTCATTATTATTATTATTATTATCATTCACATTGAGTGTTATTTACATTTGCAACAGTTTACGGACAACTCATAGTTTCCCAACATTTTCACACTATCTTCCCTTGCATAATTGTTCAATTTAAAGACGTGGACTGTATAAAATACATGAAAGAAGCATCTATACATCTCTTTATCTAGGTTCGTGACCTTACCGAACTTTATTACATTATTATTGAAATATGCTTGTGATTTTATGCTTCTTCTTATTTTAGAATTTTTTTTGTTTTAAAATATAATTGTTAGTAATAGTACTGATTGCTCATCAATCGAGGGGAGATTTCTCTCGTTTTGAATGAATGAAGAAAGACAATTTTTTGCTTGCTAAGAATGTTCTCTTATGTGAATTAATAGGAATTTACCATGGAAGGATTGATGCACACATATTTTTGTGCAAAATTTATACAGATTTTTTAGTGATGCACACATGTATTTTTATGAAGAATTTTTAGTTATCCAGATTTTTATGATGGTCATATGTATTTTTATGCAGATTTTTAGTGTTGCACACACATATCATCTACTTTATTAATGCAAAATTTTATGCATATTTTTTATTGATTCAAATTCTTAGATGGATCCCGTGAAGAGGAAATTGACAAACATGTTCATTTTTTTATTAAAGGTATATTTGCAATAAAAAAGGTAAAATTCCAGGTATAACTTTTTATTTTATGCATGTTATTTATTAAAATTGATTTATTAATCCATGAGCATATTAGGATCCTAATGTTACAGTATATATTTTATTTTTTCCTTAGAACTTGGTAAACATGTTTTTTTCTTTAAGCATGCTTATTATTTGTAATTGTTTTTTAATGTATTTATAATTTTTCTAAAACATGTTTATAATTTTTTTTATAATCTGTTATTTTTTAAAACTTTCTTATCACAGTGTCATTGGTGTCAAACTTTGTTTGTAATTGGAAATTCTAGTACCACTTCAACCCTAAAAAGGCATTTGACTATGTGTAATAAATTTATATAGCATAATGGCACTAAAAAATAGAAGCTATTGTCATTTGAACCTAGTATGGAACATGATGGTGTTGACAATTTGATAGGTTTTACCTCTAAGGAGAGTAAGGTTAGGGAAATGGCTTCTCATATGGTGTTATTCCATGAGTACCCATTTAATATGATGGAACATGAGCTTTTTAATAAGTTCACGAGGGTTTGCACACCTCATTGGAAAGAAATTAATTGGGCAACTATTAAAAATGTTTGTTTTATCACTTATCAAACTGAAAAGAAAAAGTTAAAAATACTTTTAAAATTGATTGACAATGTGAACATTACCACTGATATGTGGACCTCTTCTCAAAAAGTGTCATATATGGTAATAACTTGCCATTTTGTGGATTCAGCTTAGTACCTTTAGAAAAGAGTTTTAAATTTTTGCAATGTACCTCCTTCGCATTGTGGTGGTGTGATTGCTGATGCATTAAGTGTTTGTTTTTATAATTAGGTAGTTAAGAATAAAATCCATACATTTACGGTTGATAATGCGACATCTAATGATTCGTCAATTGCAAATTTAAAAGATGACTTTGAGTTGAAGTACATTTTGCCAGTTCGGGAAGGTTGTTTCATGTTAGATGTTGTGCACATATTACAAACTTGTGTGGACAAAGTGGCCTTACACAAATTAAGGATATTATTAATGTTGTTATACAAGACATAAAAATTATAGTGGCTTTTAAAAGTAGGCTGATTATTTTCACTGATATAGCAAAGAGATTGGATATACGTTGTAAGAAGCTAATTTTAGATGTCCATACACGATGGAACAACACCTATATGATGTTAGACACTGCAATTTGGTTCAAATAAATATTCCCTAGGTACCAAAGAATTGAGAAAGGATTTTAGTGGTTATTATTCCAGAATAGTGGGGAATGGTTGAAAATGTTACCCATATTTTGTCAGTTTTCAATGATATAACCAATGTTGTATCTAGTGGTGACTATCCCACTACAAATTTGTATTTACTTTAGGTTTGGAGGGTAAAAGAAATTTTGATGATTAAGTGTGAGGATATAAATGAGTATATTAGGCTAACGACAGCAAAAATGAATGACACGTTTGAGAAGTATTAGGGTCAAAAAAATTTATTGATGTCCATAGCTACTTTCTTGGATCCTAAATATAAGATGAAACTAATCAATTTCCATTTTCATATTATTTATCCTTTAGGAAATGTAATTATTACATTGACAATGTGTTGGAAATTCTGAAATAGTTGTTTGAGTCGTATATTTCTGCCCATAAGGCTCTTATATTGCAAAAATTTGCTTGAATAAATGTTGTTGCTTCCTTAAGTACCACTGTAGAAGACGCAGTTTCCAAAATTTCTCAAGGTCGATCAAGGTTTTGTTAGCATATTAGAAGTAATGACATCATTTGGCCCATAAAATCAGATTTTGATATTTATCTTGAAGAGGATGTCTATATTTTTGAAAAGAATGATAATGGAATTGTTGGCGTGAGTTGTCAAAATTATTCTGTAAATCTTTGATTAATATTTTGTAAATATCGTATTATTGGAAATCATATATTTATGGATCTTATATGATTTGGTAGTTACTTATAATAAATTTCTTCTGTAAGTATATGCACGTGTATCGGGTTCTTATAGAAGATATGAATAACAAATAAAAAGAATTATTTTTACATGGTATCAGAGCAGGTCCTTTCTTGTTTACTTGGTTTCTGAAAATTAATAATTTAGTCAGTTTCTGGTATTTTAATGTACACTTTTTGTAATACTTATAAAATTGAAAATGATAAAATATTTTTGCTGATCAGTCCCTACATGTATTCTAGGTTATGTAGGTGTTAGTTAGATTATACTAGGAGCATATGTGAGAATGCATTTCTAGTGGTATGATTGTATGCATATAGGATATTAGATTGTCTTTGTGTGTGATGTGATTGTATTTGGTGTCCAAAGCTGGTAGATTAATGTTAGCAGTGGCAAAGCTTCCTCTCAGTCTATGGGCTGAAGCTGAAGTGAGAAATTTGTTTTTGAGAGCCTAAATGTAACTATATCATTCTTTCTTTTTTAGTAGAACCATCAAATAAATAAATAAATATTATAAAACATGTGGGTGCTGTTTGTATATGCCTTTTATAAATCATCCTTCAAATCTCTAGTTCTTTTAGACAATTCACGTCACTAACAATATATTTATGTTCTTAATTTTAGAGTTTTTCTTTTCTTTTGTTCCATGACACAGTATATGCTCATTTTTAGCAACTCATCAAGACAAATCATGTTTGATCCGAATTTCATCGCACTATTATCAAATGTGAGGTTGATAATGGATTAGGGCATCCCGGGTGAAAAGCAAAATTGTTTCTCTAACTCCGAGTCATTATTAATTCACTAGGACTACCAATGAATAAATTGGAACTGTACTGATTATACATAGTGCACGTAAATGAAGGCTAGTGAAATCTATAGATCTAAACTTCAATATGGGAAATATGTATTTTGATTGGATTTATGAAATTTTCTCAAGCTACGTATTTAATGAAAAATAATATGTATTTATTTTACGTGCTTTTTAGTATAAAACTTTGTTGTTCCTGATCTACATTTTATTATCCCACCTAGGCACTATTTAGGGTTTTGTTCCAGTGAAATCTTTATAAGATTTTGTCTCCTTGACTTTCTTAAGTTTGATTTGCTGATTTAAGGTATGATTTGCATGTATGTGTGTGTATATATATATATATATATATATATATAACATGTTGAATATTAATTTAATTATTCAATTTCAGAAAGGAAAACATAAGCCAAAAAATGAGCATCTCTTTAAATTATTGCATGAGTTAGCCAAAAGTACTAGGAAGTTGAGAGAGCTGCATCTGTAGTGGTAATGAAGAAGTTTAAGATTGTTTTTCTTTTATGTTTTTTTGTCTTTTTTTTAATGACTTTTCTTCTATTTGGGAATTTTATATGTTACGGAAGAAAATGTCCTTAAAAGACCATATTACAACTAAGAAAAAAAAAGAGCCTCAAAAACATTATCAAACATAATCGTGATACAACATTGAGAAAATGTTAACATAAATAATTTAAAACATATACAGAAACATAAAACACAAAACATAAAAATCATAGAACTATAAATCTAAACTTATGCAGAGACATAAATCAAAAAAAAAAAGAATATCAACAAATCCAAATCCTAGATGATAAAAACAAATACTAGTTAGAACTAAAGATAATGTTAAACAAATCTTCTTTAAGTTTGTTAATCAAACCAACATTACTCCAAAATTTACTCATTTTCAAAAAAGCTTGGAACGTGTTTGGTGTGCATTGTTTTTTGTCATTTTCTGTATTTAAATACAGAAAACGAGTGAACCAATTTGTTTGGCGATTGTATTCTTTTTTAAAATTCGAGTACAACCCGTTTTTAATTTCTATAAAATGAAAACGCGTAAATGCTGTTTTTGTTATTTGTTCTTTGTACTCAATTTTCTCTCTCCTCTTCTTGCCCTAGCTCCGCCCGCTGCCACCTCCCACTACGCGAGCTCCCTCGGCATGATGCCTCTCACCCATGCGTGAGCTCCCCTCGGCGCGACCTCCCCTTGGGTGACCTTCCCCCTTCGCGACCTCCCCGATACGATGGCTCCCCCATATGCGAGCTCTCCCCTCGCAAGCTCCCCCCTGCCCTGACGCGAGCTCCCCCCGCGTGATAGATCTCCCACCGCACAACCTCCCCCGCCCAAAATAGTATGTATCACCGCCAACTACCAGAAATATATTTTTAAAAAGTAAAAAACAATCATAAAAAAGTGTATTTAATTTACCAAAAAACACATTTCAAATATAATTTTTAAAAATTATTTTTGAAAACAGAAAACCAAAAACACCACAAAACATACCCTAAATAATATTTATATACATTCTCTTTAATATAATTTCTCTATTCTATTAAAATAATATTTATATATATTTTTATTACTTTGTACTTTCTATTCTATTTATTATAGCTAAACAAAAAGCACATTTATCAAAAATAATATAAAAAATATAAGAGAAATATTACTTTTCTAAATATAGAAATTTATTATTTATTTATTTATTTATTATTTTCAAATTATATTTTTAAAAAACTGATGAAAGATCATTTTTATTAAAGTTCTACGAATTTTCATATATATATATATATATAAAACCCAATATAAATTCACAATATTAATTTAGGTAAAATGAATAAAATAAAACAATAAATTTACAAGGAAACTACCGGAAAAGACATCTGGTGCCCACACAATCCGTACATGCAGACACACGCACGTACCCCCAACCGCCGCCACGCGGACTCCTCCGCACGTACTTGCTAATCCTTTCGATATGCGCGCTGCGCACCCTGCCATCTGTAGCCTCAACCCCCCACCCCACCCCACCCCACCCCAATTCCTTTCCATCATTCTCTGTCACTGTTCACCTCCTCCTCCTTCTCTCCTCCCACTCCACCCAACCCTAACCCCATTTCTTCCCGCGAAAGCTTCGATTCCCAAACCCTAGCAACTCCGAAGTTCCCATCACTGAACAATTCGAGGTTTTGAGGCTCGATTGCCAGCGATCCGATCCGAGTCCGAGGCGTCCGAGGCTCCACCCGACGCATCAAATCTCACTGTCTCGTCTCTTCGCCACCGTCGGAGTCGAACCGAGTTCCGCTTTAGTTTCATCTGTTTGCAACCATTGCTGGGTTGCTTGGATTCAAAGGGGTTCGATGCAGATGTCGGTGGACAAACCCTTCGAGGCGTGGGAGGAGGTGCAGCGCCACGGCCAGGACTTGGCAGACAAGCTCGCGCAGGGATTCAATGGACTGATCCAGACCCACATCACCCCGCCGTCGTTCTCGTGGCCCGATACCCCGAAGCTCGAGTTTCTGGGCCAGAGCTTCGGGCTCCCCGCCTCCGACGCGTCGTCTGGGATCGACGGCGGCGTGTCGGCGATTCTGGGTTTCGGGAACAGGTTGGGGCAGGCCGGGGTGGACTTTGGGGCTTCCGTGAACGGCGTGGTTCAGCAGTTCTTCCGGTGGCTCCCGATGTTGCCGTTCCAGCAGGAGGAGATTGCCGTGGAGTCTCTTCGCACGGGTCTCGTTGGTGATGGAGGTACTGGTGTGGCTGCGGCTCTGCAGGAAGATTGGGGGTCTTTGGCTGAACAGTTCAGAGGCTTTGGTTTTGTGCATAGTGATTCCAATTCGGATGAAGTGGCGGACGAAGACGTTTCTGGATTCAATTTGAAATCTCTGGGACGTTTGGGAAGATCAAAGGTTGGTGTCGAGTTTATTTTATCTTATTTTATTCTTTTTGCTATTGATGTTCTAGGGTTCATGAACCTCACTGTACTGAATGTTTTTTCTTCATCTGCCATGCTATACGTTAAGGTGTTTCCGTGTCAGGTCACTCAGGTGTGAAGTGTCATAAAGATGGGTGGATTATGCACGGCCAATATGTTGGTTTTGAAAACGGGATCCTAGTAAACAATAAGACAATTGAGGTTGAAAAATTAATCAGGATGGTTTTAAAGTAGAATTATACTTATGTGGTCTTTTGGGAGTTAGGACTCTATAGGTTGTGTAAAAATTGGTGTAGGTGCTGCAGGTAAAAGGATTTGGAGTAAAATTAAGCCTCAGTTGCTTTATTGTTGGGAAAAAAGTTGGAGGCTTTAATGTTTAGAAGCAGTTGCTTTGAACAATCAAATAATTAGAAAAGTAGAAGCGGAAGCACACTTTATGAGGTATGTGGAACGAAGAAAGAAAAAATGCAGGTAATTTTAGATGACAATAAAAACTCTAGATTGCAGTTTTACATTAGGAATTGTCTTCTTATTAAATATCTAGGCATTATTGTTAAATTCTGTTATTCTTGAGCTTTAAATAAGCTGATTTACCCATCAGATTTATCTTGATTCTAGATAGACAAGACACAGAATAGTGAAGAAGCCTTTTCTATTTCATAGATGGTGGCAGCTCATTAAAAAGGTTTCTTTATGTTAAAATAAATTTGAAGCTATTGATCTTTGTTCAGTGTTAACAATGTGTGCTATAAGTTTTGTTAATTTGTTGTATTTGGTTTTCACGACTGCCTATTACTGTAAACTCCTGATCATTTTGTTACATGGATTATGTACTCAGTACTACTGCACCCTTTTATGCATATTGAAGCGATTAGTTAGTTCTACTATGTATTGAAAAATTTCGTATTTTTTTGGCAGAGTGGATGCATAGGCAGAAGGATATTATGTAGTCCTGGAGTTAGTTGATACAGAAAACTGACTATTCCACACTTAACTAGTTACCTAGAATATTTAATTAACTTTCATTGTTTTTCTGAATGTTACTTTTTTTCCAATGTAAATGCAGGGAACCTTTAACTTGACATCTACTTATGACAGCAGAACAAATGATGTGGAAAGTTCATTAGCTGCAAGGGGAGATTTGTGGAGAGTAGAGGCTTCTCATGGCAGTTCAACTTCAACATCTGGAAGTGAAAATTCATCTGTTTTCCTTGTTCAGCTTGGACCTGTTCTCTTTTTTCGGGACAAAAAACTTCTTTTGCCAGTTCATTTGTCAAAGCATCATGTTCTTTGGTATGGATATGACAGGAAGGTAATCTCACTTTGAACCAAGCTCTGTTTCTCATGTATGAATTGGAATAGATGTCACACGCACAGAGATAGATAGATAGAGCAGTGGCCCCTCACCCCAAAACGGAGCTGTTTTGGCCCC
Source organism: Taxillus chinensis (assembly GCA_023512835.1). NCBI lineage: Eukaryota > Viridiplantae > Streptophyta > Magnoliopsida > Santalales > Loranthaceae > Taxillus > Taxillus chinensis. The sequence goes on from CM042092.1 coordinate 3,217,988, forward strand.
TTATTATTTGTTATTTTTATCTGTAAACTGGGCCAGTGCCAAAACAGCACCATTTCATGTCAGAGCTTTTATTTTATGATATATATATATATTGCCAATTTGCCACTGATGTTATTGTCACTGACCTTGATTTAATAAGGTTTACAATACCTTGTGAAATATCAAAGTGTCTTGATTCCTTGGATACCAAATCATATTTAATAATGCATCCTATTATGTCTGCAAATTTTTGTACTTGAATTTTAAAAAGCAGGCTAAAATATCCACCTTGTCCACCTCTTCAAATACCTGATAATTTGAACCTGATAGTTGCTTTTTTGGCTATCTCACTGACTCACCGTGTAGCATTTGTCCAAGTTTGTTGTCAAATCATTTGAAACTGAATGTTTACAGTTAAGCTTTCCTTTTGTTTTGTAATTTTGCACTCCTTGGTTTATTGACATTTTCCCTGGCTTCTGCGGGATGTGCTATTGGTTGATGAACATTTTGAGTTCTGCATTGTCATATAAACTGTGCAGTCTCCTTATCATTAAGTTCAATGAACTGTTTGTTTGATATGTTAATTGGTTATGTTGTTGAAAATAGGTGTGTGCTACGTGCTAGGCAGCTTTTTGGATGGCAAGCAACGACATCCCTGTGGCCCCACAATGTGCTAGCTGTTTTCTAGTTTTTTAGTTCCTCTAGACAAAATTATTAATACAAAGAGGGGAAGAAAAGATATAGATGATGGATGATTCAATTATATACATTAAGAGACATTCAATATTAATTGATGGTACCATGCATTTTTGTGGAATCATGCAGCTCTCCAGAGATTCTCTTCCTTTGAATGGTGTTGTGGAAGCTAAGGACATTCTATATCCTTTTGGGAGGATGTGTGTTGTGGAGAGTGGGACTATTGTGGGATTTTTGAGGCTGTACAATTTGACTTTTTTTGAAAGGGGTGCCAATGGGTTTGTTTTGTGATGGGGAGGTTTGGGATATCTTGTTTGTTAGGATCATTCAAGATTGGGAAGTTGAGGTGTTTTTAGTGTTCTTTGAGGTGTTGTACTTGAGTATTGCAGTGAGAGGACAACTAGATTGGTGGCTTAGAGCAGAACCAAAAGTCTAGTGTTGGTTAAGAGCTTTGTTGAGGTTCATGTAGGGGGCGGCACATCATGACAAGCAATTGTTAAAACTATTGGCGCAATATTTTAAGGGCCAAGGTATCCACTGATTTAGTTTCTTCACGTGGGAGGCTGCTGGGGAGAAAGGTATTTATTTTTGATTTGCTTTAGCGTAGGGGTTTGCTGATGGTAAGTAGGCACCTATTGTGCAAGAATGTTGGGAGGTAGATTGATCACTTTTTTAGTTAATGTGGGTGGGCTACTCAGTTTTGGGCTTTTTTTGGCCGTCTTAGATCTTTCTTAGATCTTCATTGGCTGAGTTGACCCTGAAATTTGTCATGAGCATAGTGAAATTATACTGTGTATGGCTGCACTCAAGGAGCACTGAGATGGGCAAACCTTTTTCATATGAGATGCGCATAAAGCTCATTAAATTGGCATATACTTCCGTGTGGCTTATCTAGAACTTGTGATATCAGTAGCAATTATACTGAACGTACCCAAAGTGATCCCATATGGCCAAGATTGTTGGACGAGTATTAAAATTTTTGGGGTTGGGGCGTTCTCTCCCACCCAAGTCTGTAAGCGCTGTTTGCTCATTGGAGAAACACCATTCTTCAAGGAGAATTGCCTCTTGCCATGATTAGCTTGATATCCGTTGAGAAGCACTACTGTTCATCGCTCCACGACTGTGTCCTGTACCATAGTTCTTTGCCAATAATACCAGTTTCCCTCCCCTCCAATGATTGTCTTCCTATTTGTTCCTTTCTCCTCGAGGTTGTATCGTTCCATGCCAGTACAATTCCAGATTGTTGTTGCTATGCAACTTGCCTTGCTTCTAACAAGCCCTAAACTACTTAATGACATCTCTCTGCTTGCACTCTCTTTAGGCATCAATGATCTCTGTTGTTTCATTGCTTTCATGTCCCATCCCAATGTTCTTGAAGCCTTCGCAACTTGCAGAGTACACAACAAATTGCTCTAATACCACTTATGGTTCACGAAATCTTAATGTTCATTGGATAATCTTGACCATATGTGGGTCACTTCGATTACTTTTGGTATGCTAACTAGTGATATTACATACGGCAATTAAGTCTTCTGGGATGTACATTTCATGCTAATTTGATGGGTTATATGCTCAGGTTTCATATGAAAAAGGCTGCCCTATCATAGTACTCCCCAAACATGGGTGCGGCATGGTCTAATTTTGCTATGCCCGTGACAAATTGTAGCTTGGAATAGGTTGTGGCCACTGTGTTAGGTGAAGTGGGTTGTCCATGTGATTTGGTTGGCTGTCTTTTGGGTTCTAGGGAAGGAACAGAATTGTAGGATCTTTGACAATAGAGAGACTGGTGAAAGTAAAGATGTGTGTTATGTTGAGAAATATTGCAATGTGTTGTAATATCCCATTGAGGATGACTGTATTGACATTTTAACTTTTGTCCATGTTTTGTAATGCTTATTACTTGTTAGTTTTAATAAAAATTTCTTTTCCTGGTTGAAAAAATGAGATTCAAATATTAACAACTCACTTATGACATTGGTCATGAGAGGTAAATTGTGCTGTCACTCTTGCTATTATTAAGTTCAAATTAACCCTGCGTTATGAGTTAATTAACCATATTGGGGTGGTGGTGCAATGCTGTCGGTAGTTTCTGCAGAGTTTTGGTGAGAATTTAATGCTAGCAAGAGTGAATGGCATTTCTGTTTGAAATGGCATTGCAATTGTGTTATGGGGACCATTGCTGCTCAAACAGATGGTATTTGGTGGTTGTAGAGGTAATGATTGCAACATTGCAAAAATAGTGTTATGTTTGTGGAAATGGATTTAGTGAAGTTGGAGCCAAAAAATTTACTGAGATGCCGAGGGAGTTGAATATGTTGACATTTCTGTAGATCTGATGTGATTAAATATGCAAGAAAACAAGAACTGTGGAAGGCATCTGTAACAGAATATTTGATTTTGTACCTTTCTTTTCCTCAGTTAAATAAACTGGTTTAATGACATGATTTTATAAATCTAGTTATGATAGTGTGACTTTTGTTCTTTGATCGTGATTATGATTTCTGTATCTGTTTTTCTACTTATACGTCATTTTAATTGTTCACAGAATGGAATGCATTCGCTTTGTCCAGCTGTGTGGACGAAACATAGAAGGTGGCTTTTGATGTCAATGATCTGTCTCAATCCTTTTGCATGTGTAAGTTTGGAACCTCTGTATCTGAAGCACTAGCTGCACTACATTTGTTGATATGTCAAGCATGTTTGAAATATCAGTTTATTGTAAGATAAGTCTTGAATATCTAATTTTACTGGTCTCTCTCTCTCTCTCACACACACACACACAGGGCTATCTTTTATGGGTTTGTATGTATAGACTTAGCCTCTCCCAATTCCATCCCTTTTGGCTTCCATCCAATATTTGTAAGCTTGCATATATATATATATATATCTTTTGCTCAGCCATGCTACATTAATACTTGTAAATTCTCACTTCAAATTATAATTATTTCGTACTCTTAATTAGACTTGGGCAAACGTTGTAGAAGTTCACATAAATCAACATACACTCCACAAATTTACACAAATTTAGGCAAATGAAAGTGATTAATATAATAATTTTCAATTAAGAAAAACTCTAACCATGATAGTAATATTGCCTATACAGATCCAAATCATCCAATAATAGCTTTTCATTTTGTAATAGTAATATTATTTATAAAAATCTGTTAATGGCTCATCATACCACATAGGTCAATGGATGTACCAATTTGGAAAGCAAAACAGATTGACATTAAATGAGGTAAAAAAAAAAAAAACAAAAAAATAACTTGACTGGTATTTATAACAAAAGATTTGGAATTGTTAGACTTAAAAATAACCTGGCCCCTCCTCAAGTGAGTTTCTTTGTTTGGTTTGCGGTGCTTGGGAGGATCTTTACGGCGGACAACTTGCGCTGTTGTGGTATGGTGGTGGTTAGCCGTTGTTTCTTGTGTCAGACGGACGTTGAATCTATTGATCTCATTTTTCTTCATTATCCTTTTGCCCGGGAGCTTTGGGACATGCTTCTTGGTTTGTTTGGGTTTCCTTGGGTGATGCCTCGGGGTGTGATTGATTTATTTTCATGTTGGGCTGGTTGTGTGGGTCGCCGGTTGCCACTTTGGCGTATTATTCCTCATTGTATCTTGTGGTGTCTTTGACACGAGCGGAATGTTAGGCTGTTTGATAATCGTGCGCTTCGCGTGGTGGAGCTTAAGGCCTGTGTCTTGCGTGCCTCGGATTCATGTTTTTCTTGTCTTGTAGATATTGTTGATGGGTGTTCCTATTTGTTGTTTCTTATTCTTTTGTTACTCCTCTCTTAGTGCACTTCTTGTGTACTTTGTTTTTAATAAAGTTTATTATTACCTATAAAAAAGAAAGAAAAAATGATGACCGATAGAAAAATTCGTGTTTTGGATCAAATATAAGTTTTTTTATTTGTCGTTGTTCATATAATCGACGTTATTTTATTGGAATTAAGACTTGTTGCTTTGGTTTTGTTATTAGTGTTAAGAATGTTATTAGTAAAAAGTTTCTTCAAATCCAAAATAGGTGGGATACCATGGGCACCAATTGGGATAGATGGTGGCAGGCTATTTAGTGAATTAAGGTTCCCACTAGTGTTTTTTTTCTTGGGAAGATGCTTGGGGTAAGGTTCTTACACTGGAGCAGCTCCAGGGCTTTGCTGATGCTTGCTTTGCAAGCATGCAGTTGTGCAGATCAATATCGTCTTCACTATAGTCAGGCTGCACACTTATGAAGTTTTGTGTTTTCTTTGTTTGATCTAGTGTGCATGCGGGGGGTTGAAGTAGTTTGTACATGCTATCCTTCTGGTAGTCATTTAGGCTTTGTGGATGCGATGGGACAGTTGTGGTTGTTTTTATTAGATATTATTGTGTTGTAATATTCCATGTCCCAATGACGATGTTGATGTTCTCATTTTGTGTTTTCTTTCATAATTTGTATCACATTCTTTGTTAGATATTCTCTTAATATACCAAGACCAACTTAATAAATACCTGTGTTGGGATGAACCTTTTTCTTCAAATGATATTTATTATTACCTTTTTAGAGATGTGCATTATTCACTAAAGGAAATAAAATAGCCCACGTGTGTATAATTTATTGCATTGATTTTAAATTAGGTATATTAGTGTTATAAGACAATGAATGAAATCAAGGAATGAGGAATCAAATAAGTACATTACTTAAAATGTGTCTGAGGTTGTCACCAAATTTTGTAAAGAGTTTATTCTTTGGAGTCACCACCATATGGATGATTCATCACCTATTTTCTAAGGTATAGTTTACGTTCTAAGATGCCTAAAATCGTTATTTATATTAGGATAGGATAATGTTGCTTTGTTTAGGGAGGGCCTTTATAGGTGTCAGGTTTTTGGTGTTGTGGATTGTAATGATAATAATAATAATAAATATAATAACCTATTAATAAATATAATCATTATAATACAACTTATATAATTACACACTTTTTTTTGAATAATAATAATAATATCCTAATAATAACAATTTCTTCTTTTTCTTTTTGTTCTTTTCTTTTCCTTTGTTTGCCTTTTGTTTTATTATAGACTTTTCCCTTTTCCCCTTTTTCTTTCTTTCATTTCTTGTTTTCTTTCTTAAAATAATAAGCATAAAAATAAAGACAATAATTAAGTGTACGTTTAACAAAAAAAGAGTAATATTTAGCCTGTACAAAATAGGGTATAAGAGTGGTTTAATATTCTTTTCTCTTCGTGCCATCTTTTAAAGGCGGGTGTTTTAAATTTGCCTTTTGTTTATTTCATAACTTGTCCAAAAATAAAGTATTTATCAATTCAGGTTGGTGATTATATTTTTGAAACTTGTCTTTAACTTTCAAAGATGACTTTCTCTTACCTTCCTTTAGAAATGATGGTATTATGGGATGATGATTCAAAACAATGGTATTTTGGGATGTGTGCTTTTATTTCATAATCTATGTCTTTCTTTAGTAAGACTTATGTTCTCCATTGCAAAATTGATGAGTCCTATGAATTAGGACTCCTTTCTTGAACATATTTTTTTTTGGTACTCATCTTTTTAAGGCAAGTTTCTTAAATATGCCTTATGCTTATTTCATAATTTTCCAAAAACAAAGTACTTATCAAAATAGTGTAGTTGATTGTATTTATGAAAATGTGAAGGTGCAATGCACACCTAGAACTTGTCTTTAATTTTAATGGTGGGATTTTGGGGTGATGATTCAAAGCAATGATATCTGGTGATTTATACTTTTAGTTATCCTTTTAATCTGTCTTTCTTTGGTAAGGCCTTTGTTTTCCATAGTAAAATTGATGAAATCCATGTGAATGAAGACTCCTTTTTTAAACAAGAAATTTTTTAGGGTTCTTATCTTTTGAAGGCAAGATTTTTAAAATTCGCATTTTTGGCTTTTCCATATTTTCCTCAAAAAATGTGAATGTCAAATTAGGGTAGGTGATTGTATTATGGAACTCCACTTTCACATACTTGCCTTTACACACAATGGTATTTTGGGACGATGATTCAAAACAATGGCATTTGGGGATATATACTTTTAGTTATCCATTTAATCCGCATCTTTCTTTAGTAAGCCTTCATTCTCCACTGTGAAATTGATGAAATCCCAAGAATTAAGACTCCTTTACCGCCCCTTGAACAAGATTGTTTTCTATGGTGTGGGTTCAAGGATTTAACAACTTCAAAAAAACATGTAGCCACTTTCTTCAAGGAAGGTGGAAGCTCAGGCCTTCTGATCTCCTTTAGTGCTTTTTCATGTTTATGGATGGGATAAGGTAAACATAAAAACTTAGTTCTACCGATGTTAACAGAAAACTTAGTGCATGTTTGTTACGCTAGAAAGGAAAGAAAAGGAATTAATTGTATTTCTTTTCCGCGTTTAGTATGAAAATAGAGAAGGTAATAAAATTCCCGTGGGAATTTTATACCCATACATAGGAGGAATTTGATTTGCCTCCCCCTGGTTGTTTCCTTGTATAAGAGAATCTTTTTTTTTTTTTTTTTTGTCCTTATTTATTTATTTTTCAGCTAAACCTCTCTCTATCTCTCTCTCTCTCTCTTCCCGTTGCCTCTCCTCTCCTTCCCTGCCCTCCTCGTCGCTGCAACCCCCCCCCCCCGCCCGATCTGCCGTCACAGTCCAGCCCTCCTCCCCCTTCCCCCCTCCCTGATGCCGCTGCTGCAATCCCCCTCTCCTCTCCCCCAACATAATCCCATTCTCGATGCAGAAATTGCAAGAGAGAAAGGAGAAATTATGTAATAAATTTTAATTGAGGATATTTTAGTAATTACATTAGTATATTATCTTACTTGTTTTTGCATACCAAACGAAAAAAAGGTAATTAAAAAATTTATTCTTTTCCCATGTTAATTTTATTCCTTTAATGATTTTATTTTTCCCAATTTCATTCCCACGTACTAAATGAGCCTTTAGTTCTATCCATGTTTCCTGTGATTTTATTGGACATTTTCTTTTGATACACGCTCCCTATATGTATATATATTGTTAGTCTCAAATTGGAGAAAGTAACTAACCCATAGATCATAATATAGAATCAAAGGTAGTCTTTCCTACAATCAAGTTGTGTTTCCACTCACAATATTTCGTGAAGAGTTTGTTTCCAATGTTGCACTTTACTCACGATTTTCAGCCGTGTTGATCATATAGTCAATTAATTTTAGAACGTTGACCATTGAATTCTAATATATATATATTGCCATTTAAATTAAATTTTAAAAACAGTTGTGATTTTGTAATTTAAGTTAAGCAATTATGGCTATTGAACAGTTTTCCTGATCAAATATAAAAGTTTTAGTTAGACAATTAGACAGTTACTATCTTTATATTTTAGAGCCTAGAGTTTTTACCTCCAGATTAGGTCATAACAGCCTCTTTCCTTATTTGGTTGTTAAGCCTGTCTATTTTTGTTTTCCTGGAAAGCGTATGCAATGCACGAGAAGGCTGCTTTGTGTTTATAAAAAAATGACGTTCCTTTTCTTTCTCTTTCTTCAGTCATTTATGGATTTGCAGTTTCCCAATGGGCAGCTTACTTATGTATCTGGCGAAGGTATAACTGCCAGTACTTTCCTTCCTGTTTATGGTGGCCTGCTGCAAGCTGAGGGTCAGTATCCTGGGGAAATGAGATTCAGTTTTTCTTGCAAGGTTAGTTGCCTGGTTTATGCTATGTACTGAACTAGCTACGATTGTTTATATAACCAAGCATATAATTTTTTAAGCTATAGAACTTTGCCCTTATTGAATTAATTTGGACAATCACATATCAAACTTTTCTGTCTTTTGGTAGAATAAACTGGGTACACGTATAACACCAATGGTACAGTGGCCTGACAAATCATTTACTCTGGGAATTGAGCAAGTCTTAGCTTGGCAAAGATCTGGTCTGATGATGAGGCCAACACTCCAATTCAGGTAAGAATACATATGGCCTATGCTTGAAGACGTAATCATTTGCAATTTATTTTTATGATGTCATGAATTTTACTGTTAGTGCTGAGGATCAAATTTTCAATGCTGTAGCATTGATAAGCTTGTGTATACAATTCCTTGATTCGTGTACTTCTATTTCTTTTTTCAGTTTTATGACAACTGCTTTGCTATTTCGTGTTCAGTATTTACAGCTATTTTTCATTTATCTTGGCTAGTGTGAATCCCACTTTTGGTGGAATCAATCCTGGGTTGAGGGCAGAATTTATTCATGCTGCAAAGGAGCAGTTAAGTTTGATCTGTGGCTGTTCTTTTATGGGACATCCCGCTGCATTTGCTTCAATATCTGTAAGTTCCCTTAACAGTGTTGTTAATGGCTCATTTGGTTCATAAAAGGGATTATGGTACATGGGAATGGGATAATCCCGTAGGCCTGGAAAGAAAAAGGGAAATAATTGGTTGCGCAATGTATTTTTTATTTTGATATATGGCCTCCATTAGTTATGATAAATTTAAATCAACTGATCAATGATTACGTTAAATTTGTATTTTTCCAATCATCGTGTAATATTATTTCATTGGAATGGAGTATCTATATATTTTTTTGGTATGGTTATTATTAGTCCATTTAGTATCAAGTGAATAACATGACTAGGGCTGATGTGGCAATATGGCTTTAGAATAGGTCTTAATAAGTTGAATTTGAAGTTTCTTGTTTATCTTCTTTTTGTTATTCTATTCCTACTTTATAGTTGGCGTGGGATTGTCTTCCTATTATTGTTCCTTCGTTCTACTTGCCAGTTGTTAGTCACGTGCATTTATTTGATTACTGATTATTAATGTCAGAATTTTGAAATCCAAAAATAGAGGAGTGACCCTCTCTAACCAGCCGACCCATTAATCCCCACGCTCTTTCAACTAGAAGTACCACCCAACCCATTAATCACCACTCTTATCATTGCATTACCTTATTTTACAGCTTGAAGTTGGAATGAGCCATTGTCTAATTGTAGTTTACCTTATAATGGGCCACCTTCATTGCCGTCATCTGAGTGCTTGTACTTTTATAAGTTTGTATTTAAGCAAATGAAGTCCCGAATTCGGCTTGGTTGGGCCCAGCTTTTATTAAATGATGTAGGTTCACAATATTCCTGTTCCTCTGTGCTTATTATTTTGTGTTATAAAATTTTAGCTCTGCCTCTGGTTAGGTTAATATTCAAAGTTTAATTTTTCCTGGTGGTTTTTTTGAAGAAGATTTGTAATTGTCATTGTGCAATATTGGTTTGCACGCAGGTTGGGAGGTCCAAGTGGAATGGTAATGTTGGGAGCACGGGAATAGTGGTAAGAGTTGAGACGCCTCTCTCTAATGTTGGCAGGCCTGCATTGTCCGTTCAATTGAATAGCGGAATTGAGTTTTGAATTTGAAATCTTCTTGTGTATACCAATTGTTAGTGCAACCAAAGTTTCTCAAACATTCAACTTAGCATGTACATATTCCCACATTGCTCGCTAATGTACCCACATGTGATAGTTACTGTTTTACTGGCTTCTGGGTTTTTGAACATATTTAATAAGCAGTTTTCTTCGTTGACTTTGAGAGAGAGAGCACTAATTTTTTTATGTTTTTATTATGTGTTTTTGAGTACATAAAACTAAAAACAATAAAAATTTATTTTTATTTTTTAGTTCTTAAATAATAAAAATAATATATATTATTTTTAGCTTTATGTTTTTTATATTTGAAAATAATTATTACATTTTAAAAATGAAAAAAGAAAACAAATAAATGTTTTCTTACTTTTTTAGTATGAAGTGCCATAAATGTTTTCGTAGATTCTTTATATATAATTTTTTATTAGGTTATAAAACTAATTTAATAAAAGTATCTAAAAAATATGTTTTTATTTTATTTTAATTAAAATTTTAATAAAAAAAATAATATTTTTAAATTGAATTAAATAATATATTTTTTCTTATTCTATTTATTTACTTTATTTAAAATAATAAATAAATATTTTTAGAAAATATTATTTTAATTAATACTAAATAAATAAAAATAAAAATATTAAAAATATGCTTTAAAAAGATAATTTGTTAAAATAAAAAAATATTTTTAATTATTTTAAAGATTTAATCTAGGAAGTGCTTTTGAGGGTGGGTATCATCCCTGAGCACATCATTGCAAACCTATTTTCTTGATGTTCTGGATTTGTTGCATAACGGGGAAGTTCCTTTGATCCAATGTACTAACTATTAAATGCATCTCATCTCTCATACTCGTGGTATATTTTATTTCAAATTTTTTGTTGTCTATTTGAGTAAAGTGTTGATGGTATTTGCATGAAAATTTGGAATGCTCTAGGCGCACATAATATGTAAAATTTAAATTTTTTAATAAAATAATAAGTATTTATTATATTATTTTATCTTCATAATTAAATTATTTTAATTATATATTTAAAAAATATAATTTGATAGCGTGTATGATTTATATTACTAATTTCAATTGAATTTCATAATATAAGATTTATTTTTACTAAATAAATTACATTTGATATATATTTTAGTAATGTTTTATTTTATTAAGTTTTATAATATAATGTTAGTGTTATTTTATTTAACTATATGATTATTCCAATCTTTTTGTTTAATTATATAAAATAAATAATTTCTTATTTGAAATGTTGAATCTTAATTAAATGGAATACAAATTTGAATTTATTATATAAAAATTTATTAAGAGTTATAAAGAATATAATTTTCTTTAATAATTTATAACAATAATTTATGCTTAAAGAGGATACACTAGCATAATTCTGGAAGTTGACTTTAAAATTCATAACTTTGTTATATAGCTCCCAATAACTTCAATTTATATCAACGTGTTCCAACTTTAGTTATCTACTTTTGATAAAAATTTCAGATTCATTGGATCAGCACATTAAAAAAAAACAATTTAAAAACCACACAAAGGTTTATTTAGACGCCAGAATTTTCAGTTTTACTTTAAAACTCAATAACTTTTGATATACAAGTCCAGTGGATTTGAAATTGGTCTCGAAATGTAGATACTTACTTAAGAATTCAATCTAATTGGCCTTATTAAATTAAATTAAGAATCTAAAAAGTTATAGTCAAAATAGTAGACAATGCACCCATGTGAGTTTTGTGATCAAAATAACCTTCAAAGTCAAACAAATCCCAGATGACTTTTACCGTTGTGCAACCCTGAACGTCGACGAATGCGTCTGAGTCCAAAGAAGATGTGATGTACGCCGGTGCCTTTTCATTTGTGAATGCCAAGCTCTTTTTTCGTTGGTAAGCTTAGCGTACGTCTTTGGCCTTCTTATTCAATTATCTTCGATTGTCATTAGAGGCGTAATCTCCTAATGAAGATAAGGTTACATCATGTGTTCATGGCACGTCATGAACGTGCGCATGCGAACCTTCCATTGAAAGAAGAGTTTGGGTGTGAATTTAGGAGATTTGCTTAGAGTGAAAGCAAAACTCCTGAGATGTGAAGCAGGGGCTTGACCGTTTGGACTTGAAAGGATGTTATTATTGTTCTGCGGTCAGTGATGGGCTTCGGCACACCTGAGTTGTACATCATGCTGCTTTAATTTCTTCGGCCATTAATAGATATGAGAGAAAGAGGGATCTTTACTTGAGGAGGTAGAACTTGCTTATGATACCATTTGTTGGTCCCTGAGAGCCTAGAGGGGGTGAATATGGCTCTTTGAATATTTTTTCTCTTGTATTTGGCACAACAGTAAAGCTGATTGAAAGATATAATCGTTGCGGAAGACAATCAGATAGTGAAAGTATTTTGCTTTATTATCAAATGATAATTACAATAAAATGGAAAACAGATAAAGCTATTTACACTAGTTTTGTATCTACTAAAAGTGTCTTTCTGTTGTTTATAGTAGTTCTATTCTATTATGCACACGTTAGCATACAACTCAAATTCAAAGCACTTTTTTACAAGTATACATAACTGTATATTTATAAACATCCCTTATGTTAACCTCTTGGAACTTTGCTTTTCCGGGTGATACGCTACATTGAAGGTTTTCTCCTTGGAAATCATCTCCCTTAAATGCTGCGGATGTGGAGCTCGAGATATTGGAAGTATGAGCGTATTGAATTGCTTCGCGTAATTCCAATTTAATTAAAAGCCTTGTCCACGCATCCGAGTGATCCACGTGTAAGATGATATAAATGTCTTCAATGGATCTATCTTATATCGGGACACAACAAGTTGATTGAGATTGAATGCACTGATCCAACTTAATTACTGAGTATTTGGAGCAGTATCTTATTATTCGAAGTATGCAAACTTATTCCGAGCTAATGAATGGCTCAGATGCTTACTCCGTGTCTTAAGTTGCTTACTTCATGTCAATTAAGTACTTGGATCCCTTATACCGTAACAAGGTTCCTTACTCCGTATTATTGAAGTGCTCAGACACCTTATTCCGTATCAGCATTCCTTACTCCGTGTCAATTGAACACTCGGTTATCTTATTTTACGTTAGTGTTCCTTACTCCATGTCAATTGAACACTCAAATCCCTTACTCTATATCAACGCTTTCTTACTCTATGTAAGTAGAAGACCCGAATCCTTATTTCGCATCTTCTTGTCTTTAGCCCGCATAAGTCGAAGACTCGGATGCTTACTTCGCATCTCTTTGTCTTTATTTCGTGTGAGTCGAAGACTCAGATTCTTATTCCGCGTCTTCATATTTTTAGTCCGCGTTAACATTCTTTATTCCGTAGCTTTGATAACTCAGTTATTACCAAGTTTTTTATCGACATTCACAATGATCCGGCCCAGGATTATATATCCTGTCTTTAGCATATCGCTCACGAGTAATTTTGAGTGTCATTTTAAGCTTATCTTTTGCAACATGTTAGAGATAGAGAAATGAGAGATCTCAAATCAAACTACATAGGGTCGCGGCCGCTTTATCTGCGCATCATTCAAATTCTGGGTTCGATCCAACAAATATACTCCACAATAGATTCCCTAAATCACTGTCTATATCATTAAAATAATATTTTTATACTATTTTTTACTTAATAATAAATTTTTTATAATTTAATATGATCTAAAAGTAAATATTATGAGAAATGTGAAGGAAAGAGATAAGATTTTTTTATGTATAATTTAATAATTATAAGAAGTGAATAATACTTTCTAATACATTAGAAAACACTATACAAACCCTATAAATAAAGTTAAATATAGGTCATTATTGTGGGAATGATTTTATAACTTTTTTAATTTTTTTTCCCTAAATATAGGAAAATAAACTTCTATAGGGAATCTGGTACTAGTGCCTTAAGGACAAAAATTTCACCTACCACCTACCATCCTTGCCCTATATAAGGAATGTCTTGTCTCTCCTCTTAATGCACAAGTTCTCTTGAGCCATATCACGAAATTCTCTTCTATAAACATTACCTTAAGCTTTGTTACCATCCAAAATACTCTACTTAAACTCTCTTTTGTTTTGAGTACTTACTAAGCGCTCGAGGTTTTAAGAAAGATAATATTCAAGATTATAAAGTTATTTATTTTTTTATAAGATCTATATGGTTAGTCTTACCACCTCATATATACTATATACATTGTTGGTCTTACCACCTAATATATATTATTTACATGGTTGGTTTTACTATCTCATATATATTATTTATATAGTTAGTTTTACCACTTCACATATGTTATTCATATGATTGGTTATACCACCTTATATGTAATTAATATTATATGACCCAGACATTGTCACCCAAAAATATATACATGCATAATTATTTTAATTAGATTATTATAATAGAAAGACAATAATATTAATTTAATGTTTTGATTTTCAAGGTTTAGGATATGAGAACGACCAAGTTTCGGATCGTCCGTAAGTTTATCCTCTTTCCCCCAGATTTTCTTTTTATCATGTTCACTGTCCCCCCCCTTCTCTTCCTCTTTCTCTTGTTTTATTTCTCTTTTTATTTTATGTAATTATTATTGTAAGACTTTTATATTTCTTATCCTTTTATTTCCATGTTATTGTTGAGACTAGTTTGTTTTCTAATCTCTCTCTTAACAATCTATTTTATTGGTTAGGATAGATAACTATTTTGATATTTGTGGTTATTCCTGTTCATCTATTTTGAATGTTTTATTGAAATTTCATATCATGTTTCATGTTATGTATGTTGAAGTTGTAACAACCTCTTTTGTTTGGATAAAGTAAGTTTATGATGGATAGTTCCATAAAAACCTCTAATGCATTGACTAAATGTCACGCTTCCTTGCGGATTTGCCCCAACACCGGAAAACCTTGGTTAGTGATGCCCCACTTTGTTTCCTCTGCACCAGGGAGGACAAGGGGTTGGTGAATGGTCACCTATTAGGGCTCCCACTAGGGTGCTGCCCCAAACCTGCTACAACCTGCGGATGCATGCCATGCACAAATCATACAAGAAAACCAATCCATATCGAAAAACCCTAACTGTCGCATTGTTGGAACCCATATAACCGTATAAAGCAATTGTTTAATATGGTCACGCGCTTAGCGGAAGAATGATTTAAACGAAATAACAAACGATTAATTGACTGAGCTTTACACATTACTACACGTGTTTTCACATAAATATACCGATGATCGAAATCTAAAATCTTAAAAGTTACTCTATCTGCTAATTACAACACTATATCAAAGAGAACAATAAATCAACACTCATCATTCAAATTCGGGTTCGATCCAACAAATATACTCCACAATAGATTCCCTAAATCCACTGTCTATATTATTAAAATAATATTTTTTATACTATTTTTTTACTTAATAATAAATTTTTTATAATTTAATATGATCTAAAAGTAAATATTATAGAAATGTAAGGAAAGAGATAAGATTTTTTTATGTATAATTTAATAATTATAGAAGTGAATAATACTTTCTAATTAATAAAAAAAGACAGTTAAATATAAAAAAAAAAAAAAAAAGTTAAATATTTTCCCTTTGTGGGAATGATTTTATAACTTTTTAATTTTTTTTCCTAAATATAGGAAAATAAACTTCTATAGGAAATTTTACTAAAATATCTAAAAAAAAAAAATTCCCCACCACCTACCATCCTTGCCCTATATAAGGAATGTCTTGTCTCTCCTCTTAATGCACAAGTTCTCTTGAGCCATATCACGAAATTCTCTCTATAGCCATATCACGAAACTCCTCTTAAGCCATATCACGAAATTCTCTCTATAAACATTACCTTAAGCTTTGTTACCATCCAAAATACTCTACTTAAACTCTCTTTTGTTTTGAGTAATTATTATTGTAAGAGTTTTATATTTCTTATCCTTTTATTTCCATGTTATTGTTGAGACTAGTTTGTTTTCTAATCTCTCTCTTAACAATCTATTTTATTGGTTAGGATAGATAACTATTTTGATATTTGTGGTTATTCCTGTTCATCTATTTTGAATGTTTTATTGAAATTTCATATCATGTTTCATGTTATGTATGTTGAAGTTGTAACAACCTCTTTTGTTTGGATAAAGTAAGTTTATGATGGATAGTTCCATTAGCCAAAAAACCCCCCAATGCATTGGGTAAGATGCCTCGGATTTTCCATCCCAAAAAAAGTTTAGTAAGCCCCTCCCCTTCACCCCAAAAAAAAAAAAAAAATTTTCCACCAAACCCCCCCCCCGGTCACCTATTAGGGCTCCCACTAGGGTGCTGCCCCAAACCTACTACACCTGCACCCACACATGCAACCCACAAACCTAAAAAAACTAATCCATAATAAATAAAAAAAGAAAACTCTCATGTTTAATAGGGTCCCTGGCCAAAACACGGTGTTTTCACATAAATACACCGATCTGAAGCAAATACAAGAGTCTCGTCTCCTCAATTACAATATATCAAAGAGAACAATAAATCAACACTCATGTCCAATCCGGTGCGACAATCTCCTAACGCCCTGCTAGGTCTTGCGAGAAAAAAAAATTTAAGGGGGGAAAAAGAAAAAAAAGGGTGTTGGGTGTTTGTTCCCCCCCCACCCCCCCCCCCCCCCCCCCCAAAGATATTGAAAAGAAAATATAATGTGTTTTAATAAAAATAAAAAAAAAAAAAAAAAAAAAAAAAAAATTGTTGGATGGAATTTAAAATTTTTATTTTTTTCTTTTGGACGTGCCCCTTTTGCCCCCAATTCCCCACCCCATATTATAACTTGCCCTCTCTGCCCCCCTCACTTTTTTAAATTATTTTAAAATTTTTATTTTTTTTCCCCGGGACCTTAATATCACATGTCCATCCTATGGACTCTCAATATCTCATATTTTCAAGCACAATAACAAAGCATAAAACTAACTCATGGGACAACTCTTTAAAGAATAACAATTCTCATGCATGTACTTAAATTCAAGCACACATCAACTTGATTCAACAACATCTCGTTCTCTTATAACTTTTTCATTCTTTAAATTCATTATTTATTAATTATAATAGTTTTATAGCATTTGTAATGAACTCAATAAAGTTAAAATTGAGTTAAATAATAGTTAAAACATGAAAAAATAATCACATAACGCATTAAATATAACTACACTACATTTAATCCATACTAAAGTGACTGGCTAAATTTATTAAGTCAAGTTGGCTGATTAAATATTACTTTCAAATAAAATAATAGTTTCCTTGTACGCGTTTGTGTATGAATGTGTAGAGGTGGACACGAGTATTGGACTGGAATTGTTCACCAAATCATCAACCAAATTGACGTGACAGATGATGTGTTTGGGGGCATGAAAATATCAATTGCGTTCGTGGCAGATGATGTGTTTAAATCAGTTTGATGAATTTTAGTTCCATTAATTTATGTCTCTATTGATATTTACAATTGTGAAAGATGACGTGCATAATTCGGTCTGAGACAAATAGAACGTAGTTTTGAGAATTAAACTAATATTAGAAAATTGATTACGATGAACTTTGGTTTAGAAAATAAAGACGTCGGTTCAGAAAATAAAGACTTCAGTTTAGGAAATATGAACTTCGGTTGGGGAAATAGTCATTTCCCAAACTGAAATTTACTAAACTGAATTAAAGTCGCTATATGTATGAGTTTTTGGGTTTCGTAAACTGTAATTTTTATTTCAAACTTCGAATGACCATATCTTCTGCGTAGTAGACCCATTTTTTTTATTTATAGCTATTGACGAGACTTACAACATCCAAACGCCCATAGGGAGTTTGCTACTCTCAGAATTACAAAAAATACACTCTTTCACCTTCAATTTCAAATTTTATGCACAGTTTTGAATTTTCTAAACTTATGATTTCTCAACGCACATATGTTTTAGTTGGCCAAATTTGGGATCTCTTGTGATACAGTTTCATGAAGTAATGTACAACGTATTGTTTCATGAAGATAATGTAAATGCATAGAATA
The DNA here is from genome assembly GCA_023512835.1 of Taxillus chinensis. Lineage (NCBI taxonomy): Eukaryota > Viridiplantae > Streptophyta > Magnoliopsida > Santalales > Loranthaceae > Taxillus > Taxillus chinensis. Next base: position 3,236,080 of record CM042092.1, read on the forward strand.
ATACTTCATTTTGAGAAATATAACTATTTTCTAAATTGAAGTTTATCGAACCAATTTAAACGCTGTCATGTTTTTGCCTTTTGGCTGCATATTATTATGATGCAGCATATATGATTTTATAGCTACGTTGGAGGCTTTGCTGGAATAACATATTGGACCTACATGTAGATCCGATTCTAATTCCAGTGGAATCATTTAGTTAAAAATATTAATTTAACGAATATAATTTTTTGTTGTAGTTGGCGCAAATCATCAACTCAATGATTAGACTCAAGTCGTCCATTATCAAGCCATCGACATTGCTAGTTTTGTCATCTTTGGTGGAGACATCGCCATTTCCATAATCGAAGTTATATTAGGTGGTAGGGACTCGTGACAATCAGGTGGAGAGGGATCCAGAGTCGAGGTAGGCCCAATTGGAGGATAGGGTCTAATATCCTTTTGGAGCCTCTTCATGGCAATATGCATATAGTAGCATGCCCATACGAGGTGGTAGGATGAGAAGGAGACAATTATAGAAAATGTGTTTACAGTCTTTATTTTAATAAAATATTTAAAAATTGATTGAACCAATTATTTGGCGAGGTAAAATGTGACAGACTAAAATTTGTGAAATTCAAATTTATATCTAAATTTTAGTTAAGAAAAAAAAAACTATATATATTACTCAAAATAAAGATTTCATTGCAAGTCTTTTGTATTTTTATTAAAACGATGTTACTTTGATAAAAAAATCATTAATCAAAATATCGTTTATATTAAAATACAAAAAGGTCTATAATGCAGTCTCTAGGACTACAAGTAGCAATACTCATTAGTTAATGAATATTGAGATCATTAATAGTGCCCTTAGTTGTCACACACACACACATTGTTATTTCTCATCATTGTTATTTTTTAGTTGAACTGTAGAAGTTGATTTGTACGAATTGACTCTTTGTTTTTCAAATATTGACACTCGTAAAAATTTTATTTCGTAAAAATGTTTGTTTTGTCTATTTTATATATATTTGTTTTCAAAATATGATTATTTTCGAGTAGAAAAAACATAAAACTAAAAATGACAATTTGTTATTTTCATTCTTTAAGACCTAAAAAGTAAAAACAACTTTTTGTTTTTAGTTTTTAGTTTTCAGTTTTATGTACTCAAAAATAGTTATCACATTTTGAAAATAAAAACAAAAATATTCTTAGATTCCAAAACAAATATTTGAAAACATGTACCAAACAGGCTAATAAAAATAAATTGGAGTATTATTAGAGAATTATTAGCTAAAATAAGAAAAAAATTTGGGAAGATAATAAAGATAAATTGATAAATATAATAGTCAAATAAGAAATAAAAGATGTATTATTAGAGTATCATTAGCTAAAATGATACGATAATAAGTTAAATATAAATTTGTTTAACATTTTAGGTTGCTACTAATTGTGATGCTCTAATAGGGGGTATATTTATACAATGTGAGGTTGCAAATATTTCAGTCTTAAAAATATTTTTTTTAAAAATTTATTCTATAATAAAAATAGTATATAATTAAATGATAATATAATATATACTATTATTAATATTATATAAAAAATAAATAATACTACTTACTAATTACCAATAGTGTGTATAATCGATGAATAACCGATATGAAGATAATGAGAAACAAGAATAAAATTACCAAAAAATTATCATTGTCCACATCAAGCGATTCAGTTGCAAGCAACATTTTTCATAAAAAAGAAATTAGATACAGTAATGAGTTTCTACTGGTCACCCTTTCGGCCGGTCACTGACATCCCGCCTTTCCATTTCTGTGCCTTTTATAGTCGCTGGCCACAACCAGTAGCCGGTGGGGTCTTATCCGACCCCACCCGACTCATCACTGACAGAAATAATGCACACCGATCGCTAAGGGGCTTGGCATTTTGCGAGCAACAATGGCGGCGACGATTCCCTGCTCTCCGTCGGCGGCGATTTTCTTTCCGTCTCCGTCTCCGTCTCCGTCTCAGAAACCTGGTTGCGTTTCCCTGAAGAAGTCCTCTCTCTACGGACTCTCAGTCGCGGCGGCATCATCTCCGTCCGTTTCTCTGATCACTTCCCGCTGCAACGCGAATCGGACGGTCCGGGTTCGGTGCCAGAGCTCCTCAGCCCTTGTCCCAGCCGAACAGCGTTGGATGTTCATCGAAGGCGATGAACTTGATGGCCCGGTGAGACTCTAGCTATAATGCCCTGTTGTCTGTTGGTCTTTGGTTCGTTTGTTTGGTTTCTGGGAAAATGAAGGACAACAGAGGGTAAAAAATGTCCTTTTTGTTTAGTGGTTGGTGAGACGTGATTAAGTGTTTTTTTTTCTCCTTAAATGGAACGAAAGATGTTTTGGAACTTCTAATCGAACGATACCCTGAAAAATGGGTGCATACATGCTGTCCAAGAAATTTGCTAAATGTGTGTGTGTGTGTAGTTTGTTGTTAAGAAAAGTAATAAAATGCTCTTTTCCTTAGCATTTGGTGAGATTTTATTCGAGTATTTTTGCTTAATTGTACGAATACTTGTTTTAACAGTGTTGCCATAATGATGCCCTTGAAAAACTCAATATTTTTGGGCCACTCTAATTTGATTTCTTCTTACTTTGTTGAGAAAATGTTGTAGAGATGCTTGTTTGTTTTGTTTTGTTTTCGTTTTCCTTTTTCGTGTTTCCCTGAGAAGTTTTTCTTTTAGTTTCCTTATTGTTTGGATGTTCTAATATATACCTTTGGCCCATTTTTGAAAACTAGGTGATTAATGTTGTGTTGGTGACTGCTTATGTATGACAAAATTGCAGAGATATAATAACCTGGAGTGAAAATTTGTATTCTATATGATTTGCTTATGTCCTTTGAGTATCCCTGTTTGCATTGGGATTTGATATTCAATTATCAAGCTATGAAGCTTTTGGCGTTCTTTTTAATGATGATATAAAAACTCCAACGTATGGATCTGGAAGACTTGTTAAAAATTGATTAGTTGTTAATTAAAACATGTTCATACAATAAAGGGAAGGTGGAGTTCACTTTAGTTGCTATTTCAATTGAAATATAGCATATTAACTAGGGAAGACCCTGCTTCATTGTTTCACTTAGCTTATAAAATATGAGTATGGGCAGTGTGATGAAGGCTTGCAACTTTGTATTATCTCTGAATTTGGGATAAGCTTAAAACATCCAGAATTTTCAGTTTAATAACCAAATCTGTTCTGACAAGATATTCTGAGAATGATGGTTCCCTAGCCCTATAAAGATTATGTTTTGAGAATGAAAACTAGTTGATGGGCCTTCTATACCATTAACAAGGTTTCCTATATCCCCCTACCCATTGTTATGAAAATATGAATTAATAGTGATTAGCATGTTAAATTCTGGAAAAAAAATGTTGTTGGTTGTTTATTTGAGAAAAATCAACGATCTTGTTTCTTTTATTATTATTTTAAAATTTTATTTTATTTTTTATTTTGTTTTCTACTTTTTTTGTTTATTAGAAAAACTAACCCCAAGTTCCAACATGTACATTATAGACTATGTGCAACATACCATCCAATTTAAAAAATGATCTCTTGCAATTTGTGAGCAGCAGTGGCTGCATCTTTGAACTTGACAGAGAGCGCAAAAGTCAAATATTCTTCTCCACCACCAGCTGTTGCTGGTTCTTATTTTTCTCTACCTTTGATTGATTAGTTTGTTTTCTGTTTGTTGTTTTTATTTACATTCAATTCTTTCAATCTCTGCTTTTCACAAACCGTAACATCATTTTAAACAGTAAATTTATAAATTAGCTAAAATAGGAAGATGAAATGCACGACTCATGTTTCTCTTCATTGATTTGAAACATAGACTTTAAGCATATATATTGAATTTTTGAAGTAAGTTTCTTAGAATTGATAATTTTTAATGCAAATTTTAATTTTATGAATATCTTGGAATTAGATTTGGATTTTAATTTATGCTTTAATTTTTTACAGTTCAACATAATCTTGAACTATATATTTTCATAAAACTTTGTTGAATTTGTGATATTTATCTTGTTTTGGTACACATATTTATTAAAATAATTTAAAAATAAATACTGATTTATTCTGAGTAATCTAACAAATACCAATTGGTGGTCTTTAGAGCCTAATACCGATTAGCAATCTTTAGTCCCTTGCATGGCTCTTGTGTTACCTGTGATAAAGCATAGTTTTTACAAGCTTCTGGTGTTCTTAGACCGTTGCATGGCTCTTGAATATATTCTCATTATATTTTACACAAAAGTTTAGTGATATTTCTGACAGCTCTTTCTGGAAGCACCAATTCAGCTGCACATTTGGAATTACAACATAGAGGCACTGCCTCTACTGATCCCATGTTGATAAGATGCCTGGGTTTTGGCTCAAGTGATCTAGAATTTTATAATCCATCAAAGCTTCAATTAGAGAATAAACAAAGAAGTAGAATATGACAACTTTTGCTGAGATAGGTCCATCATTTTAGATAATGGTTTGAACTTTTGTGACAGGTGATGATTTTGTTTTTGCTTTTGACTGGTATTTAGGATCCCTAAAACATCAACGAGAAAATAATTGTCTATTTGTTTAATTTGAAATGTTTCTTCCGAGAATTTAATATACTATTTTGTATCTTTATTATTATTATTATTATTACTACTACTATTTATCCAAAAAAATTATTATTATTATTTTTAATATTCTCTTTCAAAAATTTCAGTAGCAGTTTCTTTGATAGGCTTGTTCCTATAATTGGAATTCTTCTTTTTGGGTTTATAAATTCTCTTCTTTCAGGGAATATATTCTAATTCCCTCATACTGAGTTCCAATATTTACATTTTCAGATGAATTCATTTGTTTTGGACAGGACTGTTCCTCTTCTCAAAGAATACCATGTTCACCTTAGATGTTTCCTTTTGAACCTTTATATAAAGTCACATGCACAAATCTTTAATTTTTGTTCTTACGTTTATGTGAACTTTACATGCTACTCATGTTCCATTTGTAGGCGACTTGCTTATTTATTTTTATATATTATTGTGTTATTATTTTTTTAAAAAAAGTGGAGATATATGGTATATGCTTTTGTATCAAATCATAGATGGCACTGCGATGTTTAATTTTCTTATGGTCTGTTATTTTACCCCAGGATATTTGGAATAAGACATGGTACCCAAAAGCTGCTGACCATGTCAACACTGATAAGCAATGGTATGTTGTGGATGCAACTGACAAAATTTTAGGACGGCTTGCATCAACCATTGCAATATACATTCGTGGGAAAAATTTGGCTACTTTTACTCCCAGTGTAGACATGGGTTCATTTGTTATTGTTGTAAGTGTTTACTTGGAAAACCTCAAATACACTAGTTTGTTTTTTTCTACGCTATAATTTTCTCAAATGTAAGATTTGTAAATTGATCCTTGTTAATTAGCAATGATTTCTTCAATTTAATTATTGGAAACTTTTCTAAGTTGTCACCATAGTTCTGTGATTGTTTATCTTTTACTTTTAGTCCTTTCTCTTTTCTTTGCTATTGATGCTGTTATTTTTGGCCTGCCTAGGAGGTGGCTGCAAAAGTCGAGATTGAGAGCACTAGTAGTAGATTTCATATAAAATAGATGCATGTTTTTCTTTATTTATTTTTTTTAAAAGTCCTATTTTTAATATTCTCCATGAGATTTGTCCAATATTTTTCATTGTATTAGGAAGCATTGTTCACTTTCTATAATTATTAAATTATATATAAAAAATTTCTCTCATTTCTCTTTCATATTTCTCATAAATTTTACTTTTATTATATATTAAATTATAAAAAATATTAAATAAAAAAATATAAAATATTATTTTAATTATATAAAGAATAATTAAGAAAATTTATTGTGATGTATATTTGTATAAGGAATAAAAAGTAATTTAAATATGTAAAATTAGAGAAAATAGCAGGAAAACAATTAGGGATGACAACGGGTCAAGTTACTGCTTGTCTCAAATCTGGTCCAAAATTTTATAGCCCGACCCAAATCCAATCCAATTTGGTGGTTTTGGTGCTTTGGGTCGGATATGATTGAGGCGGGTCGGATTGAGGTATTTTACCTTAAATTGTTAAAAAATATCGGGTCGGGACGGGCCAGACAAGACTTAAACCCGACCCAATAGCTTATCAGGGCGGGCAAATCGGTTTGGGATGGCCCGGGTTGGGGTGGGTCGGGTGCGGGACTGGGTAAAATTGTCACCCCTAAAAGCAAGTGTTAGTGCTCTGAGTAATCTTCTACTTGATTATATGAAAGTAGTGCTGAAGTGACTCCCCATGAGGCAGAAATAATATCCTCAGCACCTATCTTTAAAGGAGTTCACTCTGAACCTGAACTAGGGTGTGGCTATTTTCTATATTCCTGTCAGGTTCCCAAGCGTTTATGCAGCTTTTAGCAAAGTATTTTTTTTTTTTTTATGATCTGTAGATTTGGTGCAAAGATATTGGGAATAACATATTGACCATCTAAACTCATTAAAAAGATTTTTTCCTGGACTATTCATATTTATTTCCTTTTCTCCTCAGTGCTGTTTTGTTCACCTAATACTCCTTGCAACATTACATTCCACAAGCATTTGAAGAATCCGAAAAATTTATGGATTCTTTTTCCCATTTAAAACTAGAATTTGTTTGACTCTTACTTTAAAATGCTGATGGCAACATTTTTATCGAAACAAGTTTTGTGCAATTTATTTGAAGATTTTAAAATTGAGCTTTTCTAGAATATTGCATTCTTTGTGGTTTGTGCCAAATACAATTCTTCAATGTTTTGAATGAAACAAAAACATTAATTTTGCATTTTAATTTGGCTGATATGAATGAGCAGCATTTCATGTTTTCATTTGTTTCTATACTCTTGTCTTAGACTCTTAGGGATAACACTGATAAAAATATGCCTTTTATTTATTTATTTATATTTTATTTTAAAATTAGGCTGCAGTTTTATTTTAAAAGTATGCACTCCTTACCTTTCTTGTTTTTGTTTTGTTTATTGTTACTGTGAATTCCACTGAGCCAATTGAATAAAATTCATTGTCTGCACTTGTGTAAAATCCAAGGGTTGGATAAACAAATTGACTTGCAGTAACTGTTTTATTGTCTTTCGGAAAACACCAGTTAGCCTGCACATAGTTTTGATAAGCTTTCTACACAGGTATTGCCAAGGATAGCCTTGTAACAAAAATAAAAAAGTAAAAGTTAATCAGAGCCAAAAAAAAGAAGTGATTTCCTGGTGATGTTCTCTTGCAAACTAATGTCTTAATTTTAATATTATGAGGTTGGTTATATGAACCAAGACAAATAAAGTTTATATTCGATTCAAGATACGAATATTTCTCTTTCAATAATTTCCATCTATTATTCTTTCTCTCAAATCTAATAATTTTATATTGTCATCACTTTCATTTAAATTATTTTTGATTTTTAATTAATTTTTTAACTTGTTCAATGGCAATCTTCTTCACTCTTTTAAAAAGTGCGTTTCTTGGCTTATGTGTTCAATGGCCAAATCAACGCAAGTGATTCTCCCTCAGCTTATCTATAATCGGAGCTAATTCAATAATACAAAAATATTTTTATTTTGAATCTTGTCTATTTCACTCTTACTACACATTTATTGTAGCATTCAGATTTTAGCGATAATGATCTTCTTCTAAGTATGTTGTTTCTTAGTAGTCAAATGCTTCATTCTATATAATGAGGATTGTCCTATAAAACTTTCCTTAAATTCATTGTCATATTTGTGGTTATATAAAACTCCGGTCGCATTTTTCCACCTAAGTCCCTCGACTTTAATCCTTTGATTGATATCATCATCCATCTCTCTCTTTTTTGCTGAATTCTCGATACTATGTACTTAAAACATTTTTTGGCTGTTATCTAGTGATGCGCTTGCATTTATTTCAAAATGAATCTTTAATGTTGCCTTATTTTATCAGTGACTAGATGTTTTTTGCATCTGCATTGCAGGCCAGGCCCCACCCACATTTTCTATTTTGAAATAAATCCTCAAACATTGCCTGAGTTTTTCTTAGTAACCAGATGTTTTATCTCCACTATATTTGAAGCATATTGCTGCAGTTTGCACTGATAGTGTAAATAAGCAGCCAAATCAGTCTTATTCTACTCAGAACTGCATGCCTGCACGTTTATGTCCTGTATTTGTGCCCGCTTCATGTAAGTATGAACAGGTTTCATGGATAACATTCTAATTAATTCTTAGTTAAGTTATAGATTGGCTTATTGCATTATGGCAACACAATTGTGGTTTTCTCCCATTATCGTGTCCAAAATGAGCGGTCATGACGTGCCTTTTTAGCTATATAAGGCTTTATTGTTTCAGATAATTTATTATCCAGAAAAGATTTTATTGTATTTTTGGGTGTTACATCATGTTTCCCTGAAGATCTCCAATTTTCCTGAGTCTCATTACTTTTTCAGAATTTTTTTGGGTGTATTTAATTAATATTATCTGAAACAAACAGGTTAATGCTGAAAAAGTTGCAGTATCTGGAAATAAGAGGACCCAAAAGCTTTATAGGAGACACTCTGGAAGACCGGGCGGAATGACAGTGGAATCCTTTGATCAGCTCCAGCAGAGAATTCCGGAGAGGATAATTGAGCATGCTGTCCGTGGAATGCTTCCAAAGGGACGGGTGAGGATGTTAATTCATTACTTATTTACACTTAAATCTGGAAGCGTGTGTCAGTGTCATAGAATGAAGGGAGGAAAGAAGAAAACAATTGTAGCGACGACATGCATGCATCCTTTTTTCTTGTCAATCGGGAATTCTGTTTGTGCCATGCTTCTTAGCTTTGCTTGCAATTGCCTTTTGGATTGTGTAGCTTGGCAGGGCACTCTTTAACCACCTCAAAGTATACAAGGGCCCGGAACATCCACACCAGGCACAGAGGCCCATTGACTTGCCAATCAGGGACAAGAGGATTCAGAAACAGTAGATTTCTCTCATGTTATTTCTTTCCCTTTTCCTATCCTTTTTTTCTAGATTATATTTCCCAAGCCTATTCTGTATCTGTTAAAAGATTTAATACCAACGGCATACATGATTACCCTTTTTGCTTTGGTTTATGTGTCATGTAGGCCGTCTTCCCTAGGCATTTGTCCATAATGTCGTTGCCTTGTTTTGAATGGTATTCAGAAATCATGATTTCTACCTTCCAGTGGATGTTATTGAAAGAAGCTGGTTGAAGAACTGCCAGTTTTAGGCCACTAGGATAAGTATATCTAGGCCACATCTTTAACATTACAGCTTTAGTTAATTTTACCCCATGTAAGAACTTGGGTCTCTTTGAGAATTAAACTAGCATTATGAGCTAAATTTAACTAAATTGGTGATCATTTTTTTGGGCGAGCACTAACCTTACCCAATAATACTAGCTGGTTCCTGCCCTACCCAATAATACTAGCATACAGTAGCTGGTTCCAGGTATCTGGAACCCCGGCTAGGCACCAGTGACTGCAATCCATGAAGCTACTGCCACCTCCAGCATATTTGGAGGGGTGGCCATCCACCCTCAATTGACTTAGCACCGTGATGTTGAGCAAGTGCACCTGCTTTGTCATGCTACGCAACGTGCTCGACACAATTGTTTCACCTGGATATCCTGCTCCATGGTAACCTGTTGTATTACTTGGCTCTGTTTGCCCTTGACAACTCTTTAGGTTTGGTTTGTTGAAATTTGAACCCCTAATGAAGGATGTGTTAATGGAATCAGGAGAAACTCAATTTTCTTCCCTCTCAGTCTATTCAGATGCAATCAGATTTTCTCTCTTTTTTTTTTGGAAGAAAACATTCTATGAACATGCTTTCACAATTTGTAAAATTGTACTGCTAATAATGACGACGAGGAAATGATTACCTATAATGGACGGCGGAGATGCCTTGGAAAAATACTCTGGTCTTGGATGAATGAAGGTTTAAATCCATCCATTTTGCCCACGTTGTTAAAGCCATCTTGTAGGCTTTCATTGGATCCATGTCCTTCACTGCTTTGTCACCTACCTGATAATAATCCCACCTGCGAAGTGTGACCTGCGATTAAGATAATCTACAATATTTATAAATTTAATGAAGTCTTTTGTTTCTACTTTCAAGTTTCAATTGAATGAATGGTACTCAATGATTGTGACATTGGACAACGTTTTATAGCGGCCAGTGTGGGTCCACCAGTGATAGCTGTTGAAGATCAGCACATCCACGCCAAGCCATAGGTTGGGGTTGAGGAGCGAGTCAAGCTTTAGGACTCGGCCGATTTTCTTCACCAGAAACCCATTTTTTGCGAGCAGCACTGACACTCCAAATTCCTATGGAAAAATAAAAATAAAAATAGAATAAAGGCGTCATTTGATCTCGCGACCAATGCCTTTTTCGGTTTGTGGTGTTGATATTAGGTAAACCATATTCTGTATTAATACAGGCATTTTTGACAAAATGATTGTTAGCTGTTATTTTTTTATATAAATTATTTATTAAAAATATGTAATTTTGAGTTGCTATCAACGTTAATCAGTTCCAAAGTAATATCATTAGATTTCTTTATATATACAAACACATGATTCATTAAAATAAATATAATAAATAAATAAATTAAGCAAGCATTTATGTGTATTTCGGGGCAAATACAAGCATGGAATTAGAATAATTCCAAATTTTTTTCTTCAAATATGAAGATTTTTTAAAATATGAAAATAAATTTTTTGCTATCAACTCCAACAATCATCTTTATTTTAACTTTATTTTTATTAAAATAATAAAAATAATAAAACAATTCATGAGAAAAGAGAATAGAAAATAATAATATAATATTATATAGAAAGTAAATAATGACTATTCATTTCTGAAGAGTCACTATAATAAATTTCATTTGTAGAGAGTGAGATAGAGAGCTTGTTGGAGTGAATTTGTTAGGTTTGACTCTCTATTTGTAGATAATAAATAGTCTCTTGAAGTTGATCTTAGACTGTTATAAAAAATTATTAAAGTTATCCGCCAGTACCTATTTATTATATTACTTCTCTACGGTCACCCCCACATTTGAAGATTTAAATATAAGTTTACTGAAGTATGTTTGTCATGAGAATGTTTGTTTCGTGTTTGACACAAAAATTGGTTAGGTAAAAAAGTAGAGAAAAGAGAGAGAAAAATAAAAATAAATTGAATTTGACACAAAATTAAGTTAAAATTTAAAATAAAAATACATGAAGAGATGTTTTTTAAAATAAATTTTTTATTTAAAGCATAATGCACGATTTAAATAAAGTGCTATTTGTTTAGAAAATAGGTGTGGTAATTTTTTTTTGCTAAATCTTGTTTTTTTTTGAAAATAGAATTTTATTTTGAAAATAAACTAATTAGAGTATGTTTAATATGAGTTTTAATTTATATATTCTGTTGGAGTTTATATCGAATTGTAATTTAAAAATAATTTCTGATAGAAAAGAGAATGTATTTTTTTTAATTGAGTCCCATAAAAATCGAGAAAAAAATAAATTTGGTAGACCTAAGTAATAAAAATGGAAAAAAGAAAGAAAAAAGAAAAAAATAAATTAAGTCTCATAATAGAATTGAGCTTAGATTGAAAATAGAAAATATTTTTTAAAATAACTATGAGACCTAGAATAGCTGGGCCGGGAGTCTTGTTTGGTATCCTATTTTGAAAACATAATTTTATTTTTAAATTCAAAAAATACAGTTCCTACAATATTATAATATAATTAAATTATAAAATCTGTTTGTGAGTTTAGTATATGTTTTTGATTGGTTTTTTATTTTTAAATTTAATTTTAATGGGAGATTCAAATAACTTTTTTAAAAATTTTTCTACTTTACATCCATCATATATATATTTTTAAAATTTTATAGAACCTAATTTTTTTTAAATATATATTCTTTCTAAAACACAATTTCTATCCTACTAAACAAACAAAAAATATTTTAAAATTTAAAATTCAACACAAACTCTAAAATATTAAAATAAAATAAAAAAAATCAAAACACATATCTCTAAATGCCTTAATTCCAACAATTTTTTGGTGACCTAGATCAATCCCATTTTCGGTGATGAGATTTGAATCCTTAGGAACTGTTAGATGCATTCCTTAATCGACAAAACCTCCATATAGCGGAGATCATGCAGGTGATTTTAAAAAATAAAATAAAATCAAACTCTGCTTCCAAAAATAAATGTGACTTTTATACAATGCCTCAGCCCAGATTGAAGGCTACTATCAAGGATTGCTCCCGCAGTCCCAGCGACAAGTATATAAGTAAATATATAGGAAAGAAACAAGTTGAGAAATTACCGGGAAGTAAAAGTTGGAGAGGGAGCGAGAGCGGGAAGAGGTGTAATTGGAGGAAGGGACAGCTGAGTGGAGGAGACACGTAAGGGACTGCCACATGTTGTCGCTTAGAGAGTCCCCCACAAACATTATCTTTTTCCCCTTCATTCTCTCCAAAAAGCCCTTCCCATCGAACCTATAATTAATTATCCTTTATTTAGCTGCTTTTTTTCTTCTTCTGTTGTTGCTTTCAAATTAATTAAATAAATGTCTACCATTAATTCAGCATGAGTGACTGATCTAAGCTTTATGGATTTTTTTTAGTTTTTATTTTTTGATGTATGATATAGTGAGAAACAAAGTTGTAAAAAACAATTTATAGTCAATGAAAAAATATTATCATACTCTTAAAGAAACTAATTTTATTACTTTAAATTTGTTAATCATTTTCATAAAATTTTCTCACTTCTTTTCTACCATTAAAAAAATAAAAGTTTCAATATTTTTTAAAATTCAAAATATTGTAAAATAGCAAAAAAAAAAAAAACTATTTTAAGTAATTTTTTAAAATGAAACTCATTTTTCAGGAATAATTCTTAGTTGCTCTCTATATATTTAAACTCACACGGTGAGGACAACAATAAGCTAACAAACTAAATATATGTACGATTTACCCATAACATCGAGCTATAGATGCACATGAAACCAAGGATTCTAAAAGACCCAAACATGTGACCTCATGTTTCGGATCTCCGCAATGACATCCTTAAATTGAGTGTTAACGAAAGAAGGACAGAGAGAGGGGGGCGAGAGAAAAAGCTTGGACATTCCTAGCCAGAAAGGGGCTTACAATAATCACATGACATGCCCACCATCGATTCCCGTTGGCCTTCACCATGTGCATGGTTCCCATTTTTTTTTTTAAAATTTTTTTAAAAGAAAAAAACACATCCAGGCAACCAGTTGTTAATAGAAAACTAAATGATTGAATTGAATTTTTAAAATTGGTGGGAATATCCGAAATGCTCACACTAATGCATTATCATGGAGTGAAGATGAAAGTTTGACAAAAAAACAAAGAAGACAAACAAAAGTTATAAGTTGGCAAAAAGAAGAAGGAGCTAGAAAGAGTTAACAATACCGTGGAAGCTGACAAGCAGAAGGTTGCCATCTATACTTGAGGTACATTTTATCAGCCCGGCCATTCTTCAGGCAATTGAATCCAGTTCCGATGAAGGGACAGTCCAGCGTTGCATCGTACAGAGGGTACGACTTGTCGACGACCCAGCTTCCGGTGAAGATATCGCAACCACCGCTGCTGTCCCGGTTGACATGGGCAGCGTGCATGTTTCTACGTACCCCATACGTAGAATGGGTCTGCGAGGCGATCAATATTAGAACGAGGAAAGGGAAAGAGCGGAGGAAAAGAGGCAAGGAGAGGGCCATGAATTTGAAGTCTTCGAGTTTATTTCGTGAACACCACAAATGTGATGATATTTATAGAGCGCAGATAAAAATTGTCTCGCTTTGTTTAATTTTAACCGTTAAAATTAATGAGGTTATTAGTGTGGGAGAAAGAAAAAGATGAAATAAAAACTGTACACAGGTGGATCCGGAAAATCTATGGAAAAATTGTCAGAGAAAAATATACTGAATCAACAAACTCTCTAATATTAATACTCAATTATATAGAAAACTTTATTATTAATTATCTTTACAATTCTATCTCTCTTTAATTTTCACAAAAATTAGATGGATAGAAAGGATGAATGCCTATATCGATTATAAGTCGTGCATTGAAGTTGCAAATCAAATATGGTTTGCTGAACCGTTTTTTCATTTATTTTGGATCACGACACAAAACTGAGTGGCAATTTTGACAATAAAAAATTTGTGCACTCACAAGCTATTCTTTTGACAATTTATATCGATTTTAATTTGTCCGTATATTTACATTATATTTTTTGTTTAATATTTTTAAAGATCGATTAAAATTGCATATAACTCTAATTTCTTTATAATAACAGTTCTGATTAACATACTAATTGAGCTCTTACTTCTCTATATTTTCGTAAGTATTGTTATAACTTTATCATCTAATACTAATAGAATGAAATGATAATGAAGTCTTAGATGTTTGGTCCTTGAATGAATACTGAATTATTGGCAAAGTGTATTATACTTTGACTGTCACTATTTGTTAAAATTCATTTTTCCTGGTAAACCTTATAATAGATAAATTTCTTATTGGGTTTAGTTACTACTATATACTCTGCCTCAGTTATAGATAAAGTCATAATTTTCTACAACTGAGAAATCCAGTTAACTATTGTAGTCCTTATTATGAACACACATCTTATAGTACTCTTTCGGTGGTCTATTTTTCTAGCAAAATTAGCATCAACATAAGCTTGCAATTTTAGTTTACTTTTTTTTTAAACATAAACATTTTTCTAGTAGTACATTGCATATATCTTAGTATTCATTTATTGTTTCTCAATGCCGTTTTCTTGGATTAAATATAAATATGCTCATTCCTCCATTGCACGAGCAATATTTGGTCTTGTATAGACTATGATATACATTAAGCTTTCAATGGTCAATGCATATAGAACCTCAACCATGTAGTTTTTATCTTTCGTTTATCTTTGGAGTTTACTCCTTTGATATTTTGAAGTGATTAGATAGAGGTGATCTCATAGACTTGACATCACTTAAGCCAAATTTATATAAGATCTCACAAATATATTCTATTTGAGATAATTGTAAGATACATTTCTATTGATCTTTACCAATCCTCATTTCAAGTATATGCTTCATTGCACCCAAGTCTTCTATCTGAAATTCATTGGATAACTATCTCTTCAACATGTTGATCTTTTTTTATATTTGTTTCTGTTATTAACATGTCATCAACATAAAGTAACAAAATAATGAAACTAAAATTAACCATTTTAGAGTAACAAAAATGGTCGGTATTGCATCTCGAGTAATTATTATCATACATGAAACTATTAAATTTCTTATATACCAACGTCGGGATGTTTGTTTTAAACCATACAAGTTTCTAGTCAAATTGCATACCGAAACTTTATTACTCCTTTATATGAATCCCTTTGATTATTTAATGTAAATCTATTCCTCCTAATCCTTATAAAAGAAAATTATCTTTATATCTAATTGCTCTAAATGTAAATTCTTTGTTGCTATAACGCTCAAAATTAATCAAATGATAGTTTGACAATTGAAGAGAATATTTTACTATAATCAATACATTCATTTTATTTGAAGCCTTTAACCACCAATATTGCTTTATATTTTTTGGAGCTATTGTACTCCTCCTTGACTTGGTACACAATTTGTTTTGCAAAACTTTCTTGTTGGCCAGTAGCTTTCCTAGTTTCTAAGTTTGATTGAATATAAGAGACTTCATTTCATCTTCCATTGCAAGCTCCAACTTCATTGCATCCTTTATTTGACATGCTTCATGATAGCATTTAGGTTCTCTCCCATTTGTTAGCAACAGTTAATTCAAGTACTTTTTATTTGGTACAAGCGGTTAACTAGATTTCCTTAATGTAGGAACTTAATCCTATGAGACATTATAAAGTTCAAAGTAAACATGTTAAGGGTCTATTGGACTAGAGGACTTTAATGTGTCTCGATCTTTATACAAAAATTTTTCATTAAAAATATCTTTACTTCTAATGATTTTCTTATTTTGGTTATTCAACATTTTTAACCAAATTTATTGTCCAATCAGGACTGCCCCCCTCAGTGGGACCTCAATATCACATGTCCATCCCATGGACTCTCAGTATCTCATATTTTCAAGCACAATAACAAAGCATAAAACTAACTCATGGGACAAC
Organism: Taxillus chinensis; assembly: GCA_023512835.1. Classification (NCBI taxonomy): domain Eukaryota; kingdom Viridiplantae; phylum Streptophyta; class Magnoliopsida; order Santalales; family Loranthaceae; genus Taxillus; species Taxillus chinensis. The sequence goes on from CM042092.1 coordinate 3,252,293, forward strand.
TCTATTAAAGAATAACAATTCTCGTGCATGTACTTAAATTCACAACACACATCAACTTGATTCAACAACATCTCGTTCTCTTATAACTTTTTCATTCTTTAAATTCATTATTTATTAATTATAATAGTTTTATAGCATTTGTAATGAACTCAATAAAGTTAAAATTGAGTTAAATAATAGTTAAAACATGAAAAGATAATCACATAACGCACTAAATATAACTACACTACATTTAATCCATACTAAAGTGACTGGCTAAATTTATTAAGTCAAGTTGGCTGATTAAATATTACTTTCAAATAAAATAATAGTTTCCTTGTACGCGTTTGTGTATGAATGTGTACAGGTGGACACGAGTATTGGACTGGAATTGTTCACCAAATCATCAACCAGATTGACGTGACAGATGATGTGTTTGGGGGCATGAAAATATCAATTGCGTTTGTAGCAGATGATGTGTTTAAATCAGTTTGATGAATTTTAGTTCCATTAATTTATGTCTCTATTGATATTTACAATTGTGAAAGATGACGTGCTTAATTCGGTCTGAGACAAATAGAACGTAGTTTTGAGAATTAAACTAATATTAAAAAATTGATTACGATGAACTTTGGTTTAGAAAATAAAGACGTCGGTTCAGAAAATAAAGACTTCAGTTTAGGAAATATGAACTTCGGTTGGGGAAATAGTCATTTCCCAAACTGAAATTTACTAAACTGAATTAAAGTCACTATATGTATGAGTTTTTGGGTTTCGTAAACTGTAATTTTTATTTCAAACTTCGAATGACCATATCTTCAGCGTAGTAGACCCTTTTTTTTATTTATAGCTATTGACGAGACTTACAACATCCAAACGCCCATAGGGAGTTTGCTACTCTCAGAATTACAAAAAATACACTCTTTCACCTTCAATTTCAAATTTTATGCACAGTTTTGAATTTTCTAAACTTATGATTTCTCAACGCACATATGTTTTAGTTCTCCAAATTTGGGATCTCTTGTGATACAGTTTCATGAAGTAATGTACAACATATTGTTTCATGAAGATAATGTAAATGCATAGAATAATACTTCATTTTGAGAAGTATAACTATTTTCTAAATTGAAGTTCATCGAACCAATTTAAACGCTATCATGTTTTTGCCTTTTGGCTGCATATTATTATGATGCAGCATATATGATTTTATAGCTACATTGGAGGCTTTGCTGGAATAACATATTGGACCTACATGTAGATCCGATTCTAATTCCGGTGGAATCATCTAGTTAAAAATATTAATTTAACGAATATAATTTTTTGTTGTAGTTGGCGCAAATCATCAACTTAATGATTAGACTCAAGTCGTCCATTATCAAGCCATCGACATTGCTAGTTTTGTCATCTTTGGTGGAGACATCGCCATTTCCATAATCAAAGTTATATTAGGTGGTAGGGACTCATGACAATCAGGTGGAGAGGGATCCAGAGTCGAGGTAGGCCTAATTGGAGGATAGGGTCTAATATCCTTTTGGAGCCTCTTCATGGCAATATGTAGCACGCCCATACGAGGTGAAGGAGACAATTATAGAAAATGTGTTTATAGTCTTTATTTTAATAAAATATTTAAAAATTGATTAAACCAATTATTTGGCAAGGTAAAATGTGACAAACTAAAATTTGTGAAATTCAAATTTATATCTAAATTTTAGTTAAGAAAAAAAAACTATATATATTACTCAAAATAAAGATTTCATTGCAAGTCTTTTGTATTTTTATTAAAACGATGTTACTTTGATAAAAAAAATCATTAATCAAAATATCGTTTATATTAAAATACAAAAAGGTCTATAATGCAGTCTCTAGGACTACAAGTAGCAATACTCATTAGTTAATGAATATTGAGATCATTAATAGTGCCCTTAGTTGATTCATGGATGCCGTAGAGGTTGATTTATACATATCGATTTCTTATTTTTCATCATTGTTATTTTTTAGTTGAACGGTAGAAGTTGATTTGTACGAATTGACTTTTTGTTTTTGAAATATTGACACTCGTAAAAATTTTATTTCATAAAAATGTTTGTTTTGTCTATTTTATATATTTGTTTTCAAAATATGATTATTTTCGAGTAGAAAAAACATAAAACTAAAAACGACAATTTGTTATTTTCATTCTTTAAGACCTAAAAAGTAAAAACAACTTTTTGTTTTTAATTTTTAGTTTTCAGTTTTATGTACTCAAAAATAGTTATCACGTTTTTGAAAATAAAAACAAAAATATCCTTAGATTCCAAAACAAATATTTGAAAACATGTACCAAACAGGCTAATAAAGATAAATTGGCGTATTATTAGAGTATTATTAGCTAAAATAAGAAAGAAATTTGGGAAGATAATAAAGATAAATTGAGAAATATAATAGTCAAATAAGAAATAAAAGATGTATTATTAGAGTATCATTAGCTAAAATGATACGATAATAAGTTAAATATAAATTTGTTTAACATTTTAGGTTGCTACTAATTGTGATGCTCTAATGGGGGGTATATTTATACAATGTGAGGTTGCAAATATTTCAGTCTTAAATTTTTTTTTAAAAAAATTTATTCTATAATAAAAATAGTATATAATTAAATGATAATATAATATATACTATTATTAATATTATATAAAAAATAAATAATACTACTTACTAATTACCAATAGTGTGTATAATCGATGAATAACTGATATGAAGATAATGAGAAACAAAAATAAAATTACAAAAAAATTATCATTGTCCACATCAAGCGATTCAGTTGCAAGCAACATTTTTCATAAAAAAGAAATTAGATACAGTAATGAGTTTCTACTGGTCACCCTTTCGGCCGGTCACTGACATCCCGCCTTTCCATTTCTGTGCCTTTTATAGTCGCTGGCCACAACCAGTAGCCGGTGGGGTCTTATCTGACCCCACCCGACTCATCACTGACAGAAATAATGCACACCGATCGCTAAGGGGCTTGGCATTTTGCGAGCAACACATTTGTCACCCTAAGCAACAAATGTGTATTTAAGTGATTTAATATCAAATTTATTTTTAGTATTATCACTAGTATGCACATAAGAAATACAACCAAATATATTCAAATGTGAAAGTTTAATGATCTTTTTCCTTCCAAAAATTTTCTAGTATTTTGAACTTTAGAGGTGTTATTGATCCATAATTGATTAGGTAAGCTATCATGTTTATTGCCTCTGTCTAAAATTATTTGGGCAACCCTCCATGTAGGCAAATGCTTTTAGCACTCTTAGTTAATATTCTGTTCATACATTTTACTATGCCATTTTGTTATGGTATCCCTAGCATAGTTCTCTCGAGTTCGAGCTTAATCTTATTCTCATAACAAATCGTTTAAACCTGATGTTTTCATATTCTCTACTATAATCAAAACACAACATTTCGATCATCAAGCTGGTTTTATTTTCTAATACCGCTTTCCAACTTTTAAATGTTTAGAATACTTATGACTTCTATTTAATGAAATATACCTATACTTTCCTATAATGATCATCAATAAATGGAACAACGTAGTGTTTACCTCTAATTGATGAAACTGTAGTTTGTCCTCGAACATCTATGTAAATTAACTTGAGCTTTGATTCTTTTAAAGTTTTACCTTTCCTTTTGAAATTTACCCGTTTCTACTTTTCAAAAATACAACTCTTACATAAATAAATATCTATTAAGTACATGACTTCTATCCCTTTTTCACTCATGTGACCAACTCTTTGATATTACAAATTTGGATCATCCTTACATTTTAAAATTGCAATAAAATAATTTCCATTCATAGTCGTGTAAGAGTTTCATGTTTTTTTTTACCTTATATAATAATCATGACTCCTTTTGAAATCTTCTAGGTGTCTCCAGTAAAAATTGACATGTAGCCATCATTTGTTAATTGTTTAATGGAAAATAAATTCTTCGGTACATGTTTCATATCTTTCAGTCCCATACAGATCCAATGAGCTTGATCTATAAAATTTATTGACCAATGATGTCACATGCTTGATCATTACCGGGGTATATCATCATTACTGGGGTATATCTTTTCTCAATTGTCTGAAACATAGTCTTCAAATATAATTCTCAAATGATGAGCCCAAACCATATAGAGTACACTTTTTCTCAATTGGCTAATTATTACCGAGTATATACTAAGTAGGGATGGCAAAATGAACCCGATCCACCCCAATTCGGATTGCCCCAACCTAATTTGACCCGTCCCGATAGGCCATAAAGTCTTGCCCAACCCGCTCTAACCTGAGATTTTTAAAGAAATATAGAGTAAAAATGTCCTTCCGACTCGACCCGCCTTGACCTGACCCACCCCAAACTGCCTAACTCCGGGTCAAATCGGGTCTGGTTTGGATCATATTATATATTTTTAGGTCTGCTACGGGTTGAGCAATACCCGGGCCCAACCCAACCTATTGCTATCCCTAATACCGAGTACATCACCATTCATATATTTTCATTTTCAAATGATGGCTCAAATACAAGGTTGTTTGACTATACTACAAAATTTCCAAAATTAGCCTTTTTAGGGCTCTAACCACAAATTAAGCCCACTCATAGTCAAAGGTCTCCATTCGATGCATACGTTGTCAAACTAATATTCTTATTTTCAAATATCTATTCCATCGTATGGGTAACTTCCAAAACTTTAAAAATAGATTATTTTACTTTTTCTACTATTGAAGTATAATAAAGCAGAATATATGGCGATTACCGAGGCATGCATGTAAAAAAGCTCTTTCATTGAAAGACTATTTCATGAACTATATGAAAATTGAAAAATTAATTCTTTATTCAATGATAGTCAAAGTGTTATATTTTTTTACAAAGGATTAAATGTATCATAGGAGAACAAACACTTTGATGTTCGTTATCATTTTGTGTGTGATGTTACTACTTGTGATAATATTATATTGTGAGCAAAATTAGCATTTATCATAATCCTACAGACATGATGATAAAGTCACTTGCCAAGTTTCAGTACTGCTTGAACTTGGTCAATGTTTGGTGATTACTCTTTGGGGTTTTATGACAGAAGTAGAGTATATACTTTGCTATTATTTGTTGGAGATTATTTTTACATCAACTGAGTTTGTGTTAAGATGGAGATTTGTTGAATAGTGACTCAAATTTTCATAATCATGACACTAATTGATAGTTTCATGTTTCACCGTATTTAGTTTATTTGTTTATGAATTCCCAGATCCAATACAGATCAGCTAACAATTTTCTATTTCTTCTAATTCTATTTATTTGTTTCTTTTTATAGAATTGTGTTTTGAGAGCATCATTAGAGTTAAGAAAATTAAAGAGATTATCACATGTTTTATATATGGTTATTGTGAAGCTTTTCTCCTATGCGCATGTTTTTTTTAACCAAATATAATACACAACAAATTTACTACGACACCATTTCTTTTCCAATTCATCTATTATACTTTAGCACAGTATTTTTTTATTTTTATTTTGTTTCTCTTCTATCTCATTCCTGGCTTATTTTTCAAATTTTAAACGAAGTTTTTGGTACAAAACATCTAAACATAAATGAATTTTAAAAAAAAACATTATTTTAGTAAAATTTAGGTACACAACAATAAAAGTTTCTTGATTATCTTCTTTTCATATCAAAGGATCGGAGTTTTCACATTAAAATTGTTGGTGTGTTATGCCTTATTTATTTATGCATGTTTATTTTGTTCAACTAATTTGTTAATGGATCAAATTGAGGTTGGGGGTTGTACGTTTTCCTTCTGAAACTAAAGTCTAATGTATGTTTAATGAAGTGTCTCATACATGATCACGTGGGGCCAAAAGGGATGTCTGGGTTTAATGGCGAATTAAGCTAGAGCAAAATTTTGTGTGCACGTACTCTTTTTCGGAATAAACCAAAGAAATTCAAGCACATCTACTCTTTTTTCCTCATGTCAATGATGTGAATTTAAAAGAATAGATTAAAAAAACAAAAATCAAAAGCTGAGATTGTAAAGAATTTCATTCCAAGTATCAGTAACCCCAGCGACACACCAATGGGTGCAGTCCATGGCTCGCCCAGGCAGCCCATAGACGGAAGGGTGACCGTCCTTGCGCAGCAGCGAGAGGAGGGTTATGTCCAGAAACACCACCGGCTTCTTGACGTTGCTCAACGCCTTCTTCATGACAGCCACCGACGTTGGCAGCCCTCCGGGATACGCTGGCCCGGATGTCGGATCTTCCTGCCCTTGGCATGTTGTTGCATTCGGTTCATTCCAATCCTTCCCACTGCTCATGTCAGCCCCACATGCACGCATGGTAACAACAGCAGGATATAAAATGCCAATATGTGATTTTATATAAATGGTGTCAACCTCGAATATATATATATGAGTGTATATATATAAAGAGAGAAGAGAAAGCAGAAATATGTGAACTTACACGTAATGAGAAGGAGAAATCCCTTGGAAGAAGACCTTTGATTTGGTTGGATCGATGTTGGCATCAACCCAACGAGCCCAAGTGGTCATGGCCTCTTCAAAAGCCACCGTGCGATCCACGTCTTTCAATATGTGCGTTCCATTTTGGATGAAGTCCCATCTGAAACAAACTCAATATAATAGATCGAATGAGTCCGTCACGGCCGTCGAGTACTTGTACATTAAAAATAAAGTTAAAAAAAAAGGATGAATACGCTGCGTAATATTCACTAAATTAAAATTTTCATTTTCCAATATGCATGGGGATTTTATTCAAATTTAAGAAGGGTTTGTGAAAGGATATTTTCATGTAGCTAGGTATAGGTGATGGGTTTGGATGAGCTTTTCGGGTTGACATGTTATATATAATAGATCTAATTACTATGATAAATGAGGCCCGACAAATGATGATTAGTGATATAAAAATAATATGTGAAATTGACACACGGTAAAAATGATTTAATTTATAAATGAGTAATATTGTTACGAAATTGTATAATCATTAAATAAGTCGTAACAGTATATGAGATCATTGAAGAGAAAACAAAGAAAAAAATCAGTCTTCCATTCAATTAAGATTTTATGACGATGTCTAAGTGGGTTGTACAAAATATTTTTGTTTATAATTTTTTTATTTTTTTTATTTTGTTGATCTTTTATGCTGTAATATGTAATTTATATTTCCAAACTGACCCCAAATGAATTAACCGGGGAGTTAAACCCCTATTTTGAGTTTTCGAGTGATAGACGAAGTATATATGTATTAGGGGAAAATTAATTAATAGGCTTTTTACTAAATAAGGGGAAAATTAATTAATAGGCTTAATTTCTTTACTCACGGTTGCTTAGGCCCCTTCCTGCCCCACCACTGATATGTGTTGAATATGAGCATGTCAATTCCTAGCCACGGTTTGCCTCCTTCAATAACCTTATTGAGCTTTAAGATTCTTCCTTTGGGTTCCGTGGCAATCTCCATCAAGAACATCGTTCGATGATAAATAACTTTCACATTATATTCCTGCAAAATAAATTGAAAATTTATACTCCAAAGTTATTCATAATTGTAAGTTTTACGCTTAATTAGCAGATAAAATAGTGGAATAGAAGATCTAGCCTTGTCCAAAATCTTTAATATATACTTTCTTTTTCAATGCTTGTTGTAATTTTAAATGGGCGATTTTTACGCCGATTTGAATATTTATATTTTATACGCCGATATGGTAAGTCGAGTGATTGGAAAATGAAAATGAGTGTGTGTGAGTGTGTAAAAGGTCAAAAGTAAGTACACAAATCATTTTATGAATGGAACACGTGAACCGACATAAAAAATTCTGAAGTTTTTTTTTTCACGGGCCTACTTTTATATATATTCAAAATATATATAAACACAAATACAATCTGTCATAAAAAGGTCAACAAGTGAACACAAAAGTCATTTTATGAATGATACACGTGAACCTATAAAATAACAATTTTTATACTACAAATAAAATTCTTATACATAGGCAAAGACCAGCTTATTATCATATTTTCTGAAAAAAAGTTTCTTTTTTCTTTTTAATTTTATGTATATATAATGCTCTACTCGATCGATTGTACGTCTTCTCTTTGAAGAGATCATCCGACTTTAAAGGATTCTTCTTCCATATATATTGCCTAGGAAAGAAAACTGAGGGCGGGAAAGAGAGAAGGGTACTTACGACGAGGGTGAATGTGGTGAGGTCGCCATGCATAATCAGTCTGTACTTGGGTTTAGGTACTGCAGTGTAGAGCATGCATACCAATGACGTCCACTGGTTCCGGCTCAGGGAGTCCCCAACAAACATTATGCTTTTTCCTCTTTGCGCTTCCAAAAACTTTTTCCCATCAAACCTGCCAAATGACATGCAATATATATATATATATATATATATATATATATATATATGTGAAGTATTATGAATAGATTAATATCATATTAATAATAACTAACTATTTGAATATCATTATTCTTACCAGGATATTGTTATTGTTTCACAGGCATACATATTTTGATTTATATGTATTCTATTTTTATTATTTTGTATTGAATTCTAAGTTCTGAAATCAATTTATGTTTGATCAATGTGTTTTAAAAAAGTTGTCGGACTTACATATAAGAGTAACTTGATAACTTTGTATCGGCTTTACTATTCTCACACACACAAATCTAATTTGTTTTCTTTTAGTGGTTAACTTACCCCATGACTATTTGAGGCAAGCACTTAACAAGTTATATATATGTTATATATATAAGGCAAACGATTATTAAAATACTGTGCAACCGGTGAGCAATGATAGGAGCTGCAAGTCTGGTGGTCACATGAAGAACGAGGCAGCAGGATAAGAATCTTTGTCACAGTCGCCACCAATGAACCGATAGAAGCAATGACTCACGAGACAGCTCTGTTTAGTTTAAATAGAAGGCAAATTTTGCCGCCACCAATGTGACGTCCCCATAAAAGTGTGGGGCCACCACGCTCACATGTTCCGTCACTGTCCACTCCAAACGCCGACACGTGTCCCACGGCTATACATAGAAAATGTAAACAATTTATATAATTATTTTTTAAAATATATAGACTTGTGTGAGTGGCCGGCCGCCGTTATTGGTCGAGACCCGATGGAAGATCACCGACCGGGCGGTGCTCCAAGAATTAATCAAGATTATTATTTTTGATTAAACAATCAATATATGCTCTCTTCAAAAGGGTGATTATTAATTATATATGACACCATGAACACTGAACTGGCCACCGAGCCACAGACAGGGTGTGATGAGATTTCGGATCACATTATGCTTGCAACCATTAATTCACATCCTTTACAACGATTTTGATGGTCACTTTCGACTTCAATATGTTTTTCAGTTTTTAATTATTTTTTATTTTTACATGTGTCCTTGAACAAACATATATGTTAGGCGAGACTATGGAATCAAAATTGCCCAAAAAAGTAGACATTGGATCTTTCAAAAGCATAAAATATAACGTACGTGTTTCTTCCCTTTATCTCTTAACAAAAGACAGCTTCAAAATGTTACATATATACGTCCGTAAAATGTATTTCCTCGTTCAGGCTTCCTTGGCCTATCTGTTTCATGAACATGCCTCAAAGATGCATCATCGTTTATCTTTGTTTTTTTTATGGACCATAAGATATAACCTATGCCACGCCATATGGTTCGTTATGACGGATTGATAATTTTGGAGGTTTAATTTAATTAATTTTGATAAAATAATTCTTAAAGAAACGAAGAAGTACTTAATTATATATATAGTGTTGGATCTTAATTAGATAAATTTCAAACTTCAAAACTTCATCTTAAACATCCTACAATTTAGGGGCAGCTGGCAAGTCAATCAATAACTTGAAATATCACACATATCCAATGAGTCTAAAACAATTAATTATTTCCACATTTAAAAAAAAGGTAACTAACAATCTAACAATGTGAATGATGTATGATTAATATGAATGACCGATTGAGTGTAAATCATGGCCAATGTCTAAACTGTTTGATTAGAAGAAGAACAACAAAACCCAAATCAAAATCGAAACTGAAACCAGTCAATAAGCTGCATGGAGACGTACATACCTTCGTAAATCACAGCCGTAGCGGGCCGGTTGCCACCTATACTGGAGATACTGTCGGTCGAGACGGCCGTTTCGGAGGCATGAAAACTCGCGGCCAATGAAGGGACATGCGGCGGAGTCGAACAGCGGGTAGGTCTTGTCAGCTACCCACCTCCCCTCAAAGAAGCAACTGCTGTTCTTCGCAGCCGCAGCCGCAGCCAAAACCCCCTGGCTGATCAGGACGGCGGCGACCGCAATTACCATGTACGAGGAAAAAATCATATAATAATCTCCCATGTCCCTCGGGTTTGCCGTCGATCGTTTGTCGATTCCTACCTCCTCCTGGCCTCCCCCACGAACTTATATATATATATAGCGTGAGAGCGTAAAGGGTTTTGAAGGGTGTTTTGTTTGGTTGTCACCGCGCGTGTACCGATGTTACTTGTTGCGTGAGCGTGCACGAGTCAATTTGATTGACGTTTAATGTTTTTTTTTTTTTTTTTTGGTAATCCAACATGGTTGACGTTGGTGTTTGAGAGGGATCGTCGGATCGATATTAATGGACAGGGTGTGAGATTCGGGTGGGCACGATTTATTAGGTAAATAAATTTATTATTTGAGCATCGCATTTTAATTTTGCCACAAAATTACCTTCCTTTCTGACATCAGTCTATTAACTGTTTTTTAACCCTACGTTTCCATAATAGTTAAAATAACATGGGGCTATGACACGAATTTAGCTCTTTATTACTTTATATTTATAATAATAATTTTAAATTTATTATTTCAATATTTTTTAATAACATATTTCATATATTTTGTTATGTTATAATTTATTTATGTTAAATCACCATAAAACAACTTAGCACACATATGTAAGTACTAATAGCAATAACATTTTGTCAATAATAATTATTGTTTTATTGGTTTGTTAATAATAATTATTGTTTTGTTACGTGTGCGCGCGCCGTGAAATCAAATATAAAGACTACTCATAACCGAACTTAATTAATATAGGAAAAATTATGTAAACTACTAGAGCATTAAACTTAACTTAATAAAAATAATAAATAAATATTATGCCTAGGTCACCCATTATTCCATTGAAAAATATATAAGATGACTAAATATTTTTGCCCGGATGATTTTATCGGATTTAAAATCGGATCTATGTGTCGGTCTAACATGTCAATCTAGTGAGGCATCCAGTGTAGCTAAAAATCATCATTACGAAAAACCAAATGGATAACCAAATGGCGAAAACAAAACAACATTTAAATCGGTTCGGTTTAAAAAATAATTATATTATGAAAAACCAAAGTATTATTATATGAATTAAACATCTGCTAAATAGATGCAATAACATACTAAAAATCAAATCCCAAAGAGTTGATGTAGTAAAAAAAAATGTAATAATTTGCTAAAAATCAAGATTTAGAGGTGTAGAAGGTCATTTTTTGGAAATTTGAGAGCGACAGCAACCCCCTATGGGGTTTATATGCTGTAGCTCTCGTCGATAGCTACAAATAAAAAAATAGACCTAAAATGGTCCCTTATACGTAAAGATATGATCATTTGAAGATTTCACATGAAATTACAGTCCACTAGAGATAGCTACAATTCATCATAGAACCCAAAAACTCGTAGGTAGTGGATAATTTAATTCGGTTTGATGATTTCGGTTTGAGATATAGTAGGTTTTCCCAAACCGAAGATCTATTTTTCGAACCGAAAGTCTTATTTTTTGAAATAAAGTCTTTATTTTCCGAAATGAAGTTTTATTTTCCGAACCAAAGTTCTTATTTGTTGAACCGAAGCCCCTATTTGTTGAATCAAAGACCTATTTCCTAAACCGAAGTTCTTATTTCCCGAACCGAAGTCCTATTTTCCTAACCGAAATCTTTATCTTTCAAACTGAAGTCTTTATTTTACGAACCGAACTTTCCTGAACCGAAGTCTTATTTTTTTGAACTGAAGTAAACATGTCATATTCCTTGAATGCAACAATCAACAAAGACAGAAATTAAACCAAAATTCATCAAACCGATTTAAACACATTATTTGCCACAATGCAATTAATAATTTTACATATGCAAATACATTAGTTGTCACGTCAATCCGGATGATGAATCCGGTAAATAATTCTGGTTGAATATCAGAGCCTATATGAGACTAGCTAGGTACCATAGCCATGTAGTATATGAGATTTCGTTACCTTTATTATATAGAGAAAAAATTATTAAAAAGTTTCACATTTTTGCTATGTAAGCAGGCTGGCCTTGAGGGCAACCTTAGGCCCCCCTCCAAATTGATCTAAAATGAGGGTCCCATCTGACACTTAGCTGAATGCATAGGTTTTCACTATTAACCCAATTGAAAAAAATTGTTTCTTTTAAATTTTCTCTACATTTCCACCTGTAAGCCCAAATGCTTATTATATTTTAGTATTTACTTTTTTGAATTCTAAATTAAACTATTTATAAAAATGAATCATGGCTTTCATTTTCAACCATGCAGGTAGTAAAGTGACAAGTTTCCACCTCATAAATTTTTGATTTGTTCCCTTGAAACGCATGTAATGGCATATACATAGTTCTTCTGTAATTAATTATGACTATTTAATTGTTACAATATTTAGTGGATAAAATCGTTAAAGTTGTCAAATTAAGCATTGTTATTTTATCTCAAATAATATATATATATATATATATATATATATATATGCATAGTTTTGTATTTAATTTTGAAAAGATCTTGTCAATTATTATTTCACTGAATATTCTTTTTTTAATTGAATTAAGTTTGCATTAAACTCATGCATGCAATTCAGTTACTATATATATATATATATATATATATATATATATATATATATATATAATCCTAACTTGAAAAGATGATCAACTATCTTAAAATAAGCAAAATTAATATGAACAGTCAGATTTCATTTAAATTTGATCTAATGGTTTAAAATAATTATAATTAATTGGTTTTTAAAAATATCATCTGGACGGAACAAAGATGCGGTACATAGGGTTTATATTTACAATGGGTGGTATTTTTAAAAACCAATAAGGTCAAATAAGAATATATATATATATATATATAATCAAATAAGAGCTGACTCATAGAGTAGGCAAGTAAGACTAGTGGCTTGAGTTCTAAAATTTGACCTAAAAATATAACTTCCATCTCAAATTTGGCTAACAAATAAGGGCATTCACTCAGTCGCACATATAGAAAACATACATCAACTCTCAAAAATTATTTTACTTACTGATGAAAACAATAATTTATATCATTATGTTATATTATGTTGTATTTTTTATTATATTTTCTTTTAATTTATAATTTCAATAATAATATATGTTTTAAAATTTAATGTTATTTTTACAATTCTAGAAAAATAATAACAATAAGAATATTAATAATTTAATATATAAATGTAACTAATTTTATTATTTTAAAATGTTAGGAGATAAGGGCCCAAACTTATATTTTGTCACGAGCCTCCTATATTTCGGGGTCGCTCCTGTATGTAAGGTTGTATGAATTATATTACTAATAATATTACTAATATCAAATTTATAAAGTCATAATTTTAAGTTACATATAATAAAAATATTTATTATAAATTATTAAATTTGTAAATTCCCATGAAGGATATATTATTAAATTAATGTAATTTATTATAGATCATTAAATTCATTTTTGTCACGGAGTGTATTATTAATTGATATTTTTATTACATCTTATTAATATAATTTTTTATAATAAAAGTATTGACATATTGAATTATCCATTGTCATATTTAAATACATAATTTAATGAATATGCATGTGATAAATAAAACTATATTGGATATTTGAATTCGATGGCCAAAAGCTATAATTATAAGCTATATTAATTTTCTAAGATTTTTCAAATTTAAAGAATCATTTTATATTCATTAATGCCTTATTTTATTTTTATTTTTTCTTCTCTCCTCCTTTTCTCTTTTCTCTCTCTTACCTCTCTCTTTTGTTTTTCAAATTTTGAAGATAATAACAGCTAATTCAATATCGATACAATGAGAGCATCTTCAATATTCTCCCTATATAGTTTTCTACCCAAGTCAATTATGTAATTTGGTTGCTTCAATTGTGACTGTAAATGTTTCCTAAATTAGGTAACTCACTAAGAGTATTCACATTAACTTTTCTATATACACATTTTCCCTATAATTTAGGAAAAAATTCTAGGGTTTTGATTAAAATAATCCTCTATCAACTTACCTTAAATATGATTTTGAGATGGAAAATGAATAATGAATTCTTATATTTAGGGAAATATTATTCATTCCCCAAAAGTTTTTCATATAATTTTTATATCGTTTTTGACTCATGATTTTTTGAATGCCTATAATAAGTAGAAGAGAGATAAAAAAAGTGATAAAGAAAAAATATAGGAATATTATTTTAATACAATTGAGAAATTTTAGGAAAGGGGTTATAGAAGGTTGTTCAAAAATGAGTAAATTTTAGAATAAAATTTTAGGGAATATCATTTTTAGCTAAATTTTAGGGGAAAATATAAAGAACTCAATGTGGATGCTCTAACCTGCTATATATATAGGGAGGTTTTGCCACTCCCTAAATGTATTTTATCAATATTTAATGCAATGAAACATTAATTATTATATCAAAATAATAATTATTTGAATTAAAATTTAAAAAATAATACAATATTATGTAATTAACTAAAGTAAAGAGTTTGGTTAAAATAAATCATTAAAAATAGCTTTTAACTAAACTAGGGAGTGAATTTTAAGTAAAAATGCTCTAATACTTTATCTTATTAAATTCATTTTTTATTTATGATATTAAATCTTTTTATTAAATACAATGTATTATTAAACATAACATTAATAATGTTATCATCTGCTTTTATTGGAGCTCACCACTACCTCTTAAAATAATTAATAAAGAAGTCTCATTGAGATAAACTTTAATTTATACTTAAAAGTGATGAAAATAAAAATAATTTTAGAATCACCACTAAATAAGGATGGCATCGGGTCGAGTCGGGCCCAGGTACTACCTGACCCATGCAAAGTCCCGACTTGAACCCAAAAAATTAAAATGAAATAAAAAAAACTAGGGGACAAATTCATATAGGTATCATCTCCTATATGAATTTTGGCTTTTAATGGTGTTCTGTGTGTTTTTCATTTGTGGTAATTAGTTATGACCGATTAATGAGGGTTGGAGGCTGTTAGGGTGTCTGTCGTGGCTAGGGGTTGTTGTCTATCTTGCGTCCATATTTTTCGTGTTAGTTTCACAGTAGAATTTCATGGAGAATCATATGAGGACTTGTTGGGAGTTAACATAACTTTCAAGTAAGGCTTTTGTGACAAATGTTGAATATTTGTGTTTACTCTTTGTTATAAGAATTGTTTCTATTGGTTATGAAATAATGTATTTGTTGTATATTGAGGTGCCTATGTGCCTATATTAAGGTGTCTGTGTGGCTGTGGTTGGGATGCTTGTGTGGCCGAGATTAAGGTTGAGGAAGTCATGTGGTTTGCTTGTGTTTTGTTTAAATTATGAGTACCCTGAAGTTGAAAGGTTTATTATGAACTCTATACATGATTGGCATGATACTGTACTCATTGACAATGTCATGTAAACATGCGATTATTGTGATTATTGGGGATACATTATTCTTATTGAGCTGTGGTTGTTCACCTCTTTTGTTGTGATTATTTCATTTTAGGGACCTATATGCGTTAGGCGGGACACCAAGGTGGAGACTCTAGTTTATTATTTTTCTTTGTTCTCACTACATTGAGTCGTTTGAGATACTGTTGTAACGCTATGTGGGAAATGATGTAAAAAAAGTTTTAAATTACTTAATAAACATGTGGTTTGACTTGTGGACATTTGTTATATGTGTTTGTAGTGTACTATGTGACCTTTTGGTTTAGCATGACTCCTTGCCCCACTGGATGGGTAAGGGGAGTTATGAACCGGTTTCCTTGAGTTGGAAATCCGGGGTGTGACATATAACCCCACGACCACAAAATATTCAGGATAAGGGAATACCATGTTGGATCCCATTTTGTCCGAATTGGATGCACATGCTCAATTCTTTTTTTATATACACCCGCTCGTTTCTAGTATCATTTTGCACAAGTCGATAAAGAGCCACAACTACCAACGAGCCAATCCCAGGTGATAGAAAAACTCAATATATATATATATATATAATAATACTTAAAACAAACAAACAAGCAAACAAACAAATAAACAAATAAATTAAAAAAAAACACTTCGATTCGAGTTGAGGGAAGCTTCAGGACAAACTTTGGTTCGAAAGGACGATTTAGTTCGAGAAAAGGCTTCTATTTGATACTTCAATTTTAAATATGACTTCAGTTCGAGATTTAGCCCTCCATTTTTTGAACCAAAGCTAATCCTTGTGCTATTACTTCGAGACATTGGTTCAATTCGATATATGTCTCTCCATTTATAGAACCGAATATGCCATTGCTTCGAGACTTCAGTTCAATTCAAGATTTGCCCCTCCATTGCTCGAACTAAAGCTAATCCTTGCGTCTACTTTGAGACTTTGGTTCAAGATTTGGCTTGACATTTCTCGAACCAAACCTAATTCCAGGGGCAGAGCTAGGAATTTAATCTAGGGGGGGCCAAGAATTGGGGAAATTGTTTTTATGAGAATAAGAAGATTTATTTCGGAGTAAAGGCTCTGATGAATTTTTTTTTATAAGACTGAAGGAATTTATTCGATGGAAATAAGAAAGGTTTTGATCGGAAAACCGATAAAACTAAGGAGTAGATGTCGAATATTAAATTTTGTTAAACTATTATATATATATATATATATAATGGAGCAGGAAAATATATTGGTACGTACCTTCTTACTGTAGTTATTTAGTGGCATTTCACCATTGGCTCTGATAGGGAATAATTATCCAATCGTTTCTTTGATAGGCTCTAATAATTACGCTCAATTAGTATCATTTCTATTCCATGGATAATAACTAATATCAGATAGGGTAATGGAGAAACTTAACTTCCAAGGATACGTGGCGTGATAGGATATTGACCAATTCCAGCCTACCAAATATCATTTCTCCATTACATTTATCTATTAGAGCCATAGTGAATTAATAGTCACGCTTACCCTCCCAAAAGAGAACTCCTGTGCCCCTTAATGTGTGTGTGTCTATATATATATATATATATATATATATATATATATATATATAAAGTTGGGGGGGGGGGGGGGGGGGGGCATGGCCCCCCTAAACATGATTGGCTCCGTCACTGCCTAGTTCCTGTGTCATTATATCATAGATTTGATTTGGCATGACGAGATGTGTAAATTTTAGAAGTAAAAGGATCAATACATAAATAAACACTTTAGGTGAGAGGGTATTTGATAAACACACACAGGATGTCTACTCATCCATTCGTTGAACCCATTCAACTGACGAGCTAACCTTCTCACTCAAAGTCTGCTTGCTTATTGAGTTAAAGAGCTCGCACTCCATTTGTAAGTGAGTTATTCTAATCATCTGATGAACTAGGACTTCTTATTCGCAAGCTAGCTCGTGCGTGCGATAGTAAACTATTAAAGGCAATTTTTCAATGTTAAAACCCTTCTATGAGCTCACTCAAATGAGATCACTCTACGAGAACTAACGATCACAACTAACTATACTGGTGGGAACAACAGTAACTATTATAATTATGCTTTCAAGGTTTTATAATTTCTTATTACATAGTCTTTATATCTTATATGCAAAATCAGAGACAATCAAGTTGGATGATTAGAGGACCTAGGCGATGATCATGGACACGAAAACTAATAAGAAATGCCTATGAATATGCCTAATGAATGTTTGAGTTATTCACCCACCAAAGTGAATAGCCACAAGGTAGCATAGCTTGGGCGTTAATGCCATTGGATTTTCCACTATGATAGCCTAGTATTGTTGCTACTAAGTGAGATACATGAGGAAATAACCACCCTATATGAGCGGTGCCACCTATATAGTTTTATAGGCCCATTTTTTTTCTTTAAGAGAATTCTCAATTAATGAGTCCAATATGAATTAATGCCATGTTTTAAAATAATTTTTTTTAATATTCAAATACAAATTAGTCTAGTAAATAACTAGGCACCTAAGATAATTTAACATTTTATTTCTATTTTATGGCTTGATGTTTTATGGTAAAGTGTATTAAATATTATTAGTTAACTCGTCACACACAAATGCTGTGTGTGCAAGAGAAAACTTAACTCCTAATAACATTGGAATATATAATTTTTTTATCTCATTTTCATTTGGCTTGTATTAAGATACACACTCACTATTATCGTTAAGCATATATTTTCACTTACAAAAATAGCATATTATAATAATCATTTACAAACTATTAAAAAAATAAAATTTTGTGCACATGATATCTAGTTCTAATGTTTTAGAAAGAAAAAAACCCAAACCAACCAAATTAGTATTTTTTTATAATTATATAGATAATATGAATGGGGTAGCAAAAATTTTGTGATTAAATTTATTTATCTGTTTTTAATGAAATTTGTAAGAATAAAAATATAGAATAAAGTGATTCAAATTAGTATCACAAGTGTAAAGACTCGTACTTGTGCGAGGTTGGAATAATTATCCGCAGTGTGACCCTTAACGAGAACATTATGACTGTGAGTGGGCTTAGGTTGTGGTTCGAAATTTTCGTAAGGGTATTTAAATATTTTGAGTTGATAACGATTACAAAGTCATTATTATAATATAAGTATTTTAATATTTTAAGTTTTATTTATTTATTTATTATTATTATCATTACTAATATAATTATTTTAATATTTTAAGTTTATTATTATTGTAATATTTTTTATTATTATTAATATGATTACTTTAAGGTTATTATTATTATTATAATCATCATAATATTATTATTATTATTATTAATGTTATTTTTATTAATTTTAATAATAAAAGAATAATATATTGATTAATATAAAAAGGAAAGCTAGGGTAAAAAATACTATGTGATGTTTGTTGTGTCTTACATAGAGTCTGGTGAGGGAAGGAGGAGAGGTTTTAAAGCCATTGTGTTCTATCGGTCCCTCAAATCTAGATCCAGATAGGTAATTCTAGATTTCTTATTGTTCTATTTCATGAGTGCAAACTATCAGACAAAATTACATATTCAATTTTAATACTATTTGGTAATATATATACATAGATACACGTATATACAGAAGCGTTTTATATACCCGAACGTAAGCTACACACTCGCTCTGGCTCTGCAAAAGTGATCAACAAGGATTACTAATATATATGCAAAAGCTTCATTAGGCATTGTGTTGTCCAAGCGACCGACTGAAATTCTTGTATATATATATTTATACAAAAGCTTGGGTGTTAATAATGGTTGAGTTATTACATGTCAGTGAATATAAATATATATATATATACATGTATATATTGACGATTCCCTCACCCACCCCTTTTCCTTCTTGGTCAAATCAAAATTTTCATTCCCGATTCCAAATGCAATTCCTGTTCCAACCTTTTTGATCAAATTCTTTCTTATTTACTAATTTTAATTATTATTAATATTAGGATAACCATGCATGTTGGCTTGGTTTCTCCAATCTTAAATTATTACTCAACTATAGCCTAGTAGACAATAGAGGGGTTCTAGTGCCGCCCCATGTGTGGTGGCTAGCTAGTTTGACATAAAAGCTTGTCCTTGTGGGCTGGTCCAATTCTTCTGCTTTAAATGTTTTATAAAGTTGTTGTATTGAATACTGATTATTTGAAATTACTATTTATTGATTAGATGTGTGGAATTGGTGGTGGAGTTGGTTGGGTTAACCGCATGTCCCATATAGAGCTGGCAAGAGGCTGTAGGTCCCCTATGTGGCTGGTTAACTCAGGTCTCAGGTCTCATATGTGGTGAGTTGTCATCAAGAATACTACAACTCCCACATATGGCTATCTGTAGTGACTGAGATCCTTGGAGTTGGATGTGGGAATCCTTTGAATGGTTGAATTGTTTGGTGTGTACCCTTAATGAATGAAATGTATGTGCGTGATGTCATATTTTGTGATTGAATGTAAGCTTGCTATGATAGAATAAGACACTGCACTAGTACAAACATACATTGATCCTGTAGACTTAGGATTCCATATTTTAGGATAGTGAGGAGATAGAGATCACCTACTGGGCATTCATGCTCATCCCTACTTTGTTGATATGTTTCAGGTATCAACTAATTCACTAGAGGCTGATTCGAGGCTAATTGTTATTTATCTCATATTTTGTCATAACTTGGCTTAAGGATTTTGTATAACATAATTGATTTTATTATTTGAATATCCGAACGAGAATCTGTGAAAGTTGTATTGGATTTATAACATGACTCTATTATTAAGAAATTATTTTCCTTAGTTTCATGGCATGTGGAAATGTACAGGAATACATCTGATGTATGATTATACAGTTACATCTCAGACAACACCCATTATGTAATCCATATCAGTGCTAGTCACCAACCCATTGACCCTTCAGGTGCATGCATGAGGAAGTCACACTCTTAATTCCGGTCTTTCTGGCATTTAGGGGTGTGACAACAAGATTTTCCAATATATAATTTAGAAGTTTAGTTACATTCATCTTTATATATTAAATTTAAGATGTTAAAATATGATTCAAAGCTTAAACCAAAAATCTTTTCACATTTAAATTTATTAATTGAAATATCAACCGTTAAATTTCAAATGCGGGATTAATGGTATATTTAGTTAGACTTTTTCTATTATAGCTCTAATAGATGTTTGGGTAAAAAAAGGTTATTTTCATCGAACAAAGTTATTTTACTTTAAGCTATTTTACTCGAAAACCAAAACAACTCAAGAATTTGAAACTATCAAATTCTAGGGTATGTTTGATGTTGTTTTTGGTTTTTTTATTTTTAAAAAGTGATTTTAGAAACTGTATTTGAAAACTATTTTCCGATAAAATAGCTATACTTTTTATGTTTGGACGTTGTTTTTTGTTAAAAATGAAAAGGGGGGGGAGAGAAAATAACAAAAACATGTTTTTAGCTTTATGTGTTTGAATATCACTTATTTTTTTTAAAATAAAAACATCCTCCAAATAATAATTAGATAGTGTTTTATGTATTAAAATACAAAAAACATATTTTGGAAATAGCTACCAAACATGCTCTAGAGTCTATTTAGTGTAAATTTTAATTTTAATATTTTATTTTCTATTGAAATTCATGTTGAATTTTAATTTTAAAATTATATTTGTTGATAAAAAAATTATTTTAAAAATTAAAATTAAAATTAAATCATTTAAAAAAATAATATTATATTTTTTCAAAATAATTTTTTAAAAAAATGAAAAAATTATTTGAATTCAATTGATTTAAAAAAAGAAAAACTTTTTCGTAGGTACATCGTATAGGTAATTCATATAAAAACACTCTTTCTATAATAGAATTGATATGAATAAAAAAATTAAAAATAAATTAATGTCCAGCAACAATAAAATTAAAGTTTGATTTATTTGCAGTTTATCAGCATAATGGAGCATCATGCTAGAATCAATTTTAAAAGCCATCCAAATGATATTAAAGTTTTAAATTATCTATTATCATTCCTACCAAACACACTTGGTTTCCAGCATTATGCTAGAATCAGTTTAAAAACCATCCAAATGAAATTAAGTTTTAAATTATTATTATAAGTTAAATGAAATGCAATAGCAAAATCAAGTAGAGACATATCTCAAAAAAATCAAAACATAGAAAGAATACAAGATTTTAGTCAAAAACTAAAGACAAGAAAAATTATGGTCAGAGTACAAATTTTACTATTTTGTGAGAGCGATGAATATATGACTTATGGTTTTCTTACCGTTCGGCCGTTACTAGCAAACGCACTTGGTTTGCCGCATCTGCCTCCATCCGCTCCGTCTTCTACTCCTGCCCTAAGCCTCCTCGTCGCTGCCGACTTGCCGCCGTCGCCTCCACCAAATCGGATCCTCTGCCGGTTTAATCGCTCTTAGGACTCACATTAGGGTGTCGATCCCGGAAAGAGTCTCCGGCGTCCATCTTGCCTCTATCTCCGTCTTCCAACATCACTCCTGGTTGCCGCATCTGCCTCAGTTGTCATCCCACGCCGGCTCTGCTGCATCCTAATACAATCCCACGCGAGTCGTCTGGTGAGCCGTGAGTGTGCATTATTATTATTATTAATTTTTTTTGTAATCTCTCTATTATTACTATTACAGTGACTTGAGATTCCTTGGTAAACTCACGAGAGGAGGCATTTTTAGGCACAAGTTTTCCCGTTGCTAGAGGGAATGGGAATGTACTGGAGTGTAAAAAATGCCCAGACCGCGTTAAAACATAGATTAGAGATTAGGAGTGACGAGGAATGCTTTTATGCTGTTTGAGAAATAATTATTATGATTATGAAGTGCTATATTTTTATTTAGGATGGGTCACTCTAATCATTAAGAATGACTCTAATATTAGAAATTATATGATTATATTGATAGGAATGCTTGATTTTTAATAAATTTTCATAAGTAAGAAAATTTTATTAAAAATTTTGATTTTTAATAAATTGCAAAGCATGTGTGGTATATATAACTTTTCTATACATGGTACTCTTTGTTTGGCTTTGGTTCGGGTGCCCAACTATGGCGGGTTAGCATATGATGTCAGGTTAGAAATTAGAATTGGTTGGTTAAGTGTATACAGTGGATATTAAAAGCATAGCCCAAATTAAAAGAAGCCTTAACCATCCTGGCTATAATCGCAGTTCATAAACCAAGCAATACGACATTGTATTGTGTTCCTTGATTAATTAGTCCCGTTTAAGTTGTGGTAGCAACTGAAATGAATACCTCTAGCTTGAAAAGTAATTACCATGTAGGATGAACTTCAATCAACTTAACCTTTCCTTTATTGTACATCCATGTCCTAAAGTACAGTTAATCGAATATTGGCTGGTCCTAACGTCAACATCGTGGCTTGCCATCTCGGCCATTTTATTAACATTATGATTAGATGGGTTGATTTAACTTTTACTCGGTTCTGTTTATTTTCATTGATATTTGTATTTAAAGTTTCTATTTTAGGCGATATTGGTTTTAATATATTCATATATGTTTGAATGCCATCAGCTTCTGTTTGAATCAACCTATAAAGCTACTATGGCATCTGACAAGGAGTCAGACCCTTCTCTTGGCTATCTTACTCGCAAAGAGACTGAGGTGAAGCTCCCTCGACCCACTCGTGTAAAGAACAAAACCCCTGCTCCTGTGCAAATTACTGCAGAGCAAATCCTTCGGGAGTCCCATGAATGCCAGGAAGCACAGATCAGACCCCCCAAGCAGAAAATCACTGACCCCACTGAGCTTGCTGATTACCGCCTTCGCAAGCGCAAGGAATATGAAGACCTAATTCGCCAAGTCCGTAGGAAGACAGGTGTTTGGATCAAATATGCACAATGGGAGGAATCACAAAAGGATTTTAAACGAGCACGCTCAGTGTGGGAGCGTGCAATCGAAGTTGATTACAGAAACCATACTCTATGGCTAAAATATGCTGAGGTGGAGATGAAGAACAAATTCATAAATCATGCAAGGAATGTCTGGGACCGTGCAGTTACCCTACTTCCAAGGATTGATCAACTGTGGTACAAGTATATTCATATGGAAGAGACGCTTGGGAATGTTGCTGGGGCACGTCAGATTTTTGAAAGATGGATGAGGTGGCAACCTGACCAGCAGGGGTGGCTTTCATACATAAAGTTTGAGCTCCGGTATAATGAGGTTGAGCGAGCAAGAGGAATCTTTGAGAGGTTTGTTCATTGTCATCCAAAGGTTGGGGCATGGATTCGGTTTGCAAAGTTCGAGATGAAGAATGGTGAGGTCGCAAAGGCAAGAGATTGTTATGAGAGAGCGGTGGGGAAATTGGCAAATGATGAGGAGGCGGAGCAGTTATTTGTAGCATTTTCGGATTTTGAGGAGTGCTGTAAGGAAACAGAGAGAGCAAGAGCCATCTATAAATTTGCATTGGATAATATTCCAAAGGCACGTGCAGAGGATCTGTATAGGAAATTTGTGGCTTTTGAGAAGCAAGATGGGGATCAGGAGGGGATAGAGGATGCAATTGTGGGGAAAAGGAGGTTTCAATATGAAGATGAGGTTGGGAAGAATCCACTTAACTATGACACGTGGTTTGATTACATCAGGTTGGAAGAAACTGTGGGGAATAAAGGGAAGGTTAGGGAAGTTTTTGAAAGAGCAATTGCAAATGTCCCTCCGGCTGAGGAGAAGAGGTATTGGCAGAGATACATATATTTGTGGTAAGTATCCAAGTGTGAAAATACTGCTTTTTGTCCTTTATTTTTTCCAAATCTTGTTTTACAGTAATCAATTATTATTTGCATTTTTGGTCAGTATCTTGGTGTGAAAATGTTTGTTCATGTCCGTTATTATTTCCAAATCCTGTTTTCCAGCTATTTATTATTATTATTTTCTTTGTTATGATTTAAGGATTAATTATGCCTTATATGAAGAACTTGATGCACAAGATATGGAGCGAACCAGAGATGTGTACAGGTATATATCTGCATTACTGAAAATAAATATATTGGTTTCCTTTATAAATTTGTATTTGTGCATGGTTACTTTTTCAAGTGTCATTAAAACAAGTAAGCGTCAAAACTATGAATTTTTATAATTTAAATTTTGATTTATTTTGTCCGTTACTTAAGTTTTACCTTCAAGTCTTGCATGGATACCCTCATATAAGAAACAAAGTTATTGCTGGAGAAAAAAAAAAGATCATAGAGGGGGAGGCATAGGGTTGCTTTTTATTGGTGAAAGGAAACAGTAGGAATGCTAATAGTTCTAGTTGCTCTTTACTGAGGCCCCTTTGATTCGCACACGGATGAGAAATTATATCTAACAACTTAGGTGATTTGATGAAGTATACGCTTCTATATGAAAATAGTATGATCTATATGAGTGTAAATGTAGATATGAAAGCTGTAAGAGCTGAGTTGCTTGTGCAGAATCTTGTGGCGTAGGATTCTTTAAATGTAATTTGGATAAAAATGCCTTTCGGCTGTAACTTAAACTTCACACTCTTGCCATTGTTTTACACCCACGCATCCTTGTAGGGCTGGGTGTTTAGAATCCTGTCTGAGCAGGATGCCTTGAATGTAATTGAGCTTTTAAATAAAAATATCTTTCATCTGGCCATGGCAAAGAGACCCACAGATAAACCATTGGGTCTTCCTCAGTTCCTCTGGAATAACGGGATTCCTGCTTCTGTTGC
This sequence comes from Taxillus chinensis, assembly GCA_023512835.1. Lineage (NCBI taxonomy): Eukaryota > Viridiplantae > Streptophyta > Magnoliopsida > Santalales > Loranthaceae > Taxillus > Taxillus chinensis. Next base: position 3,277,777 of record CM042092.1, read on the forward strand.
AGTGGGATAATGGGTCACCAGCTGCAACAACATCAGATCTGCTGCTGCAATAGTTTCCTATTTCCGGAATAATGTCATTGTCACTGCTACTATGGTGCATCTGTCACTCTACAGATCTACTATTAGTGGTGGGAGCTGGAAGGAGCAGTAGTGTGGGTCGCTGAGAGGGATAGAGAGTAGATTTAATATAAAATGGAAAATATAGTAAATGGGAAAGAAGGTGGTTATTTGAATGTTTTCAGGATTGAGCATTTCATGAGATTCCATTTCCAGTATGCATTCAGTCTCAGATGTGGATTTTGTTCTCAAATGATAATGCAGCATTGGTGAAAAAAATATCTTTCTCAAAAATAGGACCTTATTTTTTAAAAAAGCAGGCCCTTAGTTTAGTCAGAGATCTAAGTGAACATATTTTCCTTCTCCTTGACTAGGCTGCTGCACATTAATTATGTGCAGTGTGTTCCCCTTCCATTATTTGTCCAGTTGTTCAGATCTGAAAGTTGTTATGAAACTTTAATTCTGTATTAAAGATGAATGTATAAATAGCTTTTCATGGTCTTCTAGAAGTCTTTTTCTCCAATCTTGCAGTGTCCTCTTCCATGGTAATTAGGGGTTGCTGTGCACTCAACCACCATTTTTTTGCGCAAAAACTTTATTATGTGGAAGTTATCCCCATGGCATTCTTTTGAAGAGTTTATGAGTTGCATTGGATGGCTACTTCTTGTGTGGACTAAATCTAGACTATTGTTCAAAAACTAAACCTAGATATCAATTTTTTAATGTATGAATTCCTCGGAGACCATCAAGGGCTTCTTCATTTCCTTGCTTAATTTCTTCAGGGTGCATCTCTTTTAAACAAGGAACTCTGTTTGCACGTTTGGATATTTTTTTCGGATATGGGTTTTCGTAAATACACTTGTGCTGTATTTATTTTTCTTCTTTGTTAAGGAGTTTTTCCAACCTAGAGACTTCCCTTGGGTTTTCCGTGGTGAATTATAGCTGTTTAACTGTTGAATACTCTACTTAACTCCTTTTCCATCTTATTGTTTAAGGTATTTTTCAATCGTGTGATCAAGTAGCTTATGTTGTGCTCTTTATTGATAGATTTCACGGGGGCTTTTTTTAACTTCTCTAGGGGTCACAATTTTCTTTTTTGTTTGATGTAGAGTTTTGAAATTTTTTAATCTTCATTTCAGTCCTTACCTTGTGACCCACACTAAACATCTGAAAATAAATATTGCAGTAGTCATTTTAAGACTTAACACATTCGTGTTGTACTGGTTTTCAAATTTTTATTTCATTCTCAATTTGATGTAGGTCGTTCAACTTCTTTGCTTTTCTTCAACTCCTCGTGATTTATATCATGTGATTCATGTGACTTATTTCACTTTGTTTTTTTCCAGAGAATGTCTCAAGTTGATCCCTCATGAAAAATTCTCTTTTGGAAAGATATGGCTGTTGGCTGCACAGTTTGAGATACGACAATTGAATCTAAAGGCTGCTCGACTAATTATGGGAAATGCCATCGGGAAAACTCCTAAAGACAAGGTAGGTGACTTAGTTTGACATTAAAGTTGCGTATGATAGTAATGAATATTGAACAGATATCATAACTGATCGTTGGCTTGTATTCTCATTCATATGCTTAAATAGATCTTCAAGAAATATATTGAGGTTGAGTTGCAACTCGGTAATATGGATCGCTGCAGAAAACTCTATGAGAAGTATTTGGAGTGGTCCCCAGATAATTGCTATGCGTGGACAAAGTATGCAGAACTGGAAAGATCATTGAGTGAAACTGAGCGAGCCCGAGCTATTTTTGAGCTTGCAATCGCCCAACCAGCATTGGATATGCCAGAGCTGTTGTGGAAGTTACTATAATGGGATGGAATTCCTTAGATTGCTCGTTTTTAAAAAATTACATCTTACTTCTTGAAATTTGAATGCTATATTTGTTTGTCTTTTCTTGTGTTGTCCAGCCTGTTTGTAAATCTAGAGTTGAAGAAGGACCAAAAGGGAATAGGAGAGAGAGAGAACCCATAGTCTATGTTTTTTCCCCTCCCTCTTGTGCTAAGAGGAAAAATCAAAGAAATGGTAGTTATGTTTTCTTTCCCTTTTTTATTTTTTCCTATATAAAGTGGAAACCTTCATTTTTCTAAACGTCATCTTTACCACTTTCATGGTTAATGACTTTTTCCTTTATTCTCTTTTGTCATGCACTTAACTGTAGTTTTAGTAAAGTCAAAATGGGTATTTTTATATACTGGTTTTTAGGGTCTCTTGTTGCTATAGCATTTCATAGCTTGTGATTTTCCACTATGGTTTTAAGCTACAATTTTATATGTTTAGCATTTCCTAATCGAGAAAGTTGGATTAATTAGACTTGCAGTTTCATTCCATATAATTGTGATGCATAGATATTCACGAATAGTTGTTCATAAATGATTAAAGAAACGAACAAGCAATTGAGTTCACGAACAAATGACTGGATATATATTTTTATAAATTTTAAATTATTAGTGTTTTAATTCTCAAAGTTGAATAGATGAACATTTTTTTAAGTTTGTGAACAAAGAACAAAAGAACTAATTTGTTTATAAAATTTGAATAATTAAATGTTTTATTCACGAATAATTAGTCAAACAAAATATCTTAAGTTCACAAACAAAATAAAAATATAATATTCGTAAATAAGTATGTTGGTATATGTATGAATATTGTTCATAAACTAGTATGTATAAGTTATTCATGAACATTAATAAATGAGTATGAATACAGTGATTTAGTGTTTGTGTTTGACTTGATTCATTAATGAATAGACCAATCTAAGCTCAAACAATTTATTTATTGATCTGATTTGGTTTGTTTATAGCCCTAACTGTAATAGAAAAAAATAACACATTAAATTAATTTGAAACACACAGGCGGTGACATGAGTTCAGAATTAAACACAACCTTTACGAGCTCATTTTTTTAAACATCTAAAATGATTTTCAAAATGTTATATAAGGAAAAAATGTGGGAAAAGATCTTTTGAAAATTGTATTTTCATTAATGCAATTTTGAGGGGAGGTCACCTGCATGGATGGATTTATGGAGGGTTTGGCTGGAGTCATGACTTTTTCTCAAATTTAATTTTTTAAAAATATATATAATAATAATTAAAATTAATTAATAATATAATTTACTATCCGAAGTATTTGTGACGAATATCATGCTAAGTATAATAGTGGTAAATTGATTATACGGTTTAAAGAATTTATCTAATGTGATTATAGGAGATCTATTAATGGGTTTTTTTTTGTTAATGCAATCTTTCTTACTTTTTTTTTAAATAAAATTCTATATAAATAAAAGGTATGCCAGCAAAATACAAAATAATAAATAAAAATAATAAATCTTGTTCTTTTCTTTCGTTTTTTGTTCTTTATTTATATATTTTTGTAACATTCCATTTATTTATAAACACCAGTACGATTGGTTATGTATAACATTCCATTTATTTATAACCTTTCTTGACTTATAACACCAGTACGATTGGTTATGTACTCGCCATGTCACAGAGCACTTCAAACTTTTCTTGACTTATAACATCTGCGGGGTGGGTAGAAAGATTTTAGAGGTGTGGAGCATATGGAGGCATTAATGCAAAAATATAAATAAAAAAAGTGCATACGAAAAAGGGGAAGGAAAAAAAAAAGTAACCAGCATTCACTGAAAGTTTCTATCATAATTGTTAAATAAGCCTATTCCTTTCGGCAATTGGCATACATGAAAATACACAAGTTTTGTAGCCTCCAAAGGTGCATCAGCCATTGATTGATATGCTGCACTGCCCAAAGTATTCATCTACTGTTTTGAATCACATAACTTCTACCATATGCAAGGACTGGGTCTGGGTGGGTTATCAGGTGAAACCAAAAATTCACAAAAAATCATCTAATTTCTTTGCTCCAAATAACTTGAACCCAAACTGATGGGATAGAGATCACCAGCAGACGTGGAAGATCCAGTTGATGGACCGCCAATGTACATGCTCTGGCTCAGGTTCTCATCTTGGATTTCTGACCTGAAATGATCTCTCATTTCCTCCACCTTCATCTCATCATCTGAGAGAGTTGGGTCAGGAAACTCTTGAACAGCAGCTTTGCCTTCCAGCATGCTCACCACTGAGGACATCGCAGGCCTATGGCTGGCTGAGGCATTGGTGCATAGGAGACCCACTTTAATCATTGTAATCACTTCTTCATGTTTGAAATTTCCACCTAATCTCGGATCCACTAGTTCAATTAAATCTCCCTTCTCTTTTAAGAAATTGGCCTTCAAATGAATGGTGAACAAATAAATAAATAAATAAATAGTTTTAGAAATGTTTCCTGAAAGTGACAGATTGGAACAAGCGATGAAGGGTGGTGCAGTAAGCAGTGTTACCCAATCAAGAAGATAGAAGGAATTTTCCTTTGCTCTGTGGGAAGTGTTGCTTCTCCCACAAACAATTTCCAAAGCAACAATGCCAAAGCTATATACATCTGCTTTGTCAGTTAAATAACCACGCATAGCATATTCTGGAGCCATGTATCCACTGTAAAACATAATAAATAATAAAATAATGAATGAAAATAAATAAAAAATAAAAAAAGATCGCAACATATTTGGTGTGGTGTCACAATCCCTAATGCGTAAAACCAGCTGACCATCAGTAAACACCATATAATAAATAACAAGTATACTCCAAACCCTCTACTCACAGTTGGAATTTTAATGACCCAAAACGAAATTCGACCCAAAGGTAATTGATTTCCATTAATGAAGTAATACGTGGAAAAATCATACATATATATGCGCATGGTTACGCGTTCTAAATATGAAAGTAACTTGTTTTACTTTGTATTGTGTGTAACATTAATGTTGAAAAAACATAATAAAACTCATTGACATTTTGAGCATGCACAAAAGATATATAGAGTGAAAGCACCAATAGAAATCAAAGAGTGGAAAGAAAACACACTAAGTTCCAGCAATGCGGGTGCTAATGTGAGTATCTTCCTCATCTAACTTGGCCAATCCAAAGTCAGATATTTTTGAGTTAAGATGTTTATCAAGTAGCACGTTAGTGGCCTTGATATCTCTGTGAACTATCTTCAGCCTGGACTCTTCATGAAGAAATGCCAAACCTCTTGCTATTCCAACACATATTTTGTGCCTTGTTGGCCAATCCAATTGCAACTGACATTGTGACGGCCCTGCACATTGACAAAACAACAATGTAGAAGCTTATCCAGGTATGCCAATACATGCATATTCAATAACACAGGCCATATAGTAAATGCACCGATGATTACCAAATAATGCACGAGCAAGGCTGTTATTTTCCATGTATTCGTATACTAGAAGTAATTGATTTCCTTCAATACAACAACCAAAAAGTTTCACTAGATGAGGATGTTGCAGTGCAGAAATCATCCCAATCTCATTTACAAACTCGCGATTTCCTTGCTTCGACTTTGAAGAGAGTTGTTTAACTGCAATAACAGTACCATCTAATAGAATGCCCTGAATATGAGAAAAGGTGTCAACTGTCAATTAAGAGGTTCATGAAAAGAACAGCAGCACATTTAAACACAATGCCTTGATCACTGAGTGGGATATACCTTATAGACCGAACCAAAACCGCCTTCTCCAATCTTGTTACTCACATCAAAATTGTTTGTCGCAGCTTTAATTTGTCTCAATGTAAATGTGCCAGTTTGAAGGTCTCGACCCTGTAGGTCTGCAGGAGAGGCTAACTCATATGAAGTATAATACTTCGTACATATAAACCTAATATTATGTGTTAACCTATTACCATGTTGGTAATAAACAATGTGTTGTAGATCTGACGGAGATGCCAACTCATATTAAGTAAAATGCTTTATCTAAACCTAATACTATGTATTAACCTATTAATATCCTACTTATTAACAATGTGCTCATCTTTAACATTCTCTTGCATGTGTGCACACTCTTATGGGAACCATAGATATTTGAGTATTTTATCAATGATTTATAAATACCAGTTTAAAGTTAAAGATATGTGAGTGACCATGGCAGTGACCAACGTAGATTCATCACTCCAATACAACAATATTTTCAAAATTCACAATAAACTTGAGATAAAGATCACACTACAGTGATGATGTCAGAAATCAACTACTCAAAGCTACTCACAAGCAGGAGTGCCTGCAAAGGAAGCCAACAATTTTGCACCACATGTAAGCAATAATTTTGTGTTAGGTGCGTGGATATGTTTGTGTTTCCAGGACCATTCGCCCTATTGCATGTGTCATTAGAGGGGGCCTGTTCTTACAAAGGTAAGAATATCATATAACTAAATTTACTGGTATAAAAGTTATCAGGTGTGATAATCGACTTGGAAATACCTTGATCCCTTCTATTTTTGCAAACTATGCACTGTTTCCACCAGAGAGTACCCAGAAGAAGTAAGATAATAAATGTCCCGGCAATAATAATTCCAGTCACTGCACCAATGGAAATGCTATTCCTGTTGTCTGATTGAGGTATGGAATCTGCATAAAATAAAATAAAGTATATTTCTATTTCATGTCATAACACATTTTGTATTTAGTTTATACCTGTTCTCAAATTGAATGAATGTGATCAATTATCATCAAATATGAAAAAAACATGAAGAATTTGAAGTGCTTTGTGACACAGCGAGTACATAACCAATCGTACTGTAGTTATAAGTCAAGAAAGGTACCATGAAATGGATGCTGATAATTTTAAAACTGAGTACCACAGAAATATGATGAATTAACTTTATTTTAGCGGGTGCATATAGGAATATTATGTGAAATGTACATTGCTGAGCAAGGAGGAGGGGTTTGAAACCATCTTCCCAATTTTATTCACCAAGAGTACTTGAAATATCAATGAAAATGCACATACTCACCAGAAATCACAGAAATGGCAGATATAAGGGGACCATAGACACCTCTCACAGGAATACCGGTTGTGCCTTTTCCAGACCAATGGAAGCGAATTTCCAATGTACTATCATTCACTTCTGTGGAGTATTTTCTCATAATATCTAGGCCAAAACCACCTGCGCGCTCCGCAATATTAAAATTTTCCTCCACAAGCACCCCCTGCAATAATTCAATAAATTTCAAGTAAAACTAAATAGCAAAACGTATGTTGAAACTGTACAAACTTTAAAATTTTAAAACAAATTACTAAATTTTGCTATAGATTTTTTTAGCAGTGTAGGATATCAAGCCCCGGAATTCTAACAAACCGCTAAACTTGAGTGTCTAAGAAATAAAAGGGCTTTAAAATCAGAAACCTGGCCATGAAGTCATTCATTTAACACACCTGAATGTAGATATCAAATATGCGCCTTCCTAAGCTGAAATATGTATTGTTATCAAAAAATTGTATCTCTGCAAAGTAAAGTGTTATTGTATAGCTCCCGTTTATAAGGCAGAAACCGTAGTAAGTAAGAGATATGGCAGAAATTCGGGCGCTGAGGTACAATTTGGAATTTTGCATAGATAGTCTCGATGCATCTGTATCAATAGTATAAGGATCCATAGGTCTGCCATTGTCCATAAACTGGCCAGTATTGCTAAATGCCCAGTTTGTTTCACTCCGCACAAATTTGGAGGGTCCTCCATTATCTTTATCTGCTTCAAATGTGGTATTACCATATACATTACTCACTTCCATGCCGCCACAATTAATATTAAAAGAGTAGAACTCTGCAACCAAAACAGCAACATATTACCCCTGGTTGTGGAACAACCACCTAAGATATTAGTGCATAGTATTCTTAAGCTTTAACTTGTTAAGAAACTTATTTAAATATAAAAATTGTGAAACCAACAAAATGCGGGATGTTTGATTTCATCATATTACTTTTGAAAACATGATTGTTTTTAAAAATAGTAGACTCGATAAATTTAAAACTATTTATAAGTGGTGAAAATTTATCTGAGTCCACAGTTTTTTAAAATAATTTTATTTTCAAAAATAGTTGAAGTTCACTAAAATGTTCAGACTTATTTGGAATGCAAAACAAATATATCATATAATTTCATACACTTACCTTTTGTGCAATTGAAGCTTCTCAAACATGACGCGATTCCTCTAACACATTAGTGCAAGTTACAAAATAAATCAAATGATCACGTGGATTTGATTGAATTTATGAACAGGCAAAAGAACAAGCCAATCTAACAAAAGAATAAAAAATTATTATAATTAAGTGGCGAGGAGCTTACGAATTGTTGTGGTCCAAGGAACTTTTGAACAAGTTACTATAAAAAATAGCAAGAGATGGCTAATGACTTGTATAGTTTGAAAGGCAAATATAAAGGATTTGTACAATTTTCAAGGAAATATAAAACTAAGAAGAAAGGATCTTAATTCTTACACAATCCCTCTACGTAAACAGCCTATCTCCTCTGGCTTGCTGATTGTAAGTTTGTTGTAGGAAAGATCGCTATACAAAAAGGTTGATGGACATTTAATCATTTTCTTTAATACCAAATAACAACTAAAGGTTTGCAGACAGTATTACATTTCAGCCAAAGCAATTCAGAACCCAAAAGATTGATGATCTTGTAGGTACCACACCACTAGTGTAGATAATGCATGCATTAAAGCAATGGAATTAATAATTAGGGTGCAAAGCAATAGTTCAAACCTGAAACAAATGAAGTAGAAACTCAAGTAATTATAAAATTCAAACATTTCCTAAGTTTTCTTCTTGCTATGATCAAACCTATGATGTCAAATATCTAATAGTAATCATACACGTATAATATATGAAAAATATTAATACAGGTAAATTTGAGAAGAAAGGATCAAATCAATGGAAGTTATTAAAAGAGAGTGTATTATCATATGTTATATGTCCCACATTAGAAAATTTATAAACCAAAATATTGATTAATAAAAATTCAAGAGTGACCTCTCCTTTAGCTAATTAGTTTTATGATGTCCCTTCGAATTCTAATATAAAGCAGGTTGTATTTTTTTACTCACAATGTCCAGCCCATGAGTGTGTTTCCGATATTTCATCTTATTTATAATTTTCGGTTGTGTGTTCATGTTGTATTATCAACATTGCCATGTGAGAATATGTGTTAGAATGTGTCCCACATCACCAAAGTATTGATTAATAACGATCAATGGATGACCTCTCATACAGTCATTTGGCTTTAGGATAGAAGCCTTTCGAAACATAATAAAGAAAATTTTCAAATAAAGGAATAAAGGTAAGGGTAGGTATCTTGAATGGTATTAAGTCACATAACAACACTGAGTTTAAAATTGACCATAGGGTTAACTTTTTGAATTTAAATTTTTCCTAATATTTTTAGATCCTTATTTTCTCTCTGTAATTCCACATATAGTCTCTAGCGTTGGATATAATGAGGTCTGTATCTCTGTGTAATAGACAAGATTTTAATCTTTGCTCCATATTTTATCAATATAAACCCTTTTTTTTATATTTTGGTGCTTGTATGTGATAGATTTGGCCAAAATTCATGGTGTTTCCCAATTTTTTGTTACAGATTCGCCTAAAGGCACCACAATGATGGATCATGGCTCGGAGATAGAGGGGCCTAGGGTAGAGATGGAGAGGCCATGACACAAATGCATTTCTTTGATGCAATAGTTGGTCATGCAGTAATCTAGTGATGGGAGACATAAGATATTGTGATGTGTTCTAATCATGATATTGGAATTTTGTAATATAAGATGGCTTTGGGCATAATATAGCCGAGGCGTGATTAATGTGGTAAGGTGGGAGTAGTTATGATGAGTAAGTCACCTAGACAATAGGTGTGGGTTTTGACAAGCTAATGTGGGGCATTCAAGCAATTGGTTGAATAGGATACATGTGTGTGTCACTTGTGATTATGTACTCCTTTATGTGTTTGGACCTATAGCCATGAGTCCTAAGTCCTAGTTGCATGGTTCGCAATATCGGCTGAAATGTTTGTATCTCGGCCGTTTCAATCAGGTATCGGTAGATGGCGAGACAAGATCTAGGAACGAGATAGAGAAATAGTGTAACACGTTCATCTCGGCTAACTTATCGATTGATATGCCATGTCTCATCTCAATACAATATACTCGTCGTATCTTGGATGATATTTCGAGGTTAAATCGCGAGTCGCTGACGTTCGACTTGCGGAAGGCACAAACTCACACGCTTTGCTATAAAAGGCACGTCAACATAAAGCTAGAGGACGCCAACGCTACACGACACAACGCCAAAGGGACATCGACACTACGCGATGCAAGAGGCACAACTTGCGGATCTCCAATCGTCTGTTGCCGCTATTCGTTGCTAACGCCCTCGTCCGACAGTGCCAACACCATTTGCTCGCTGTCACTGTCATCGACGCACATGAGGTAGGTAATAAGATAATTTATTGATTTATTGTTTAGAATAATTTATTGTTTGTTAATTTTAAAATAAGATAATAGTATTTTAATTTATTGATAGTAATTTTAAAATAAGATAATTGATTGATGCAATAATAGAAGTAATTAATTAATATTTGTTAGTATAATTTTTTTATTTAATTTATTGATAATTAATAACTAAATATGTATATTAATTATTAAATATATGATTATAGTTATTGAAAATTAATAATCAATATGTAATAATTAAGATTAATTTCTAATTATAATCTTATAAAAATAATTAATAATACATGAAATAATATAATTTAGAGTAATTAATTTTAATTATTAATAATGATAAGTGTACTATAAATATAATTATTAATACGATTAGTTATTTTATTTTATAAATTAATTAGATAATTAAATATTTAACTTTAAATTATAATTGTTAACACATTTAGTTAATTAAATTAATTATATATTATTAAATTAATATCAAGAGTTATTTTTATTTATGTTTACCTATTCTATTGTTAAATAAATATTATAAAAGTTAAATGTCAATAAAAATTTCATGTATTATATTATAAATTATGAAAATATAATAATATCTTTATTTAAATGCTTCAATAATGCACTAATGCTTTTTTTAATATACTAACTCATATTATGTTATATAAATCATATATTTATATTGTTTAATGATTCAAATGTGATTGTCTGATTTTTTTAAAAAATTTTAATAATTTTTTAAAAAATAATTAAATATTGTTTGATGTCTAAAGTTGCATCTCACCTGAGATGTAACGCGACGTCCGCGAACGCAATGCAATGATTATTACCCTTGAGGCATAGATAATATGTGTGATGTATGTGTGGTTATTACCCTTGAGGCATAGATAATATGTTTTAGTTGCGCCTATCCACATACATTTAGTATCTACATACATTTCAAGTGGTTAGGTTGAATCCATGTTGTTACCGGGACTAGTGATAATCTTTGATTCTTTGACTTTGTGTGGCTACATGTGTAAGGCATAAGATTCTCTCACCTACGTCTGGATTTTATGGTTAATTAGGGGGGCAACGAGTTAAATTGTAAGTTCAAAGAACCTAGATAAAAATTATGGACCATTACCAACGAGATAGGTTGAAACGCCCAGTTTGTTAACATGTATTGAAAAGCAAGGATCAAATTGATTTTCCCCACTTAAACTAGATACCTTGCAAGGGTGTCTAGGGATGTAAGAAGGGGTTAAAAGACCCTAGTGATTACCCAATGCAATCGTAGTAGGTTGTAAGTTCGGAGAACCTAGGCAATAACTGTGGACTGTTACCATGCATGGTAGCAGATATTCAGATAATTCGATCATGATAACCGAAAGTTTTGCGAACTTAGGAAATAATTTAAAAGTTCTAGGAAATTAAAAAATAATTTGTGGACTAATACTAGTTACTAGCCAGTCTTTCTGATTACAATAGCTAAAAGTTCTAAGAAATTAGGAAATAATTTGTAGGACTAAGACTAGATGCTAGTTAGTCTTTCAAATTAAACCAATTTTGTGTGTGTTGTTATAATGTTGTTTGAACTTTGTTGTACCTATTGTAATTATTGATGTGACTATTAATGTTGTGGCCATTATGCACTACACTTAAACAACTACACAAGTGCACATATACAATGTAGTCATGTGGCAAGAGAGACTTGAATTTGGTTTCCTTACTAAGTTGTTCTGTTCATCCCTCCATATACATATCATTTTTAGGTATTGACAAGAGGGAGGATGCCTAGAGTTGGAGAATGGACATTTGAAGATAGAAAATTTACTAGCTCAAATGAATTAACTCTTGTATTCAAATTACATGGCTTAATGATTTAATGTATGTTTGATTGTATAATTGTCATAATTGTTATATGTTTATTTTGGAACATATAATTACATCAGTTTGAATGTATAGGTGGTAAGTTTGAACAACACCCACATTGTAATTCATTTCGGTCACCAACTGCTTTGGTTGCCTAAGGTTCTCATATCACAACTCATTAACATTATGAAAAATGTTCATATTCACCACTATGTATATTTCTAGGGCATAATGCATGCAAAAATGAGTTAGTGTGGAAATGCTAGACTAGATCCAACCCCCTAGCTTCATCAACTCAAGAAAACCAGACCATGGGTGTCAGCTTCACTAATTCCTCTATGAATTGAATCAGGCTCGATAAGCTTGATAAGCTTGGTTCCACCACCTCTCTGAGCTCCCTCCGAGCATCCAAAACCATAACTGTTTACTTTTAATTAAGGTGGCATCCGTATCTATATTTTGATTTACATTAATATTTTGGTATCCAACAAAAAGCCAGTAGTAGTTACTAGTTGATTTGGTAAAAGCCTAACTATGAGTTTTGCCTCAAGGCAATCGCAGCAGACACCTAATTATTTTCTCAACTTTTACATATTTAAATTAATTTTTGTTTCTTTATATAAATATATATATATATCACAATAGATTCCCTTAATTACTCTTTATATAATTAAAATAATATTTTATATTATTTTTTTATTTAATAATAATTTTTTATAATTTAATATGAAATAAAAATGAAAGTTATGGAAAACGTGAAAAATAGAAGTGAGAGAATTTTTATATATATAATTTAATAATTATATGGAGTGAAGCTCATATGATTTGCACAATTTTAATAGGTTACTTACTTTGGGAATAATTTTATAATTTTTTAACGTTTTTCCCTAAATAAAAGAAAACAGACTTCGAAATCTGCTACTAATACTCTTAATAACCTTGGTTCATTTCCTTATTTTATGTGCACTAATGTGATCCTCACTCAATATTGATACATTCAAGAGTTAATTACATTGGCATGAAAAGATTATAAACCTGTATAAAATATGTCTCTTCTAATTACCCAAACTATAAGAAGCTCAAATTCTTATGCTAATTTAGTAATTTGTTATATTTTTTGAATTTTTGGATTTACTCAAATGAAGGAAGGTTCTACATCATCATCATATATATATGGTTTTTCAAGATGGAATACATACATGGTCAAAGCTTGCATAATTGATTCAACATAATAGGCACTATAGCCTAAGAGATCTTAACTTCATTGAAATGAGAAAGCATATCATCAAATGAACAAAGTTGCACAAACAAATGAATTCTAGGAAGTTGAAAAAGCTATTAGAAGTAACGAAATACAAAGTTGTTTAGCCTAAATGGATGGGGGAGTATTTTATTTATAAGTAAATGATACATCACTATAGAATCAATTACAATAATAGTGTCGCCTAAAATAGAATATACATAGAAGATACTAATCAATTCCTACCAACCATAGGAGATGCTAGATATTCAAGAAAAATAAGCTATATTCTTATTGAAAGCTTAGTTGGGCTGATAGATATCAAATAGAAAATCTACTACCAATAGTAATTGCCTAACGACTAGACTCAATGAACATTGACACAATAACCAAAACTGTAACTTCTAACTTGTAGATGCATAGTGTTTTGCTATAATAAATATAAAAATAAAAGTAAGCAAGCATATACGAGCAGTATTGCTTAAAATTTAAACTTCCACAAAGAATGAAATTCGATCAAAACATTACTATACAAATCATTAAAAGTAAAACTTGCATAGAATGAAACTAGATCAAAACATTACTATATAAATCATTAAATGTAAACTTACATGTTATCTCCTTTGTTCAAAATCCAATCTGGCACAGCTCCAGTTATGAAGTTTCTAGTTAAAAAGCTGGAGAAACAAAATCATGAATCCACTGTTTTAAATTCATCAATACTAATCAACATTACTGTTAGCATTCATTACATGGTACCTGCTTTATTCATTACTGTTTGCTTCATTTACCTCAACATTATCAAATTAAATGCTTCATTCACTTAAGAAATTGACCATCTGCTAACATTTGAAACTACAAAGATGAATAGGCATAGGTTTACCATCTTGGTTACACAGTTTGATCATGGTTGCCATCTTGTCATAAATCAAGTGATATACACATATACTATGCAGGTAAATCAGAGCACGTGCAGGATGAGTAACTAAAGATAAGTGCTTACATGAAATCCACATTCCTTAGAGAGTCATAGCTCTGTGGAATGGTTCCATTTAATTTGTTAAAGCTGAGGTCTCTGCAATAAAAATTTTAAACGAAAGTTTTATAAATTGAAAAATACAAGAAAACTCAAATTCATATAAGAAAAATGGCAAACATAATATAACTAACACTCATAGCGAAACACTTTTCTTTTCTTTTTTTTCGTTCTTTTCTTTTCTTGAGAATAGGAAAATATACTAAAGAAAATGGGGAAAATAAATAGATGCCATCATGATTTGGAGGCACCATTAAAAATGCCATGTACAAATTATTTAGGAAATTATGGAGGGTCAGAACCAAAGATGTGCCGTTAAAATTTAAAATAGCTCGAAACTCCACATCACACAACTCTTTCTAGCTCACTAAATGTTTTTTATTTTTAAAGGCCATCTCCGTTGGCTACTCTTTATTTTATATTCACATATAAAGAATTTTTTCATTGAGAATCAGTTTAAAACTTTAATTTCAACATTACTCTTCATTTTATTTTATTTTTATTAACATAATATTTTTTTCATTTTATTTAAGAAAAACTCTCTCTTTATTATTATGTAAGCCATGAGAGAAAAAATAATATTATATGTACCGAATAAATAGTTAATTATTCTTCAAATGTGAAGAAAGGATTAAGAGTGTGTCGAACGTTTTTTTGGAATTTGATTATGATAGAGTATGTTGAAAATGCTCTAACACTCTTCCATTAAGCTCTGTCTAAACTATAACTAGCGGGAAATTTTAAAGCAATCTACTCTTCCATCCTTCTAAAACCAAAGGCCAGACCTGGGGTAAGCTCTTCAAGTCCATTGACTGCACACAATAATATTAAAATTAGGAGTGATCAAGAACCGAACCAAATTGATGAACCGAACCGAACCAAACCATTTGGACCGAAAAAAGCTGATTTTTAAAATTATATTGGTTTATTTGATTTTTATTTTTAGAAAACTGATGTTATTGGTTCGATTCACGGTTTTGGGAGATTTGGTTAACCGAACAGACGTTATTACTTCGGCACGTCAGCACTTTTCGTTTTTCAATTCTCACGCATCCCTTAGTTTTACGATTTCTCGAAGTAAAAAGGTCAAAGGTTGACATTCCCACTTCCTAATTTCCACTTATCTCTGTCGGATTTACTCGTAGAGTCATAAATTTGGCCGATTGGTGATGATGTTTAAGAATTAAAATGAATGTATTTTTTATTTGACGTTAAAATTCAAAAATCGATTCAAACCGATGAACCGAACCAAATTTTTATGCACCGAATCGAACCAAGATTGATGATTTTTAACATTTATTGGTTGATTTTTGTTTGAATTTTTTTCAAATCGAATGTCATTGGTTTGGTTTAAAAATTATATACAAACCGACTTAACCGACTGATGCTCACCCATAATTAAAATAAGTAACGTCTTGGATCAAAGGCAATAAGCCTCCTCACAGTTAATGAATAAGCGTCCCCCTGATTTCAATGCTTTTCCTCACATTAGACACATGTTACTATGTTAGTTACTTAGCTATTTGCCAACCATGCATTGGCAACTTTATCAATCAATCGAGAGAGCAGCATTTTGAATCGAGAGCCCATTAACCTATTGGATAATATTTTATGGGTCTGAGTATTAATTTACCATTAAATGGGCTGTTATCATTTGATTCGATCCTCAAAAGATTTACATTGTGTCGAGTCAAACTAGGGTGTTCACCAAGTCATGCGACAACCAAAGAAGGTCAATTGCTTTATCAACGTCCCTACCCCGAAGCCCATATAAAAACTCAAGAACCCATTAACCTATTAGATAATATTTGATGGGTCTTATTACTTATTAATTTACTATTAAATGAGTTATTATATATTAATTGGCTTAATACCATAGGACTGTGAAGCTTAATCAATTAGATATGCGTTGGCTAGTGTGAACTTAGGATTAACGGTTTTTAAAGAGCTACTTATTGCTTTACTCATTTATTAAATTACAAATAGGCCTTTACTCTAGTTTTTTTTAATAAACTTCATAAGTACAGTTTGTTTAAATTTAGCTCCTTAAAATAGTCAAAAGTATTTTTTTATTTTAACCATCCAAATATATTTTTTATCTCTCCATTTAAATCATTTATCAATTAAAATATTATTTTTAAAATATTTATTTATTCTTTTAAATGAAAAAATAAATGTGAAAAAAAAATAAAATATAAAATATAATAAGAGAAAATATAATATTTTAATATTTTGATTATAATAGAAAAGCTGAAAGTATAATTTTTAAACATTTTTGTAAACTAATTTTTCAAACTAGTAAAAAAAAAACAAATAGATGTTCTTACTTCATTGTCATTTACGCACATAAAGTTAGGGTTTTGTCTTAAGAGTGTCAACAAGTCTTTGGTAACATATAGAAAAGGGTGAAAAAAATTAAATAGAAAACAGGCTAAAGAAAAAATACATGTAAAGAAAAAATGTAGAAAAAAGTTTTTTATAAGACCGTTTGGTTTGATTAGAAAAGAGATAGAAGATGTATGAAAAGTTTTTTTTATAGTTAGATTGAGGGTAGAGACCATAATAATCCATACAATAAAATAGTACCTTATTGTTATGATTGGGCTAAGGCATAGGCCCACTCGCATGTTACCATATTGTCCACTTTTGGCTCGCTACATCGGCTTACACAGCTTTAAAACTTGTTGTGACATTTCTAGGCCTGCTTCACTATATTAACCACCTTGGCTTCCCCAATTCTTTCAAAGTGAGATAATTTTCCAACAATCTCTTCCTTTGTCACACGTCGAATCACATTATAAGACATACCTATGGAACTGAGCTACCATCATGTGAGACCATCATGAAATTTTCCTAGCAGCTCTCACTCAATCCACATCTTGATTGAGATCATACCGGTTCGATTACCTAGTGACATGGTCTGTATTTCAATCCAATACCGTTGTACACCATGAGATACACTACTCGACCACACCACGCCGTGAAAACTTTCGATATCATGAAATATCTTTTTTGGGGGCCAACCAGGCTCTGATACCACTTTGGGCTCGCCCACATGTCATAATATTGTCTGATTTGGGCTCGCCACATCGGCCCGCACGGCTTTAAAATACATTCTGATATTTCAGGGCCTAGTTTACTATATTAACCTCATTGGCTTTCTTAATTATTTCAATGTGGGAAAACTTCCCAACAATCTTAAGTTAAGAAAGGAGCAGTCGCCTAAGACAGAAGAAGACAAATCCGAAATGGCTACGATTCCCTCAGTTCTGAAATTTTGCATAATATCCTTAAAAGGGGAAGCATGGAAGGATGCGCCAAATTCCAAGATCTAGGATTCAACCTGTAATGACCCGTGTTTGAGATTGGAAGAGTTAGTCATTTGTGTGTTTGGGCAAGGACTCTTGACCAAACGGTTGGCGGGAGTCTGAGGGCGTAGCACCCCAGAAGTCGAATTATTTCGGAAAAGCTAAGATAGATTTTCATGTGAAGACCTGGTCGATGCAGCCTTGGTCGATGTAGGAGTGGTCGACTTGGCGTGGTGAGTGGTCAATGCCGACCAAAGGAGATTCCAAAAAATTTGGTCGATACGAGATGAATTTTGATGTGTGGTCGACATATGGTCGGTGTGGTCGAGGTCAACCAGAGGAGTTTCCCGAGAGCTTTCTCATATGTTGGTCGACGTAGAAGATGGTCAACCTCTGGTCGACATGAGGTTGACGTGGTCAACCCACCTGTGGATCAACCTTGTTCGAGGTGGACATTGGTCGACTTGGGTGTCTAGTCGACGCGAGAAAAGGTGGTTGATCCTACAGTGTTTTTGGCGGACGTCGATTCTAAGTCAGCGCATTTTTAATAATACGTCATATTTTCCTGCTATTTAAGGTTTTCTAGGTTTTGTTTTCGGAAGCCGTCGGAGAGAGAGAGAGAGAGCGCCTCGTGGGAAACGTTGGAAAACTATGGGAGGGTTGTGGTTGAGAACACATTATGTGAACATGACCCTAATTATGGCTTGTGTGATGGATGTTAAATACATATGTTTATTTGATGTATTGTGAATATGTATTATTGTGTTGTGCTTGAAAGTGTGTTATATGAAATTATAGTTGTGGTAGCCTGTGTGCTATGATTATGGTAGTCTACGTGGTTGTGGTTATGGTAGCTTATGTGGCTGTGGTGTGTGACTGTAGTTGTGCTAGCCTGTGTGGTGTGATTGTAGTAGCTTGTATGATTGTGGCGGTGGCTATAGTAATCATCGCTTGTGTGTGTTGTTTATGTGTTGCCTTAATTATAAATGCTAGTTATAACCTGTTTATATATTATTGTCATGACACTACACATGCGCACTCATCATGTATATACTAGGAGCATGAGATGAGTTGGGGAGACTTGATCCCCACTGAGCTGTACTTGATCACCCCTCCTATTGTGATTTGTTTCTTTTCAGGAACATACAGGCATTAAGAAGAACACCAAGGTGGAAGACCGAGTTTATTATTTTGTTGTTTCTCATATTGTGTTATTTTGAAGAAACTAATGTAACCGCAATGTGAAATGATGTAAAAGATATTTGAATATATAATAAAGGCATGTAGTTTAGCTTGTGAACATTTGTTGTGGTTGTTTGTGATGTTTCTGTATAGTATTATTTAACTCAACCCTTTATCCACCGGGTAAGTACAGGAAAGTCACGAACCGATTTCCTCGGGTTGAAAATTCGGGGCGTGACACAACCTTACACTCAACACAACATATCAAAGCATCATCACTATCATCCTGTGTTGTATTCACTGTGTTGGCATGCTTCTTCCCTTTATAAGAAAGAGAAGCTATACACTGAGTTCTAAAATGACCATTCTTATGACAGTTCCAGCAAACAATATCCATGCAAGGTTTAGATTGTGCTCATTCCCTACAAATTTGATCTGCTACGTCCACGTCTTGAACGTTGTTCTTTATCAGACCTTCTTCCTCTACTTTCTGCACTAAATCTCGAACCTGTGTTTCTCATGCATTTCTCCTACGAACATCCTCACTCAAAATTAAATCCTTAATTCCTTTAAAGGTTAATTTCGTAGTACTGCTATAACCGTTCATGAACAACTATCAAGTAATGACGATAGTAATAACAAAGCATGTAACTCATCATCAAATTTAATATCTATTGATACTAATTTAGATAGTATCTAATTTAAGAAAAACAATATTCTTATTCCTCTTGATAACCATGTACAATATATGATTAGGTATATATACAAAGAGATGAAACTATTTTAGGATAATATTATCCTATTAATCACTTTAATCCCACTAATCACTCTAATTGCTTTAATTCCACTAATTGCTTCTAATTACAGTAACACTCCCAAGTTGGAGCATAGATGTTAATCAAGCCCAACTTGTTACACAAATAAGCAACTCAAACCCTGTTTAGAGCTTTGGTGAATATATCGCCTAATTGTTCTCCAGTCTTTACATATCCTATGGAAATCAACCCAAGTTGAATCTTCTCACAAACAAAATGACAATCATTTTCAATATGCTTTGTTTTCTCATGAAACAAAGGATTTGAGGCAATATGAAGTGGAGCCTAATTATCACACCACAATTTAGCTAGTACCGAAGTTTTAAAACCAATTTCATTTAAGAGATAAAAGATCCATATTATCTTACTTGCAGACTATGTTATGGCCCTATATTCTGACTCAACACAGGATCGTGATACAACATTTTATTTTTTACTCTTCCATGAGATCAAATTTCCTCCAACAAAAACACAATAACCTATGATGGATCTTCTATTCACTGGACAATCTGCTTAATCTGCATCTGAAAAACATTCAATCTATGTGTGTCCATGATTTGTGTATAAGAGACCATGTCCAGGTGCTCCTTTTAAGTAACATAGAATCTGCTCCATTGCTATCCAATGAACAACTGTTGGAGATGATATGAATTGACTAACAACACTAACTGAATAGGCAATATCTGGACGAGTGACAGTAAGATAATTTAACTTCCCAACCAACCTTGGATATCTCTCAGGGTTGTCAAATGGTGCTCCCTCTCCTGTAATATGCATATTTGAAGCCATTGGAGCACTACAAGGCTTCGCTCCCAATTTGCATGTCTCAATTAAAAAATCCAAGACATATTTCTTTTGAGAGAGAAAGAAACCACGTTTACTCCTTGTAACCTCAACTCCTAAGAAATATTTGAGCAATCCCAAGTCCTTCGTGTGAAATTGAGTGTGAAGAAAAGACTTAAGAGATGAAATACCCAAAGTATCACTGCCAGTGATAACAATATCATCCACATATACCACTAAAAGGATGAGACCATTGTTGATTGCTTGTAGAACACTAAATGGTCATGCTGGTTCTTAATCATGCCCCATGTTTCAATAGGTTGACTAAATTTGTCAAACCAAGCACGAGGGCTCTGTTTCAAACCATATAAAGATTTCCGAAGACAACAAATATGCCGAGACTCCCCTTAAGGAACAAAACCCGGAAGTTGCTCCATGTACACCTCTTCATAGATATCACCATGAAGAAAAATATTTTTAATATTCAATTAATGCAAAGGTCAATGGTGAGTAGCGACCATAGAGATAAATAAGCGAACAGAGGTCGATTTGGCAACATGAGAGAAAGTATCAGAATAATCACACCATATATTTGGGCATAACCTTTAGCAACAAGACGGGCTTTTAACCGAGCAACAGACACATCAGGATTAACCTGCGAACACCCACTTGCAGTTGATAACACATTTTTCTTAAGGTAAATGAACCAAGTCCCAAGTACCATTTTCATCTATAAAGTCTGCATTTCACAATAATTGCTTGGCGCAAACTAGGGTGAGAAAGGATTTCACAAACAATTTTAAGCACACTAGTAGAATTGAAAGGCAACAAAAGAACGAGAAGAAGAAGACAAACAATTGTACAAAACAAAAGAGGAAATAGGAAAAGTTCAGCTCTGTGTACCTTTGCGTAAGACAATAAGAAGATCATCACTTGAAACGGGATTTAATGGCGAAGAAGTAGGTACAGAACATGAATCAAGGGGCCGGCACCTGGAGTACACTTAAGTAATAGGATATTTGTGAGCAACAGGAGGAACGGGGCTCGTGACAGGCGCAGAAGGTGTGATAGAATACACTAAGACATCATCATCAATAATAGCATCCTACCCCTAATGTGGGGGAAGTGGAAAAGACGAAAAATAAAGTGTATCTTCCATGAAAGTAACATCAATAGAAATAAGACATCTGTTAAGACTAAGACAATAACAGCGATACCCTTTTTGAAAATGAGGATATCCAATAAAAACACACTTTGAGGACTTAGGATCTAATTTAGTGACATGTGGGCGAACATCACGAACAAAGCAAGTATACCAAATATTTTAGGATCAATTGGAAACATGGACTTGTGGGGAAAGAGAATTTGATAAGGGATTTCACCATCAAAAACAGATGAGGGCATACGATTAATTAAGAAACATGTGATAAAAACTTTATCAGCCCAAAAAAATTTTAGAACATTCATTTGAAATAAAAGAGCACATTCAGTTTCAAGAAGATGTCTGTTTTTATGTTCGGCCACACCATTTTGAGATGGAGTATCAACACAGGAAGTTTCATGAAGCATGCCATATAAGTCATAAAATTTTGAAACAATAATTGGGTATAATCTTTGGCATTATCACTAGGAAAACGACAAATGGAAACATTAAATTGAGTTTGAATTTTAGTACAGAAAGCACAAAAGATAGAAAACAGTTAAGAGCGTTTTTTCATTAAATACAACCAAATGACACAAGAATAATCATTCACAAAGGTAACCAAATATTTAAATACAGGTTTTGACACAATAGGACAAGGACACCAAACATCATAATGAACTAATTTGAAAGAAACACTAGCACGTTTATTGATTCTCGGACTGGAACTAAGGCAATGGTGTTTGGCATACTAACATGACTCACAATTTAAAGAAGACACATGACCAAATTGTGAACAAAACTTCTTAAGCACGAGAAGTGACGGATAACTCAACTTACAATGTTCTTTGAAGAGAGATCTATCACCAAAGCAAGCAACAGACAGAATAAGTAGGGTATCAAGGGCATATAGGCCTCTAGATTCATGTCCTTTACTAATAATTATCTTTGTCTTAAGATCCTGAAATATGCAATGATCAGGAAAAAAGGTAATGGAACAATTAAGATCACGACTAAGCTAACTTATTGAAATTAAATTAAAATAAAAATTAGATAAATGTAAGACCGATGACAACAGTAGTAGACGGGTTGGCGTAATTATTCCAATCCCACAAACACAAGATGATGATCCATCAGCTAAGATAACCATAAATCAAAAGGCATAATGCTGGTAATTAGAAAAGAAATTGAAATTACCTGTCATATGATCTATGGCACCAAAATCAATGATCTATTTGAAAGATGAGGAAAGAAGACAATTATTTGGAACACCTGAATCAGCAATAACAGTAACAAAAGGAGATGAAAACTTTAGTGATTCTTGATACTAAGAAAACTCAGCAAATTCGTCCGTAGAGATACAAACTATCGGTTGTGCATCCATAATTCCAAAATCGTTACCTCATAGGCTGAGCTCGTTATGGGGGTAGAGTTGACCACAAATAAAACAACCAAAGATACCAAACAAATCACAGTGACATTAAAATAATGAAAACGTCGAGGCTGAGGTGAAAGACGAGAATGGGCAAAGGCGTCAACGATCAAAGACGTCAATGAACAGAGGAAAGCCGTCGATACACCCTAACGACTCCAACACAGAAGAACAGAACAAGAAGCATCGCAGAGACGTAGGCAGAGATGTCGAATGTCATCGATGTCAGGCAGAGACGTCGCAAAGACATCACGCAGAATTGGAGTCATCGAAGTTGGCATCATCAAAATCGTCGGGGTCAGAGACGATGGTGGACGAAGGTGACAAAGTTGTAGGCGACGATGGTATCATCAAACAGGGCCGTCATCGACAACGTCAAAGAAATCAAAGTCATTGAGGTCGTCGTCAACGAAGCCTTGGTTTGGTAGAGTCGTCGAGGTCTATGTCGCGGTCGGTGGCGGCTTCGAGCAGGGACGTCGTCGAAGATGTCGTTGACTGCTTCAAACTAGAACATCATTTCGGAACGACGTTGGAGAACAGAGGCTTACGACAAAGATGTCGATAACTTTTTTTACTAATTACGGAGGCTCTGATACTATGATAACAATATAAGAAAAATAATATTCTTATTCCTCTTAATAATCATGTACAATATATGATTAGATATATATACAAAGAGATAAAACTATTTTAGGATAATAATATTCCATTAATCACTCCAATCCCACTAATTACTAATTGCTTCTAATTACAGTAACATCGAATTAAATTCGTTAACATGATTTGTAACACTAGAGCCTTCTCGTATCTTAGTGTTAACAAATTGACGGATGAGAAATACCTTATTTGATGTGGATGGCTTCTTATACATGTTTGATAACGCTTGTATCAAACCATGTGTTGTCTTCTCCTTGACGATGTTGTAGGCGACGTTTTTCACCAACGTCAATCTAACGATGCCTAGGGCTTGCCAATCTAACAACTCCCAATCTGCCTAAGACATTGTGTCTAGTTTCCTCTCGGACAAAGGTTGGCATAACTTCTTTTGGTACAGATGATCTTCTATCTGCATCTTCCAAAAACCGAAGTCATTACCATCGAACTTGTCAATCTTTACCTTCCCATTTTCTGCCATCGCTCCCACTCGTGTTTGACAACCCTAGCACGTGTTGGACGAAGACACGAGCTTCTGGTTGCGGATCTTATTAGACCCTTGCTTTGATACCAATTGTTAGGACCGAGATCACTCAAAAACACACATGAATGAGCATGAACAAGATTAAGAAAGAAAAGAGACACAACGATATAACGTGATTCGGTCTAAACCTACATCCACGCCTGCCGCACTTTAATTTCGTCTTTTCAACACATATAAGGGTTTACAAAACGTGGGATATTTATAGGCTACATATTAGTACAACATATTAAAACAAAGTCCCAATATGGCCCGTGAGGCCCTGCCCATATGGACTCCCATACGGGTGCAAAAATAAACCCCTATGGAAGAACGCCTGACATTGTGCCTGTGAAGCCTTATCCATGTCGACCCTGCCCGTATGGACCCCATACGGGCGCCTCCATATGGGCATTTTTTCCTTTGCAAAGTTGCAGTCCTCATTCATGCCACACAGGCATACCTCTTCCAATACGGGCACGCCTTCTCCTTGTGTGAGCAGACTCCATATCCCAACACTTATAAGGTATGATGTGAAATTAGATGGACAAACAAACATGTTATCGTATAAAAGGTTACTATAATTAGTCTAATGATCCTGTATGTCATTCCAATGGAAACCAAGCATATTATTAATTTTAAAGGATAGAAATGTTAATATCAAAGACTACAAGGACCACATTATTAATATTTTCATTAATAATATCATCTTTTTTCTATCTCATATTGAATTCAAACACAAAATAAAAATAAAATGAATGACATAAAAGTGTCATTTTAGAAATACAATAAAATCATGGTTAAATGTTAAATTACACAAACAAAAAAAAGGATAGTCATCATGTAAACTTTCTTTTGCAAATCACATTATTTGATAAGCACATGTTATTAAGAGAAAGAAAAAGTAATAATAATAATAATAATAAAAACTTACAAGGTTTTTAGTTTCACCATGTTCCCAAGATAGGGAGGTAAGAGCCCAATGATATTGCAACTCCTCAATATCCTGTGACAAAAAAAAAACAAATTTATTTTACCAATACACGTAATTCATATATAAATTTCTCCAGCAGACGTGCTGAACCAGTGAACCTACAAATAACTCAAGCTCGTAAGATCTGTCAAGTTGGGAAAAGTTGCTTCCGCCCCTTTCAGGTCACTGATCCTCCTGCATATAAATTTTGAACCACGAAAAAGACAATTGAGATACGAATTCATGCAAAATAAGTTGGCCTAAGGAGGTCTCACTAACAAGTCATTCATTTTCTTCAACACAGAAACAGCAGATGGAATTGGCCCCTGCAAACCACTTGCTTGTATCATTCTGTCAATGTCAAATTTGTATCCTGATTAAGTATCAAGATTGTGAAACTAAAATAATATATCAGTATCGTGCAGGGTAAACATCTTACAATTTTGTAAGGTTAGTCCAGTTCTGAATAAATTCAGGTATCCTTCCTGAGAATTGGTTATCAGAGATTCGACTGCAATACACAGGGTATAGGCAGAACAAAAAAAAAAAAAGAGAGTGTCAATCACGAACTTGGAAATTTCAAAGTTCATATACAGAGTATTCCATGATAACGAGAGAAAAAAAAATTACAAATCTGTCATGGTTGTCAACTTCACGAGTGTTCCTGGCAGCTCCCCAGAAAAATTATTTGAACACAGATGCCTTCATCAACAAAGTAAAGTTAGAACAAATTAACACAATCAACAGGAATAATTAATTAGTTCATAGCTTAATTCACATGATAAAATTGATTGGGCATATATAGAAAGGGCTCTTTACAGTCTCTCAATGCGTGACAAGTTCCCAAGCTCGGGCGGAAGGACCCCCGAAAGCTGATTAATATCTACCACGCTGATCATTTTTAATGGAAAAGCCTCAGCAACATGATTTGATTAACATAACTCACATAATCAAGTGGGACATATATATATATATATATAATTGGGAAAACAGAAATAGCTTACAAGCTTATAAGAGAACTCATGTTGCCCAATTCCGGTGGAATCGAACCAGTTAATCGGTTTCCAAGAAGTGAACTGCAAATAATTTCACCCTATGTTAGAATCTATAACAAAAAGGAGACACCCTTAATCTTTAGACTATAGCAACTTTCATCCGGGTAAATCACTGAGTTTGGAAACTTGCGCTGCCACGACTAACATAGAACGAACTGTAGCGGACAGTTCTATAGCTTTTTACCATTCAACCAAGTGGTGTGTTTATTGTTATTTGTTTTTGCATTAAAATCAACCCATTTCTCGAATACGTGTGTGCGTGCGCGTGTGTGTGTGTGTGTGTGTGTGTGTGTGTGTGAGAGAGAGAGAGAGAGAGAGAGATGATGATGATGAGAGGGTGTGCTTACATATACGTCAAGTTCAGGGAACCCCATTCCGGAGGAATTGTACCGTTGAGATAATTGCGTGACAAGTCACTGCAAGAGAGGGAAGCTGAGGTCAAGATGAGTTTCTGCATGGAGAAGCAAACATGAAATTATAAAGTGACAAATAACATAAACATGGAGTAGATGCAAGAAGGAACTCACAGTTCTCCAAGGTAAGGTAGTTTCAGCAGCTGTGAAGCTGGAGGAAGAGTGCCCGAAAGATTCTGGGCTTTTAGTGATCTGCACTTAAACAGTGATTTTGCTATTTCAGGGCTAAGTAATAACAAGAACTGTCCCTTTTTCAAATTGTTCAAAAGTTTCAAATCATATAGACGTATTTTTGCAACCCAGAGGGGAAATGAATGGACGAATCATTGAAAGGGAGGGAAAATTTAAATGGAGGCAACACCCATATGTTACTGATCATTCCAAATTAAGCTATTTTAGTATAACACGGCATGCTTGTCTGGAATGATATATTGTATTGTTTTTTCCATCATTTGTTCCGGTAATTATAAACCAGTTAAGAAAGAAGCCCAGATTGAGATTTAAAAGTTTTTTTTAATCCCCCTGTTACATTTATAAGTTTTAGAGTGTGCTAGCCAAATGTTTTGAAGTGATTATAAATTGTATTTGAAATATATACATTAGTTAAAAAATTTATTAAATTTTAAATTTTGATACGATATTATTTTATGTAAGTAAATTTATTAAAATTTTAATTAATTATTAAATATATATTTAAAATGATAAATATTTAAAAAAAAAACACATCACTAAAAAACCTTTTTATTGTTTATATATAACATTCTAAAGCAGCAACCGAAAACAAAAACAAAAAACTGCTAACACACACATTTCCTATCTTCCTCAATCCTCCCTAGTCCCTACAGTCTATGAGCGATTGAGCGCATTGCTAATTTGCTATACGTTTAACTTTGTTATTAAGAGGAAATCTTTTTCATGCGAAAGACTAAAAATATATTAATCGTACTATTAAATGAGTAATTATTTAATAGAACTATATATTATTTAATTATTTAAAAAATATATTAATCGTACTATGTTAAGAAAGGGCAGGAAAGAACGGTGACAGATTGACAACGCAATCCCAAGGGCAACTTGGCATGCATTAAAAATAGCTATTAATCGTACTATTAAATGAGTAATTATTTAGACGCAGTTGCCAGAATAGACCTACTATTGAGTCAGTCAATCATGATGGGTGAAAATAATAAGTAGTTATGTTTTGGGTCAAAGTACAACATGTCTATGGTTTTAAGCCTTCGAGTTTGACCGTAATGAATATTTATAAATAATACTTCTAAAATTTAAAAATTGTAAAAAATGATAATTTAAAGTTCAATAAGCCAAAACAAGTGTATAAAATTTAGCAATCGCCATGTTCAATTTCAATTATTTACTCATTTAAAACAATTGTGCTTGAACCATTTATTAGTATAATATAGAATAAATTTTTTAATATTTTAAATATAAACAATACTTTATATTATAACATGGTGTAGTATATTTTACTGATAATCTGATAAAGACCCTGCGCTATTCACGAGAAGCAGTATTGAAGATGAAGCCGGCGACGTGTCTTGCCTTGATGAACAAGTCTTTTGCTTCGTCTATAAGTCTTTCCATATATTTACTTTCCTTATCATATTAGAAGTCTTTCCTTTTTATTACTTTCCTTTATTTAATTCGTATTAGGGTATTTTAGTATTTTATCTTAGTTTCCTAATTATAATAGGTTTCCAATTCCTATTTACTAGCTTGCCTATAAATAGGCCTTGTCTATGACAATTTATGTATTCAGAGATTATTCAGATTATTGGCTATTGGCAATTATAAACTCTCATATTAGAGGTTTATACTTATTTTCGGCTTTTTCAGTTAATTACTTGAATTGCTTGGGCTAGAGTTTGGGTATTCGGTTATCCTTCTCTAGATTGTTGTTGGATCCTAATCAAGGTCCTCAACAATTTGGTGCTTTCATTGAGAGATCCTAGTTAAGATTTCTCATTGACTTATCAATTTCATTGAGAGATCCTCATTAAGATTTCTCAATTTTATCTCGCGTTCTTCATCAGCAATGACGGAGGAGGCGGCAAAGACGAACAGGCAACGGTTCGAAGCCCTAGAAAATTCCATGACAGAGCTTTCGACATCTTTGGCAAAGATGGTTCGATTCCAAGACAGAATTAATCAGAAAATTGATCGATTATTCGAATACAAGGGAAAAGATCCTATAGGATGCAGATGAACTCAAGGAGATGATCGTAGGTCACAACAAACTTCACAGGAGGTGAAAGATATTTCAAGCGTTGAAGATGAACCATGTTTTCAGAGCTCACAAGAATCACAACATGAGGCTAAATCAAAGTCATCTAAAGGGATTGGCAACCCAACTCTAACTTAAGAGTTCTTGATTCCTTTGATTTCCTCTACCGTGGTGAATGATGCCCAAGTCAAAGTCAACAAGGCCGTCACCATTGAAGAGTCTCTCAACAACATGATCTTTGTCCTTGATGATGTCCAGTTAGGCGATGCCCTCAACGCAAGGCGCACCCAATTTGTAATTGTTCCCAACAACGTGGCCTTCATAATTGGACCTACTGATGCTCAACCCTCCCATGCCACAACTTTTTGTTATCACTTTTTGCCATCCCTATTTGCAAAAGTGTTCCACAAGCCAGAGATGTGGGTAGAACTCACAATAGATTCGAGATCTGCTTCGTTTTTGTTTTTGCAGGAGCTTAATTTTGTGACAGTGAGACAGGAGATTCACACAAGGAAGGAAGTCAGGAAATTTATAAAGGATTATGGGTTTCTGGGATTAATGGGACGCTCTACTTTAAATGTAGAACAGTTTCCCCAATTTTCCCTTGAGGACAAGGGAAATTTCGAAGGGTGGGGGAATGATAAAGACCCCCCCGAATTCATTAACAGAGTATTGAAGATGAAGCCGGCGACGTGTCTTGCCTTGATGAACAAGTCTTTTGCTTCGTCTAGAAGTCTTTCCATATATTTACTTTCCTTATCATATTAGAAGTCTTTCCTTTTTATTACTTTCCTTTATTTAATTCGTATTAGGGTATTTTAGTATTTTATCTTAGTTTCCTAATTATAATAGGTTTCCAATTCCTATTTACTAGCTTGCCTATAAATAGGCCTTGTCTATGACAATTTATGTATTCAGAGATTATTCAGATTATTGGCTATTGGCAATTATAAACTCTCATATTAGAGGTTTATACTTATTTTCGGCTTTTTCAGTTAATTACTTGAATTGCTTGGGCTAGAGTTTGGGTATTCGGTTATCCTTCTTTAGATTGTTGTTGGATCCTAATCAAGGTCCTCAACATAATCCTACTTAGCAACATACTAATAAAGAATTATTAGTATAATATATTAGAGCATTACTAGCAGATTTCCTATAAAAGTCTGTTTTCTTTTATTTAGGTAAAACAAGTTAAAAAGTTATAAAATCATTCATACGACATAAACCTTATATTTAACTTTTTCTTTAGTATTTGTACAACATTTCCTAATATATTAATAAATACTATTCACTCCATATAATTATAAAATTATATAAAAAATTCTCTCCCCTCTCTCCTTCATGCTTTCTATAACTTTTACTTTTATTTCATATTAAATTATAAAAAATATTATCAAATAAAAAATAATATAAAATATTATTTTAATTATATATAAAATGATTAAGGGAATCTATTATGATGTATATTTATATAGGAAAATAAAAAGAATTTAAATATTTAAAAGTAAGGAAAATTGGTGGGTATCTACTATGACTGCCCTTAGTTTGGTTATAATACATAGTATTAATGTTTAAATATTTTTATAAAACAAATCTAGAATGTGGTTTGTTTGTTTGGATGAACAAATCTAAAACTTAGAGGTGATTAGAAATTGATCTCATTCGATAAACCAAGACGAACTGAACTGTATAAATTGAAAATACGTGATTTCCAAATTGGTTTAGTTTATTTAGTTTGAAATCTTTAAAAACCAATATATTATAATTGGTTTACGATTTAAAAACTGAACCAACTGAATATAATATAATATATATTTAAAGACTTTATTTGTGTATCTTCTTACTTATGTTACTCGCAACTACAATCTTAGTTCTATTGAATTCAAATTCTTCCTTGAAACGTATAGTAAAGAATCAGTGCTACCAAACCTTGATTAACAAATTGATTCATGTTGATTCTATATCTATTTGCACAAGATTTAGTCAAGACACTACAAAACTATTAGTCTGACATTTGTCACTCTAGTTGTTCTTAATTAAATGTAAATAGTAATAAAAAATCGATGAACAAAATCGAAAACTTATACATTGAATCAAACTAAGAATCAATAGTTTTTCACTTTTTGTTTATCAGTTTTGATTTATTATTTTTTTTCAAATTTAAGATCATTAGTTTGATTTTAAAATACTACATAAACCGACTGATTCACTCCGGTTAAAGTGTAAACTGGTACTTGAAATATACCATTTCACTTAAGATTCGCTCCAACATTCAGGGACTGAGAATTATAAACAATGCAATTGTATAATTAATATATATACATATATACATATAATGAACAACTCAAACTCACTCTCTATTATTTACATATAGAGAGCAAAACTTTAAATCTATGTTATAACAAATTCTTCATATGTCTTTCTATATCTGAAAAAGGTACAGTAACTCTTTACATTTGAAGAGTCACTACTAATTATTCATATATTATTTTATTATTTTCTTATAAGTTTCTATCTCCTCTCTCATATATTTATCATTCGTTGCTTTGAATATGCCACTGCTCTCCTCCAATTTTGCCTCTTTTCCCTCTTCTCCACCAGATTTGGCGTCGAAAAGATCACGGTGTTGCTGCCCAGATTATAGAAGGAACCTAGCAATCCCATCTCTCTTCTCTCTCTCTCTTTGCACCAGAGCTCTAGTCCCAGATCATGAGATTGGTGGTGGGCAGGGCCAGCCCTAAGCTTTTGCAGCCTAAGGCGTCCAATTGAGGCCCTCGAATTTTTAATTTTTAATTTGGTATTATATTGCTTTGAGGCCCGTCCAAGCTAGGGAAAAAAGAAATTAGAATCATGCATTCACGTGCACGACTCGCCTCCAGTCTCTCATCCTCGCGCTTTGCCTCCAGTCTGCTGTCGGTCGGCCCTTCTCTCTCTGATTTGATCGGTGGCATTAGCAAAGGCCTCTGCCACCTCTCTGACCCTCTTTATTCTAAAGTCTCCGGCTCTCCCCCTCGGCCCCTCCGCTCCGATTCTCCTCCCTCTCATCTGGCTCTACTCGGTGTTCTCTGTCAGAGGCCCCCTCGGTGCTCGGCCACTGTATTCCATCTCAGCATTGCCCCTCCGTCTCTCCCCCTATGGATCCGCCGCTTTGGTCCTCCGGATCACCACCTTTGAACCACACTACACTCTACACAATCCCAAAACATCACATAACCCTTCAGACTCACATACAAACAAAAAAACTACATAAACTACAAATATCCTGGGCCGAAAAATTTTAATTGCACGTATCAATTTTAATTTTAGCATTGTTGCAAATTTTGCTCTACGTGAATTTCCTTTTGCAAATTTTGTCTTACATTTCGTTATTTGTATCTCTTTTTTCTTTCCTCTGGTTCTCTTTTATTGTTTTAGCAGTTGGAGACTACAAGACTAATATTAAGATTTAAGAAAAAACTAATGGAAAAAATTGAGAAAAATTGAGGCTTTTTATGACTAACGTTAGAAATTTAGGCTTGATTAGCTTTTATCTCTTAGTAACACTACAAATTTGAAAATCTGCTACATTGGCACAATCTAATCTGTTGGCTTATTATTGGTGTGAGTTTTTTTATTTTTTTTAATGTTTTTAGGAAGTTAGAGGTGAACCTAATTAAAATTCATTTGATCATTAATAGTTGTGATAAGAGGTTTGGACCCATGATAAAATTTTGGTTTGCTCCTTATTATGGGGAGATGTCGAATTTTTTTTAGATTTTATGTATTTATTTAATAGAATTTTTTTCTTCCATAAGTATATTATGAGGGGCCTCATTCTAAAACTCCACTTAGGGCCACTCAAATTTTAGAACGGCCCTGGTGATGGCATACATGATCCAGCCGTTGTGGATCATGAAGTCTTTGTCGTCGGTTTGACGTTCGACTATCGTGAATTTAATTTGAGGAGGAATAGTTAATAAAAAATTTAATTTTACTAAAAAGTACATATAAAATAAAAAATGTTGAAGTTAAACTTAAAAAATAAATCTTTTACATTTAAAATTTGTTTACATGTAAAAAAATATAAATTAATCTTAAAATACTCTAACATTTTCAATGATCGAAAACAAGTTATTACATTCTTATTTTAACATTTTCATATAGATACCGATCCGCTCGTGACCCGGTCGGGAGACAGTGACGGCCTCTGTCCCGTCGGGTGGACATGCATGACTGTAATTAATATTACTATTAAATTATTGGGACTGCAATGGGCGCGGGGGTGTGCTAGTGTCGGTGGACCAAACCCGATTAAAGAGAATATCGAACACAAACCCAAAAACCAGCTGTATTAACATTTAAAATTAAATTGCCCATTACTCTTCGGAGAATAATTTAATTATTACACAAAAAAAAATTTCAAATGATTAGATTCATTTAACAGCATAAAATATATTAGAACCACTTAGTTTTAAATAAACTAGTTTCAGCTTTAACTTATCCTATTATTATAAATTGTTTAAGCTAATAAATATACTTTTATTATATCTAATAATTTTAGTATTTTATATGTATATATATTACAACTCACTTAATCATTGCATCTTTGATTTTATTAACATCGTTATTTGGCCACTGCACTTCATGGATACAACAAAAAAAAAAGTACGGACTGAAAAAAGTATTTTTCATATTTTACTTATTTGATTTTATCATCTTCTCATTAAACTCACTTGATATTTAAGTTAATTTTATTACTTTAATTATATTCGATATTTTATTATTTCTAATCACGCTTTCAAAAGAGATACTAAACATATTTAAAGTGTGTGACAAACGTATCCTTGTGTTAGTACCTGCTTTTTCAATTAAAAACAAGTTATTCACATCTTTATCATCCAGGACTAAACAAAAAAATTTAGGATAATAATAAGCAATCGCACAACATTATAATAATAAGCAATAAGCAATAAGCAATAAGCAATCACACAACAAAAAAATGTGGCAAAATTATAATTATTTCATTTTAAATCTTATTTGTAAATTCATACTATTCTTTTTACTATTATAATTTTATTTTGAATCATTCAATGTTTTATCGGCATAAGTTTCCTTGCAGCACTACCGTGCTTTAATTTTTTCAAATTATGATGCAAGTACTACTTGGTTTGGAAAAAAGAGATATTTCCAAAGGCAAGGAGAGGAAAGTTCTCAATAAGTTGAGCTACTAAGTTTGATATGATAATATGATTATTTTTAAAAATAGTAAATTTAATTAATTTAAAATTAATTATAAATAATAAAAATTTATTTAAATTCATAATTTTGAAAAACAGTTTTATTTTTAAAAATAATATAAGTTAACTAGGATATAAATTTATCATAAATTTTAATTTTAATTTATTATTTGACCATTTTTGGGTTGCGTAAAGCGCAATAGGACACTGTTTTTTTTACACAAACTTCCAGTAAATATATAAAAAAACAAACATAAATTAATTTATTTTTTATTTGTAAAAAAGTTAGAAAGATAAAATTTAATATTTTTTTTGACACGATTTAAGAAAGTCAAACAATATGAACAAGCCCCCGGCTGTATCCAATCAAGAGCCAAACTAGATATGCCCTACATAATAAATTGAGTACCCCACTAATAATTATATCGCATGCGAGTAAAAAAAAAGCAACAAGAAAGAAACTTTTTAAAAAATAAAAAAAGTAAGGAGAGAGAGAGAGAGAGAGAGAGGGGCTAACATTCTGATAACGTGACAGAAGGTGTCGTTGGGGACGAAGCAATTGCAAGTGACGTTGCTCTCGTAACCAGTATCGTTATTGGGATGGGGATCAACCCATCCCCGTTCTCCATTGCACGGATTTGCGTTGAAATCCCACCCTGTTTTCCCAAGACTCACCCCTATATCTCTCAAACCGTCCACTGCTTGCGTCATCAACAAACAACCAAGCCATCGATCGATTCAGTACTTCAAAAAACATAACTACTATGAAGCTTTGTGATTCTTACGTACATATATATATATATATACACACACACACACACACACATCTATTACCTTCAGCGGACGGCAGAATAGTGGCCGCGGAAGCAGAACCGGCTGCAAAGCAGGCCACGATCAAACCGATGAACACCACCTTGTCCATGATCCAAACTGATGCATGCATGCATCCAAAAAAAAAAAAACTCGTTTCTAATATGTTGAAATAAGGTTAGGCATGATATTTATATCTGGGTAGACATTTAAGGGGATGTCTGTGAAGAATAAGTCGAAGACAAGGACTGCGCGAGAGCGTGTGGTTTACTTTGAAGGTGCACAGCCCGGTCTTGGGCCGGGGATTTAAAATCTGTTTAGTTTATGGGTAGATATGAAATCAGAATAATAAGTTACACTTTGCAGGTCCCAATCGCAGCTGCCTCATTTGTCTTTCTGGCCTTACGGAATTTTCCTTGTTACTTGTCCCACACAAAACCCTGTTGGTGTAAATGAATTTATATAATTAAAAACTCTATATATTGACAGGCATAAGAAGTTGTTAAAGGATTTCGTCAATGTTCTCATGTTGATTATTATCACATTTAGTCTCGTTATTAAACTTATGAATAAAAAAATTAACCACATAAATTAACTGGATTAACATATCACCATCTTCCGTTGATGATTAATATGAATATATATATATATGTGATTTAAATGCCAACAGCATTTAATTTTTAATTTGATTGACGATCTAAAATTAAAATCGTAAACTTACCATTAGTGGCTTAGTCTTTATTCTTGATATTATTTTTGTAATTTGATGTCAATAATGACTTTCGCCATAAAGTTTTTATGGCCTAATCATCATGTTTTGTTGATCGTGATAATCAACGTATTTGTAAGTTACACAAGTTTACATATGATCTCACACGCATAGCATGGGCCTCATACCATGAGTTACACAATAATTTTTTATATCATCTAGGTTTACAAAACTATCATGTAGACACATAACTTTTTGTCTTCAACTCCAACAACAAATTTGTTTATCTCCTTACATATGTTGATGACATAATTATTATAGGATGTAATGCCACTATAGTTCATCAATTCATTGCTCTTCTCAAGAACAAATTCCCCATCAAAGATTTTAGTGATTTGACATACTTTTTGGGTGTTGAAGTCGTCATCACTACTTCCATTGGTTTACTTTTCTTCCATCAAAAATACATCAAAGATATTTTTGCTTGTACAAATATGACAAACTCCAAATCTGTGACTACTCCACTTGCCATTAAGCCATCACTTACAATTCTTCAGTGTATTGCTTTAATGAATCCTCCTGAACATAAAACTGCTATTGCTAATCTCCAATACTTATGTCTTGCTCACCTTGATATCGAACATGTTAATAAGTTGTCTCAATTTATGCATCGACCTATTACTAAATGTTGTAAAGCGCTTGCTTCGCTATTTTTATGGTACCACCAATCATTGTATTACCTTGTATTGTTACACTGCTCAATCTCTTCATGCCTTCTCTCATGCCAACTGGGCCAGTAATAAAGATAACTATACCTCCACTAGTGCTTATATTGTTTAACTGAATCACAATTTTATCTTTTAAGCCTCCAAAAAAACAACATACAGTTGCCTGCTCTTCCATGTTTCTATAGGTGCCAAGTTATGTTGGATTTATTCTCTTTTAACTAAACTTGGAATATGTCTTCCTATTGCTCTAGTCATCTATTGTGACAACATTAGTTCAAATCATCTTTGTTCCAATCTTGTCTTTTATTCACAAATAAAGCATCTTACAATTGATTATGATTTCATTTGGGGTCAAGTGAAGAGCAGAGCTTTATGTGTAACTAT
Organism: Taxillus chinensis; assembly: GCA_023512835.1. NCBI lineage: Eukaryota > Viridiplantae > Streptophyta > Magnoliopsida > Santalales > Loranthaceae > Taxillus > Taxillus chinensis. The sequence continues at coordinate 3,314,712 of CM042092.1, forward strand.
ATGTCCTTATACAATCAACTAGCCGATGTTTTAAACCAGCCTCTTCCACGCACTTGCTTTCTGTTGGCCCTCATTTTTAACTGAGTAAGATTGTGACCGTACTCAGCAAGGAAACCCCAAGAGAGGACCTCTTTGATAAAGACCCCAAAATGCCCCAAGGCTAGAATCAAATGATAGAGTTCAAAGTTTAGAGAACAACGCACTTGACTATACTAGATTCTGAGCAAAAACGAAAAAATTATAACCAAGTCAAACTTGGTTAAACATAAAAAAGATCCCATCATGAGGTTTGTGATGTCATCAACATGTTTTTGACATTATCATTGGGTTTTTAAGGTCATCAACGTCTTTTTTGAGCTACCAATAGTGTTCTGATGTCATCATGAGATTGATGATGTCATCATTGGGTTTTTAAGATCATAATCAGCTTTTTTAACTGCCAACAACTTTCTAACATCATAATTGGGTTTTTAAAGTTATCAACCACTTTTTTTAACTACTAGCAGCTTTTTGACATCATCATTAGATTACTGACGTCATCATCAGTTTTTTAAGGTCATTAGCGGGTTTTTTTAAACAACTAGTAGCTTTCTAATATCATCATGAGGTTGTTGACATCATTATCAAGTTTTTAAAGGTCACCAATGGCTTTTTTGAGCTGCCAGCAGCTTCTTCCCTTGTTAGCACCATACCAGTAGCTTTTATCCTCACCAACACCAACACCAACAACTTCTATCCTTGTCAACACCAGCTGCTTCTATCGTAACCATCACCAGTAGCTTCCATCATTGCCAGCATGCAACCCCTGCCCCATGTATCTCATTTTTCCAAAATGCATTAAATGAGTTCGGGACTTTAAAAATTCTTTGCTAAGTACATTAAAGAGTGACCAGTGCAGTATTGTGACTATGTAAAATTGGAAAAGAAACAAGGTTCAGTCTTTACCCATTAAAGTGTCCAAATATAACGTGATTAATCCCGACTTAGACAATATGGAGATTTAAAATGGCTAGACACATAATTATATATTTTCTAGCGGTGTGGTGTCAGGACTCTATTTTCAAAACATGGAAATGAGAAACTATAATTAATCTTTCGGGACATCACAATTGACCTGTTGGAATTGCAAAGAGTCTAATTAATGCACCAAAGGCTATCCTCCCTTAAACACCTGTTGGTGAGTAAAGAATGGAATTTTTGAATAGGGGAGATTAGGGAGAGCATTCTGATATTTTCTAAGTAGACACCTTTTGGCGGATAAATGTTGGGAGGAAGGGAAGCTCCCTTTTTCTTTTTTAACTTTTATGTTTTTAGGAAGTATTCAGAGCAAGAAGCTACATATAGTTCTTTCCTAACTTCTCAAGTTACCAGGATAAATTGAGAAGCAAATAAAGGACGAGCAAGGCATGACATTAAAAACAACAATTGGTTCAAGTTCTTTTCTTTAATTTTTTTATATTTAAACTGTTAAAACTTCTTTTATCAAATGTTTTGAAGTGAAATAGTTTTCCTTTTAACTCTCATTTCTTTTTTCTTTAAAAATAAAAAGGACAAGAAAAGCACTCACCTTCTAAAAAAACAAATCAACTGCCCAGGTGGTCATGTGATTGAGCCTTAGATGTTCGGGTCAACATTAATTGTGACAATGTTTTTATGTTTTAATTAAACTTCTTTTTATTTTCTTTCCTGAAAAAGAAAAACCCCTTTTGTTTCCTTTAATAAAAAAGAGTAACATTGTCACATGGGCCTAGATCCTACTTTCCTTTTCTAAAATTAGAATGTTTCCTTTTATTTACTTTAAAATATTTTTTTATTGTTCTAAGGCCTAAATCCTAAAATTTCTGTTTTTCTTAAAATTAAAAATATAAAAAATAAGTTTTTTTTTGAATAAAGCAATCAAGCACTTATAAATCAAGACTAGGTACCAAATATGGGCATTATGGGGGAGCAAAAGTTTTTCTTCCTTCCTTACATGTAATCGACTCCCAAACCTAATTCTTTGGAATTGTAGACTTTTCTTTTTTCTAGGTGTGTAATCACACATCTAAATTGTTTGGTGGCGACTGTGTTTCTTTTCCTTTCATGGATTATGTGAACCTTATGTAGGGATGACTCAAAGACCAACTAAATGAACCAGCATTGAGTCCTTCAAAAGCTAGTATCGAGTCTGGTAAAAAACGAGTGATGACACTTTTAATTATTGAATATCAAGATTGGATTCTCTGGCCAAGCTCCATCTTGAGAGGGCATATTATAAGAATTAATTTATTATGTAATTATTTTATTAGTTATATATTTATATGTTATTTATGTATTAATAGAAAATCTCATAGATTAAGTAATTAGTTAGGTTTATAATATTTTGAATATTTGATCTATATATTAATAGCAAATCCCATGGATTTGATAATTATTTAGGTTTAAAATATTTTAAATATTAAATTAAGATTTGCTCGATTAACAACTTAATCTCTTATATGAGTGTATACATGCACCATTCTTATTTAATCAAAGACAAGACATTATCTATTGATTTCTATAGGGTTTTTACATAAATGAGGGGGGTCTGGAAGAAGGGGTACAAAAGTAGCGGGCGGATTGGGTGGGCTGGTAGTTATTTTGGTGGAATAGTATGGGCAAGGGCAAACCCAAGATTTCATTTGAAGGGGGGGGGGGGGGGGGACAAGAACAATATAGTCAACAAACGAGATGAGGATAGCTAATTCACATTTCCTAATTTCTTTTTAATCAGTCAGTTGAACTAATTAATCAATAAACAAAAAATAATATTAATTATTAGGATTTCAAAAAATGAAAAAATTAGGGATTGGAATTTATGATGCAAAAATAAATTATATTAGTATTAAAAAATTGGGAATTTTGCTTACCAATGGCGGTACATGAGGTGATAAATTGAAAAATCTGGACTCAGGAGCTGAGAAGCAAATGTCGAAGCCAAGCAAGACCTTCGAAGCCTTGTGAACTGAACGTCAGATGATTGGATCGTTGTGTAGCTATTTTGGGCCTTTAACACTGGGAGACGAGAGTGGGAGACCTTCTCAAAGACTCAGAATTGTGAGTGGATCTATGTAATAACTGATAACTTTGTATTATATTAAATTATATTTTAAAATATATTATTATTGATTTACAATATTATTTAAGCTATAGCTAATACAAGCGTCACTACTTCGGGCCTTCGGCACTGGGAGACGGGAGTGGGAGTTTTGGAGACCGTCGAAGACTAAAACAGAGTCATGGCAATCATGCCATGCGTCAAAGATTCAGACGGATTCGTGTGTCAGCATTGAAGAACCGAAGTCCTGCGGTGAAGACTCGAAGTCGCAAGCATGCAAGGTGCTGCGTAGAGTCATGCGTAAGTGCTTTTATTTAAGATGTAGGCTATAACCATATAAGTCATCACATGTGTCAAGACGGGAGGGACCAAGTGACAAAAATATGATTTTATATATCATTATATATATATATATATATATATCATTATCTCAAGACTGAGGAGGGCCATGCCTCCCCCCCATAAAAGTCTTGGTCCGTCACTGGGTATAGGAAATCAAATGGTGTGACTTACTCTATCGAAGTTTAGTTAATTAAAATGAAGCATAGATTTAGAGAAGGTATAATGGTCAAAAAGAGATTGGGTGTGAGAAGGATCTGAGCTTAGGAGCGAGGCTATAGAGGTTCTGTTGAGTGGCCATCCTTGGTCATAAGAAAGGAGCAGGCGAAAACCAATTTGGGAGTGTTTTGTGGACTTGGATGATTACGATGACCGTGAATAGAATTGAAGGGAAATATAAATTCCAAAAATTTGATATGACGAGATGTGTAGATTTTCAAAGTAGAAGGATAAAAACATATATAAGCATCATAGGTGAGAGAGTATCTGATAAACACACACAGGGATGTATGCTTGTCCATTCATCTGACCCATTCAATTGACGAGCTAACTATCTCGCTCGATGCTTGCTTGCTTACTAAGTTGAATAGCTCACACACCATTCATACGTGAATCATTCAGATTGCCTGACAAACTTGGGCTTCTTATTTGCAAGCTGGCTCATGCGACATTAAACTATTGAAGGCAATTTTTTTAAGTTAAAACCCCTCTATGAACTCACTCAAATGAGATCACTCTATGAGGACTAACGATCACAACTAACTATAATGGTGGGAACAATAGTAACTATTGTAATTATGCTTCCAAGGTTTTATAATTTCTTATTACATAGTCTTTATATCTAATATGCAAAATCATAAACAATCAAGTTGGATAGTTAGAGGAGCTAGGTGATGATCATGGACACGAGGACTAACGGGATATGCCCCATGAATATGCTTAATTAATGTTTAAGTTATTTAACCACCAAAGTGATGGCCACAAGATCGCACAACTCATGTATTAATGACATTGAATTTTCTACTATGATAACTTAGTGTTAGATCAAACCCAGAATTTGAAATATGCATATGACACCCTATGTAGTTTGATTTGAGATCTCTATGGTTTTCTATCTCTAACATATTACAGAAGATAAACTTATGTCAAATTATGATTCACTCTTGAGTGATACGTTAAAGGATAGAATACATAATCCCGATCCTGATCATCGTGAGTGTTGACAAATGATTTGGTAAATAACCGAGACATCAAAAGATACGACGTAAGGAACATTAATGTGGACTAAGGGATCCTAGTCTTCTACTTGCGTGGACTAAGGATATAAAGACACGAAATAAGGATCTGAGTCTTTCACTCGCGCAGACTAAGGACATGAAGACACTAAATAAGGATCTGCATCTTTTACTCACGCGGACTAAAGACATGAAGACGCGGAATAAGGATCTAAGTCTTCTACTTGTGCGAATTAAGGACATGAAGATACGGAATAAAGATCCAAGTTTTCTACTCGCACGAAGTAAGGAACGCTCATACAAAATAAGGGATCCAAGTGTTCAATTAACACGGAACAAGGAACGCTGATACGGAATTAGGAATCTGAACACTTCATTGATACAGAGTAAGGAACCTTGTTGCGGAATAAGAGATCCAAGTACTTAATTAATACAGAGTAAGCAACTAAAGACACGAAGTAAGGAACCTTGATGCGGAATAAGCATCTGAGTCTTCCATTAGCTTGGAATGAATTTCCATACTCCAGAATAAGAATATACTGTTCCAATTCTCACTAAGTCAAATCAGTGCATTCAAATTCAAATAACTCGCTGTGTCCCGATGTAAGATAAGATTCGTTGAAGACATTTATGTCATCTTACACGTGGATCACTCGAATATGTGAACAAAACCTTTAATGAAATTGGGACTATGCAAAGCAAATTCAATATGCTCATGCTTCCAATATCTCGAGCTCAACATCCACAACATTTAAAGGAGAGATACTTTCTAATGAGAAGATTATCAATGCAACTCATCACACGGGACGCAAGTTTAAGTTCCAAAAAGTCTATTCAAGGGATGTATATAAATATATAGTCGCGGATACTTGTAAAAAGTGTATTTTGAATTTGAATTCTGTACTAGAGTGTGCATAATAGAATAGTCTCAAAGTGCTACTATAAACAAAGAGAGATACTTCTTCAGTAGATAAAAAGCTAATGCAAACAGTTTTATCTGCTTTTCATTTTATTGTAATTATTGTTTGATAATAAAATAAAGTACTTCTACTATGTCTAATTGTCTTCCGCATCGATTTTATCTTTCAATAAGTATTAGTGTTGTACCTAATAAAAGAGTAAGAATTTTTCAAATAACCTATTCACCCCCTCTAGGTTCTCAGGGACCAACACCTAGTATTGTTGTTGCTGAGTGAGATACACGAAAAAAACCCACTCTTCATGAGCGGCATCACCTATATATAGTTTCATAGAGCCATTTGTTTTCTTCAAGAGAATTCTCAATCAATGAATCTAATATGAATTAATAACATGTTTTAATATAATTTTATTTAAATATTCGAATACAAATTAGTGCGTAACAAGCAAAATAATTAGGCACCCAAGATAATTTAACATTTTATTTTTATTTTATGGCTTGATGTTTTTATGGTAAAATGTATTAATGTTTTCATCCAAATATTTAATGTGTCAAGAAAATGTTTTCATATTTAATATTTAAATATTAATATTTAATATTTAAATATTAATATTTAATATTTAATTGGTATATATTTAATGTTTTCTTTTAAATATTTAAATATTTAATATTTAATGTGTCAAGAAAATATTTTCATATTTGACAGATAACAACCTCCAAACAAAAAAACACATCTAATTTGTCAGAAAATAGCTTTCAAATACATTTTCTAAAAATATGTTTGGAAAATAGAAAACCAAAAAAAACATCAAACATACCAGAATTATGTAGTTTCAAATTCTTGAGTTGTTTTGGTTTTCAGGTAAAACAATTTAAAATTAAAAACTTTGTTGGATTAAAATAACTTTTTCATCCCAATATCTATTATAACTATAACAGAAAATGTCTAACCAAATATGTCATTAATCTCGCAATTAAAATTTAACGGGCAATATTTCAATTAATAAATTTAAATGTGAAAAGTTTTTTGGTTCAGACTTTGGATCATATTTTAACATCTTAAATTTGATATATAAATATGAATGTAACTAAAATTCTAAATTATATATTATCAAATCTTGTGATACTAATTTGAATTGCATTATTTTATATTTTATCCTTATAAATTTTATTAAAAAACAAATAAGTAAATTTAATCATAAAATTCTTGCTACCCCATTCATATAATTATATAAAAAAAAACTAATTTGGTTGGTCTGACTTTTTTTCTTAAAACATTAGAATTAGAGTTCATGTGCACATAATTTTTTTTAAATAGTTTGTAAATCGATTATTATAATATGCTATTTTTTGTAAGTGAAAACATATGCTTAAAGATAATAATGAGTGTGTGTCTTAATACAAGCCAAATGCAAGTGAGATAATTATTCATATAAAAATTATATATTCAAATGTTATTATGAGCTAAGCCTTCTTTTAAATTTTCTCATGGCACGCACAATATTTGTGTGTGGCTAGTTAATTGGTATATATTTAATGTTTTCATCCAAATATTTAATGTGTCAAGAAAATGTTTTCATATTTAATATTTAAATATTAATATTTAATATTTAATTGGTATATATTTAATGTTTTCTTTTAAATATTTAAATATTTAATATTTAATGTGTCAAAAAAATGTTTTCATAGACAGATAACAACCTCCAAACAAAAAAACACATCTAATTTGTCAGAAAATAGCTTTCAAATACATTTTCTAAAAATATGTTTTGAAAATAGAAAACCAAAAAAAACATCAAACATACCAGAATTATGTAGTTTCAAATTCTTGAGTTGTTTTGGTTTTCAGGTAAAACAATTTAAAATTAAAAACTTTGTTGGATTAAAATAACTTTTTCATCCCAATATCTATTATAACTATAACAGAAAATGTCTAACCAAATATGTCATTAATCTCGCAATTAAAATTTAACGGGCAATATTTCAATTAATAAATTTAAATGTGAAAAGTTTTTTGGTTCAGACTTTGGATCATATTTTAACATCTTAAATTTGATATATAAATATGAATGTAACTAAAATTCTAAATTATATATTATCAAATCTTGTGATACTAATTTGAATCGCATTATTTTATATTTTATCAAATCTTGTGATACTAATTTGAATTCTAAATTATCAAATCTTGACATCGTGAGGGGGGGGGGGGGGAATAAAAACACTCTACAAACAACAATTAGGTGGTGTTTTCTGTATTTAAATACAGAAAATAAATTTTTAAAACAATTTTCAAACATGCTTTTGGAGTTTGGTGTAAAATTTGATTTTTTATATTTGTTTTTTTATATTATATTGGAATTCATGTTGAATTTTAATTTTAAAATTAGATTTGATTGATAAGGGAGAAAAATTTATTTTTAAAAAATTTAAATTAAATCATGTTAAAAAAAATATAATATTATGAATTTATGAAAAATAATAAAAATGTTAAAAATTATTTGAATTAGATTGATTTTAAAAAAAGAAAATTTTATTTACATGTATATTATGTAAATAATTTGCATGAAAATATTCCTCCTACCAACATAAATAAAAAATAAAAAATAATTTAATATCGATCCAAATTCCAAAGTTCGTTTACGCTGGAATCAGTTTTAAAAACCATCCAAGAAATTGGTTTGCCGCATCTGCCTCCATCTGCTCCGTCTTCTACTCCAGCCCTAAGCCGCCGCGTCGCTGCCGACTTGCCGCCGTCGCCTCCGCCACATCGGATCCTCGGCCGGTTTAATCGCTCTTAGGGCTGACATTAGGGTTTCGATCCCGGAAAGAGCCTCCGGCGTCCATCTTGCATCTATCTCCGTCTTCCAACATCACTCGTGGTTGCCGCATCTGCCTCATTTGTCATCCCACGCCGGCCCTGCTGCACCCTAATACAATCCCACGCGAGTCGTCTGGTGAGCCGTGAGTGTGCGTTATTATTATTATTATTTTGTAATCTCTCTATTATTACTATTACAGTAACTTGAAATTCCTTGGTAAACTCACGAGAGGAGGCATTTTTAGGCACAAGTTTGGCCGTTGCTAGAGGGAATCGTAATGCACTGGAGTGTAAAAAAAGTCCAGACCGCGTTAAAACATAGATTAGAGATTAGGAGTGATGAGGGATGTTTTTATGTTTGAGAAATAATTATTATGATTATGAACTGCTATATTTTTATTTAGGATGGGTCACTTTAATTATTAAGAATGACTCTAATATTAGAAATTATATGATTATATTGATAGGAATGTTTGATTTTTAATAAATTTTCGTAAGTAAGAAATTTTTATTAGAATTTTTATTAAAATTTTTGATTTTTAATAAATTGCAAAGCATGTGCGGTAACTTTTCTATACATGGTACTCTTTGTTTGGCTTTAGTTTGGGTGCCCAACTATGGAGGGTTAGCATATGATGTCAGATTAGAAATTAGAATTGGTTGGTTAAGTGTATACCGTGGATATTAAAAGCATAGCCCAAATTAAAAGAAGCCTTAACCATCCTGGCTATAATCACAGTTCATAAACCAAGCAAAAAGACGTTGTATTGTGTTCCTTGATTAATTAGTCCCGTTTGAGTTGTGGTAGCAACTGAAATGAATACCTCTAGCTCAAAAAGTAATTACCATGTAGGATGAACTTCAATCAACTTAACCTGTCCTTTATTGTACATCCATGTCCTAAAGTACAGTTAATCGAATATTGGCTGGTCCTAAATTTTGTATTTTTTTTATCAGAAAGAAAAGCATAATTTTGGGGAAACTGGCTGAGGTAGCTGAATATCACACCCACATCAGACGTCATAGTTGGCTGTCATTGCTATGCACAGTGGTAACTGACAACTGTTGAATGGATTTAGTTGTAGTCCATTAAATTTCCATCATAATTCATATGACAGTTGGATCTCAATGGGTATGGTTAGCATATTGATCTCATGATGAAAGAGATAACAAAAATGGTCTGGTCGGCAAAAAATATTTTAAAATTTTTAGGCTTTCAGAATGTGATTTCTTTTGGGAAAGTTTTTTTATTATTCTGGTTATATGTTTCTGTAAGCATACTGGTCTAGGATTCATCCCATTTTAGGCCAAAGATTAATTTTGCTGGTGCTATTCCCTCACGGGTTAACATTTTCATGCTCGCTGAGTTGACATCTACTGTCAATCATCGTGGCTTGCCATCTCGGCCATTTTATTAACATTATGATTAGATGGGTTGATTTAACTTTTCCTGGATTTCACTCTCAAACCTGTTTGTCAAACTTATTTACTCAGTTCTGTTTATCTTCATTGATATTTGTATTTAAAGTTTCTATTTGAGGTTTACATCCTGCATTGATTTTTAGGCAATGTTGGTTTTAATATATTCATGTCTGTTTGAATGCTATCAGCTTCTGTTTGAATCAACCTATAAAGCTACTATGGCATCTGACAAGGAGTCAGACCCTTCTCTTGGCTATCTTACTCGCAAAGAAACTGAGGTGAAGCTCCCTCGACCCACTCGTGTAAAGAACAAAACCCCTGCTCCTGTGCAAATTACTGCAGAGCAAATCCTTCGTGAGTCCCGTGAACGTCAGGAAGCAGAGATCAGACCCCCCAAGCAGAAAATCACTGACCCCACTGAGCTTGCTGATTACCGCCTTCGCAAGCGCAAGGAATATGAAGACCTAATTCGCCGAGTCCGTTGGAACACAGGTGTTTGGATCAAATATGCACAATGGGAGGAATCACAAAAGGATTTTAAACGAGCACGCTCAGTGTGGGAGCGTGCAATTGAAGTTGATTACAGAAACCATACTCTATGGCTAAAGTATGCTGAGGTGGAGATGAAAAACAAATTCATAAATCATGCAAGGAATGTTTGGGACCGTGCAGTTACCCTACTTCCAAGGATTGATCAACTGTGGTACAAGTATATTCATATGGAAGAGATGCTTGGGAATGTTGCTGGGGCACGTCAGATTTTTGAAAGATGGATGAGGTGGCAACCTGACCAGCAGGGGTGGCTTTCATACATAAAGTTTGAGCTCCGGTATAATGAGGTTGAACGAGCAAGAGGAATCTTTGAAAGGTTTGTTCATTGTCATCCAAAGGTTGGGGCATGGATCCGGTTTGCAAAGTTCGAGATGAAGAATGGTGAGATCACAAAGGCAAGAGATTGTTATGAGAGAGCGGTGGGAAAATTGGCAGATGATGAGGAGGCAGAGCAGTTATTTGTAGCATTTGCGGATTTTGAGGAGCGCTGTAAGGAAACAGAGAGAGCAAGAGCCATCTATAAATTTGCATTGGATAATATTCCAAAGGCACGTGCAGAGGATCTGTATAGGAAATTTGTGGCTTTTGAGAAGCAATATGGGGATCGGGAGGGGATAGAGGATGCAATTGTGGGGAAAAGGAGGTTTCAATATGAAGATGAGGTTAGGAAGAATCCACTTAACTATGACACGTGGTTTGATTACATTAGGTTGGAAGAAACTGTGGGGAATAAAGAGAAGGTTAGGGAAGTTTTTGAAAGAGCAATTGCAAATGTCCCTCCGGCTGAGGAGAAAAGGTATTGGCAGAGATACATATATTTGTGGTAAGCATCCAAGTGTGAAAATACTGCTTTTTGTCCTTTATTTTTTCCAAATCTTGTTTTACAGTAATCAATTATTATTTGCATTTTTGGTCAGTATCTTGGTGTGAAAATGTTTGTTCATGTCCTTTATTATTTCCAAATCCTGTTTTCCAGCTATTTATTATTATTATTTTCTTTGTTATGATTTAAGGATTAATTATGCCTTATATGAAGAACTTGATGCACAAGATATGGAGCGAACCAGAGATGTGTACAGGTATATATCCGCATTACTGAAAATAAATATATTGGTTTCCTTTATAAATTTGTATTTGTGCATGGTTGCTTCCTCGAGTGTCGTTAACACAAGTAAGGTGTCAAAACTATGAATTGTTATAATTTAAATTTTGATTTATTTTGTCCGTTACTTAAGTTTTACCTTCAAGTCTTGCATGGATACCCTCATATAAGAAACAAATTTATTGATGGAGAAAAAAAAGATTATAGAGGGGGAGGCATAGGGTTGCTTTTTTATTGGTGAATGGAAACAGTAGGAATGCTAATTGTTCTAGTTGCTCCTTACTGAGGCCCCTTTGTTTTGCAAATGGATGAGAAATTATATCCAACATAGGTGATTTGGTGAAGTATATGTTTCTATATGAAAATATATGATCTATATGAGTGTAAATGTTGATATGAAATCTGTAAGAGCTGAATTGCCTGTGCAGAATCTTGTTGCGTAGGATGCTTTAAATGTAATTAGGCTTTTAGATAAAAATACCTTTCGGCTGTAAATTAAAGTTCAAACTCTTGCCATTGTTTACACCCATGCAACCTTGTAGGGCTGGGTGTTTAGAATCTTGTCTGAGCAGGAAGCCTTGAATGTAATTAAGCTTTTATATAAAAATATCTTTCATCTGGCCATGGCTTTATTTATAATAATTTTTAAAAGATATCGTGATGTGGAAAAAAGGTAGGCAATGGCAATGAGGGACAATGGGTAACCAACTGCAAAGAGACCCACAGATAAACCATTGGGTCTTCCTCAGTTCCTCTGGAATAGCGGGATTCCTGCTGCTGTTGCAGTGGGATAATGGGTAACCAACTGCAACAACATCAGGTCTGCTGCTGCAATAGTTTCCTATTTGCGGAATGATGTCATTGTCACTGCTACTATGGTGCGTCTGTCACTCTACAGATCTACTGTTAGTGGTGGGAGCTGAAAGGAGCAGTAGTGTGGGTGGCTGAGAGGGATAGAGAGTAGATTTAATATAAAATGGAAAATATAGTAAATGCGAAAGAAGGTGCTTATTTGAATGTTTTCAGACTTGAGCATTTCGTGAGATTCCATTTCCAGTATGCATTCAGTCTCAGATGTGGATTTTGTTCTCAAATGATAATGCAGTATTGGTGAAAAAAATATCTTTCTCAAAAATAGGACTTTATTTCTTTAAAAAGCAGGCCCTTAGTTTAGTCAGAGATCTAAGCGAACTTATTTTCCTGCTCCTTGACTAGGCTGCTGCACATTAATTATGTGCAGTGTGTTCCCCTTCCATTATTTGTCTCATGTTCAGATCTGGAAGTTGTTATGAAACTTTAATTCTGTATTAAAGATGAATGTATAAATAGCTTTCCATGGTCTGCTAGAAGTCCTTTTTTGTCCAATCATTGCGGTGTCCTCTTCCATGGTAATTAGGGGATGCTGTGCACTAACCATTTTGCAAAAAACTTTATTATGTGGAAGTTATTCCCATGGTATTCTTTTGAAGAGTTATATAGATAGTTGCATTGGATGGCTACTTCTTGTGTGGACTAAATCTAGATAATTGTTCGAATAGTAAACCTAGATATCAATTTATGTTTGAATTCACTTTGAAGACCATCAAGGGCTTCTTCATTTCCTTGCTTAATTTCTTCAGGGTGCATTTTAAACAAGGAACTCTGTATTGCACGTTTGGATATTCTTTTTTGGGTATGGGTTTTCAGTGAAGACACTCGTGCTGTATTTATTTTTCTTCTTTGTTAAGGAGTTTTTCCAACCTAGAGACTTCCCTTGGGCTTTCCATGGTGAATTATAGCATGTTTAACTGTTGAATAACTCTACTTAATTCAGTTTTCACATCTTATTGTTTAAGGTATTTTTCAATCGTGTGATCAAGTAGCATTATGTTGTCCTCTTTATTGATCAGATTTCATCGGTGGCTTATTTTTTAACATTCTCTAGGGAGTCAAATTTCTTTTTTGTTTGATGTTGAAGTTTTGAAATTTTTTAATCTTCTCAGATTTTGTTTCTATTTCTAGTCCTTACCTAGTGTACCACACTAAACATCTGACAATAAATATTGCAGTAGTCATTTTAAGACTTAACACATTCGTGTTGTACTGGTTTTCAAATTTTTATTTCATTCTCAATTTGATGGAGGTCGTTCAACTTGTTTTGCTTTTCTTCCATTCCCTGTGATTTATATCGTGACTTATTTCAGTTTGTTTTTTTCCAGAGAGTGTCTCAAGTTGATCCCTCATGAAAATTTTTCTTTTGCAAAGATATGGCTGTTGGCTGCACAGTTTGAGATACGACAATTGAATTTAAAGGCTGCTCGATTAATTATGGGAAATGCCATCGGGAAAACTCCTAAAGACAAGGTAGGTGACTTAGTTTGACATTAAAGTTGCGTATGATGGTAATGAATATTGAACAGATATCATAACTGATCGTTGGCTTGTATTCTCATTCATATGCCTAAATAGATCTTCAAGAAATATATTGAGGTTGAGTTGCAACTCGGTAATATCGATCGCTGCAGAAAACTCTATGAGAAGTATTTGGAGTGGTCCCCTGAGAATTGCTATGCGTGGACAAAGTATGCAGAACTGGAAAGATCATTGAGTGAAACTGAACGAGCCCGAGCTATTTTTGAGCTTGCAATCACCCAGCCAGCATTGGATATGCCAGAGCTGTTGTGGAAGGTACTATAATGGGATGGAATTACTTAGATTGCTTCTTTTTAAAAGACTGCATCTTACTTCTTGAATGCTATATTTGTTTGTCTTTTCTTGTGTTGTCGAGCCTGTTTATAAATCTAGAGTTGAAAAAGGACCAAAATGGAATAGGAGAGAGAGAGAGAGAGAGACAGAACCCATAGTCTAGGTTTTTTCCCCTCCTGAGTTTTTGCATCTTATGCTAAGAGGGAAAATCAAAGAAATGATAGTTATGCACCCCCCTTTTTTTTCCTATATAAAGTGGAAACCTTCATTTTTTTAACCGTCATCATCTTTACCACTTTCATGGTTAATGACTTTTTTCCTTTATTCACTTTTGTCGTGCACTTAATTATAGTTTTAGTTAAGTCAAAATGGGTATTTTTATATATTGGTTTTTAGGGTCTCTTGTTGCTATAACATTTCATAGCTTGTGATTTTCCACTATGGTTTTAAGTTACAATTACATATGTTTAGCCTTTCCTAATCTAGACTGCAGGATTAATTAGACTTGCAGTTTCATTCCATATAATTGTGGTCTTTCGACTGCATTATGATCTAGGAACTGGGGACACTTTTGGTTTCGTTGTGGATTTGAGGAGAGTTTGTGTAGGGTTTCAAGATTTTTAAACATCCTATTTCACGATATAGGAGTGGAAAGAAGGCTTGGTTAGAAAGAATTAATATTCTATATTATTAAAAAAGAATATTAATTTATCCAGTACCCTAAAGTCTATAACATAGGGTAGTACTATACTGAACCTTATACTATGGTTTCCAAGCTATTTGCCAAAGACAACATAAGTGTCAAGAGACGAGAATTTTAACCCATGTAGTGCTTAATTGTCTTGCAAGAGAATATCGATTTAAGCAAGCCTTATCGTTTGGATACACATATATTGGTTTTACTTTGTTTTGAGCTTGTTAGGAGAATGATTTTAATTTTCAACTAACTTGTGTAAGGATGATCAAATTTCCTTTTTACCATTAAGTTCATGACTAGTGGCGTGTTTTTTACACTTAATCACTGGGCATGTTTGAACTTTGAAGGAATTTTATCGTTTCTCCCTCACGAACTGTCTCAAAGCCTTTCGTTGCGCACTAATTATGCTTTTCATATTGTTCTCCTCAAGTAGCACTAATACTAATTTAGGTTGTGCTACTGAGAGACATCCCATATCATGTCTCGCAGTTTCAGGACGTCTACAGGTGGCACTACCCAAATTAACGTTTGTGCTACTTGAGAAGAGGCAGTGTGGAAAGCGTTGTTAGTGCGCAGTGGAAGGCTCTAAGACAGTGTTAGAAATATGATGGAACTCATTTGAAGTTTAAATGTGCTAATCTGGTTAAGTGCGAAGATCATGTTGCTAGTCGTGAACTTGACAGGGAAGACAAGATTTGGTCATTCTTATACAAATTGGTTGAAAATTGGAGTTATTCTCTTGGTGAGCCTAAGGCAGATTGAAACTAGTCTATGTGTGACTCAAGCCGTAAAATTTACTTAGATCAACCTTATCTCGCAAGGCGACTACATGTGTCGATTTGGTTGAAATCCTCGTCCCGTGATAGATGGTATTAGAGCAATTCAGCTTGTATCTTAAAAACTCTTCGAACACTCTTGCAATTGGTTGACGTGGTTTTGAGGGTGGGTCGACCGATAAATTCTTGCATGCAATCCCGTCCACCCTCGCTGCAGTACTCAAGGTGCAACACATAGTTGGTGAAAGTGAATAGCAAGAAACATGTCGGATGATCTTGGTTCCTTCGAGTCCAAGAGATGCAACGAGGACCTTGTGAAATTGAGTTGAGGAGGATGTCACGTCTTGATCATTCGGGAAGTCTCTTGGTGGAACAAATCAAATTGGCGTTTGTGCTACTTGAGGAGAGAAAGTGTAAAAAGCGTAACAGAAAGCTTTAAGACAATTCGTGTAAAAGAAACAATGAAATTCCTTTAAAATTCAAACGTTTTGACTTGATTAAGTGCGGGGAGAACGTCGCTAGTCGCGGATTTAATAGTGAAGAGGAGATTTGACTCGTTATACAAATTGGTCAAAAATTTGAGTTGTTATCAACTTCAAGGCAGGGCGAAATCAATATATATGTGCCCCAAGTGGTAAGACTTGTTTTTGTTCGTTTAGTGTACATTGCTTGTGTGCGGTCTTTTTATTTTAATAAATTTTCTTATAAAAAAAATAATAAGACTTGATTAGATTGATTTTCTCTCGTAAGACAATTAAGTGTCAATTAAGTGTCGCACAAGTTGAAATTTTGGTTACATGACAATAAATCACATTTTCTCTTGGTTAGTAGTCTTTTATGGATTTTTTTTTTGTTTTTGTTCTTATAATAAAACAAATGTCATGAGGTTATAAAACTTATATGTATAGTATGGTATGACCACAGGGCTAATTTTGATTGACCCCAAAACTATATCATTTTTATAAATCATTTTATTTATAAAATAAGAAAATAAAAAATAACTTCTCAAAATGATATAATTACTGTTACCCCACTAGGTAAACCATCCCATATATATTTATACTATGAGGTGAAACAATGGAATAGCTTATGTACGATTTTTGTGTTATGTTTTGGTGGTAGGCATACATTGATTTTGAGATATCCGAAGATGAATTTGAAAGAACTAGAGCACTTTATGAGAGGCTTTTGGATCGAACAAAACACCTGAAAGTTTGGATTAGTTATGCAAAGTTTGAGACATCCACTGCAGATGGCAACAGAAAGTTAGACATAAATGAAAATGGTTTTGAGGAATCCATGGAACAAAAGAAGCAATGCCTTCTGCGTGCCAGAAGTAAGCAGTTTGACCTTTCTTTTACTGTTTTAACTGTATTTCAATTTAAATTATTGAGCTTTGTTACATATGACACTTATTTTCTTCCTTGCGTCAGGAGTTTTTGAGAGAGCTATCAGTTACTTTAGAACTTCTGCCCCTGAATTGAAAGAGGAAAGAGCAATGCTTTTGGATGAATGGCTGAAGACAGAGAGCAGTTTTGGTGAGCTTGGTGATGTTAATATAGTCCAGATTAAGATGCCTAAGAAACTCAAAAAGAGAAGGCAGATCGTAACTGAGGATGGTCCAGCTGGGTATGTATTCTACTTAATTTGATATACATGCATGTGTGTGTGGGTACATATTTAGATGGAAACAGTTGTTTCTTTTTGTTATTTCTTTTTCTTTTCACTCTTTTTTTCTTTGGGCGAGGAGGTCAGCTGTGTTTGTTATTGTAGACCCCAAATCTTTGGTTATATGTTCAAATCCTTCAGTCGTGTTGCTTAATAAAAATATTCTCTGCGTGCATACATGCAGGCAGGGATTGTTGAGCATTTCCCAATCTAATGTTAAGGCGTTTCATGCATATTTTGCTATCCCCTGTTTCTTAGCAGTAATATTTGGCTATCTTGTCTCCTCACACCATAAAATTCAATCTTGGCAGGACTGAAGAGTACATAGATTACTTCTTTCCTGAGGAAACCCAAACTAGCAACCTCAAGATTTTGGAAGCCGCGTACAAATGGAAGAAGCAAAAACTTTCGTCCTCTGATGATTAAACCGGTGCTTATGGTAGCAGGGTGCTTGTCTTGTATAGCTGATTCCGTATTATAGGATTAAGGTGGTCGAGGATTTGCATTTTTAATTTTGAAGTGACCAAGCGTACAAAGTGTAAAAATGTGAAGTAGTTGATGCTGTTTCTGTTACTACCGTTAAATATTCGGGCAATCAGCGTGGTTTTGTTTTTTACAATCTAAATCTAATCCTGTTAACAAGTATAGTTTAGAAATATCCATTAACATTGGTGATATGCATGCGTTTTATCCAATTTTGTCAAACGCAGAACTGGTTATCTTGTTGTATATTGTTAACTGTACGAGTTGATGTTTACAAGTCAGGCATTGATTGCATATTTTTCGAACTGGTGAAATCCTTACTTTTTCCTGTTCAAATTTTTACAGTCGTGGTCAATTTTTGCCTAGTCTCATCAAATTACCTTTAAATACAATATCAAAATTTAAAAGTTCCTTTCGCCACTGAAATGGTTGATATTATTGCAAGTTGCCGAAGTCATGCAGGATTTAACATTAGGATTATGAAATCAAATATCAGTAACTGAAAACCCTAAATGTACCCTAAATAACACTGAAAACCATATACCGTATTATATTTAAAATTATAATGAAAAATATTATTGTACTCCCAGAACTCAAGTATAAATTCACTTAAAAGTCATTGTACTGTGATAAAAAATCTCTCACATGAGCGTATGTGTGTGTTAGATTTTGATATAATGAGACCTTGTGGTCTTATTTTTGTTATGTGATCTTCAAATTTAAATTCTTGGATGCAGATACAATGATTTGAATTTAATGATCTCAAGATAATAATGAGATTGCATGGTCACATTATATCGTGCGTACATGCGTGACTTATATGTGATAAAATATAAATGTATAAACGGTGTGAACTACAGTATAATTTTCAAAACTTTTAAAAATGATACCACCCAATTCACGATTCTCATGCTGTCATGCATATGTGAAAATGCGGCATATGAGGGCAGCTCAATTGAGTTGTACCATATCAAAGTGACACCGTTTTTATACTGGCTGACACCAAAACAATATGATTTTGATGATTTAGTATATTTCATTATTCAAAACATGTTACCTATCACCAAAATGATGTCGTTTTGTTGTTGATTAGTAGCATATTCACCTTATATATATATATATATATATATATAAAATTCTAATATATATAAAAGTAAAATAATGAACAAATATGATCGTATTAAACAGTTCATATTATATTTATATTTAATTATAGCGAATACTATAGCATGTATAGTAACAAATGAATAGTTAAATGAAAAGTACGAATAAAACCATTCAATCATAATGAATTGATGTGATTACACTTGTACTTATTACATTTTGTTTTTGCATATATCAACACTCTCTATATATAATTTTTAAATCCACCACTACATATTTTTATTCACCCTGGATAATTTTAAAATGACTTACACGGCCTCGTGACAATAACTAATGATGGCAATGATAATATCTTTTATAATTCAATTTAGTTATTTTATAATAATTTGATATATATTTGAGGTCTCTTTATAAATCCATTAACCATATAGTATATAAATTTAATTTTCATAAAGTGATAAAATTAAATATATTGACATATTTATTTTGTGATTCCTCTTTCTGGGGTTTTTTTGAGTCTATTACCCTGTTTGGCCACTGGCCATTGTTGAATGCAATAGTAATTAATATAATAATTAATTTATTATTTAAGAAATAAAATAAAAATATATTTGAAAACTACAACTAAAAATCTACCTAACAAGATCAATATTAATTATAAAATAATTATTTAAAATTTTAGTATGTAAATATGTAGTGCATACATTCAAACATTGAAAATTTAAAAATTATTTTATATTTAATATTGATTTTGTTAGGTGAACTTTTAATATCAAATTTCAAATATATGTTTTATATTTTAATTTGGAATAAAAAATAAATACTATGTTATAATTTATATAAATATAAGTGTAAGTATATAAATAATTATTATTCTCAAGGAGTCATGTTGTAATTGTTGTCAATAGGAGCGAACTGGCAAACAGTACACATGAAGATATTGCATATCATCTTATTTGTAAGGTGATATCTGTGGAGTGAGCTTGTAAAGGGAGTTAGGTAGAGATTATGCTAAGTCTCCTTACTTACGAGGACCTTCCTAGTGATGAAGTATAATTAATGCTTTGTTATATATATTTTGGCATGTTTGGTTATACTATTTTGCATTTGAACCTTATTTGGTTATGTTTGGAGCTATAAATTAGCTTGATATGTGTTAAGCTTGAGCCTATTTGCTTTGGCTTGTTGTGGGCTGTGTTGCACCTATGTGGTGTGCAGTGTTTATGTTATGTTATGATGCACCTTTTTGGTGTGTAATGATTTTGTTTTGCGTTTTATTGTTTTGTGGTGATTGAGCTTGGATTTTGTGGTGATTGAGCTTGGATTTTGTGGTGTTCTTTTGGCTTGTTTTCGATGATGAAAAGTTCTAAGGTAGAAAAGATGTAAAGACTCGTATTTTGGGTAGTGTTAAGAGATAGTCATTTTATGAGGATGTCACTATCTGGACAAGAATGTGACTGTCATTGTGGGTATTTTGATAGCAGTTGTGCCCAATTTCAGGTCGGAGTCCCGAGTAGCTCAGATGTTAACTTCTTAAAAATCTTTTGGTTGACCTTGCGTTTGAGCAGTCATTGGAGTTTGAAAACATCTGGACGGTGATGTGCTCATCATTTTGAGTATTTTGACAGTAATGACGCTCAATTTTGAGTTCGTGACCCCGGGAGGTCAATTATTATTTTAGAGATTTATTAATTAAAGAATAGGTAGAAATATAAATAGGAGGAAAAAGAAAGGAGCTTCCACATTATGCTACTCTTGTTCGTACGCTGGAGAGCTGAGAGAGAGAGAGAGAGAGAGAGAGAGAGAGAGAGAGAGAGAGAGAGAGAGAGCTTGGTGGAGAGGGAGCTTGGAGCCTTTGATTTGAGCGTTTTGAGCTCATTCGATCCATGAGAACCATTTCAGGTAAGTTTTCCCTTGATTCTCCATTCTTTATTTGATGTTTCATTCGATTAACATACATGAAATAAGAGAATTCATAAAATTTGGGATGAACTATAGAAATTAAGGGAAATTACTAGAAACATTGATTTTAGGTTATTTTGGTAGCTTAATATGGCTGGAGGTCTTAGAGACCCATTTTGGGGGTGAATTGATGTTAAAAGTTGTATTTGGGGGGGGGGGGGGATTTTGGACCGGAATTCATTGAATCTCAGTTAACAAAGTTGACTGGACGAGATATGCAGTCGATGTGGTCTACTAAAAAACCTGCTTGACTGAACTAGGTGGTTTGGTGGACTAAGAGAACTTCCAGCGTGTTTTAAGGTTTGGTTGACCATGTATGGTCGAGTGAGGCTTGGTCGAGTGCGATGGGTGTTGTTTGATTGACCAAGACATTCTCTAGAGAGGTTTGGAGGTTCAATTGACCAAAGATGGTCGATTGAGATAATAATCGACTGAAGGACTAGTTATAGTTGACCTAGTGTGGTCAAGTGATAGGATATCGAGTGAAATGGGACTAGTTTGATTGCCCAACTTTAGTGAAAATGTTCGTTGAAGGCCGACCGCGGCTGGTTCGTTGAAGTATTATCGAGTGAATAATATCGAGTGAAAAATGTATTAAAAACAAGTAATTCCACAGTCAACATGTATATGAGTCATTTCACCCATATACATTTTATGAGTTTAATCACTACCAAATAAATGCAAGAAAGTCTAGAACACGAATTATTATCTCGATTACGGTTGATTTGAGTCAGAATTGTCCAATTTCCAATTTTCTCTTGCTTTCTTTCTCCTCTTCTCCTCTCTTTCTCTCTCTAAGCATAAGAACAAATTTCAATTTGGGGATTAGGGTTTTTTCCTCCTGCTTTTACACTTTCTGCTCAAAATTCCAAAAAATTATAAAAATACTTTTTGTTAGACCCTATTTTGCCTATGTGAGTTGGTTGATGCGAAAAGGTGGTCGACTTGGGTCAATGTGAGGTCGACGTGGTCGACCCACCCTGAGATTGACCTGGTGCGATGTGAGTTTTGATCGACATGGATGCCTGGTCGACGCGAGAAGGGTGGTCGATGTGGGTCGATTCCGCCTGTTTTTGGTCAGCGTCGCCTCTGTGACAGCGTATTTTCGATTTGTTTTTCTGTTTTTCGATTTTTAGGGTTCTTCTTCCGTAGCCGCCGTCGCAGATAAAGAGAGAGAGAGAGAGAGAGATCATCGTCTGCGCGATCGTAGCGGGTGCGTGCTTGGGAGCGGGAGGCGCCATTGGAGAGGAGCAAGGAGGAAAGAGGATCATCCGATTTTCTTGATTTCTAAACCCTAATACAACCGATTTGAGGTAGGTGATTCTATCTCCTGGAATCCGTTTCATGGCTATAACTGTCTAATATGATTATTGTGGAGAGATTGTATTGTGATGTGTGAGATTGAGATATGCATGTTTATATATATATATATATGTTTGTGTTGCGAAAAGTGAGAATGAGATGTTGTTGTGTGTTGTAAAATTGAGTATATGTGTGAATTGTTATTCTTAATAGAGGTTTTCCGTGGGATGGACACGAGATACTGAGAGTCCATGGGATGGATATGAGATATTAAGGTCCCTAGTGATGGGATAATCCTGGACTGGACATGAGATGCTGAGGTTCCAATGAGGGGACATGGAATGAACATGAGTAATTAGGTTTCATTGAGGGAACCACCTAAGAATCCTTTGTGTGTGATTTATTGCTACTTTATTTACACTACACTGCACATATGTGCACTGAGCATGTTGTAGAGGAGATGTTGGGTTGGTCCAGGGAGGCATACCCCCTACTAAGTTATGGTTGCTGTCACGCCCCCAAATTCTAGGGAACCCGGAACTAGGAACATGACATCCCCTTGCCTGCACCCGAATGGTCAAGGGGTTGGTGAGTAGCACCAATGGAGACTACACCGTGGGTGCTGTCTCAAATATTCAACCTAGTAGAGTCATACATCAAGGGTAATCCTGTACTTTCCCATGTATCATCATGCATACAATGAGTCAAACAGTCATACAGACATCACATCATAAACAGTATGCAAATATAACTGTCCACGAACCCATGTCCGGGATACAACACATAATACAATATAAAATACAGTACTCATACATCAGAGTAGTGGGCACGTCCTCCTGGAAGAAAGTCCTCCACTAGTCTCGGGTCACACCTGAAAAGGGAAAATAACAAGTAGGGGTGAGCGACAAGCTTACTAGGTGACCCCAATACTCCACATCAATGCAAACATACAAGTTTATGCTACATGCTCTGTGTACCCGTGCACTGTGTAGTATGCACAATCATCAGGACTCAGCCTGTAAACAAACATCAGGACCCAGCCTGCAAACAAACATCAGGACCCAGCCTGCCTACACAGGACAGCCATCCACGATCCTCCACGAGATCCCAGCTCAGGGCACTCAGCCCTACCACAACGCTATATGCCCGGATACAGTGCCACACAAGCCTGCCATCGGCGCATATGTGATTGGGGGGATTTATACCCTCTTTTAGGGCCTTTTGGGCACATTTTCATACTCTTTAGATTCATTTATTGCCCATTTGTGCTACATTATCATATTTTTATGGCCTAACCCGGAAAAGAGGATTTCTTGTAGTTTTTGTGGTATTTTTGCTATATTTTGACAGGAATCCAAAAATCAAGGAAGAATTCACCAAATTCACAGAAGGAAGAAAGAATCCCAAGGACCTAAAGATCACGACGACCAAATTTCATGTTGGTCGGGTGAAGGTCGGGTAAAGCCCATTTTTTAGGGATAGCTTTCTGGAACCCAAAAGAATATTATTGCCTTCTGGTCGGGTGAAATCCGAGGTCATTTGGAGGTGATCGGGTGAACCACTCTTTACCTGACCAGGTCAGGTGAAGTTAATTTTGCATAAGAAGACTCTCCAAGCATCATGGAACATAACTCTCTTCTGGTCGGGTGAATTTTGAAAACTCTACAGGGTGGTCGGGTGAAGATTTCTTCACCCGACCAAACTCAAATTCTGGCGATAAACTCCTTATTTTTGCAGCTCACTTTTTCCCTTCTGGACCGAAGTCATTTGAGCAAAGGACAGACACAAAACACTTAGGTCAAAGAAGAATTAATTGAAGAAATTTGAATTCAAATGGGTGCTTTGTATTTGGATTAAAGTCTTTTATGGGGATTAAGAGGGGGATTTATATTATTTTCAAATTTAAAAATAGGGAGTTACATGAGAGTTAATATGGGCTAATTATTTGGAGGAATTATGAGAAATAATGGGGAATTCAAATTCAAAAATTCAAATATAGCCTTGGGAGGCTATAAAAGGGGAGTAGATCCTTCATTTGTAATCATCCAAAATCCAATATTCAACAATTCTCTTCCATTCCAATCCTCACCTAGAGTAGAGAGAGAGAAAGAAGAAGGTTTGGGGCATCTCTTGGAGCTTGAAGGCAACCTGCTGGGAAAAGAAGATCAACCTTGGAATTCTTGTTCTAAATAGGCAAGCTATCCTTTTTGGTTTTTCTAATCCATGTTCTGTAATTTTGTTGTTTTCAATTTAACTATGGAAGCTTAAAAACCCCTGATTGGGGTTAGGATGAAGTTTGATGTAATAAATTAAATTGCAATGTTTTAGTTTAATCTCTTTCACCTTATGAGTATTTATTGAGTATCTTGGGTTGAAATATAAAATGGATTCTGACCATTTCATTTTATCATATTAGGTATTTATGTGAAGGATTAGAAAATGAAGCATAAGTACTGGAAAAATCAGGATATTCAAACTAGGGATTACATGACATGCGGCAGCGAGTGTAATACTAGGATACCAAGTTAAGAGTGGGTGCGATGCTTGCTCTAAACTAAACAACCCAATTCTTAAATGGTCACCCATCCCCCATGCTAGGGTGTACACAGAATTACTGCACTTGGAAAAGGCTAATTCATGCATTAGAGGTTGGTATTAAATATTGTCACAAGGAAAGAATTAGATTGAACTAAGACATAATCTTGAGAAAAAAATACATCAAATGAAGTTTTAACTCTAATCACCTTTATCAATTGAACTTTTCTCTACTCAAATCAACATTTCCATTTCTCACGTATTTTCAAAAATCAAATTATTTAAATTCAGTTCTGTTTTTACATTGCTTTCAACCAAAATCTCTTTATAAGCTAGTTAAAATTTCCCAATTTTACGTCCTTCCCTTGGGTACGATATTCGGACTTAAAATCCACTTTATTACTTATCACGATTTGTACACTTGCAAATTGCCGATCAATATGCCTGCCACGGCCACAGCGCAATATGGCCGGCCACAGTGCCACACAGGCCTGCCATCAGCGCATATGCCTGCCCTGTCAACCACATAGCATCATCTGTGCTCCACGGTGAGAACCCAACAAGTCATAGAGCTCCAGGCCCCAATTCCTCAAGCCAACATATTAACACCAATATGGCATTAAGGTTCACCATATTCCCTTTATAACTGAAGTCAGTCTTCACAAACCGATCATCATTCCTTGACCAAGGAAGGAGATACCCATAGGAGTTGTTTTCTTGAGATAAAAAGTCCCGGCATTGGGTCTCCATATCATAACTAAGATAATCTGATTTTTGAGGATTTTTCTGAGATGTTTAACCCCACTTTCCAAAAATTCACCTCTATGAAAAACTGGATTTTTCTGAGATTTTACACTAAATCTCAATTTTCACCTTTTTATTTGAATCCAAATGGGGGGTATTTCGTTATTTACATTGTAACTTAATACTTAAATATGTAGATGGGTATAGGTTACAATGTAAATGGTCCAGTCCAGTGCAGTTGCACTGGCTCAAAGCTGCAGAACTGCAGTGCGCCTCGAAGACTCGAAGCTGGTCTTCGATCTTCAACCTTCGGACTACGACCTTCGACCCTCGGACTATGATGTCCGAGTCTACGAACTACGGGTCTATGAACCTTCGACCCAACGACCCTGGATCTTCGTCATTTCGACCCAGTAATCCGCCCAGGGTACTGTTTATCGTCGTTTTTGTCTGTTTTTCGTCTGGAATCAACCTAGCAACCCCCAGACGCTCACAAACACGCATTTTACGCCACAGACTACGATATCTACCTAAAAATACGTCCAGAACGCCTCTAAATCGCACATATAATAGCAGAAATACGCACCAAATTATAGATTTCTAGAAATCTAGATTTAAATCCAGATTTCCATGGTTGACTTCTCAACCATCATGAAATACACAGTTATACACCTCCAAAATCACAAAAACACATCTCTACAATGATCTAAATCAGTTCTTAACCACAGATCTTATGCTAAACCATTAGATCTAACCCAGAATTGGATTTCCCCCAAAATCTAGGGTTCATGCTCAATTTCATAAATCATGATAAATTCGTGCAGATCCAAAACAGAATCAAAATAAGGAGTTTAAGGACACTTACCTGGAGTGATTCTTTGAGCTCTATGAACCCAAATCGCCCCAAATCGCCAAGACACCAAGCTCCAAGCTCTCTCTCTCTCTCTCTCTCTCTCTCTCTCTCTCTCTCTCAAACACACAAACGTGATAGCGTAAAGTGAAAGCTTCTTCTTTTTCCTGCTATTTATATTTCTGCCAGTCATTGACCAATAACTGACCTAGTCAATAATTGACCTCCAAGGTCCCGAACTCCAAATTGAGTCAAATTATAGTCAAAATGCTCACATCGACGACTACACTACCGTCCAGCTAATTGCATTCTCATAGAATGGCTATCTCTCAAAACTACCCAAATATGAGTCTTTACAGTTGCTCACCCACCTTTGATGTCTTTCTCTGTAGGGCCTAGTAGGCGTTAGGTGGACTACATCGTAAAGACTCGTATTTGGGTAGTTTTGGGAGATAGTCATTCTATGGGAATGTAACTATCCGGACGGTAGTGTCCGTCGATGTGAGCATTTTGACGGTACTTGGGCCCGATTCCGAGTCGGGGCCCCGTTTGACCCGATTGTTGACTTTTTGGGGTTTATTGGTTGACTTTGCGTTTGAGCATCATTTGAGTGTGATAATATCCGAACAGTGTTGTGCTCGTTATTTCGGCGTTTTGACGAATTTGACTCAATTTGGAGTTCGTGACCTCGGAAGGTCAATTATTGCGTTGGGTCAATTATTCTCGGGAGGCCAATTATTGGCAACGATACATATATAATTAAGAACCGCCTTATCTCTTTAATTGCCAATTATTGGTACGTGCACGTTTGAGCAAGAAAGAAAGAGAGAGAGAGAGAAGGTGAAGAGCGTAGAGCTTTATTGGCGATTTTGGGGCGATTGGAGCTCGTGGATTGCAAATAATCTTCCAGGTAGTGTCCTTAACTGTCTTATTTCGATCCTATCTCTGAATATGTGATCTGTGGATGTATGAGTGTGTATTTTATGAGGGTTGAGAAGTCAACCATGGAGGTCTAGATTTAGATCTAGATGAATATATGATTTGTGTGTATTTATGATGTTATCGTGCGAATTAGAGGCGTTTAGACGCGTTTTGAGGTAAATATTGCGTAAAAAAGGATGTTTATGAGCGTCCAGGGGTCACCGGGTTGCTCCATACGAAGAGAGCCAAAACGATGATGAATTTACGACTGGCGAGTTTTTAGAGTCGACGGACTAGTCAGCCACTATGGAGTCGAAGACTTTCGTGAGTCGCAGCTATGGAGTCGCAGCCTATGGAGTCAACAACTTAGTCGATCCGGATCGCAGTCCGGAGGAGTTAGTCCGGATCGCAGTCCGGAGGAGTTAGTCCGGATCAGTAGTCCGGAGTAGTTAGTCCAGGAGGAATTAGTCCTGGATCGCAGTCCGAGTAGTTAGTCCGGAGGAATTAGTCCGGATCGCAGTCCGAGAAATCCCCGTAGCATCGATCCGCAGGAGTGGAACGATGGTTCCGAGTAGTCGGTCCGTAGGAGTGGAACAGAGTCCGGAGTAGTCGGGTCCAGGAGTGGAACGATGGTCCGGAGTAGTCGCACGCAGGAGTGGAACAGAGTTCCTGGAGTAGTCGGTCCGCGGGAGTGGAACGATAGTTCGGAGTAGTCGATCCAGGAGTGGAACGATGAGTTCCGTAGCATCAATCCGTAGGAGTGGAACAGTGGTTCCGTAGATCAAATCCGTAGCATCGGTCCGGAGCATCAAATCCGTAGCATCGATCCGGAGCATCAAACCGTAAAGGTGAAACAAGTGTTCCAGAAGACAGGCACCGCACCGCCTGGACATTTACATTGTGAAATTTAAAGAACCCAATGCCGGGATTTGGATTCAAAGAAAAAACCCCCATTTGGATTCAAAGAAAAATACTAGAAAAATTAATTCCCACTATTTCAAAATGTGAAATTTGGGATTTAGTGTAAAATCTCGGAAAAACCCAAAAGTTCGTAGTGGTGAATTTTTTGGAAAGTGGGGTTAGACATCTCGGAAAAATCCCCAAAAATCGATTATCTTATTTATGCTAAGGGAACCCAATGCGGGACTTTTGATTTCAAGAAAATAGCGCTATGGGTACTTCCTTCATAAATCAAGGATTGAGGATTTACTTGTGGAGACCGGCTACGGTTCCAAAGGAAATGTTGAGAATGACATGCCATACTAATGTTAGTATGTTGATGTGAGGTATTGGGGCATGGACTCCGTGACTTGTTTGGGTTCTCACCGTGATGCACCGATGGTCTTATGAGGTTGACGTGGCAGCATATGAACCGATGGCAGCCCGTGTGGCGCCGTGGCCGGGCATATTCGCCGTGGACTGCTAAGGCCCGAGTTGAGCCGTTGAGCTCGTGGAGCTAGGGCCGAGTGCCCTGAGCGGGATCCCATGGAGGATCGTGGACAAGTTGTCCCGATGTTTGTTGCAGTTGAGTCCCGATGATTGTGCACACTACACGGTGCACGAGTACACCGAGCATATAGTATGACTTATATGTGTTGCATGATGTGGAGTGTTAGGGTCACCTCCGAGCTTGTCGCTCACCCCTACTTGTTGCTTACCCTTTTCGGTGTGACCCAAGACTAGTGGAGGACTTTCTTCCAGGAGGACGCCCACTACTCGATGTATGATCCGATTATATTTCGTATTGTTTTATGTGATATCCCGGACATGGGTCCGTGGACGTTGTATTTGCATCCGTATGATGTGATGTCCGTATGTTGTTTGACTCTTTGTATGCATGATGATATATGGGAAAGTATAGGATTACCCTTGATGTATGATCGTACGGGTTGCATATTTGAGACAAGACCCCGGTGTAGTCTCTATTGGTGCTAGTCACCAACCCTTGACCTTTCGGGTGCGGGCAGGGGAAGTCATGTACCCGGTTCCGGTTCCCTGGAATTCGGGGCGTGACAAAACTACCCAAATATGAGTCTTTACAGTTGCTCACCCACCTTTGATGTCTTTCTCTGTAGGGCCTAGTAGGCGTTAGGTGGACTACACCACAGTGGAAGCATGTCGCGTGGATTTAATGTCTTTATTTGACAACATTGTAACTGTTGAGACTTGAGCCCATGTATTATTTGACATTGATGTACCTATTTGAGACACTGTGTTTTTGGGTTGGTGACCCACTTTAATATGTAATACAATTATATGTTGGATTGTATACTTTTGTGTGGATTGTTCATGCCATGTGTGAGATTATAGCAAGTTGTGGGCAGTGTCATCACCCGTTTTTGACCGGACTCGTTACTGGCTTTTGTGAAAGGATTCCATGCTAGTTCATTCAGTTGATCCTAGAGTCATCCCTGCACAAGACTCACACAAACCATTAAAGAAAAGAAAAACACAGAGTCGCCACCAAACAAATTAAAGGTGTGATTGGGCACCTAGAAAAAGAAAGGGTCTACGGTTCCAAAAAATTAGGTTTGGGAGTCGGTTACGTGTGGGGAAGGAAGAAAAACTCTTGCACCCCCACAACGCCCACAATTGGTACCTAGTTTTGATCTATGAGTGTTTGCTTGCTTTATCATTTATTAAAAAAAAAGAGTTTTGTATTTTTTAATTTTAAGAAAAAGAAATATTTTAGGATTTAGGCCTTAAAAACAAAAAAAAAAAAATCAAAGGGGGCATTCTAATTTTAGAAAAAGAATGTGGGATCTAGGCCCATGTGATAGTATTGCGTTTTTCAGGAAAACAAAAGTGAACTTTCTTTTTTAGAAAAGAAAATGAAAATAATTTGAATTTAAATGGAAATATTGCCATAATTAATATTGGCCACAGCAGATTAGGATATGAGCATCTATGGCTCAACCCTCATGACCGCCCAGGCATTGTTTAAATTTTTCTAGAAGAGATTTGAGTTTTGTTTTTTATATTTTATTATTTTTTAAAAAATAATAAAGGAAAAGAGAGATACAAGAAGTTTTTTTGTATTTTCATTTTTTAAACTTTGAGAAATAATTAAAAAAAATAGAGAAGTTTTTGGGTTTTATGTTTGAAAACAACACAGAGAAAGAAATTTAAAAAAAAAAAGAATAATTTAATAAATAAACAAAAGTAAAGTAGGAAACCTGGAGAAATTAAGATGATGCAGATGTTGGCTCCTCTTTCCTCCTAGTGATCCCTGAAAACACAATAATTAGTAAAAGAAATCTTCCTCCTTGATTCAGTGTATTTCTTTCAGCCTTAGCTCTTTCCACCAAAAATAGGAGAGATTCAGGTGCTTTTCTCCCAAAATGAAGTATTTATGCCTTTAGAAATTCTCAGAACTTTCACTCTGATTTTCTCTCTTACAATCCCGTCCAGCAAGTTCTCTTTTTTCCTCTGATAAAAATCTTCTTTGATTTTTTATCTCTAAGAAATACAACCAGAAATTCCTCTCTCTGAATAATATACTTTGATACGTGATAATTGATGCCTCTCTGAGGTTTGTGGATAGCCTATTTATAGGTATTTTAGGGGAAGTATCCGTTGGTGCATTAATTGCACTCTTTATAATTTCCAAAGAGTCAATTGCAGTGTCCCGAGGGCTTAATTATGGCTTTCATATTCCCATGTTTTGAAAAAGAGAGTCCCGATGCCTAAAAATAAATAAATCACTTGGGATTATTTATTCCTCTGCTGTATCTGGACGCCTTGGTGGGTAAGGGCTGGATAAACCTCCAGGTATATTGGTGCCGTTGGGAATTAATAGTCATGCAATCCCAAGGTCAACTTTGATTTCCGAAGGACTTTATTCATTTAATTACGACATCTCTCCGTCCTTATGCTCAAAAATAGAGTCCAAAAACATTTGAATTTAATATTCGAAGATTCCTTAATTCCCACGCTTAAAAGGGGGTTCCAAGACACTGATAACATTTAAAAAGGGATTTTTCTGGATTTTTCAGAGTCCTGATGCTTTGGAGTCACTTCCAGACCTGTAGAAGAGCTATTTTGGAGTTTTTTCGAATCATTTGGGTGATTTATGGACCAGTGGGTCCTTATTCAGCATCAATGAGTCCTTATTCCGCATCAATAGGCTTAGCTCGGATTTGACCAGGTTTGACCTTCGGATCTGGGCTTATTCCGGATCAGTGGCCTTATTCCGCATTAATAGGTCCTTATTCCGCACTAATGAGCTTATTCCGTATCAACATGTCCTTATTCAGCATCAATGGGTCTTTATTCCGCATCAATGAGTCCTTATTCAGCATCAATGGGTTTAGCCCGGATTTGTCAGCGCTAATTCCTTACTCCATATCAGTGCTTAATTCCTTACTCCATGTGAATGGTTAGCCCGGATTCCTTACTCCGGATTTGACCAAGTTTGACCACCGGATTTGGGCTTATTCCGGATCAGTGGAGAACCTATATCGATTATATATCATTACATTTTTTACTAAGAAAGTGATTGATATGATTTTGATTGATGATGACCAAGTCTTTTTGACATTTGAGAACCTATATCGATTATAATCATTATCATTACCGCGCTTCTAAGCTAAAGAGATCTTTAAAAAAAAAACAATGATATGGCATCATCCAACTCTGGATTAGCACCACGCGGATGAAGTTGATCGCGAGATTACAAGCTACTCTCCGGAGTTGATCAAGTTAGCCGTAATCATTGGCTATATTTGACCACAGGATGAGGGAAAGGATTCTCATCCGTGCACCACATCGGCATGTTAAATGGGCTTATTCGGATTAGTCGCTTAACCCTGGGGTTTAGCAGATCAATTTGAAAATTGAACCTAGAAAGTAATAAACCTCCTTGGGACCATGAGCTTTTGTGATTTCGAGGAATAATTTCGGGCGTTCTTAGTGGATTAAGCCCCAAAAGTGCTTGGCCATTTAAGTC
This sequence comes from Taxillus chinensis, assembly GCA_023512835.1. Classification (NCBI taxonomy): domain Eukaryota; kingdom Viridiplantae; phylum Streptophyta; class Magnoliopsida; order Santalales; family Loranthaceae; genus Taxillus; species Taxillus chinensis. The sequence goes on from CM042092.1 coordinate 3,346,850, forward strand.
CTTAGTTAAAGAGTATTTATGTTTTTCTGTTAGAAAGGATTTCAATTATCACCATAAAAATAAGCACCCAATATAGTCATTCACTAGCATGTGATAAGTAGGTTATGAATATTCGGTCGTTATGAATGTACCGCTTACTCGCCATAAATACGTGGCTGACTTTATTATAAAATGGGCTTCCTTAGGCCTCTATGGTTCTCACTTGTTGTGTAAAGAGAGTGCCTTTGGATGATATAATCGGAAGCAAAGGAGAAGCAAAATTGGCAATGTGGGACACCACCACAAGCGAACCAACATGCATATGAAGAACCAAAATTTTACGTGGCCAAAAATATGATATTAATGTTATATTTGGTCAAGCTTACTTTAGGCCATTAATGAATTATATAACTTTCTCCGCGTAAAAAAACAAAAAACTAAAACTTATGGCCAAATTAGTCTTGTTTTGCTCCAAATTCTGTTATCTATCTTTTTAAAAGTGGAATCACTCCAAAAGGATCATCCATTTAAGGAGACAAAGTTGGGAATTATACTAGCTAACTGTAGGTACATGATAAAGTGAGCAATTCTACCCGTCCGACTTCAATAACTTTTGTTATTCATAGTATAAAATTGCCATAGATATTTCACTTGGAATCTACTTGCCGTTTGTCAAAAACTACAGAATTTGGAGATGATATATAAAGATGTTATCTAACTAATGAAATTGACTTTATTAAGACCCAATAAAGTATTGAGATATGTTATTAAAAGGTAATTAATCAAGTGCACTATTTCACACTATTTGTCTACCCCTTAAATTTGTACAAGGCCCCTTTGCTTGCCAAGCACTCTTTCCTTTGCAAAAACTCTCCTCCAACTACTTCCGAAGTTCTATAGCCCAGGAATATTCTCAAACCAATTGAAAATGATAGATAAAGATGTTATCTAATCAACGCAATTTACTTTGTTGGATATTTATTACAATACGAATGTATATAGGAAGTTATTAATATTAAAGGCTAAGCCTCCTCATCAATATTATAGGATGGCTTTGCCCCCAATATATTGTATCAATTCAACTTGGTACTTTTGTCATAATCATTTCATGGTTATTCTCGTAAATCATAGGATGGTGCCCCTCAAGTGCATTGTCTTCCAAATGTCATCCTCTATCACTTAGAGCTTGTCTTGGGGCATATAAAGGTCTCCCAAAGTGGTCTCTATATTATTTATGAATATACTTTATTATTCAAACTAAAATATTCTTTTAATTTTTTTCGGTTTACAACAAAAGTAGAGGTCCACTCCCTTTCCTTGTGATCTAACCTGGTCAAATATTTATTTTAATATTATCTGGTATTTAATAATTAACATGACACTCTTGGAAGGGAACCCAATTAGGTGACCATTCACTTATCGGAACCCCTTGTCCTCCTTACGTGAGTGCGAGGTTATTGGGGGCATTACTAACCGGTTTCTGGGTGGTTCCAAAAGACCATTCACCAACCACTTTAGTCAATAAAAGCCTAAGAATGAGAGCCAATTTATATATTAAAACCTCAAAATGCCCTATGTTTACTTAACACCAATAGGAGAAAGAAGGATCTAGGATAATCTCAAAGGACTAAAATCTAGAACTTGAGCCGAATTTAATGTCATGAACTTAATTTATCAACACTATAAAACTTAAAGACTTGTTATAGTCGTAAAAAAACCATGATTTATGTTTATTATAAAATTAATCAACTTGTCAAAGCGCCGGGCCCCTTTTGGGGGGGTAGACGATCAACGCCCCTGTTCAAACAACACAGAAATTTGATCATGTGAAAATCTCCAAAACATCAATTAAGGCAAATCCAAGTATTCACAAATCATATCTCCAAGATATCACATTTCGGCATTTTAGGTGAGGCCAAAAGGATAATTAAAAGTAAAAAAAACCTTCGAGTCTTCAAGTCTTTGACCCTCATCTTCGGATCTCTGAACCTCATCGTCGGGCCTCGAGTCTGTGAGTTAAACCCTCGGGTTAGCTTCAAGTCTCTAAGCTAACTACGAGTCTTTGAGTCAGTTTTGAGTCTTTGAGTTGGGTCTTCGAATCTCCGAGGCAATCCTTCGAACCTTCAATCCAAACCTTCGAACCTTTAATCCACTGGACTTCAAACCTTTATCCAGAAACTCCAAAACGACATCGTTTTGTTTCTTTTTTTAATGCATAGTGCGTTAAGTGTTGTTCTCCTCGGAAATGACTTCAAAGCGCGTATTTTTAAAGTTGGACGTTCATGAATAGTAATTTAACATCCTATAACTTATTTTAATCTCGTAAATGCACATGTCACACTTGGGGACTCACTATTGACTCTTGGGGACTCCAAAAATCACATGCCATTAATTCTTTAACTTCCCAGACAGCTGTCCGTCCCCTCCAAAAAGCTTGTAAATAAGTTTCACTTGCTCATCAAAAGGAATAAGTGAGTAGAGAAAATTCCTGCCCAATTTGAAAGCACGATATAATATTCGAAGAGAAAATTCTGGTAAAAGATAAAGTTCTAGGTTGAGTGTTTTGGAAGAATTCATGCCATTTTGAGTTGGAAAAATAGACATCTTTCACCACCTTTTGTTGGATTCCACCCCAAAATCTTTCAAGCATTCAACGAAAAAGGGCAAAACACCAGTGAGAGCATCAACCTCAATATTTTTAGGTTTTTCTCTCGTTCTATTTCTTTTATTTTATTGTATCATGCTAAAAATCGGTATATCTTCTTGTTTTCCAAGATAAAACATTAAGATATTTTTAAAATCTTTTTTAAAAAAACAAAGGCTCTGGTGGCCGTGGGTTTGAGCATCATGCTCGTATCCCCGTCACTTGGCCAATATCGACTGTGGTGATGAATTGAGCTGTATTGCTCTTCATACCAATAAGCTTCCTTTCTGTTTTTCTAAATAACTCATAAAAACAACATTCTAAACCTTTTCTAGAAAAGAAAAAGGGCCCCAACAGCTATGGGGATTGAGTGTCTTGTTCACATCATTGTTATTTGGGCTTATATCAATTGTGGCAACATTCTTTTTATTTTTTTCTTTAAATCCTCTTCTATATCCTTGTCACAAAGGATCAACTCCCATATCCGATTTTTCTAAATAAAACCACCCCCTATTCCAATAAATAAAAAGAAAAGAAAAGAAAACTTAAAACAAGCAAACATACATAGACAAAGATTAGGTACCAATTTTGGACGTTGTGGGAGTGTGAGAATATTTCTTCCTTCTTCACATGTAACTGACTCCCAAACCTATTCTCTAGAACCGTAGACTTTTCTAGGTGACCAAACACATCTTCATTTTGGTTTGGTGGTGACTCATTCTTTTTCTTTCTCTCCTTTTGGTTTTGTGCGAGCTATGTTAATGATGGCTCAATGGCCAAATCTCCATCCAAAAGAGTATCTCGCGCCAGTCATGAGCCTGGACGACACCGAGTGTTGATGTCTGGAGCTCAGACTCCAAATCAAGCCTAATTATTATAAAAACACTTCATTTGATTTGTATATTACATTACTGATATTAGTTTTCCCAACTAAACATCCCATCATAGGGTTATCTCCTAGAACCTCAAACCTAGATTATTACATAAACATTGATGGGATACGGCGAGTGGAAATATTAGGCCCCATAAGATGTGAACTATGGGTACATGCAATTTTCTTCAACTTAGTAATCATATGCAACTGTGCCTATGGATCTAACATAACAAATCGTTGCATTACCATTTCAACGGCTGTCAAAGCATGTTCTTTGATTGCAAATCAAGCTTTATTTGATTGCAAATCAAGCTTTGCCCAATGTGGGTCAATCATGTCCAAATGGTAGAGTATGATTTTCTCGAATGTACTCTTCAATCTCACGGGCACATGGCAAACCATACACACTCATGTTCTCACATCCACAAGCAACCACATCAACACTGATATTGTTAGCAATACCGAATTGAGACACAATATTATCTAAAGCAAAGATAGATATTACTCCTCGAAGATGGCACAATAAAGGGCTTTTGAAATGGTGTTGAACAACCATTGGGCTCTTCTCAAATGAGGCCTTCATTATTGTGTGTTGTAACTCAAACAAGTTGTGTATTTGAGGCTATAATCTCTCAAAATTATTGGTACTACAACCTAACATGCTTTTTAGCTTTGAGTGAGCACTCTCAACCCTATTTAACCAATGACAAAGCAATGTAAATTAATAACCAATGATATTTGGTATTTAAAATATAAGAGGAAATAAAATTTAATAACCATCTCATTTGAAATATGTAATATGTTTGTTGTGGTATTGCCATAGTGCTTGATTCTTCTTGTGCATACAAAAACAAACCTCTCACTATACAGAATCAACCATATGGAGGCAACTTAAACCTTCATGAAGTTTACATGTTTTTTATATTCTGATTGTGTTACTCCATTACATGAGGCCATGAAAGTTTCAAACTTCTCTTTGCTCTCAAATAATGGCTTACATTTTGCAACAATATTCTTCAATATGTGCCATCTGCATAACAAATGATTCATATTAGGGAATATGGTTTCAATGTCCTTCATGAGACTCAACTCCCTATTAGTTACAACTACACCTAGACGAATATTGTTGTCCTCCATCACTAATTTCAATTTGGTCAATGCCCAAGTATAGTTATCCTCTTGCTCTGATTGAAGATATACAAATCCCACATTGAAAGTTAAGTTAGTGGACATCACTTCAACAATCTCCAATAGTGGTAGTCGACAACGGTTGGTTTTGTATGTGCAATCCATTATTAACACATGAGGAAATGCATATAACAAAATAATACTTTGTGGGTGTGCCCAAAATAAGTCACTTAGGTCATCTATACCCTTAATGCACTGATGCCATAAGATGTATTGGTACTCATCTAACTTATATAACAAATATTGCATTTCAGATCTATTAACTTTCTTGGTCAATCTAATTTGTTGTTGCGCATTGTATAGTGTATGAAGAGTACTTACATTGCTCTCATTCTTTTGTTTGATTGTAGTCAATATATCTCTAGGTCGAACTATACTCTTACTCATGTCAACCAGTACTTCTTTTTCCTTTACTATTAATATTATAGCAAATGAGTGGCCCTTAAAATGTTTAATATACCCATGATTATGAACTCTATTGACAACAAACAACATCCATTCATCATTAAAAGGGATCTTGACACCCTTTAGTTTAAAAGGGCAACCACACGACTACATTTCGTTGAAGCAACCTATATAGTGATACAGGTTAAAAGAAACATTATATTATGAAAAATTTTGTTTTGTTCAAATATAACTACTTGAGCCTATTATTTATGTTCATTAATGGTTAATCGAACATATTATACATGTTCGACATTGGATACTTGAACTTATTAGTATTGTTCATCATGTACTTTTTGAACAAATAAAAAAAGTTTGAATTGTAAAAATCGAACACGTGTACGAACAACGTGCTTTTTTGTGGGGCGAAGTGATTCACAAAAGACTTCTTACCTCTCTATTAGGATTTGACTCAATATGCAATAGAATTGCAACAACATTATCTTTTTCGAGCATTGAATATCTCTCTATTGTAATTTACATTTTTCAAAATCTTAGTATTGGTGGAAGAGAATGAATTATTAGGATTTGTTGCATGGAAGTAAGAATTAAGGTTTTAGCGAATTAATGGTGGGTGAATGTGTTGATCTTTTATTTTTAAATTATTTTTTAAAAGCTCCTTAATCATTTCACTCATGAGTAATATATGATATGAAAGTCCTAGTATTTGATTTATCAAATATTTTTTAAAATTATATATATGAAATTAAATACTAATTACGTATACCTATAAAATGTTATTGAAGGGTGTGTTTTAGTAAATTATGACTTTTATTATTAGTTGTATGATTAATGATTATTATTTTTAGAGATGCATTCTTCGCCAACCCTTCAAATGAGGCACAAGTTTATAACCAAATTGAAGCACTAAAAATGAAAAAAGGGAAAATGAGAAAGCAAGATCAAAGGCACACTCCAATAGCAGGGCAGATACCTCTGGAATTAGAAGTCACAGTCCAATAGCAATGGCAGCCGCTTCCGCCCACTTTTTCTTTGCTCCTCTTTCTTCTTCTTCTTCTTCTTCTTTAAAGTTTCCATACCCCATCACTTCAACTTCTCCGCCTCCACGCCTCTCTCCACCCAAAACACTGACTCTCACCACCCCACAGACCCTGCCTCTCACCGCTCGCTCCAAGATGCACCGCCTAGGGTTTCATCGAGCCCTAGATTTGATCCACTCGTCCCCTCCCTCCTGGCCCTCGTCCCTCCTCTGCAATGCCCTCATCTTCGTCCTCGGCGCCCCGCTCCTCCTCTCCGGCCTCTCCCTCCCCGGCGTCGCCGCTGCTTTCCTGCTCGGCACCCTCACCTGGCGCGCTTTTGGCCCCTCCGGCTTCCTCCTCGTTGCTGCCTATTTCGTCCTTGTGAGTTCTCTTTCTTCCACGCTCTTCATCATCGCGTTTCATTTTATTCGATTTTGTTTGATATCATCGCTCTTATTTTTGCCCTGCAACCGCGGTTGGGGTCGCTGTGAGCTGTTATATATATATATATTTGAGTAATTTGATGGTGGTTTGTTCATTTCTCTTGGCGTTGATCTGGAAAGTTCTGATTTCAATTTTTAGTACCCCAATTGATGTTTTATTAATTTTTTTTATTGGTAATCCACAGGTACCCTTAATGCCTTCTTCCTAACACTATAATGCCTTGTTAAGTTGGGTATGTTAGTTTGTTATTCTTGATGTTGATCCGGTCATTGGTAATTTCGCCCAATAAATAAATAAATAAAATCCCTAACCCCATTATCTTGTAATACCAGTTTTTTTTTTTTTTTTTTTCACTCACTTGACTGATTGGTAATACTTTGAATAGTGCTATCCATGATGCTACTATGTTTAATTGGCTTGATATGTTGTTTTTAGTTTGATTTTTGGTATGTGTTCTATTCAGTCTAGACAATTTTGATATGATAATATAATTGCATTTTCTTGTATTCTAGTAAGTTAATTCTTCTTAAGGTTGATCTGTCTGTTTAGGGAACTGGGGCAACAAAGGTAAAGATGGCACAAAAAGAGGCTCAAGGAGTAGCTGAGAAGAGAAAAGGGAGAAGAGGACCAGGTAGTGTGATTGGTTCAAGCGCTGCTGGCTGTGTTTGTGCTTTTCTTTTGATCTTTGGTGTCGGAGGAGAAGCATTCTCTCGGCTTTGGCAGCTTGGATTTGTGGCCAGTTTTTGTACAAAGTTGAGTGATACCGTCTCAAGTGAGATAGGGAAGGCCTATGGAAAAACAACGCAAGTAGTTCTTCCTTTATTCTTATAGTTATTTTGGTGTTATTCTCAAGTGAGATACCTGTATGCTACTATGCTTTACAAATATCCATGTGTGGTGCTATCTCAAACATGCTTTCAAATTATTGACCTTTATAAATAAGGGTGTGTGAGATTGATTTGTTTCCATTCTTCCAATGACCAGTTACCATGCATATTTCTTTTATCAGCAAACTGAAGTGTGGAAAATGGAAAAGTTTAACTGGGCATTCTGAAATGGAACGTGTGATAAACTAGAATTATTTGATTCTATTGACATTTATTGCAATTATATTCAAGGTTTTGAAAAACGGCTGGGGTAGGGTACCATCTATTGTTTAGTCAGATTAGAGGATCCTAGATAGTTTTATCTTTATATTTGTTTTCATAAAGATATTTTTTTATGAATAAAAAATTTTATTAGAAAAAATAGCACATAAGGAGTGCACGAAGAGTAAATATACAACAACAAGCTCAAAAAGAGTACTCATTAATAACATCATAAATGAAAGCAAATGATACATGCCCAAAGCAAACATCCTCTTCCTCAAACTATGCAAAAAAATAAGAGAAAGCTCAATAACAAGCTGTTGTCGATCATCAAACGCATGAGTATTTCGTTTTCGCCAAAAGACTCTAAAGAAGGCAATGAGGGACAGCATGCCAAACCATCAAATGCCACTCTATGCCCCCTATCAAACACACAGACAACACACTAAGAGATGATGGCATGCATCACCCAATGAAGGCTAAACAAGCTTATGACCATATCCTAGAGCCCACTAACATACAAACAATAAAGGAAAAGATAGTCCACGAATTCTATCGCCTTACATATGTGACACCAGCTAACAATAGCAAAATCCCTACTTCATAGATTATCTGTAGTTAAGAATCTTGCCATGCATTGTTATCCAAGCGAAGAATGCAACTCTAGATGGCACGCATGCTTTCTAATGCCAAGGAAAGCACCCTGGATGGGTAGGTCTAAGTATAAAATAAAAACTCTTGACCTGGTAGCCTCGCTCCTAATTGGGACGCTAACATAACCTATCTGCAACAATCTTCGTAGGAGGAAATTTTTTTTGATAAGTATAATTTATTAGATGCAAATTGCACACAAGAAGTGCGCGAAATATACGAAATTATAACACTAAGACAGCAACTCAATCAAAAGGAACAACTATTGACAACATCTCAAAGGGAAGAAAAACGAAAATCGCCTAAAGCATACATTTAATCACCCAAATAATAAAAAAAAATACAATAAAGCTCAGCAACAAGCCTTTTCCGATCATCAAACACAAGAGCGTTCCTCTCCTGTCAAAGACTCCAAAGAATGTAATGAGGGACAACCCGCCACATCGTTGAATGTTGCCCCATACCGCCTAGCTAACAAGCAAACAATGCGCAAAGAGACAAAAGCATCATCCACGGGATGCCAAATAGGCTCAGAATCATATTCCAAAACCCCTTGGCATAAGGGCAATGAAGGAAAAGATGATCCACATGTTTCGGCGAAGCTTTCCACAAGTAACACTGAGTAACTAGAATAAAACCTCGGCTCCTCAAATGATCAGTCAAAATCTTCCCCAAGACGGTAATCCAAGCAAAGAAGGCTACCTGGGATGGCACCCATGCCTTCCAAATGCTCCGACAAGGAAAATGCTTAGTCCGGGTAGGCGTGAGCAGGGAGTAAAAATTTCGGATGAGGTACCCATGCTCCCCATTGGGGCGCCAACACAACCTATCCGCAGCAAGTTGAGCTAGAGGAACTGAATACAAAGTGTCAAAAAAAATAGGAGAAAGCTTATATACTCTCAATCCTGTGTAGCGCGCGAAAACAACACCTCCCATTACATGTGAGTACTTCGAAGATAATAAACATCCGCCACAAAAGCCTCAGGAGAGCGTGCAAGCCAAAATAGCTCGTGATACACAAGCTTAAGGGAAGCCTCACTGCACCACGGATCATGCTAGAAATGGATAGAAGCATCATCCCCCAACTCAAATACTACAAATCGATAGAAAGAGGCCCACCTCATATAGATAAATTTCCACAACCCCGTTCCATGAGAATTGCGAGACATCAATGAGATTCATCCCCCACCCACGATTCCATACTTGACGGCAATAATCTCCTGCCACAGCACCCCCCGCTCCACTCCAAAATGCCATAACTATTTTCCCAGGAGAGTAGTGTTAAAGCGACACAACTTCTTAATGGCCAAACCGCCATAAGAAAGAGGGCGACACACCATGTCCCATCTAACCAAAGGAATCTTGGGCACGCCAACCTTGGATCCCCAAAGGAAACGCCTCTGGACCAACTCCATACACGAAGCCACAACTGTAGGAAGAGTAAACAAGGAAAGATAGTAGGTCGACAAGTCGGAAAGAGTGCTCCTAATCAAAGTAAGCCGACCCCCCTTTGAGAGGTAAATGCTCTTCCATCCGGCTAAATGCTGTTCTATCTACTCAGTATTCGGCTCCCAAATATCGAATGACTTAAAGGACGCTCCCAAGGGAAGTCCCAAATACAAGAGGGGGAGTTGAGTAGTCTGACACTCTAAGATATCATCCAGAACCTCCAAAGAAGGTAACTCACCACAAAAGTCGTATTAAGGCTCTGCTCAAAATGGCAATGCTCTTAAAACTCCGTACACACACCCAAGACATCACACCGCAAAACAGTCCAACAATGCTGAAAGAAGGCCAAAGGAAACCCATCTGGATTAGGGGCCTTATCCCCCTTACAACCCCGAACCACAGACACCACCTCCTCCTCCTCAAGCGGTTGATCAAGCCACCCGACATCCTCCTGGGAAAGGGCATCAAATGAAAGCCCATCAAGATGAGGATGGGGATGATCCTCCTCCCGGAATAGAGACTCATAAAACTCCACAACGTGGTCCTTAATAGCCTCTTGACTGGAAGAGACAATGCCATCAATGTGTAACCTACTAATAATGTTGGTATTCCTATAAGAGTTAGCCATATAGTGAAAGAACTTGGAGTTTTTTTCCCCCTCGCGTAGCCACAGGAATCGAGATTTTTGCTATCAAGATATCTCATCCATCAGAAGTAGTTGCTCAAGAACGACTCCAAGGTAACTTGGCGCCCCTCTTCTCCTCCGATAAAGGCCACAGTAAGGCCACCTCATCAAGAGCACTCAAATCCGCCAGCAAAGAGTGCTTCCGAACACCAACCTAGATAATGACTGGATTATTCCATAGTTTCAAATTTCCCTTCAACAACTTCAACTTTAAGGCAAGCACGTGACTCGGAGTGCCCTCCACACGATAGGACTCCCACCAGGACTACACTCGGTCCACCAATTCGTCTGCGAGAAGCCACATGTTCTCAAATCGGAAGGGACGACTGCACGAAGGCGAAGGACCACACTTCAGGAGAACCAAAAAGTGATTAAACCCCCACCGACTGAGCCTTGACTAATGGAGATGCACATACCACCCAACTTAATTTACGGAAACCAAAAACCGATCAAGCCGAGAGAAAGAAGGCTGCTGGTGGTTAGAGTAAATCCCGTAGAACCCGTCTTTTTAGACGAAAAATGCACCACATTGAAACCCCCCCCCCCCCATACACCATGGCACCCCCACTAGCTATGTAAACCCACAAGCTCATCTCACAACAGATGCCGATCACTGACAATGTGAGGACCATACACTCCGAAAAAATCCACACAATATGGTCCCCAACTGACTGAAATAGCAAGACAATGAAAACTGGCCCATAACATCGTCCACGGCTGTCCCACATCAATAGAATGCCCCCTGCCGCCCCCATAGAGTCAAGAAATAGCCAATGCACAAAGCGGCCATGCCACAAAAGCTTCATGAGGTAACTCTAATTTAGTCTCCTACAGGCAAATAATGTCTGCCACTCCTGGAACAAATTGATGAGGCAAAACACTTTGCCCGATCATGAAGCCCTCGCACATTCCATGTCAAGATTTTCGTACTCATTGGGAAAACTCAAGATCCCCTCGAACAGCCAGAACATTCTCCAGCCCTACCCGAGAAGGCCGAGAACCTCTTGCATCATAATTAATTGAAGATGCAAGTCCTCTAAGCTTCCACTCCTGTGCCCGCATGCTGTCTACAAGGGGTAGCAACCTTCCAAGCGAGATGCCGAGCTTCGATGTCCAATAACAGATCAAAAATCGTATCTCCGCACCCCTCATAATTAAGATCTTACCAATGGCCTTATGCTTCTGTAAGACCCACTTTGACTCTGACAGGCAGCAAGATTGCACAATGAAAGTTGCATATTGAACACCCAAGCCACCCAGTGGAGCCCACCTAGCCTACACAACTAGAGCACCGGCAGAAGCAAAACCGTCCTCCCCCACCTCGGAAACAGAGCAACCTCAACCCCCATACGACGCACAACCCATTGGGGAGACGGCCCCTCCAACGTCAAACGCACCCGTTGGGGCAACTGGGTAGCCCCCTATAGCGAGAGGAGAACGCTTTCAATTTCCAATCGGAAGTAGCCTGTGAAAACATCACCTCCCACTGCATTATAGTACTCCACAACTTCATCCACAAAAGCGTTAGGAAAGCATGTAATCCGATATAACTCCAGGTGAACAAGCTTCAGGGTAGAGTCATCACACCAAATATCATCTTAAAAGCAAATAGAAGTACCATCCCCAACTCAAACACCACAAATTGAGAGAAAGAGTCCCACTGCACGCGGTTGAATTTCTATAACCCTATGCCATGAGGTCCGCGAGGCATCAAGGAGATCCAACCCCCACCGAAAATCTCATACTTTACTGCAATCATCTCTCGCGCCACAGGGCTCCCCATTCCACCGCAAACCGCCACAACTATTTTCCAAGAAAAGAAGCATTAAATTAGCAAAATTTCTTAATGTCCAAATTGTCATGAGAAAGAGTATGACATGCATTATCTCATTTAACCAAATAAATCTTAGGCGAATCTACATTGGATCCCCAAAGGAGATTCCTTTGGATCCGCCGAGCCAAGAAGTCACATCCACATGAAGTGGATGTAGGTTGGAAAGTTAAAAAAATGCTTCTAACCAAAGTGAGCCGACCTCCCTTGGAGAGGTAAATATATTTCTATCTGGCCAAATGACGTTTCATCTTCTCAATAATCGGGTTCCAAATAGCGGTAATCCTAAGAGACTACCAAAGAAAGACCTAAATACAAGAGGGGCAACTATACTGTCTAGCATCCTAAGATATTGGCTAGCTCCTACAAATGAGGCACATCACCAATTCAAACTAAAATTGATTTGCTGAGATCCATTCTCAACCCTAAAACATCCTTAAACCAAACAAGGATGGACCACAAGTAGAAAATATGCTCCTGATCCACCTCGCAAAACACTAGAGTATTATCTACAAAGAGAAGGTGGGAAACCGCAAGTAAACCTCTTTCCGGATAGCCTACCGAGAATCCAGAAAGAAGCTCGACCAAAGAGGCTTTTCCCACCATGTGACTAAAAACCTTCTTAACATTGACAAATAACATAGGCTACAATGGGTTCTCTTGCTTAAGACCTCGAGAAATTGAAAAGAACCCACAAAAGCTGCAATTAACAAGAACCGAAAAATAAATAGTGGAGATACAAAAGGAGATTCATTTCTGCTACTTAGGAGAGAATCCATAATGTGGAAGAACATAAAGAAGGAACCCAAATGAACATAATCATAAGCCTTCTCCAGGTCTAGCTTACACAAAACACCCAAAAGAGCATCCTGAACCCTACTATCAAGGCACTTTGCGATGAGAATCAAATCCAAAATTTGCCGACCAAGCACGAAGGCACTCTGAGAGGGAGAGATAATCTTTCTCGAAATAGCTTTTAATCTGTTAACAAGGATTTTAGCAATAATTTTATACATGCTTCCCATCAAATTAATAGGCCGGAAATCTTATTGCACAACATCTCATGGTATCATATTGCACAACATCCTAACAATACTGAAAGAACGTCCATAGAAATCCATCCTGACCAGACGCCTTATCTCCTTTGTAACCCCGAGCCATGGATGCGATCTCCTCAAACGGACAATCAAGTCGCATGACATTCTCCTCTGAAATGGCATCAAATTGAATCCCACCAAGAAGAGGATGGGGATGATCCACCTCACTGAAAAGAGATCCATAAAACCCCACTATGTGGTCCCAAATATTCTCATGACATACCGAGGAAATACCATCAATGCGTAGCTTGCTAATGGTGTTAGCATTCATGTGAGAGTTAGCCATACAATGAAATAATTTTGAGTTTTATCCCCCTCTTGAAGCATAGGGATCGAGATTTTTGCCGCAAAGAGATTTCATCCTTTAGAAGTAGTTGTTCAAGAGTAGAAGCCAATATGACCTTGTGCCCCCTATACTTCTTCGATAAAGGTCGGAGCAAGGCCACCTCATCAAGAGCATTAAATTAGCCATTAAAATATGCTTTTGAATGCCAACCTGTCCAAAAATAGTATTATTTTAGGTTTTTACGATTAATGTTGTGTTGTACTCTGGATGTAGAATAATTTTTCCTTTAGGACAAGGGAAGTTTTGAAGTGCGGGGGAATGCTGAGATTCGATTTCATGTAGGCACCATTCACGGGAAGACGAAGCATGCTACGTGTCTTATCTTGATGAACAAGTCTTCTACTTCATTTAGAAGTCTTTTATTTTATTATTTTTTTTTATTTAATTTGTATTAAGGTTATTTTGATGTTTTACCTTAGTTTTCTTATTATAATAGGTTTTTAATTTCTAACTGCTAGCTTACTTATAAATAAGTCATGTATTTAGATGGAATATTTATTTAGATTATTGATTTTTTATCAATAATAAACTCTTAATTAGATGTTTGTTCCTATATTTTGGCTTTTTTAGTTCATTACTTGAATTACTTAGGTTAGAGTTTGAGTATTCGGTTGTCTTTTCTAGATTGTTGTTGGATTCTAATCAAGGACCTCAACAATGTGTGGCATTTGTCTTGCTTCGGCTTATGATTTATTTGTGTTTTCTAATTTTCAGAATACTGACAATGACTTAAAGCACTCATAGTGTAATAGCCAAATATTTTAATAAATTTGCTTATATGGAGTAATATTGGCAACAAATTCGACTCAAGATATGTGTATTGATTAAAAATTTTATTAAATACCAAACATCAAGGTACTAGCTAGCTAAATTTGGCTTGCCGGTGCATTGAAGTTTGCTATTTAATAAAACTTTTAGTTAATACATATATCTCAAGTTGAATTTGTGACTAATATTATTTCATGTGTAAATTTATTAAAATATTTAGCTATTTCACCATGCTCTTAAAAAAATATTTGTCACAACTATTCATTGGCAGCTATCTGCCCATGTCTAGATGGTTGTTCAAAAACATTGTTTATGTTTGAAATTCTGTTGGGGCAGCTGCCCTCAGCTTTTGACTCTGGTTGTAGCAAATTTCTTACATGTAAATTTAACATGCAGACTTCAAATGTTTGAAATCAGTGCTACATTTTCAGTTATCTAGTCACAACTTTCAAGGTAGTTCCAAGGGGGACAGAAGGGGCTGTAAGCCTGGAGGGTACATTTGCTGGATATTTTGCATCAATTCTTCTTGCTTTAATTGCCTACCTTACTGGTCAGGTATGATAAAATCTGTCAACATTGCCTCTTTTACTATTTTTTGCCTGCCAATATTTGTCCACATTAGGGTTTATCCCTCGATTGTTCTTGACCCTATTGCGTGTTTCAATCTTAAAGTACCAATGTTTATCATTTTTGCATGGTTTCCTTTTAATTGTTACTAAGACTAAATGATGCAAAGTATGATAATTACTTCTCAAATAAGTATTATAGCCTGATGTAGGAAAAAAATTGGATGAACAATTGAGCTCACGGAAACAATAGATTAACAGAGGAAAATTGGAAATATTAAGGTGATGCAATTGCACAAGAACTACTACCCCTACAGTTTCCTTCTAACCTTTAGAGAGGGGAAAGTATTATTGACAACCAATTTTCTGGATTAATTTTAATATCAATGGTATCTTACAAAAGGGTGCATCTACCCCTGTTTATAGGGTTACATTTTATAGTTTATTGATGAGGGAGTGATGTAAAACAAAATCAGGGATTGAGAACAAAACAGATAAGGCTAGAGATTTTAAGAGGAAAAGAATCCTTACCTGAGGTAATAGAAACAAAGTAGGAGAGGAAGTAAGGTTATTAGAGCATTGGCATTGGTCTTGCTAAAGATCGATGCAAAATCAAAATTTAACGATAATCGACAAAACACACTCGCATCCGTCTCACCAAACGATAAATATTTAGCTTTTATCTACAGTAAATGCAAAATATTTGCTAAATTTAGCGAGCTCCTGTAGCGTCATCTATCCTTGCGCAGTGCAGTGAGATCGACGCTGGTAGGGTGGGCTGACACACCAGGGTAGAGGGGAACGGTGCCGGTGGGGTGGGGTGGGGGGATGACGCCGGGGTAGGAGGTAGAGGGGGACGACGCCAGGTGGGGGGACGATGCTGGTGGGATAGGGGATGACGCCGATGGGCTGGGGGAGAGGGGGACGACGCCGGGCAGAAGCTTACTGGTCAATGTGTTCACTGGCCTTTGTATTAGAGTCCCACGTTGGGTTGATAGCAAATGTGTTCACTGGCCAATAGTTTTGGAGGTAGAAGCTCCTTCTAACCTAGATACCATTGAGTGAGCTCATCAAAATTGGGGTTCGAGCATAACCAATTATACAAAACCTGCAGCCAATTTCCAATGAAGTGTTCCTCCAACATTTTGACCATTTGCTGAATTGGAATAATAGAAGCCCAAAACATGACCTAATAGAACTGATCAAGCTTCTGATTTGAAGGGTTGATGTGAAACTCTTGCAGGACATAAGTTAATTTTGGAATGATATGCAGACCAAGGAATTGCTCCTAACTCACTGGATCAAACTGTCTTCCAAGGTGATAATATGGTATAGGCAGAAGCATCGATAGGGTGCCAAGCATAGAGAACATGTCCCAATTTGGAATGAATTGTGTAATATAAACTTTCCAACTTATGGGGTCCCAACAAGGGGAGGAAGTAACTTAGGCATGACAATACCATCGAGTACAGACTGAAGGACAAGGGGAGGAAGTAACTTCTCCCACAGCTCCAGGAAATGGAGCATTGGTTCAGTGTCCCCAGCTTCCTAAGTATTGATGCCAGATATCCTCATAGTAGGTAAAACGACTTCCATAACCAGCTGTGTATAGGATGACAATGAATCGCGGCCTCATTTTGAAGCTTCTCTTTCTCCTTTTGCAAGCTCACAACAGTCTCCCTTTTGTTTCTCAAATCCCTGTCTACCTTCTGAAGGCTAAGCTCAGCCAAATCTAATATTAGTTTAATGTTATACTGAAGCTCAGGCATTGGCACATCGTTCTCCCTTGCTTTTTCTTCTGCATTCAAGTTCTCCAAATTAGATAAGACCCAAACCTGTGGTCCTCTCATGTCAAACACCTTTTGAACGGTCTCAAAACCCTGTTCTTGCTTCCTGGCCAATAACTCCTCCGTAGTAATATATTTTTCCTTCTTCTTTGCTTCTTCTTGCTTCGCCCAGGGCTTCCCACACCAGTGGGGTGGGGGAAGAGGGGGACGATGCCAATTGGGGGAGAGGGGGAGGGGGAGAGAGGAGGACGACACTAGAGTGAGGAAAAGGAGAGAGAGGGGCATGTTTTTGATGAAATATTTGATGAAGCCAATGTAAATCTTTAACGAGAATTATTTAAATTTATAAAAAAATAATTTTTTATCATCAAATTTTGGCATCGGCTTGATGAAGCCGATGCCAATGCTCTTAGAATTTAGAAAGTTATTGGTAAGGAGTAAAATCTTTCATATTAAAGGCAAGATCGATGCTAATATCACCAGGGAAATCCAACTCATGTATTAGCACTACCTTTTTTTTGAGCTCATAATGGATCCCTTTTTTAGCTTGCATTTTCTTCCACATGCTAATAGGGAACTTCTTGGTGTCGCAACATTACAGAATTATTTAAGTTTAAATTTTTGGTATTTGTGATGGACATCTGCAATAGACTTATACTTATCATTGCTTAAATTAATATTCTGTTTTATCTCAACATGTGAATCATGAATGTTATGCGTTAAACACTTTGCAAATGCAGCAGACTCAAGTATAGGGACAGAGAAACTCAAACAAGATAAACCTTTGTAGGATGCTCCTTCAAAAACTCTATTATTTCTTCTTTTGCAATCTTAACCCTATCCTCTATTACATTGCACGTAGACTCCCTATGAGGATTTTCTATTTGCACCTAATTATATATGCTGGCGTGCCTATCTATTTTAGGCATAGTTGTCATAGTGTCCATGTGAACAAAGACGGTTGAAAGGAGCTCAGAGGCCTTAGCAATAAAGTGCCTAATAAAGCTCTCATAAAGTGACCGACACCAAAGTTTAGTATAATTAAAACTAATATAAATTCAAAAAATATGATAAATGGTACATAATTACATATTTTCATTGCATCACAAAGCAAAAATCCAAGCAAAAATGATCTAAGGAATTGAAATCCTGATATTTAATAATGAAATATTTGAACGAGCAAGATTAATTTGGTTTTAAAACAAAGAAATTAAATGAGTACTGGTTTGTAATAAAATTTGATGAAGAATTGTTATTTATTTACTTATTACCTTTTTTGATTAAGGATTACTTCCTTCATATAAATAATAGGAGCAAATGAGGGGTCGCGTCTTGTAGGAAGTCAAGACTTATATGCTGTGGGTGACATGTTTGATGGCACCGGTGCAAAGGATTTGTCCTCATGGTGGTGGTTGTAGTTGGGATTTTCATCAGTCTTGGGTCCACGTGCCTGGTGTTTGCTGTTGATTGATGAGCAGCAACAGTGCATCAACTCACATCATTGATGGGATGGTGGTTATAGATGATTGAGGATGTAGCAGTGGCGTTAAGGTTGCTCGCATGGCTTTTAAGGTGACTGTTGGACCTAGGCTGCTACTTGTGGCAATGGCCGGTGATGATTGATTGAGGATGCTTTGTCATTGAAGTTGGTCGATTGGTGTCAAAGATTTTAGTGGCGATGGCAATGGGATTATGGCTCATCTTCATTGGTCTATAAGACAATAATATTTTTTCTTCAAGATTTCTTTTTTTTTTTTCTCCTTCCCTTGGTCTAACATAGAATAGAGGTAAGGATAAAAAAAAGGTGATGCTTTGCCTAAAAAACGTCCAAAGCATGCTATGTTCAGCAAAGCAGGTGCTTTCCCCACACTTTTAAAGTGTTGATTCGCTTTGAAGGTGGCCAAATCCTTGGATGCTAAATTGGTGCATAAGCCTTGTTTTACAGATGCCTTGACAACTTTCTTACGTTGAGCATCATACTCACTTTCTCAACCTCAATTCTTAGCTTTTTACCTTTATCTCTCTAGTCATTCTTTCAAACTGCTGCATATAGTTTTCTAGAACACTCCACGGATTTATAGCCTATCTCATGACATGTGTCACACATATCATTGTCCCTTAAGTAGGGAAAAGACACGTGAGGTTTTCTAGGGTCTTTAGTTGGCTTGTTAATGACATTGCTAGCATTGAAGGTGGCATGTGGTGTGGAAGGTACTAAACTGTGAGGTGTACAACAATTAGGTTGTCTAGAATATATGGACTCCATACGGGGCTTAATGCCATTCAACCAATTTCCCAAGTTTTTAGTAAGATTTCCTAGATTTTGTTCTGTCATCTATTTTAGTTAGTAGCAAAGCTAAGCTCGCTTTGAAAGTTGGACTCTATTATGCTTTAGTATGGGCAACCATGATATGTTGTGAAGTAAGACTAAATGCAACTTGCGAACTGAGATAATCTAGAAATTAAATTGAAGCAATTAAATTATAAATCTAAGCAAATGCAATCCCAAACCTAAAAACTAACTAGAACGATCAAACAATTTGCAATTGATTTGGAATAATTATACAATTCAAAATGATAATTTCAAGACAAACTCTCAAAAAATTTAATACTAATGAATGAACCGGATGGTGTGTAGATATTAAAATCCTAATAGTCAGCCATGATATGAAGGTAACGTATCAACAAGCAATATAAGATAAAAGAAGTTTGGTATTTGGAAGTGTACCTTCTTTTTCTCTTTCTTGTTTTTATTTTATAAATAAAACAAAGACTGCTGTTTAGTAAATAACAGGCTGATTTCTTGCTAACAAAGGTTGGGAAAAACAAAATGAACAGAAGCTTGGTTTTAAACTGAAGGAATAGAATGGCAATTGTGATTTTTTTAAAAGGGAAAATTAGCTTTGATACTAATATGATGTATGATAAAATTAAGAATTGAAATTTGATGATAAAACAAAACAATAAACTTTGGGATTTCAACTACAGAAAAGTCCTTAGGGTAATCCAACCTTGGTTAGATTACTACCCCTATGGTTTTCTAATTGTAGAAAGGAAAGAACATGAGGATCACTAAGCACACAAAAAATTATATTATTTCAAACCGAACACTATTGGCCTCTCTATGAAGTTACAACTTTCTTTTATAGGAGAGAAATATAGCATAGGGCAAACTTTGGTTTCCAGACTTGAGGCTCATAGTCCACAGATGGACTAGGCCCAAAATGAAACACAACATAAATAAAATAAAATAAAATAGCATTCCAATAAATAAAATAACTTAACAGAATTATCCATGATGACACCGTCTCATGGACTGATGGATCCCTATGATGGAAACACAAATGGTAAAGATCATTATTGCCCCTGCTGTTCCTTTCTGATTTGGCAAAACTTTATCGTAGTTCCACTAATTAAGCAACAACAAAGGTGAGGGTGTTCTGGATTACTTAATGTAACAACCATGGACTGGAACAACCATGCAAAGAGGGTATTTTGGATCGATTGGAAGAGTTTGAATTTGTTATAGAAGGTGAGCGTGAGGATATGCTTCATGTCAGTCGTTGTAGAGGGGCTTTTAGGATGTCAATTTTGGTCCATCAAAAGAATCTGGAATGGTTCGTGGTGGAGGCCTGAGTGGATTGTCGTTGAAGGGGCCTTGGTCTCATTGGCTTCAGGTTGGATCTGCTGTGATGATGCTTGATCTGCACACAAATTGAGGGGTAGGTTTGTGTTTCTTCAATTCATGAACCAGGGGCGCTCAAAGACCATTATTTTCCTGGATGGTCATGATGAATCATGGTTTTTGCTGTGGCGTTTGAACTTCTCCACAGCTCCCTTCTAGTTCGTAAAGAGCCTGCCACTGGTGCCAAAGGAGGTTATGCCTACTCTAGTTTCCTCAGGCTACTTGGTAGAGTCGAGGCTTGAGAGGGGACTGAACGCCTTTGGTTCTTGGACTAAGAGTGCCTGGATGAAAGCTCTTGTTGGAATGTCTAGGTTGTGGTTGTGATCTGCTGTTGGACGTGTCCTGCAGCGATCCTGGTGTCTGTGGTGTTAACTCTATATCTAAGGTGGGGAGAAGGTGGTAAAGTCACAGGGTGACCTGGTAAGGGGTTTGCAGGCTGGAGTGGATGTGGATGGGCTGGGTTGGGTTAATGAGAGGAGTTAAAGGTTTATGATTTTGAAGAGCTATTATAGGGATGGTGGAATGAAGATGTTGTAGCTTGGGAAACTTTTGGGTTGGCTAGAGAGATGAAGTCGTTGAAATCTAAACTGAAGGCTTGGAGGAAAGTGTGTTTTCGGAGTTTGAAGGTTAGGATGGACCTCATAGATTGGGCACGAAGGAAGCCTTGGCTGTCCTGGTGGAAGTGAAGGGGATGGAGAGGGAATGGAGGCAAGCTATGAGGAGACTCTGGTGACAGAAATCTAGGTCCCTCTAGCTTAAGGAAGGCAATAAGAATACGTTTTTTATTTTATTTTTTCAAAAAGGCCAACCCATCAAAGAGCTAAATAACTAATTTTATTATTTCTCTGAAGGTGAGGTAGGTGAAGGTCTTCAAGGAAGGACCTGGGATGTAAGAGGTCATCCTTGTTATGAGTAGTATTTTAGAAAGCAGCCATGGCTTGAGGAAGGCAATAAGAATATGTTTTTTTATTTTATTTTTTCAAAAAGGCCAACCCATCAAAGAGCTAAATAACTAATTTTATTATTTCTCTGAAGGTGAGGTAGGTGAAGGTCTTCAAGGAAGGACCTGGGATGTAAGAGGTCATCCTTGTTATGAGTAGTATTTTAGAAAGCAGCCATGGCTTGAGGAAGACCTTCTCTCATAACATAAATATATGCCAAGAAAATTATACTTGCAGGTAAGGGTGTGCACAAGGCACTCTTACCTGCATGCAACGAGATCCTATATATTAAGGGCTTTTGTCTAGGCATGCTTGAATAATTTTATCCTAACTTTCTATGTAGAGATGTAGCTTGTGTGAGATACCACGAGTGACCTAGGTAAGACTAAGATTTGAAAATACGGAACGTAGTATAGTACAAATTTGATGCGGTATGCAGATACGGATGCCTAGTATAGTCGAGGCGGGTGCTTTAACCGTCGACGATATTTTCTTTTTTAAAATATATAAAATTAACATTATTGATCATGCCTCACACCTCTCATTATCTATAAGAATAAACATAATTGAAATAAAATTAAAATTAGTTACAGACGGTCAAGTTAACTCATGTTACTCACCTAGGGACATTGACTTCGACAATGACGCAGAGATGACTTGGGACGACAATCATCGACAATGATTTCAACCTAGGAGAGACGATAATGATGACACTGCTACTTTGAGTTCAACAATTGATGATCACTACTCCGTCTTGTTCAATGATCAACTTCAATGCTGGGAGAGGAGGTTGAGATTGGGAAAGGTTAGTCTTTTTTCTTTAAATCTATTTAAAGCCTTAAATGCGTCCGTCTGTATCGACATGACGCCACATCCCAGATACAGGATGAGGCTGCGGAACAGGCCGCCTCAGCCTTCCTCACTCGAATGAGGCGGGTGGTGGCAAATATGGGTTATGGGGCAGAGCCTCCAAATAGGTTAATGTTGAGGCGGCACCTCAACTTATTTCTTCGAACCTTGGATAAGATTCCTATGGGTAGAGCAGTGAGTGAGACTCTTGTTGCTAACTTTCCTCTCTCATCATTTCCTTCTTTTGTCTTCACTAGATCTTGGAGTATTAATCATTTGTTGGTTTGCATCACTAAACTTTGCATCAATGTTGATTGCACTATCATTGCATGGTTTTTGCATTACCTGTGCATGAGTATTCTTGTGGAAATTTTTTTATAGCTCAATTTGATAAAAAAATAGACAAATAATTATAGTATCTCTCTACCAGGTTAATAATTCTTTTTTCTCCTATGTTTTATTTCTTTTACTTTTGTGGGAGGTGGGTGGGTGTTGAATGGGATTATGCCACTATGAGCCTCCTGGTTTCTTTTAAAAAAGTGCTCATCACTAGATTGAGTCTTTAATTTTTGGAGGGTTCAATTAAATATAAAAGTATAAGAGCATTTCTAATGCAAAATTTTGTTCAAATTTGTTTTCAATGTATTAATTATATGAAAAGTTATAACAATAAATTTATTTAAATTTAAATAAAATTTTATCTTGAGCTAAGATGTCACATCAGCGTATTCCTTCAATTAAATTAATATTCCCAATATATTCATACAAACATCAAAAAAACTTACCCCGATCCATGTTATTCTTGATGAGCACGTATTAGAGCTTGATGAGCATGTCGCCCGAGAATACGATCAAGAGAGGCTCCATCAGGTGGTCGCCTGGTTTGCCTCACCCCTTGGCCCGACAGCGTTAACAACCGCCATCTCTACCTAGATCCTGGCCTCCTGTCCCTTCCCTGTTTGTTGCTGCTGCCCAATTCAACGTTCCATTAGACGCATTATGACTCAATGCCTTCGATCTCGAGCCTTGGTTTGATTCGGCCGTCAACTGCCCTTACTGGAGGACCCCCAAGTTTGAGACCAAGATCGATGCCATGCTTCGATCCATTATGGCCTGCAGCCGTACAAAAACCCATCAATATGCAAAATGCAATGCACTTATTAGCTCAACATCTATTTGACAGGGACATATCTGGCAGATGCAGTTGCCACAGAATGACAGGTAAAGTGATGCAGAAGGGTTCAAATCATATGGGTTGGTTGCGCGTTAGAAAAAACATGAGTAGAATTAGGGATTAGAGATTTGGGGAAGATATATGGTAAGAGTAAATTGAGAAAAATAACAGTTAAGAAAAAAATTAAATACTATTGGAGCATCATGAGCTAAAATCTTATTGTAGGCATAACATGCTAAATGTAGTTTTAATTAACTAATTTAACTTAATTGTGTGCAGTTTCATAAATTGGATTTGTGAGGTGAAAAGTCATTAGAGTGCATACATCTATTAATGATAAAAATTAGGATACAAGAAGGATGAGATGACCCTGTAAAACACTAGTACATATCAAAAGCTAAGATCTTGCAGAGAATATTCTCATATGTTATATGTGAAACAGGCAAATGCAGCTGAAGCAGTTATATGTTTATTAGCTTCTCAGATAGCTAATTTTAGTGAGAGCATAATTGGTGCCACACTTCAAGATAAGGAAGGCTTTAGATGGGTAAGAAATCATCTACATCTGATAATTTTAATATTATTCCTATCATGCCATTCACTTCTTACTAGATCTATTTGCTGTACAGTAGTGGGAAAGGTGCAAATGATGATTAGGTATGGCGTTGCAGTGTTGTGTTGGTTACGATATGTATTAAGATTAGAGGTCGTGCTTGTGTCTATGTATGTGTTTGCATGTGTTATTGCCATATATACAAGCACGTGTATGAATCCAACTTTGTTTGAGTCTGGGACTCCGCGGGGAACTTGTATGGACCAGTTTGGATCTAACTTGTGGTCTCTTTGACTTGATTCCTTTGCAGCTCAACAACGATACTGTCAATATCATCAACATATCTATGGGAAGTGTGGTGGCAGTCTTAATGCGGCAGATATTACTGAGAAACTGGCTGATGTAAAATCATCTCAATGCACCCTTTTTTTTTTGGATGATAGAACAGACTCTTAATTTTGCTCAACTTGAGGCTGTCAAATGTGAAAGAATGGGAGATGCCAAAAAATAAAAACAAAAATTGCGGCATCCGAGTTGATTGCTCT